>CM031244.1:690546088-691764261 GCA_018340775.1 Taxus wallichiana var. yunnanensis | reverse complement strand
GGGCAATCAACAATAATAAAATCTAGTTATAAGTTCTTGCCTAGGTATGCTGCAATTTACACTATCAAACCCTTGACACATCTAACAACTAGAACCTCTCTGGAATCCATGGTAGTACACTTCCCATAAGTTGTTTTCACTTTGATATCTAATTCATTCATGACCTCAAGAGGCATAACATTGCATGATGCTCTAGAATCAAACATACAGTTGTGTAACAACTTGTCCTTAATAATCAAAGTAGTGAAAAATGGATCTACATTCAACTGGGACTCAACCAATGATGTTCCCAAATATACTTCAAGTGGCTCACCTAGTTCTTCTAACACTTGGGGTTTTTCCAGCTTTCTGCTGATGGTAGGAGAAGTCTCAACATTGTTTACATTTTTGTCTTGGGTAATATTTTCTTTTATCAATCCCAAATACTTAGAGGCTATTTTCTTGTGCTCAAGAATCCTAAAAGCTCAACAATTGGAACAAAAATATTGACCCTGATTCAAGACTTGGGCAATGTCATACAAAACATATTTGGGCAAGGCAAAGCATTTGGAGGAAGACAAACAAATTCATCTAATAGCAAAGGATTTTTCATGGTCTGAGCATGGGAAGGGATACCAGTTTTGTTTGAGGAAACAAGGCCTTTGTCAGATGTATCTTTCTTAGTATTTTATTTTGGGATATTGGTGAGAAGTGGAGATTTTGGTTTGGCTTGAGGCCCTGCCTCTTTGACAACTTTACTCCTAATGTTATATTCTTTTTCTTGGGAAACCACAACATTCATTAACAACTACCTATCCTCCTTAGAAGGGATTCCTCCATCATACTTCTTAATCATTAATGCCCTTAAGTATTCAAAATCATTATTAGGTAACTCAAAATCTTGTACCATATCAATTTCAAAAGTATGAGTGGGAGGAAGAGGTAATACTTGGTGAATGAAATCCTAGAAATCAGTAGTAATTCTAGCACTTATCAACTCATTTGAGGTTACTCCCTATTGTGAACTTCTAGAGAAATCCATCATGCATGCATCATCATCTATCTCATCATCATCAGCTTCCTCAACTTCTTTGTCTTCATCAAATGGGTAATAAGGCAATAAGCATATATCACACCACTCCATATCATGGACCTCTTCCCAACAACAAGAACATGATAGCTAAAGGATTAGGCACCAATATTTTTTCCTGGGGTTGGGGCTATCTATTTCCTGATCCCATGGGCCCTTTACCCCTATCATCTGGTCTATGATCACCTCTGGGCTGATTTGTAAAGCTTTCTTGACCTTGTGGCTTATGCTGACCTTAAGAACCTTGTCCAATCCCCTTCTCTGCTCTGGCCAATTTAATGGACATTTCCTTAACATCTCTGGCCAATGTTTTTACAACCTCTTCTAGATCCACAAACACACTTGACTGAGGCTTCTCTAGATTGATTAACTTAATACCTTCCCTTTTAGGAGGCTTACCAACTACTTTGATATTTTTTCAATCTTAAATCCATGGTAAAGGCCTACCTCAATGTTCCTAGGTTTTAATCCCTTAAATAATAGGCCGTATTTTGGTCAAAAGCATCAGAATATTTTATCAGACAGGAAACATCACTTGGCCTCAAGATTATAGGTAGCCTATTCAAGGTCTTATTGAACCTAGTATTGAAGTCATGAATAGATTCATTAGGATTCTTCTTTATATTTTAAAATTCAGACAAAAGGAACCTAGGATCTGTTTATCCACATATTGCAATGTAAAAGTATTTTCATTTATGTCCATGTATCTATTAAATTATCTTGCAAAGACTTATACTAGTCAAGTGCATCCTCCTCAAGAGTATGAATAAACAATTTTATATACACATCCTCAAATTCAATCTCAAAGTCTTCCATCATATTGATAAAAAGTTTTAAATGCTGATCGCCGGTGATAGCATTATTCCCTTGAAATTTAGGTAGTCTATTTCTAACATCTAGAGCACAACATTTGGATATCCAGCCATACCTCTAAAATCTATAGGACCAAAACTATTGACAAAAAATGGAGGTGTAGGTGGAGTGTGGGCCATATTGCCTTGAGGGGATGATCTTATAGGAGAAAAAGAATGATGAGGGACAAGAGGTCTTTGGAACACAATAATATAATTTTCAAATGTCCTCTAAAGGCTATATTTCATGGAAAACCTTATCAACTTTTGAAAATACAGGGACAACTGAGAAGCACACTTATCAAACACAAATGAAGGCCCCTCTCCAATTGGAGAATTCAATTCTATATAAAGATTACCTGATTTAGAATCACTTGAAGAAGAATGGTAATCCTCAACCGAGTTGATCACTTTCCATAATGGATAACTCTTTTCTTGATTCCTGATCTCCAACTATTTTCCAAACTCTTTTTCCTTCTGAATTTGTCTTTCCCAGTTTTGGAAACAACTTTTTGGTAGGGTCCTTAGTGAAGAAATATCTTCTTCCTTCCATATTTGCAAATATTAGTGACAGATTCACTTAAAATAGGTTAAGGCACTACTATTTATAAAATTTCAAACAACATGGAGTCACCACTAAGGATTTTCACCTTAGTTTATGCAAATGCACTATAAATGACTTTCAAATATCAATCAATGCATAATTCCTACAAAGCTTAGCAAATCGACCTTCAACTACCAATATATATCACTAATGATATAAATTTAGTGCAATAACCACAAGAAACTAGAAATATTGCACACCGAATTTGTAATTTTACACAATTCTTACAAATATGAACACATGATGACATTTAAACAACGTATTTTCACTTATCTCATGTAAGAAACATTACACAAGTCAAATATAAGAATTCCTTTGAAGCTCCCAAGAAATGATGCAAAAACGGTGTTGTTTCCACACAAATAAGTCCCGAGTTCAAATGATCCCCGGAAATCACGTAAAAATGATGTTGTTTCCTCAAAAATAGGTCCCAATGTTCAAATAATCCCCGAAATGACACAAAAATAGTGTTGATTCCACACAAATAGGTCCCGATGTTTAAATAATCCCGACAATGGTGCCAAAAAGGTGTTGTTTCTAGACAAATAGGTTCGATGTTAAAATAATCCCGATAACGATGCAAAACGGTGTTGTTACCGCACAAATAGGTCTCGATGTTCAATTAATCCCTGGTAACCACACCAATCTTGTGTTGTTGCCACATAAATAAGTCCCGAAGTTCAAATAATCTCCAAGAACGCTAATAAGTCCCCAACAATGACACTCAATCTGGTGTTGGTATCCAAATTGATTTTACCTTAGAATTCAAGAAACATCAAAATTTTAACAAGACAATGAGAGACAAACAGATCATATTAATGAGTCATTTTTATAGTGGGGAGGAGATTCATTTGGCTCTTTATCACTTGAGCATTTGAGAAATAGATAACACCATATAAAATGATTTGATCTATCCTCACTACTTTAGGATGTGCCTTTCGACCGGGGTGAGAGGAGTCAGATTGTAACCTCTGTTGGTGGAGGAGAATGAAGATATCCTTGTTTAAATGAATTTGAAAGGAAACCTTTAGAAAATATGATCAATGCACCACAATTTAACTCTCACAAGTTTTCACTTCTAAAGAATGGTGATATTTTCTAAATAAGGTTAAGGTTACTAAAGAAATTATGGAATCCCGATTATCGCATATTTTGGTAGTAGAATTTATTCATTTGTGAACATATAGGGAAAACATGCGTATTTTAGGTAGGATTCGTTGTTTTTTGAATAATTTTTTTGTGGGAGATTAAGCAGGATAAAGTTGATTTTTCTAGATCTTTGAGAACCTTCACAACAATTAGAAAACTAAATGATAGAATGTTTCAGAATAGCTAAAATATTCCTTCAACTAGAAGGTGTGCATCAATGGAGGCCCAAATTTACAAGGTTTCACAAAATATTTGAGAATTCAACATGAAGGCTCGAGATAAAGACTCAATTAAATATTAAAGACCCCTAGTTCCTCACACATAAGATACACTCAAAGGCTTATAGATAATATTTATCAACAAAATGACAATAAAATGATTTTAAATTGTTTAATTCATTACAGGATGAAGGCTCTTCTCATAATGAAATTGTAAATGCCACTAAACTATCAGAGGGACAAGATCCTATGTGATTCAGAGGTATTTTTACACAAGATTGTAAAAGGAACATCAAAACCATTTGAAAACATTTTGAAATAAAAGCAAACACAATTTTTCCCAAGATTAACAAAGACTAATTCAAGATCTATTAGATTTATCAGCAGGGGAAAGTTTCTTGAACAATCTCAAAGCTTTTCAATGGTTGTAAACTTGCAAACATCTTCACATAATCAAATATAACACAAGAGATTAACAAGTTTCTCATATGGTCTCTCAAGAAGATGGGATTTCTCAAATTTTCTCATAAGAATTCAACCCCCAACCTTTTTCAAGACTATTCGATTGCATTTACACATTTCACTTGGTCACTCACCCCAAATTTACCCCTAGAAAGAAGAATATTCAAGGAATCCTTTATGTCTTACCAATTTGTCTAGAAAGTGATGTTTAACAAATTTACACCGAAGCGGCCAAGTGGACAAATCATGAACCGATCACATTTCTCACACCTTCAACTATGACTAGGATGCCACGCCATAGCCATTTGATAGTCCTTCTAATCATTCTATTATTCTCTCATGCGAGAAATCTCCGTTTTAATCTTTTTTTTTTAGGTGGCTCTGTATAGCTTGGTCTCGACAAGAAATCATTTTTGCCCTCGAGGAAACACCTTGATAAATTAGTTCCCTCGCATGGATGCCTACATTTTTGCCTCTCGAAATGAGATTCTCGCGCATGTATAATCTCACATTACCTCCGCTACTGATCCGAGTCGGCCAAGCGCGAAGAGGAGGCAACAAAAGTCTCACTTGTTTCCTTGGAGCAATCAGTAAAGGTGAAGTACAAAGGCAAGTTCTAGAACGAGGCGAGCCTTCCACATGTTTTTTTGGTGTAACTTCAAAAATGAAGTTTAGAGGCAAGACCTCAATTGAGGGCAAGCTCTCCATGTGCCCTGGGCCCAAGAAAATTGCCTTTTGGCCTTTTAAAAAGTCTTAGTATAAATATGAGCTAGTGAAAGCCTACACGTGTCTATTTGGCGCACTTTTTATATGGTGCCTAAAAGCAGATACCCTAAACAAGAATGGGATCACCACGTGTCTCAGTCTGGAAAAGTTGTTTAAAATTTTTAAGGACCAGTGGAAGGCACCACGTTCCTAGGGTACGAGAAGGTTTCTTCAGCCATTAAAAAGTATAAGTATGGGAAGACTGACTGAAAACCTCCATGTGTCCCTTCGGCACTTCTTCAAAAGTAAAGTACGGGGTAGGTACACAACAAGCATAGGCCCTCCACGTGTCCTAGGCCTTAGAAAGTTTCTTGAAAAGTTAAGTATAGAGAGGAGCCAGCGGAAGCCTCCACGTGTCTCCTTGGCACAACTGCTAAGGTGGGACCCAAAGGCAAATTTCAAATGAGAGTCAGCCCTACACATGGACAAGCCTTGAGTTGAAGTGGGCCTTAAAGTTTCAAAATGACCCATTGACCCGCCTTCCCACTTGTAACATGAAAAAATTCCATGTGTCCTTCTTTGGGGTCAAAGTAAGACTTTTTGCCTACCGTTTCATATTTTTTGAATGGCCAATTAGATACTATCATGGTTGCGGGACCAATTTGGTATTTTTTAAAATTTGAAAAAAGTGGAAAATTTCACCAAAAAGACACTTTGAGCTTCACCAATCATAAAGGACCACGTTTCCATGGATGTTGGGATATAATTTGACTAGAAAAACATGCCCATCAAACCATAAAATGCAGGGAAATCACCATTTGTGCCCAAGAATTGAATTTTTCTTTAAGGAAAAAGAATTTGAGAATGATACAAGGCCAAAATGTGATCCACGACCATGTATAATGGTATTCAATAGAATAGAAATGAAGAAAACATTTCACACATCCATTCAGGGGAATAGAAAATACGACAGAGCCCGCAGGATGAAGAATTTTGAGGGAAAACTAGGGCACGATCAAATCAAATACCAACAAAGTTCTTACGACCAATATGCTCCAAATATTATGCACTAAATCTATCAAAGGCATTGTTTTAAATAATATCTTGTGGTAGTACGTAGTAGTCTGCTAATTTCATACTGACTTAACTTAGTTTGTGAAATCCTAGCGACTGCTAAGCTACAAATAATATGTTACGGCAATACCTAGTAGATGTTAGGATCAAAATATATTTCTTTATTATGTTAACTCCTACAATCGCTATGTTCCAACTATTGAGATGTGATAGTGTCTTAGAGGCCTAAGATTTCAAAATATCCTTTTTTGAGTCATAACCTAGTGGGTCCTATACTCAAAATATCCTAATAAATGATAAACTTAAATTATTACATTATTAGGAAATAAGGGATAAAATATGTAGGATAATCCCTCATAGAATCGCATGAAGAGAAACTATTATGCGAGAAAAATATTACAGATCTCAAATAAAAGTGGAGGATAAAATAACAAAATATAAAGAGACAATATTTAACATGGTTCACCCAATTTGGGCTATGTCCACACAGGAATCACTTAATCAAATTTTATTACAAGCCACCACTCTCTCAATACAAAACCTAGATCTATTTAGAGGTATGCTCAACAAACTATATAGAATTCACACCCGAATTAAAAATACATCTGCAATGTTACATTATTTCCTACCATATGCATAAAACCATATAAGTAGACAACTTCCTAAGTAGTTTTACAAAACCATAGGTATTAAAACCATGGTACAAAACCATCCCATAAACCTATGGGTCAAAAAGCCCACCCATATGAGAAATTCCCATTTCCGGTATATCGGGCACATTTGAAGGCCAAAAAAAAAAATTCGGTGGATATGCGCCCTAAACAATGGTGAGACAACTATGAAAAGTGTACAATACTCTTATTATATAGTCTTCAACACTTTCACACATGAAAAAAGCTCCACAACCTAACAATCTCCCACTTGGGGACTAGTTTCCATGAAGACCAACCAAAGTTGAACATAAGTTAAACATAGCTTCAATTTTTCCTTGTGACCACCTTGGCAATCATGTCTGCAAGATTCCTACTAGTATGAATCTTCTCCAGCTTCAAATTATCTTCCTCCAAAGTTTTCTTGATGAAATGGTCCCTTAACTATTTATGTTTCATCCTAGAGTGAAAAGTAGAGTTATTAGCTAGGTGTATAACACTATGACTATCACTATGCAAATTTTCTTCCTCCTACTTATGTGCCAACTCCTCAATAAATTTTTGTAACAAAATCATTTATTTTCTTTCCTTTGTGGCAGCAATATACTTAGCCTTTGTGATTGGCAAAGCCACCAACTTCTGTAGTTGTGAAATCCATCTCACTGTTGTCCCACCTAAAGTGTAAACATTCTCCTCCTACCATCTACATCTCCTAGCCATATCTAAATCTACATAACCATACAAAGTGGTATCTGATCCACTATAGCACAAAATTGTCCCCATGGTCCCTCTTTAATACCGAAGGATCCACTTTACTACCTATTAGTGATCTCTACCTGGATCACTCATAAATCTACTCACCACTCCCACTGCATGGGCAATATCACGACTGGTGCACACCATGGAATAAATCAAACTACCAAATGTTAATGAGTAAGGTACCTTGGACATCTGGTTTCTCTCTTGCTCTATCTTGGGACATTTCTCCTTTGATAACTTGAAATGGCCTTCCAAAGGAGTCCCAACCAGTTTAACATCCGCATATTAAACATCTCCAAGACCTTGTTAATGTACTCTTCCGGGATAAAGTCAGCTTCTGTTCCTTCCTATCTTTATATATCCTCATACCAAGGATTTGTTTAGCTACCCCCAAATCCTTCATAGCAAAGGATTCACTTAGATGTTTCTTGAGTACTTTTCTTTCCGCATGTTTTTACTGCAGCCTAATATGTCATCCACATATAGACAAAGGATAATATAACTTCCATCCTCAAATTTATTTTTATATAGGAAATGGTCATAATTACATCTAATATAACCTTACTCCATCATGAAGCTATGAAATTTCTTATACCATTAACGTGGAGCTTGTTTCAAGCCATACAAGCTCTTCTTCATTTTACACACCATCTCCTCTTTACCTTTGACCTCAAAGCCCTCTCGGTTGCTACATATATAGTTCATCATCCAAATCACCATGAGAAATGTAGTCTTTACATAAATTTTTTCTAAGTGCAAGTCTTCTACCGCTATAGTATTCCTAGAAGCAGTTCTAATATAAGTCATTTTTACTACGGAGAAAAAATCTCATCAAAATCTATACCTTTTTTCCGTATAAACCCTTGACCACCAACCGAACCATGTATCTTTTCTTTCCTCCATCTTCTTTGACTATTAACACCCACTTCTTATGTAATCTCTTTTCATTTGGGTATCTACACCAAATCCCATGTCTGGTTCTCCAATGAATCCCGATGCTCCTCATCCATGGCTTGCTCCCACTTCTTCCTGGCATCTACTTGCATTTCTTCATCAAAGATCTTTGGATCTCCACTATTAGTGAGAAATAAATAATAAAGAGAAGGAGAAAAATGTTTAGGTGCTCTTTTTACCCTATAAAGACCTCCTAAATATAAGATTTTTGGGTTCCTATTCGGGAGGTTCCTTAACCGATTCATGTGTCACTTTCCCATCTAGAAGATCCCTTATTACTTCATATTCTTTCTTGGATACTTCTTATTTTCCTGCAACTTCGCTAATACATGAACTTTCTCATTAAAGACCACATCCCTAGATCAAATGATTTTCTTTTCCTTAATAATCCAAAGTCATGACCACCATAACCAATGAAAGTACATTTTTTTAATTTAGTGTCTAGCTTGGTCATATCATTCTTGTCTATATGGACAAACACCTCACATCCAAAGACTCTAAGAAATGATCAACAAACTTTCTTACCATACCAAGCCTCCTCAGGTATGCCTCCATCCAAGGCACTTGAGGGTCCTCTGTTTATCAAGTACACAACCGTGTGCTCACCTCTTCTACCCAAAAAGAAAGAGACACACCTGCATGTAACCTAATTCTCTTAACACGTTCCATTATTGTCTTGTTCATCCTTTCGACACCTATTATATTGCAGATTTCTTTGAACCATCTTTTTCCTATGGATTCCATTCTTAGAAAAATAATCATCAAATTCATTGCTACAATACTCCCCTCCATTATATTACCTAATACATTTTAGCTTAAGACCTGTTTCATTCTCTACCAATGATTTCCATTTAACAAAAGTGTCAAATACATCGGGTTTTTTTCTAATACAATAAACCCAAACTTTCTTGTTGCATCATCAATATAAGTAACATAATAACTTGAACACCCAAGAGATGATACCTGAGCTGGTCCCCACACATCAGAATGCACCAACTCTAACTTACACTCTTTCTTTATAGGTCCAACCTTGAGAAACCTTACTCACTTTTTTCCCATATATACGCAGTCCTACAGAACTCCAAACTTGTTTCGTAAATCTAGGAAATCTATCTTTATGATCTCCATGCCATTATAGCTCATATGACTGAGCCTATAGTGCCACAATGTTGTATCTACTTATGAACATAGAAGATTACAAATGTTAGTGCTATAAGTGGTTAAATACAAGGTTCCAACCTTCTTACCTCTTTCCACCACAAGAGAACCCTTGGTAACCTTCCAAGAGTCCGTTGTAAATATCACAATACAACCATCACTTCCTAACTACCCCGCCAATATCAAATTTTGTCTTAATGTAGGCACATGTCTAACATCCTTCAATAGCCAAGTATTCCCATTTTGTATCTTAACCTAAACAAAACCTTTTCCAACTATGTTGTAAGGCTCATCATCACCAAGAAAAACATGCCCAAAATCTCCTTGAACATAATCAACAAAATAATGCCTATGTGGAGTAGCATGGAAAGAAGCCCCCAAATCTAAAACCCAAGATTTAGTAATATTGTGAAAAGAAAGAATCAAAGCATCCTGACATACATTACCCATTGCCACATTTGCCTCCTTATTTTCTTCCTGTTGTTTCTTCTTGTCCCGAAGCTCCCAACAAGTCCTTCTTTACATGCCCAGACTTTCCACAGTGCCAACATACTATCTTGCTTTTAGATTTTGACCTTTCTCGATCATTTGATTTTCCACTACTTCTTTTATTCTTTGTCTCCCTCTAGTTGCCACTATCAAAGAATTCCCTCAAGTAGAAGATTCCTTAGAGATTTTTCTTCGCATTTACTCACTTAGAATCACCCCTGCAACATCCTCAAACTTCAACTTTGAGTTAAATTTGGAACCGAGGTTCTTACCGCCATTACCGAAGCTATTCCAACTCTTAGGTAAAGAGCACAGAATTAATAAAGCCCTAACTTCTTCATCAAATTCTATTGTAACCAAAGCTAGCATATTTACAACTGTATTAAAATCATTTAAATGATTTGCTACTGAACCATTCTCAAACATCTTCATATTAAAAAACTATTTCATTAAAAATATCTTGTTAGAGGAAGAGGTTTTTTCATTAAACTTTCCTAATGCATCAATCAGTTCTTTTGTATTCTTTTCTTTTGAAACATTAAATAATACCGAAGATGCAAGACACAGCCGGATTGTCCCAAGTGCCTTCTTATCCAGAAAATCCCATTCCACATTTGTCATGCTCGAGGGTTTGTTCACCTTCTTAGACAACGGAATATAAAGATCCTTTTGATAAAGGTAATCTTCCATCTGCATCTTCCAAAGATAAAAATTATGCCCTTTGAAAGTATTAACCCCTGATCTTCCATCATCTGCCATAGCTCGTACTCAAGATAAAACTTTCCCTAATTCAACACTTCAAAAACCAAACCAGGATCTGATACCAATTCTTAGGAAATAAGGGATAAAATATGTAGAATAATCCCTCACAAAATTGCAAAAGTAGAAACTAATATGTAGAAAAATATTACAGATCTCAAATAAAAGTGTCAGAATAAAATAACACAACACAAAGAGACAATATTTAACATGGTTCACCTAATTTGGGCTACGTCCACCAAGAATCACTTGCTCAAATTTTATTATAAGCCACCTCTCTCTCAATACAATACCCAAATCTGTTTAGAGCTATGCTAAACAAACTCTACACAATTGACACCGAATTCAAAAAAGGCATCTCGCAATGTTACATTATTTTCTACCATATGCATAACACCATATAAGTAGATAATTGTTTAATTAGTTTTACAAAAGCATGGGTATTAAAACCATGGGCCAAAACCGTCCCATAAACCTATGGGTCAAAAATCCCATCCATATGAGAAAACCACATTTCCCGGTATATCGGACACATTTTAAGGCCAAAAAAAAAGATTGAGGTTGCACCCTTGAACCTAGTGAGCCCCTAGTGAGGAAACTATGGAAAGTGTACATTACTCTTAGTGTACAGTCTTCACACTTTCACACATTAAAATAGACTCGAACCTAACATATATCATTGTAATGGCTAGTGGTCGATAAGCTTAAATCAAATTCATTTAAAATGTTAAATCCAATCAAAATTATTGTTTTAAATATCATGTTGTGTGAGTGCATAGCAGATGCTAATTTCATATGACCTTAATTTTTTTTTTGAAACCCTCACAACCACTAAGCTCCAAATAATATGTTGTGGCAATACCTAAGCAAACGCTATAATCGTAATATGTGACTTTATTTTGTTAAATCCTAATCTCTAGTGACCTATGTATTTCATATATTACGATGTGGTAGTTTCTTAGTGTTTCATTATTAGTCTTGATATTAAGATATAAATATGGTATTGTGTTATACCTTAGCGTCCACTAAGATTACAATAGATTTCTTATTTTTCTTAAATCATAGCAAAAGATAATATCTAACAATATGTTTTAGAATAACATAGTGGATGCTAAGATAAGAATATAATTCAATAATGTGTTAATTGCTAGAAACCATAATGTTTAACATATTTGTTTGTGGCCTTCTATAGAGACTAATTATATTGTGGCCTTCCATATCAATCCTAATGAATTAATATATTTGACAACACTCTATCTTCCACCAATAATATGTGGCCTACTAATAATATTTTTAAAAATAATTATATCATCGTGACTACAAATCTATGTGATTTTTTGTAATAGCTTAATAGGAGTAAAAAGGAACTATAAATTTAAATACATAGTGATTGAAATAGTTAATATACAAAAATTTATGTGTATATAAAATATATTTACCTTCCATTTGAAAAAAATCTCGCATGATTGAAAACTTAATACGATTTAATATTTTTAAATTTTTTTGTTAACATATAATTTATCTCACAATGAAATAAATACCTTAGGTTTTTTCAATCATCATGATAAAAGGAAAAAAAGTATACGTAATCTGAATACCAAAATACTATTTTAAATTTCGCTAAATATTACAATCTTAAAAAACTCAAGATGAGGTGATGGCCGTCATTATCGGAAAACAAAATCTAGAGGGGTATATAGAATGACAGAAACTTGAAAGCATTCAAATCAAATAAAAACCATAGATGAAAAGGGATTTAATTTTTTCGTTTGGGCATAAAACATTCCTTTCTTTTGAGAAGAACAAGGCATTCTAACAAAATGCTAAGAAGGAACCGTGTAAGTAGAGATGGGCATGCAAAGCATGTTTTTGTAGGGTAAAACAGGGATGGGACTGATGTGAAAAAGATAAGAACTAGTAAGCATAAGGAGGATTGATAAAATTATTAGAATGAACTGGTAAGTAAAAGTTGTGCCACATACCATATTTTTGTAGGAAAAATCAAGGCTAGGGATCGTGAAAAATATAGGATCACAGTCAAAGATAAGATGACCGAACAAGCCCACATTGAAAAATATGCACATTTAGTAGAGTATACATTTTTGATAAATACCTGATTTAGTTCTAAGATTATTTCATGCTTAGTGATGTCATTTTTCTATGTAATCGAACTAACTATCTACACTATTTTTCCGTAACCCCTTTTACTTCACTAGTTTGTGTGTTCCCTTTTTATACTACCTTATACATTCTTCACGGAGCATGAACATTCATCACATCTCATGGGTATCCTAGAAACCCCACTATACTAAGGTTGAGTTAAGTTTTACCCCCTTGAGACATAATAAAACCCGAAGGTAAAACTTGTTATCCAAAATTCACCCTTCAAGGTAATTTTGATAACATGCATCAAATTATTTTGGTCAAGAAAGTAGAATTGATTTAAGGCCCAAAATCATGTTTTAGGGGTCCCCTTGGCTTCTCTCTAACTCCCCCAATCCAAGGAAAAAATCCAACGAGTTAGAGAAAATTTAAAAAATCTAAAAATGAAGTCGCAAGCTTATTTTAATGCATTATGGGTCCGGATGCTACGGATTGTACCAACGTTTGTTGTAGTTTGGAGCCGAAATACAAAGGAATTGGAAAAATCATCTTTCTGTGTCCAAGACCGCACAAGTTCAACAGAACAAAATTACACATGGTAAGTGCAAAGCTGAAATCACCGCAGTAAAGACAATCGTAAAAGTGGATGTTTTTATCTTAGGCGATCTGGGAAATAGTTGGGACACAGTATGCATGGGACGTGAAAAGATGATTTTCCCACAAGTCAGTGCATTACGGGTGGCACTAAGAAATGTGTCCGAGACACTCGGGACAAAAGTACGCGCGGGATGCGCAAAGGTGAAAAAGCCACAAAAGGAACCATACGTTGCGTGAACGCAGAAGTCAATGGCGCTCACGGCCCATTCAATGACAAATGCTTAGGGACACGTGGACCCAATTTTTCCGAAATAGCTGCAATGAAGAGAAAATTCAATGTTTGACCTCCCAAACTTCAAACGGCCATAACTTTTTACTCTAAGCTCCGATTTTCATAAAATTGAACTTTTTGGATTGAGCACGACGTCCTATGCATTAGTCAATTAATGCTCATTATTAACTTTCATAAAATTTGAATTTATTAATTTTTATGAGGGTAGATATATTAAAATAAAAGAAACATGTTCAGCTCCATTCAATTAATGCTCGCTCCTTCAAATGATGAAAATTCCTAGTAGAACCAAAATAGATGCCCGCACTCGAGAAGACCATAACTTTTGCATTTCTCAAGAAAATCACACAAAATTGGTACCGTTGAAATCGTGACTCGATCCTGAAGAAAAATTATCAAGAAATTTGGGATTTAATGAGAAATAGATGAATATTTTTCATAAAACGTGGCCAAGTTCGTGAAAGTTTTTATTTGATAGTTGGGAGTGTAATTAAGAGGCATGTTGATCATTCTTTCTCTCTCCGCAGCACTGGAACATTATTGGGAGCCTTTTACAAGCAACATAAAATAATTTCACTCCATTTAATGCATCTTACAAGTGGTTGAAGGATAGATTTCAGGATTTCCATTTTCCCCTCTCTCTCTCTTCTCATTCTTCTATAAATTGGAGTGTTAGGTTCATCAGAAAAGGAGGTAGTTTTTTTGTCATTTAAAGCTCTGTAAAAATTGAATTGTGAAGCCAATGTGCTATAGGACCTTGTATTGGACTCCTTTCATGGTGATCAGGCCCTTATCTTGTAATAGATTGAACGTGCATCTCATGAAGCAATAAAATACAAGTTTTTAGATAGATCTTCCTGCTTTGTTTGTTTGCACTCTTCTTTCCCTTTCAACCTTCATTACAAAAATATTGTGTCTATTTTTATGCTCTTGCAAGGATTAATTATTATTGAATGTAATAAATATTTTTGCGCATGTATTTGTTAGATTGTGGAGAACTGTTATCACCCCTTCTAGTATGCATTTTACTTCTATTTTTCACACATTGGAAGACTACTCTCACACCCCTCCTTTTCTGGTGTATCACCGCTGTAGTGTAGGCTTTCATTTTTATGCATTCTCTCTCCTTGGTCCCTTGGAAAGTTAGATTAGAACAGTTAGTTTTCCATGCATTAGAGTAGATTTCGACGGGTAGTTTAGGAGCAAGAACCAACTTTCTCGAAGGTCTATCTAAAGTAGCAAGTCCCACAACTTGGAGATAGTACCCATGTTATCTAATAACACTATGAGATCAAGTATATGCACTTGTATAAACATAAGGATGTGGTGATTCGGTGATAAAAAAACTTTTTCAATAATTTAATACCATATTTTCCATTTCACCCACCGAAGTTATCAACTCATTATAATACATCATGGAGACTAGGCCAATCCTTATACCATCTCGTATGATGTTTGTGGAGGAAGGAAACTATACCCATGTCTTCATTTAATGCCCCATAACTACCTATAGGTGATCATTTGAACCTAGATATGTTTTTAGTGTTCTTGGGCTACAACTACGATATCTCATTCCCATGATAAATTATATGAAAAAATGAATCCATCCATATAATTTTTTTTCAAAATGAATAACATGAGAAGAAGATACGCCCATATGGGTTGGGGAGCTCAAAATTTCCAAAAAAAAAGTTTTCTATTTAGTTTCACTTTCTCCTTTACATTCCGCAAAACAAAGGGTCAATTTTTTCTTTTATTTTAAGTGAAATCGGTTATTTTAGGATCATGTGGAATGTTGGTAACATGTGTCATTATTTATCCTTACCTATGAGTTCTCTATGGCATTATATCTCCCATAAGACCCTTATCTCCTTTTCCCCCACTTTTCCTTTACTTTTCAAGGTCTATAGTGGCGTGGGGCACGTAATTTCATTTGGAATTGGGATAAGTGTTCCTCCAAGTCCCGAAGATTAAGACCGAATACAATAAACTCCCCTTTTCCTTTGTTGCGGTGTATTGAATTCCATAGTGAACAAGTTACCCACACTCCTCGGTTCCCGCGGGTTAATCCAACCTATAAAATACTTCACCTAGGGCTTGGCAAGCTTAGAGAGCTCACCAAGCCAACTCGCCGACCCCTGGCTACTTCCTTCAGCTTGACCCTTCTTACGAGGAACCTGAACCCACCACACCTGGTTCTGTGAGGCACTTTGATGCTTATAACATGATCCACCCACAAAAATAATAAGACACGACCCTCATCCATAGATTTTCAAGTGTAATCCCCTTGTGGAAAACCATGACCATCCTAGCCTCACTTTCATATATTCCCTGAGTGGTGAGTTTACCACATTGCAAGAGAGTTGACCAAACCAATACAAATCGGGCCCTATCTCGTGCAGAACCCTAGCTCTACCCACAATATAGTGAAAAATTTTGATCTACCCCCTTTTCCAAATTTAATTAACTTTTGGACTTTTCAAGGACTAGGAGCTATGAAAATATGAATAAGATTCCAGGAAGACCATTTTTACTACCCATATCCATTTTTTTCCATTTTTAACGAATGTTTTTCTTAGTATTGGACATAAAACAAAGGGTGAAAGCCTCTAACTTCCCCAAAATTTCCAATTTTCTAGTTGACTTAATTCCAAGATTAAAAAATGTATATTAATCAAAATTACCTCAAGGGATGAATTTTGGATAATAAGAATTACTTCAATAACCATGCTTGTGATTCAAGAAGGACCTACTCCAAGTTTTTAAACTTGATTCTAGAGTACCAGGATCTAATACCAATTGTTGGAAACTTAGACACTTTGAGAGGAGGGGTGAATCAATGTCTAATTGAAATTTTAAAGATATTTTAATTTTCTCAAACTTTCTAAGAAGATTTCATAAAACCATACACAAGTAACAAGAGACAAGTACATAGTGATAAAATATTTTAATGTGAAAAACCCAAAATGGGAGAAAACCTAATGAAATAAAGAGCTAGGCTTGAGAAAAAATTTTGTATCGGTTTTAGTGATTTGATGGTTAAGCTTCAACTCAACCTAGAGCTGCAACTCTAAAGGTTTGACCAAGATGCCTTTTAGTATTTGACAAGCTTCAAATTTTCTGGAATCTTCAACTCCCAATTTAGTTCAACTATAACTGACTTTTAGTGAGCTAGAACTCATAGGGAAACTACAACTACCAATGTGCTTCAGCCTGTAACTTAGACTTTATCATAATGTTGATCACACCTAGTTTGTTATCTTCTACAACTTATGGTGACCTCTAAATTGGTTCATTCTTCTTATTTGTTCTCTCAATTTAATTCTCCATTATTCCCTAATCAACATTAATCTTTTGTCATGGAAGGAAATCCTTACATTCTCAATTTCTTCTTTACACTTTCTTGATACACCCTTTCAAACAATTCCACTTTCAATTAACCATTCGCAGCACCAATTCAATCAAAGACAACATATGATTCTTCATGTCATCAATTTTCTTTCTTAGTCAAGATGATCACTCTTTTTCTTAATCTATCTTTGCAAAGGAAAAGAAATCCCTCATGTTCATGGTTACATATTTAATAATTTATTTTATTTTATCCTTATGTTTGAACTCAATTCTTCATAGATGGTTTTTTCATTTTAACTTATACTCTCTACATTTTGAACAAAACACTTTTTATGTTTATCACTCCTTAGGATGAATTTTTGCATACACCATGCATCCAAAACCATCTATTTTAACATAGTTTCAACACTTTTAGGCTCTAGCTTTTCCCACCGGCTACACTAAATCTCCTTGTCCTATTTTGCACATAATTTCATTAAAGAACATAGGATTTTGAATCCCACTTTTACTTACTTCTTACCTTTCACTTCATATTCTTAACTTTTCACCTTTTTTCAACAATTTTCACACCTACAAGGAGATGAAAAAACTTAAAATTCAAAAGCAGTCCCTTTGAAAACAATGCCTTTTGTTATTGGCTATAGCTTAAAATAATTATAACATATAATATTATAATAAAAAGAAGAAATAAATTGTATGAATGTATAGGCACATTTTTTTTATTTTCATCAAAATTGACCTAAATAATGTTAGATGTAGTACACTAATGAAATATAATTCTCTAATTCATTTTTGCCACATGAAAGTTTGAACCTAATAGTTAGAAAAAATTGTAATGGAAACATTTAATATGAAATTTAAATATAAAGAAATGATTATAAACATTTTCAAAACTATATGAAACCGTGATATTATAATATAAATAACAACTAACAAAAGGAAAACACGTGGCATGAAAAATTCTTAAATCCTAGAAGGTTTTTTTCACATTAAAAAATGAAAAGTAGCGCCTCAAAGCTAAAAAGATAGTGTTTACAATGAAAAGAGGTATTTATATGAGCATAGTATCCATTAAGTTGTAAAATGATAGAATTACAATCAATGAAAAACATTGTCGATCAAAGCAAAACAAGTAGTGATTCTGATGAAAAATGGTAATGATAGGAGTCTAATGGCCGCTAAGCTAGACCATTGTTTGATATTAAATAGAAATTCTCAAATTAGAAATTTTTGATCCTAGTGGTTTCTACATTATTCCTTTCAACTAGCAATAGAGCGTAATGGTCACGAAAAATTATGTTTGATACGAAGCGAAAGTTTTTATCCCTCTCGATGGAATGTAGTGTAGGAATTGGGTCCAATAGGTAACGTGTAGCCAATTTAATATGATTATAATCATTACAGATTACAATTGATATAAATATGTAAAGAAAGATATTATTATGACTAAGTAGAGGTAATGAAAGGATCGTATGGGTCTCAAAGATAAACCATGAGTTTTAATCAATAACTACTTAGAAATTAAGAAATTTTGAACCTAGTAGCGCTTTAGGATTTTTCTTTGATACAAATGAATATGGATAAGAATTTATAAATATATATCTTAGGAGAAATGAATAAGTCTTGAATCCTCTCGATAGAATTTACTGCAGCAATTGGGTTTTCCAATTAAAGTCCTCCTAATATGATATAATTAAAATTAATGAAAAACACTATCGATAAGATCCGAGCGACTGCTAAGCTAGACCATTATTTGTTATTAGATAAATATTTTCAAGTTAGATAATTTTGAGCCTAGTGTCCACTACGTTATTCCTTTCGATTAGTAATGGAGCCTAACATTCACTAAACATTATCTTTGATACGAAATGAAATTCTTCATCCCTCTCGATGGAACGTAGTTTAGGAATTGGCTCCACGACTAATGTGTATCCAATTTGATACAATTATAATCATTGCAAACTACAATCGATTTAAAGATGTAAATATAGAGATTACTACGATAAGAGATAATGAATGGATTCTAGCAGCCTTTAAGGTAGACCATGAGTTGTTAATCAATAGCTACTTGGAAATTGAAAAAATGTTGAGCATAGTGGCCACTAGGATTTTTATTTAATACAAAAAATATGTATTATAATTTATAAATATATATTTTAGGAGAAATGAATAAGACTTGAATACTCTTGATAGAATTTATTGCAGAATTAGGCTCTGCTATGTAAAGTCCACCCAATAAGATACAATTACAATCAATGAAAAACACTATCAATCTAAAATAGAACAAATAGTGATTAGAATGAAAAATGGAAATGATAAGATCCTAGTAACTTATGAACTAGACCATGATTTGTTATTCAATGGCTATTTTGAAATTAATAAATTGTTGAGCCTAGCGGTTGATACCATTTTTCTTTGATAAAAAAAAATGGATTACAATATTCAAATATATATCTTAGGAGAAAAAATAATACTAGATGCGTCTTGACGAATGTAGCATAGTAATTGGGTCCACCATGTGAATTCTACCTATTATGATACAATTATAATCAATGAAAATCACTGACCATCCAAAGTTGAACAAATAGTGATTATAATGGAAAATGGTAATGATATGAGCCTAGTAGCTGCTAAGCTAGACCATTGTTTGTTATTATATATCTATTCTCAAATTTAGGAATCATCTATTACCTATCGCCACAATGTTTTCCTTTTAACTAGTAATTGAGCTTAGTGGTAACTAAAATTTTAAAGAATACAAAGAGAAAATATTGGCCTCTCTCAATGGAAAGTAGTGTAGTAATTATCTTCGAGGTAACATGCGGATAATTTGATACAATTATAATCATCTACAATCACGATTGATCTAACGCTCTACAACTAGTGATTTCTATGACAAGAGGTAATGAAAGGATCGTATCGATTCGCTAAACTAGACTGTGAGTTGTCATTCAATAGTTATTTTGAAATTAAGAAATTATTTAGCCTACAGTGCCTGTAGGATTTTTCTTTGTTACGAAAGAATATGCATTATAATTTATAAAGATATCTTTTAGGTGAAATATATAAGTTTTCATCCGTCTTATTAGAATGTAGCGCCAGTAACTAGGTCTGCCACATAAAATCCAACCAATATGATATAATTATTATCATTTAAAACTAATATCCATCCAAAGCTAAATAGATAGTACTTATAATGACAATCGGTAATCATAGGAGCCTAGTGGCCGCTAAGATAGACCATGGTTTTTATTATATATCTATTTTTAAATGAATTAAATTTTGATTCTAGCAAGCGCTACATTATTCTTTTAGACTAGTAATGGAGCTTAGTGGTTCTCTTTTTCATATTGAGATCTTTGTTGACCCTAGCCTCCACTACGTTATTCCTTACAATTAGTAAGGCAACTTAGTGGTATCTACGTATTCTATAATATAACAACCTAATTGAATAATACGACATATATAATAAATCTTATGATAACAATATAAGGCGTTATCCCTCCTAAGGGTATGTAGTGCAACACTAGGCTCCACCCTAAATATTCAAGACAATATGATAAATTTAAATTTAATTGAAAAATAATCTTGATTACAAAGTGTAGAGATACTTGTTACAACCATAAGAGGTAATGTTAGGAACCTTAAGGCTGATAGGCAAGAAAATGATTTACTATTTTATCTCACTTTTTAAATCAAGAACTAGAAAATCCTAGTGGTCTTTATGTCATTCCTTTCAAATAGTAACAAATCTTTATGGCCACAAAGTGTTTTCTTTTATATGAACATATGTGAATCACAACATACTACAATCCTCGATTTCAAATTAAACTCGTTATGTCTTAGTGGGCACTATGTTATTCTTTGCAAAATTTGTTAAGGGAAAACTAAACATGTTAATGTTTAATAAACTTTACTTAGTGACCATACAATCCATTATTGTTATTTATTTCTCAAACACACTACTCAAGATTCAAAAAAAAATCTTAATGGCCTTTACGCTAGTCCATTCAATTGGTGTTAATTACCAACAAGTAATGTTACAAACTATGAATTCATATGTCGGCTTAAATTATGTCTCATGCTAACATATATTTTTTCAAATCTTCCTTTCATGTTATCTATGTAATGTTGATGATTTTCAAACAATGGAAAATCCTTCCAAAATATGTTGTGTTAATTGTCAAGAATAAATTTGCATAGTTTTTATTATTAATGATGTGATCCACAAAATATAATTTACAGTAACAAGTTGAAGGTTAGATATCATGTTTGGTCGATGCCTAACAATCGCTAACATTTACATTGATTACTAGCCAATGACAAAAGTAATGAACTATATGTGAAGTAATTATTAATATATTCTACTCCAATTGTAGGTACAATATCTTCCACTAGTCGTAATCCATTTTGAGAAATTCTATTCATTAAAGGTGTTGAGTGCGTTGGAAGAAAAGAGATGAGGAATGGTTTGTTGAAATCCATGGCCCTAATAACTGCTATAATGACATGTGGTTGTTTTTCATTATAGATGAAAAATAAGAGGAATTTAGAATGGTTATATCCTCTACAGTTGTTGATTCAAGTACACTACATGTTCAATTCAAACACATTGACTATGAAAATAATAAGTGTCTTACTCTATATATGGAGATGGATGTTTATTTATTCAAGAAACGGGACATAAAAGCGTAAGAAGATAAAACAAAATGTTCTTTCAATATATGTTTGGGATTTGGGGATGCTAGTAGATAATGAGAAAATCAATTGTTCAAATGTAGAAGACATTCACAGTGGTAGGCTTGCAATACTCAGAAAATTGTATAAAACTGATACAACCTCTTATGTTTTTCATTTTTTGAATAGAAAAAGTTTGATTTCACTACCTAAACATGAAAAGTTATTTACTATACTAAGGAAAACATATTTGGCTAAATCAAAGCTCCATCCATCCGAATCAAAGTTGCAGGGGTTGAAAAAGAATACTAAATCAATTGCATTGCTGAAGAAAGAAACCACTATATTCATGAAAATAGAACCTTCAACTATTCAATAGTTTGATTACTTTTTGTTCAATGGTGAAGTATTTTCAATTGATGTATTGAGTGGCCATGTCACACCTCCAACATATCAATATTTCCTATAGATGATGAGAAAGGTGACCTTCTTGTGCACTCCATGTTGATAAATGTTATTCTTACACAAAGGGATGCAATTATTCTTCCCTTCTTGCAATTTATGAATAAGGTTGTGGAACTCCAAGATCCAAAAGAATTAGAAAGGGATGACGTTAAGTTTTATAGAATTAATGACCAACAAACAATATGTACAAAAAATAATTTTGGGATCAAATACTTACAAGTCTTTACATAAGAGGCTCAGATTTTGAAGAGCTTGCATCCTTTATGCAAATGCAACTAATGCAGCCATTACTAATATTTACAAAAAATAGAATGAAGTGAACAAAAATCTGATAGAAACCACATTTATTTATTTTTGTACAAAGACAGATCCGTTTGAAAATTACTTGGATGTCCTCAACATCATGGATTGACAAAAGGAAAAATAGAGAGTGGAGGGTAATGTATTTTAATTTTATTGCATTTTTATATTATGATTTGTATTCCTTACATAAAAATATAAAACACATAGTTGTCCTTTAAATGTAGAACTTTGTGAATCAATGCCTTTTATTTTGAAATCGACAAAATCGAGTAATTTTATATTATTTCTGGATGATATATGGACTAAATGGACTATACCATTTGAGTTGTTTAGATCGGTGGCCTTTCTTTTCACCTATTAAAAATAATTAGGATAACTTTCAGCCTAATTCATTAGTAGGATTTATAGCCAATTCCTTCAAGGATACTAGAAGAATAAACAACAAATAACTATCAATATAAAAATAAAGTACAATTATGGGATGTCTAGTTAATCGCCTGTTTAGGTAGGTATAATAGTAGAGACATTTTATTCTTACTACTAGAGAATTAAAGGAGACAAAAAAATGAGAGAAAAAGTTTTACAATATATTAAGGACACACATCCATATATTAATCTATTGACATTCGTAGTAAATTGAATCTAATTGAAAAATTTAAATTGCATGAATCACACTACTGCCACTTGTCATACTATTGGGTGAGGAGAGAAAAGGAAGGAGAAAATTTAATTACCATATAGGGGAGAAAATTTAAATGAAAAAATGACCTATTATCTCTCATAAGTGAACCCTAGTCGAGGGATAGCAATAGGGTTTCTAAGCTTTCTTTTCCCTTGGTTCTAGAGATATAATGGAAATACCTCAAGGATGTGGGTATCCCTATTATTGAGGTGTGTCTCTAGGATTCAAAGTTTGGTTCTTTTTATATGTATCCTAAACTAATTTCTTGGGGTTTTAAGGGTAAAAATATGGTTGTAACTTAAATTCAAAATGGGGTGATACACAAAAATTATTGAGGGCTTTGACTGAGTACATGCACAATAACCAGAGAATAAATTACATTACCATAAACAAATGGGCTTCACTAAATACAAAGACAAAAACTTTTGTGTTAAGGGATTAATCACAACAAAGACAACCATTGATAACATGCACACTAAGACTATGTAGAATAAACCAAAATTACAACAAGGTAACCTAATTAATTTAGGGAATTAATAATCAAAAGAGTTGATAAAATATACACACCACTGCAAATAATTTTAATTATAATAATTGGTTCTCATTCAAGGGAAAAGCTGGGAAAGTTTTCTTCAGACTCATTACATAAAAAGACCTTACTTTTTTCTATGTTAATGCACATAATATATAGAAAAATTATCCACCCCATCACCTAAAAATAGATCGAGTCATGCATGATAATTTTAGCCTTTTGCTTTCAATACATAAGGCCAAAAATTATACAAGCTATTAAAAGAAGCAAAAATAGCCATAATTTCAAAAAATATACTAATTCAAATTGATTTGAATTTACATGGGTGGTACGGTTCTATTTTGAGAAAATAAGGTTACTTGTGGGTGAATACATAAGCTATTATTAACCTTTGTTCATTAGCAAATAATTATTTTCGTATGCATGTAAAGTGGATGATTGTCTCCTTTTTCCACTTATCTCTATTTGCATGAAATATAATCAATTATTTCTTGGTACTTCGATGTGATACTTGAGCATGTTTGGGTTATTTGTCTTCTTCCATGTTTTGTCTCCAGTGATCACATGCAAAATTTACTCCTGTAAAGTAATAATTTTGATTTCATACTTAAAAAAATTTAACCTCCCATGTGGGGACCACTTGCCTGCAAATGGAAAAAGGAATTCTTCCTCCTTTGTAAGATGTTTTCTTAGAAAATTTTAAGGTCTATTTGAAAATCTTAAGGTAATAATTAGTCACTTTTTTGACTTGGGCATAAACATGTATTATTGTCATAATTCCACCTTTACCTTGACACATATATCATTATTTGAATAGTGGGCATCTCACATAAACATTGGCCCTCTTTGATGATGTGGTCAGCCCCTTAATCATGTTGTGGCATGTGGTTACATAGACTATAGTCCAAGGCTATCAAAAATTAATCATTGATTGATCTTGGTCCTTTTCGATTTTTTGCAGCATATATTATTGTTGTTTTTCAGACCTTAGCCAAGGTCAATGTAATGCATTTATTTAATTAGGACACTTTATCCCTCCATCATGATGACTAAACCTCATCATGTTGTCTATGGTCAAACCTAACTTCACCCTAGTTTGGGTTTTCTTCAAATCTCGATATGTATGTACTTTACAAGCCACATTTAAGTTTAGCTAATTTTGTGGTTAGGCCTAGAGTTTTTCACTACACTATTGATATCTATAATTTTTAATCTTCACCATTGATTATCTAACCCACAAGTGAGTTAGGTAACTCATTGCACAAGTTAGGAAAAGTGAAAAGGGTAGACCATAATCATTTTGATAATTTTTTACGCTCATTGAGGATGGCAAAGCCTTGGCAAAATATATCCAGGCCACCATTTTTATGATCTTTTGAGCTCATTTTGAGGTCCAATGTGCAGATTATGAGCGTGTATTTTTCCATTCTTCACTATTTGTGGCATTTATTTGAAGCTTTAATGTGAATTTTTTGAAAATATCTTTGCCATTTTTAGCATTTCAAGTTCAAAATCTTAAGCTCAAACTGGAACTTTCCTACAATTTAGATGTTGTTTTATAGAAGATGGTAAGTATTTGGTCATCACACTCTCTAATAGGTCTTCATTTTCATTTTCATTTTCTTGGACTGATACATCATTTCTTTGTATTCCTTTTGTGTTTTCTAGAAATTTTGAGTTCGAAACTTGTTTTGGGCATTTTTGTTTTTCTCTCACTTCATTGTTTCTTCGAGGGTTTCAATATTTTTAACTTAAAATGGTAAGTTATTACTCTATCCTTGAATCATGTGAAATTATTTTATAAAACTATAATGCTCATTTTAGAATAGATCTTTCTTGAGCATAAAAATGAATTTTCGTTGATTTCTATCTTTTTTGTGAGTATTTGTAAAACAAAGTTCAAATTTTTCTTTCTTTTTTTTGAAGGAGATGGAACTATAAATTTCCAAAAGAAGACCAAAATTCAATAATGTTTTTTCTCTATATTCCGTTTATTTTAGATTTTTGTACATGTATCTTTTATTTCAATAGTTATAAGTTATATCTAACGGCTTGTGTGGGAAAATTAAAATTGTATCTCTTTATGAATAAATAAAATTAAGTTTTGTAATTGAGGTATCTATTTCCTTTTGCATTTGATTACTGTAAATGATAATTGTGGAATGAACTAAACAACTTGAAACATAATTAATCTCATTCAAGTAGTAAATAAATAATAATAATTAATGTACCTTTAACCGATAATGTACCTTCGATCATGTAAATGTAACTCTATTTCTTATTATCGGATGATGTATCCCACCTATGTTGCGATTCTTTCCTTCATAAAGGCTATTCACTTGTCCTTTGGGGATTCTATAATTCCTTACTAAAGATGAACATGGAATATCAATATATGTGAAATGGTGAAAAATCTATGAAATTTGTATGTCTTCCCCTTTGTTAGGTCCATCTCATCAACTCTTTTCACCTGAAACAAAGTTTCAAGTTTACCTTTCACATGAGTGTTAAAAATGTCAACATACCTAGCCATCCTTTGAAAAGCTTCTTTCTAGCATTAAGACAAGTCCCTTGCTCTTGTCTTGTCATTGTGTATGAAGTCAAAAGAATATAACCAAAATCCTCCTTTTTTTGAAAAGAAAGTAAAGTTGGGAAAGTATATGGTAAAATAGATCGTGTCAATAAATGCACTTATTGAAATTGAAATTTTTAATGTGCATGAACCTGCACTTATTCAAAGGAATTCCTACTCTAAATAGTACTTGTAAGATATTCAATAACATTACTTGAGAAACATACCATTCACAAGAATGAGAAGTTCTTCTCCACTCACTTTGAAAGATGAAATCACGTAAGGACCACACTAGATTATATCAAACTTCATGTGGTTTCCTAGTTTTTCCCTATCAACATCCCATTTCAGCATAATGTCTCCTTCATTAAAAATTCTTAACTTAGACATTTTATCAAACGTTCTCTTGATTTGTCTCAGATTCTTCTCCATGTTCAAGTGAGCTTGATCTCTTAGCTCTTGCAGTTCCATAAGTTTAATAATGAACCTACATTGGTTGATTCTCAATTAACTCTATTTGATGTAATAAATATAATGCAGTACAACTCAATGAGAAAGGCATTCTTTCCTCACAACCATAAAGAAGCGTTTACGGTGAGTCACAACTCAATCTTTTAGAGTCACTCTAAGCCCAAAGTGCTAATTTAAACATCATATACCAATTCTTTGAGTTTTCTTCGATAATCTTGTGAATATTTTTATTATAAATTTTAGCTAATCCACACCTTTTTAATAATTAGACAAATTACTCACATAAATCCATTAAAACAATGTTCTTGCAGCAATAAAATCTAAAGCATTAGAAATGATAGTAGATGAAGCACCAAATTACAAAATATACCTTCATAAAATTATAATTTGAAGTCTCATTAGATTTTTTTCAGCACACTACTTCATTCCATCTAGTAAAATTGTGGAGAAGATCCACCGTGTTTATGATGAATGATGATTTATTATGCTAATAAAGACAAGTACCGCATGAATGGTTGATCCACTAAAATAGGCAACAGGGAAGTTAATCATTCTTTCAACAAACAAAACTCTTCTTCTTTATCCATTAAAAACAATTTTGAAATACTAGTCCAAAAACCATCAATGAGCTAAGCGTGTTGATAAGGTATGGTCCTTCTAACAATCTGAAATACCTTCATTTCCTTGTTATCCTTTTTAAATAGAAAACCATCTCATCAATCTGAAATACCTTCATTTGTTCTCAATACCTTCTAGATAAGTGTCATGCTGCAATTAATTGATCAAATATGTTAGCCAAATATCATGTAACCTCGGATTTATTTCTAGTTTGCTAATTTTAAGGTTGTACTAAAATTTTAGGTTGTTGGTATGAAATTGCAACATGTTGTAATGAATTTGCAGCCTATTGCTTTTCCATATCATCAATCAAATGTTCACATAATACTTTTCCTCAAACTATTTTTGCAACATAGATATCAACATCGTACTCCATAAACTTTGTAATCCAACCTACTCATTTCTCATTCAATTCCTTGTTCAACATGAATGCTTTAACACTTGGGTGAGAAACTATAACATGAATCTTATTATTGAACAACATGTACTTGAAATTTTTAATCCTCTAACTACTATAATTATCTATTTTTCAATAAAAGTGTACCTTGTCTTATAGTCATGTAAACTTTTCCCAAATAAAGCAATAGGTTTCTCTGTATTCTCATCATTTACTTGAGTTAATATGGCTGAAATAGTTTCAGCTCTTGGAAGTGCAAACATCATGAAGTCCTTATCAAAATTGCAATTTGCCAAATGAGGAGCTTGTGAAATATCTTATTTAATAGCCTCAAATCCTTTTCTTCCTTCATTGGTACAAGAGAAATTTTTTCCTTTCTTTAACATAGTTGTTAATGGCTTAATTAATGACACAAAAATTGGTAAAAATATTCAAAGAAAATTTATTTTTCCAAAAAAAAAATGTAATGACTTATAATGATGAGGTAAGGATAGTTGTAAAATTACATCAATTCTAAAAGGATCAATAAATAAACCCTTCTTGGAAACAATATGCCCAAGCAATTTACCTTCGTGCACTAAAAAAATGGACTTTTTGGGATTCAAAGAGATTCCAAACTACCTATAAAGATAAAAATTCTTCCTTAAATGCATAAGATGATCATCAAAATTATTTAAAAATACAGTAACATCATCTAAATAAACCAATATGCATTTATTCAAGAGGCTATGAAAATCCATATCCATTGCATGTTGAAATGTTGCACCAGCATTAGAAAGTCCAAAAGGCATTCTTTTATAAGTGTAAGTCCCCACTTTGTGGTGAAGGTTGTCTTGTATCTATCTTCTTCACGCACAAGAATATGATTATATCCACTATAACCATATAAAATAGACATCCTATTTGAACCGAAACTATTCTCAAAATCTGATCCATGTTGGACGAGCAGTAATGATCCTTCAAAGATGCTATATTAAGATCACGAAAATCAACACAACTCAATTTCGCCATTCTTTTTCCAAACAGGAACAAGGTTGGAAACCCAACTTGAATGCTTGACTAGAAAGATAATACCTGATTCAATCAACTTAGAAAACTCTTTCCTCATCAATGGTTCAATTTTGGGATTTACAGGCCTTTTTTTTTACCTTACAGGTTTTGCATTTGGCTATAATTCTATGGTATGTTGAGCTAAACTAGGATGAAATCATCTTAGATCTAGGTATTTCAAAGAAAAATAAATCTTTGAATTCTTTGCATAAACTGATAAAAGACTATTTTTCAGCTAAGGAACATACCTTTCCAATCTGTAAATTTTTACCTTCAATAATTGAAATCTCTTCATAATTATCGAATGTGTTGACATATTTCGTATTTCTTTTCTAAACTAATCATCATAACTGAAAATATCTTCTTAAGTGACAAGTCCTTGAGGTAATTTATTTTCTTCATCTATACAATCAGGCCACCATATTGGTGTTGTAATTTCTCTTCATTAATTAGAGAAAATTCAGTTTCTTCTTTGGAGAAATTTGTAGATTTTTTTTCATATTCAAAAACTTACTAATTTTCTTCATTATTAGGGATAGAAACGTCTGATTATCAGCTTTATATGAGGTTGTATTTTATTATTTTCCATCTTTTCTAGAACTTCAAAGCTAGCACCAATCACTAAAAATCTATCTACATGTTTGTTTTCAGCTCTTAGGACTGATTGAATGTTAAAATCTTGAAAATTATCCATCAAATATGAAACTCTATGCTTTTAATATTTTAATAATGAATTGTTACTAACATTATAGTTCTTAACTTGATTTATAACTAATTTAGAATCACCATACACTTGTAATATGTTAATTCCTCTCTTTTGGTCCATTGTAGGTCATGAATCAATGCTTTGTATTCAACTACGTTACAAGTACATGAAAATTGCAGACTTAGAGTTGGAAAATACCTCCAATTTGAAGGGGAATTCATCATCATACCGGAACCTTGTCTATTCTTGTTTTTAGTACCATCAAAATGAAGTTTCTATATGCCTTCATCAGTATTTTCTATTTTGGATAGCAAAGGAATAGGTGTTTCTTCTTAATGAAGACAAAGTAAACACCAAATAATCCTTCTTCTACTTCTTTGTAAGGATCATAAGTGTGTTCTTCTTGAATTTTTTCATCCATAAACAATTTAGAGACACCATCTAATGTAAAAATATGTGTTATGACATCAAAATTGGTTACATATATAGATACATAGTTTGTTGCAACATTCGAAACATGAGGCTCAATGTGGAATCTAGCTAGAGGTTTTGAATTTACTATAACCTTAGTTCCATACCTCGTATTGAAGAACAAAATGACCGATCCAAGAAATATAACCAACTATTTTTTTCTAATATATCTTGACAAGCAAAGAGTAACATAGGGAGGTAGATCTATAATGGTTACATCTTGAAAAATTGAAACATTAGGACAAGCATGTAACATTACCTCTAAATTTTTGATGATACCAACTATGTTGGTTGTTATCTCGTCAAGCTATAATACACTCTTTTCTGTTGGTTCATACTGTAGGCCCAATTTTTTATAATTTCTTTAGGCATTACTATGTGTTGTTTGCACCACTATCAACCATACAGTTGTGAACTAAATGATCACCAATAATAAGAGAAATATAAAAATGTGGTGGTTTTTAATATCATGTGCATTTAGTAATTTTTGTACCATCCACTTAACCTCTTTCATATGATCTTTCTCAACTATACCAAGAACCATATCAAATTTTTGAGCTTCTTTCTCTGCTAGTTTGGAAGAAATTTACAACTTAGCAAGCTCATGAGCAAGTAACTCTTGTTGTCCTAGAATACTCAAAGCATCCATAATGAAATGATATTATGCCTTTACCGATAACATTATGTGTTTTTCGGCCGGTGTAGCACTTGGGGAAATGAAAAAGAGAACATTAGGACCATCGAGGAGCCTCGATAAGACGGATGTCGCCACATGACCGCTTTGGGTATGTTTCATTTGAAAAAGTCAAGATTTGGAAAAAATTGATTCTTCTACTCGCCGTCAGTTACCGCTTTTTTTCGTTGCTTTAGAAATCTGAAGTTAGAATTGAATAAGGCCTTATTTTGTATTCAAGGGTATAGTCCCTTTCAAAAAACTATTGCACAATATTAAAAAAAACATTAAATGAAGTCTGTTTAGAGTAGATTTGGCAAAAATTTTTTCTACTAGCTTTAGAAATCTAAGGAATGAATTATCTCGGGATCTTTTGTATTTTTTCAACTCTTTAAAATTTAAACCCTAATTTATTCGTAATTTATAGGTAAAATAGATCCTTTTTTCTTTTTTTCTTCATCTTGTTCTCTTTTCTAAGACCTAGTTAATAACAATAAAATCTTCCTCTACAAAACTTAATAATTTATATTCAAGTGGTTTTTGACTCTAAGCATCAACAAACTGCCTTTGCTACCACCATCAATATTCTTGTAGGGCATAAATAGTTTATGTTTAATATTTGTGTTGGCCACAATTTTATAATGGACAAGGCTCAAATTGTATAGCATGCATTTTGACATTTCTACAATTGCTAATTGTTAGTGTTCCACAACTTGAAAATGAGTCTATAATTAATCTTCGTATAAGGTGTGCACCACTCAAAAAAATGTAGGAGGCCATCTTGATTGGTCTTTGTTAAAAATGGGAACTACATGAGTTGGAAACTTTAGGATCAATTTGTATTTTTATAATCCTACCTATAATTCTGATTTTGATGGTATGGCTGCGTATCATTTTTTTTTGATAAGGTGTATGTTAACTTATTTCCCATTTCAATGCGAAAGGCCTTAAATACATCATCTATGTGCGGTGTTTTAATAGAAGAATATGTTATGGTAATAGGTTGTGGAATAATGCCAAATCTACTGATAATAGGCATTAAGGGCCGTAAAAAGCAGAGCTAACTTCCCAACTTGAATAAGGTTGTTTTCAAATCTAATAGAAAATATAAAAATTTGTTGGAAGTGTGTTGGTACCAAAATTGATTCTCCCTGAGGGTGTAAAGGAAAAGAAGATGAGCAACATCACGGGTTTGGCGGGGAAGCTTAGAGACAAGCATAGATTTTAAACGTCTGTGAGCATGTAGTGTGTCATTTTGAGCGAGGGATGAAATGCAACTTACTCTTTTCACTCCAAGATGTGGAGAAATGGGTAGCACCCTCAAGAGAGGGATTTGACCTATCCTCACTAATTTATGGTTTTGCCTTTCAACCAGTAGGTGAGAAAACCCTTTTTGTAGCTTGTTGTTTGTGGAGGAGATGGAGATATCCTTCCTTGTGATGTTATTAAGAAGACCTTGAAGAAAAATGATCAATCATAATCAATGCAACAAAACCTAACTCTCACGAGTTGTCACTCTAGATAATAGAGATATTTTCTAAGTAATGTTCGAAGGCCACTAAAGACAATGAAAACCTTATTGTTTTTTGCATGTTTTGGTAGTAGAAATTATACATTTCTTATACACACAGACGTGAGAAACAGGGGTAGTATGGGTATGATTGGTTGTTTTTAAATGAATTTTGGTGGGAGGTGTGGTAGAAATGAACTTGATTCATCTAGGATCCTTGGTATTTTTTGAAAAAATAGAGAGCTTGAACAACTTATAATGCTTTCGGGAAAGCTATGATGTTCCTTTAACTATATATAAGAATATGTGCTTCAATAGAGGATTTGGTCAAAGTCAACACTTTTCACACAAACTTCAAGGATCTAAAATGAAGGCTCAAATTGCAAAAACTTAACTAAACATTATCAACCTCTATTTCATCACGCATAAGACACCATCGAAAAGGCTAACAAACAATTTTATAGTCATGTTAGGAGTCACGGTGATTTTAATTTTGTTTATTTCACTATCAAATGGAAAACATGCATTTTGATTAAATTATTGTGAGTCTAATTGCATATGTAGACCACTCTTATGATTCTTGGAATATCTTAAACAATTACTATAGTGTCTGTCAGGGCAATGATTTTGGGAACTTTTTAAATGATTTGTAGCTCTTGATAAATGAAATTACAAATGCCACCAAACTATCACAAGGATAAGATCTTGTGTGATTCACAAATATTTCAATTTAAGATTGTAGCGGGAAGAAGAAAACTACTTGTAGACATTAAAAGAAATGAAGAAAACACAAATTTTGCCTAAAAATATACACATTAACTCAAGTTTGATTAAATTTATCTTTAGGGGAAAAGTTTGTAGAACAATCTCGAGCTTGTCAATGGTTGTACACTCATGTAACCACCTTGACATGATGAACCAAAATTTAACACAAAGGAGATAAATAGGTTTCTTCAAATGGTTTCTGAAGGTATGAGTTCTATCAAGATTTTCTCTTAGAAAAATCAGTCCCGACCTCTAACACTCCAACCATTTACATGAGAAATTCATGCAATTTATAATACTTCAATTAGAATAAATTTTTTCTACCCAAAACTTTTTGTAGCCTTTTGTTTGTGGGAGGAGATGGAGATATCCTTCCTGTGATGTTATTAAGAACATTATGAAAGCACCATTGCGAAAACCTTATTGTTTCTAGAAATTATTGAGAATCATAGAATGAATATTTGATTTCATAACCATGAAAATGTTGTCGGTGTGCAGAGGAAAATCTCTCCAAATATTTCAGTATTCAATTCTTCATCATGGTAAATCATTCTTCATCTAGGAGCACACCAACTACTTCCTCCTCTAATGCCTGTGAAATCTGGTTCTTTACTTGCAAACAAGAAAAAGGAAAGAAAAAAATGGAAAATCAAATCGAAGCGATGGTGAGATCATATCTTGATGGAAAAAGACATCTTGATTTTTCCCACCAAACTAGGATACCAAATTAATGTTCCTCTTTATTTTACATGCAAGTGACTCTCAACCAAGAAATGATGCAAAAAATGTGAAAATTCACATCCCTAGGAGCTTTAGAAAGAAACTTGATAGAAAATCATCCAAAAAGATGCAATTATTTCCATTGATATCTCTTTTGAATCTCAATCATCCATGTGGGAGATCCAAGTAAGTAAAAAGAAAATCAAAGCCTATGGGGGTTCCTTTTTATCTTTTAAACCTTTTGGAAAAAATGTGCAAAATTTCTCAATTTTTCTCATCCATGTGGGAGATCCAAGTTAAGATAGGCACAGGGGGTTCTTTTTTATCTTTTAAACCTTTTGGAAAAAACGATAAAAAATTTCAAATTTCTCTGCCCATCCGCCTTTGAAAAATGGGCCGACATGTGTCCCAATGTGGGTCCTAAAGGAACCATGGCTAAATTCTACTATTTCACCTCATTTTGGAAAAGAGAAGTTTTTCGAGTTTTCCCCCAGACTCCGCCCTTCCGCTTCTACTTTCTCATATGGATCCTAGCGGAACCATGCTTCCTTTTAATTTTTAACTCCTTTTCCACAAAAGGAAAATTTTCCAATTCTCCCCCAAAATCTACATCTCGACCATGTATTGGAGAAAATATTGGCTATTCTCTATCGGTGGGCCACGGTTTTTTTGATGATTTTAATCTTTTGAATAACAAGGGGCAAAAAATCCAAGTTGCCCCCGATGGCCCGCCTCCCCACCTCTTCACTTTTCAAACCGCAACACGTCTTAATGGTGCATCTTGAGATGGTCCCCAAAAGTAGAGACCCTAAATGAGCATAGGCTCACCACGTGTCTAGGCAAAAACCTCCATGTGTCTTTATGGCACAACTTCAAGACCTTTATAAGGATTCAATATGATTTAGCAAGGGTGTGCTTCCATTTTAGAATATTTACTCCATTTTTCCAAAAGGGAAAAATATCCAACCTGCTTCCGAAGGCCCGCATCTCCACTTTTAACTTTGCCATGTGTCCTTCTGTGGGGTCAAAGTAAGACTTTTTCCCTGCCACTTAAATTTTGTGTTAATTAGTGCTTTGGGCCACGGGCGAGTCAAACTTTTTCCAAAGTAGCCAAAATAACAAGTTTGTAAAATAAACCTGCTACACCTCATCCAATTAGAAGAAGCCACGTAAGTACCAAAAGAACCAATCAGAATTGAGTGGAGCTACGGGACCAAATTTTCCTTTTGCCAAAAAGCAAAAAGTGACAAGTTAAAACATTTGCTGTCATCCCCTAACCAACCAAAAGAAGCCACGTGACCAGCATTTGAATGCTGAGGAATAATTTTGATAGGAAAAATATGCCCGCCAAACTATCAAAAACAAAGAAATCCACCATTCATGCCTAGAAATTTGATTTTTCACTAAGGATGATATTTTTGAAACAAAACCAAGTGAATCATGGCTTGAAGCATCTTTCGACCATGGATTTGGATTTTCAAAGGCATACAAATATAAATTGATCATTCTCGAGCTTCCATCATCGGGGAAAAAAAGGAAAAAATGTCGAGCCTACTGATTTTGAAGAAATTAGGTAAAAACAAGGCAAACTCGAAGACTTATTCAAAAAGGGGCATGAAAATGGATGCTGTGAACAATTCAAGCCATTTAAATAGAGGTAAAATCTTTAGAACATCCACATCAAGAGATAAAACATTTCATAACATGCAGATTAGAGGAAAATCAGGGAAAATGGTGTGAGATCAAAATGAGCACCAACATTGGCTCGACTCGGGGATGGGCACTCTCTGCGAGTGCCATAAGAACAACTAGCAGACCAAGTGCCAAGAATAGACCATTGGGAAACAGAGTCAAAGAAAAAGGTAGCATAGTAGAACAACCACAACCATCCTCCAAAAATTGAACCAAGAAACTAGCAAAACCAAGTCACCGAGGACCAGAATGAGAAAAAACACAAAAGACAGAAAGCAACCAACAAGCTGTACACTATACAAATGATGCTCACCTTGATTCTGGGGAATCAATCTAGGAAATGTTTCAAGTGCCTGCCATTAAAATGTAATTCAAGCAATTCACCATCCAAATCTTTCAAGAAGAAGGTATGCTCACCAATCTGAATGTCAATGGAGTAAGGTCCATCCATAGTGCATCAAATTTACCATGCTTTCCCTTGTCTTCATGCCTACTATCCCCAACAGCAAGATCTCCAATATTGAAAGCTCGGGAGTGACCTTATTATCAAATAACTTCTTTAATTTTTCTCTAAACTTCACATGCCTTTGGTGAGATGCTCTCCTTTCTTCATCAAGTTCAACAATCACAGTTAATGCGAGCCTCATATGGACTAATTTCTTGATCTTACAGTTGTTAAATGAACTGATATGAGGATAGTTGCATATGCAGGGCGAGCGAAGATCTTGAGTTCCGTACACCAATTCAAATGGACTTTTTCGGTGGTTCTTTTAATAGTTATTTTGTTAGCCCAAGTAGCAAACTTCACGTTTTTCACCCCATTTTCTTTTGTTTAGCTCAAGGTTCTTCTAAGAATCTTCAACAAATTTTTATTACTGGACTTAGCTTTTCCATTTCCTTGGGGATTGTAATTAGAAGCATATGTCAAGTTGATCCCATATTCTTTGCACATTTCCACCAAAGGTTTAGGTCTAAAGCTCATGGCATTATCAGTAACAATTTTAACTAACACCCCAAACCTATAGATGATATGGTTCAACATAAAATTCATGACAATTTGGTGTGTTACTCTTTTGGTGGGGATTGCCTCCACCCACTTGGTGAATAAATCGGTGGCTACAAGAATCCACTTATAGCCAGCATTTGAAGGGTTTGAAATCTCACCAATGAAATTCATTCCCCATTGCTTGAATGGGGCTTCAATTGATACAAGATACAATGGAAGGAGCTTGAAGCTTTTAGTCTTCTAGAGAAGCACTAGCAACTCTCACATCTTCTAACCAAAAGAGTTGTATCCTTGAAGAGAGTTGGCCACCAATAACCATCCCTCAAGATCTTGTGTGCTGTGACTCTTCTAGTAAAATGCCCCCACAAACTCCTCCATGAAGATCAGCAATTATCTTGGGGGCTTCATCTTCAGTAATGCACCTTAAGAGAACTCCCTTAGGGTTCTTCCAAGCTAACCCATAATCAGTAATGACATATTTTTGGGAAGCCAACTTAAGGGCTATTTTTTGGTTCTTACTCAAATACTCAAGGTAGTATAGATGTCTGAGATAAAAAATTACATCTTTGTACCACTCAGAACTCATCAATTTTTCAAAAGCATTTACCCTTCCTTGTTCTACCTCATTTACCTCAATGGTTTGCAAGTTGCTCTCATGCATAAGCTTAGCCAAGCCCAAACCTCTCACCAACTTCATGGTTTGGATATCCGTGTCATATTCTTGCAACTTGTTCACCCATCTACATCTTTTTCTTGAGACTTCCATCTCTGATAAGATGTATTTCACTATAGTGTGTGGAACATAAGAAATAATTTTAGAGCTCAAAATGTAAGGCCTGAAAGCCTTTGTTGCTTTTACTAAGGAAAATGCTTGTTTCTCCATAATAGTGTATTTCATCTCAGCCCCCTACAATGCCTTACTAAAAAAGGAAATTGACCTCTCAACCCCTTCATCATCTTTCTGCAACAAGATAGATGCAATAGTGTTCTCTGAAGTAAAAGAAAATAGTTGGAAAGGCTTATTATAATCTGGAGCTGCTAAAATAGGGGCATGCTTTAATGCCTCCTTGATCCCATTGAAATCTTGAATGACATCCTCCTCCCATTTGATGGCCTGGTCCTTCTTTAGCATGCCAAGTGATTAGGATGGTCAAATCAGCAAAGTTTGATATGAATCTCCTGATAAATTTTATCTTCCCAAAGAAGGAATGAATCCCCTTCTTGGTTCTCGAAATTGGGACCTTTCTGATGGCCTCTACCCTTTCTAGATCAATCATTACCCCCTCTTATGACACAATGTGACCAATTTTTTTTTCCTTATGTACTCTGAAATGATGCTTCTTTGGATTGAGTGAAATGCCATATTCCTATATCTTATCAAGCATTTTCTCCAAGTGATGTAAATGATCACCTCTCTTTCTAGAGAACATAGTTACATCATCTTGGTAGAGAGCAATAAAATCATTGATGTAACCGGAAAATAAACATCCATTCCTCTTTAAAAGGTTTCTCCAAAGCATTCATCAGTCAAAAGGGCATCCTGACATATACATATGTTCCCCAAGGGCTGGTAAAGGTTGTCTTAATTCTTTCTAATTCCTTTACAACAACTTGTTTATAACCAAAGAAACCATCTAGGGTAGATATCAGCTCATAACCGATCACTAATTGCAACATGTTTCCCATGTTTGGTAAATTTTAATTATCCTTCATTGATGCTCTGTTCAGATTTCCGAAGTCCACAAATAGCCTGATGTCACCATTTTTCTTTCTAACTGGTACTAGGTTTGTAACCAAAGAAGAATACCTTGTAGACTAAATAATCTCTCCACCCCTCAATTTTTTCAATTCCTCTTGCTTTTAAGAGATAGGAGTGGATTGATTGGCCTTTGTTTCTACCCGAATGATTTTGCATTATATTCCAAGAGAATCTCATGTTAAAACAGATCCTCTCTATATGCCTTTAGTTCAAAATAAGTCCAAGTGATACAATCTTGATATTTTTCAACAATTGGACATAAGACTATTTTTCCTCCTTGCTGAGATTGCTTCCCAACCAGATCTTCCTTGGTTTCTCCTTTGTGCCAAGGTCATGCTCCTCAACATCCCTTAAGGCTGCTATGTATATGTTAATAATGCGATGACATTATCAAAGTTGAATTCAAGAGAAACCAGCCCTCTAGGAATGGTATTAGTCTTTAGTTGGATGATGCATTTGCCAAACAAGGTTTCTTTACCCTCTGTTATGCACACCATTGGATCCTAGTCAATAATTTGATAAAAACTCTCCTTTATTCTCTACAGAAATCTTTGACTTGAGCATCATCATCAAAAACTTGCCAATGTTTAATGTTGTTAGGTACAGATGGCCTAGTTAACACCTCAACATCATATTCACAATATGGGGATATTGTACAATTATCAAACCGAGATCCCAATACTGCAAGTTTTTCTACCAAATCATTTAACTTCCTATCATGATGCACAATATTGAATGAATCAAACATCTCAATGAGATCCCAAACTACATGCTTGTATTATTTCATTCATTGATTTTTTGTGGCATAAAGTTTTCTGACTTGCTTTACAATTAATTTTGAATCTCCTTTGACAATGATGTCTTTAACACCATATTTTTAAGCAATCCTAGACCTAACAATAGTGCCTCATACTCATCAATGTTATTATTGCACTCAAAGTTGAGTTTGAAGGAAAAGACAAACTCCTCATGTCCTAGAGAGATCAGAACAACACCAACACCATTTCCGAACTTGGAGCAATCTCCATCAAACAATAAAGTCCAAAGACATCCTGCCTATTCAAGACACTTGCATTCTTCAATCTTGTGCTCTTTTCCATCAGCAAATCCTATAAAGTTATCAACATCAACACTTGTGTACAATACTTCATAAGATGCATTGTTGGGATCTTAAATAAGGTGAAACATCTTCTTTTCTCAATTCAACCCGACAAGGCTGCCCTCAATTGGGATGGTGGCATAGGACATGTCCATTTAAACACTCCCACAAATACTTATAGCCCATTTTCTAGATAACAACATACCCCACTTTCCTGGGAAATCAAGAATAACAACATCAAGCGTCGGGTTTTACCAGGTAAGCTGCAAGTTGCACCTCCGGACCTTTCACACATCCTACCACTAGCACTTATCTAGAGTCCATAGTAGTACACTTCCCATATGTTTTTGTTACTTTGATATTTGGCTCATTCATGACTTCTAGAGGCATAACATTGCATGATGCCCCTGATTCAAACGTACATTTGTGTAGCAATCTATCTTTAATGATCATAGTGGTGAAGAATGGATCCACATTTAGCTAAGACTTGACTAAGGATGTCCCCAAATAAACCTCAAGTGGTTCACCTAGTTCCTCCAACACTGGTGGAGTCTCCACAATGTTTATATTTCTACCTAGGGTAGTTTTCTCCTCTTTCACCACAAATACTCAAAAGCACTTTTCTTGTGCTTAGGAATCCTAAGAAACTCAACAATTGGAACTGAGATCTTGATTTGACTCAAGACTTGGGAAATATCATAAGGGACAGACTTTGGCAAGGCAACATTGGAAGGAAGGTTGACACACTCATTAGATGGCACTGGATTTTTGATAGCTTGGGCATGATGAGGGGTATGAGTTTTGTTTGGGATAGCAAGGCCCTTGGCAGATGCATCTTTCTTAAGAGCCTCTTTAGGAATATTTGAAAGAAATGGAGTTTTTGGGTTAGCTTGAGGCCTTGTACCTTTGACAACCCTACTTCTTGTGTTGTACTCCTTCTATTGGGAAAAAGCAATGTTCATCAATAACTTCCTATCCTCCTCAGATGGTATTCCTCCATCATACTTCTTTATCATTAAAGGTCTTAAATATTCAAAGTCACTATTGGGCAATTAAAAGCTTGTACAATATCTGCTTCTAAAGTATGAGAGGGAGGAAGAATAGGTTCCCGATGGATGTAATCCTAAAACTCAGTAGCAGTTCTAGCACTTATTACCTAAGTAGAATTTTCCCCTTGTTGTGAGCTCGTGGAGCAACCCATCATGCAAACATCATCATCATTATCATCATCATCTTCTTGTTGTTGTTGCTTATCTTCCTCATATGGAGCATGGGGCATGAAACATCTGTCACACCAATCAATGACATTTTTCTCCTCCACAACAATGGTGACTCTCACAACTAAAGGATCAGGTACCATTATGTTTTTCAAGCTTGGGACTATTTATTTCCAAATCAACAGGTCCCTTGCCTCTGTCATTAGACCTCTGATCATTTCCATGATGATTTGTAAACCTATCTTGGCCTTGTTGCTTGTGCTGACCTTGTGAACTCTGCCCAATTCCTTTTTCTACCGGGTTAATTTGTATGATATTTCTTTGACAGCCCTTGCCAAAGTTTTCACAACTTCCTCCAAATCAGCAGCCTTGTTTGTTTGAGGCTTCTCTGGGTTAATTAGTTTTACACCCTCCCTTTTTGGAGGCTTTCCAATTTCCTTGATGTTGTCTTAATTTGCAGAGCCATAGTGAAGGCCTGCCTCAAATTAGTAGGGTTTTTGTCCCTCAAGTAGTAAGAAATTTTTTTATCAAATGCATCTGAATATTTGATCAAACATGATTCATCTCATGGCCTTAAGCTAATAGGAAATCTCCTCAAGGTCTTGTTAAACCTTGTGTTGAAATCATGTACTGACTCATTAGGATTCTTCTTCATGTTTTGAAATTTTGATAGAAGAAACCTAGGGTTAGTTCTATCACCATACTACAATCTAAATGCATTGTTCATCTCTGTCCAAGAATCAATGGAATTATCTGGAAAAGCTTTATACCAGTCCCTTTCATCCTCTTCCAAAGTATGGATAAACAATTTTATATATACATCTATTAGAGTAGGTATTTACCTTAGCTCATGTTCACCTAGGTACTTTATTTACCTTTATCACATTTATCCTCACCCACTTATGTGTGTGGATATTTATTTTATCTTATTTAGATACTAGGAGATATTATCTAGTTGTTAGGTATAGTTTTTCCTTGATCTATGGTATTGACTAGTTCTTTCCTTGATCTATGGTATTGACTAGATCTTTCATGTCTAGTTCTCTCATAAATCTATGGTCTTAACTAGTTCTTTGATGACTAGTTATTTTCTTGATTCATGGCTTGATCTACGACCTTGATCTGGTTCTTAGATTTTTATTCCTCGCCTATTTAAGCAAGACCCATTCTCAATGTATTGCATTGAGTTCCATAATAATATATGATATTGCTTCTCATTTGTTTGCAAAGGTTTATGTAAAGTTATTATTCGTGAATTACTTTCATCTTATTAATCATGGTGTTTAATTATCATCTCGTATTCTTGGCTTAGTATGATCTAGTTATCGTTCCTTTCATGGTATCGAGCTGAGATTGTTGACATCCTGTCTGTAAGATTTATTTTGCAAATAAATTCATTGTATATTCATATATTTGGGATTTATCGTATTTTTTTATTGCATGCATTTTATGCAAACAAAGGCTTCCATTGGATCTAGAAGGTGGGAAAACCCTAAGATCGATTGTAAACTCGACCATTTCTAGAGGTATTTGTTTTTCTAGGTTTTGCATTGTTGTTGAGGAAGCACATCGGTCTGCCTTGGGATCCATGTTGTGAAGAAAAAAAAAACGTGGGATTATTTTTCAGGTCTATTGGATTTCTTGAGATTTGCATAGGGAAATTTTCTGTTGTAATGATCCGTCTTAGTTTACACGTGCAGGAAGGTTTTCGGATCTTTCTTTTTTGGTAGGGTCACATTTTGTTGTGCACGTTTTTACTATTTCGGGAAAATCCACAGGTTGCTATTTTCGGAAAATAAAGGTCACTATCTACACAATCCAGAAATAGTAATTTTTACCATAAGAGGCAACTAGATGTGACTTTCTTGAAAACACGCGACACACCCTGAATAGTAAGTTGTGCAAACACCCATTAAAATCCTTAGCCCTTGGTCATATGAGGGCTTAAAGCTTGTGATTCCTACTAGTAGGTGCTTAGCTTCAGCCCCCTTTAATTTTATTTGTGTGGTGAAGGCAACAATTTATTTTGTTTTAGTGGCAACTACAATAAATAACAAAGCAAAATAGTAAAAAGCTTGTAACTTTCATTGGTAACTCGGTTTTGAGTGCCATTTTTTGCAAAAGTGCTTGTTTTTTCATGCTCTTTCCATTGCAGTTATTTATTTTTAGACTTGCACTATAATTATAAAGTGTCAAATATGGAGGAGTGTTGTAATCAATTGTGAACACAATTTCAGCTGAGCCCGACATCCTAAACTTTGGGAGTTACAGTTTGTACCTACCATGGATTCTGAGAATGATATGTTTTTCTCTAAAGTATGTGGACTTCAAGAGGATATTTTAAAATTTGTGGAAGAAAATAGATCGCTCAAGAAGCAAAATTCTCTTCTATAATCACTCATTCATGATAAGGATACAATAATACACTCCCTGCAGAACAAACTTGCTAGCCTACAACATCACCATCATATTGTGGACAACCATATCCATGCTCCTAGTCCACTTGCAGTTGTTGCTCTTGTACCCACTGACATTGATCTACCAGTCTTTGAGCCTGAACCTGCTTTTGATGCTTCTAAACCTACGAGGCTTTGTTACTGCATGCTCTTCCACATCTCGTGCCAATTACTGTATCACATGTTGTGTATCCTACTTATTCTCAGTTGCATGGATTTTTGGGAAGCATACCACTGCATTCAGTTCTCACATGCTTCATTCTATGGGTCTCACTAGTGGGGTCATTGGTAGACATTCACAGGGTATTATTTCCTCTATTCCACATGTGAAGTGGAATTCTCGTCATGACATTGGTTTTCAAGTAGATAATTCATTAGGATCACACATTGACAGAGCTCATTTTTTTTCTCGCTCGACTCTTTCTAAGGATCCTAAGCAACACATGAGTTCTACATCTTCATTCAGGATTGAGAAACTTTAGATTTCAGTTGTCAGACATGATCAACCTAACACACATTCTGATGTTCTTTTACATGCACCCATTGTGCATTTTGCACCAAGTCATATGCAGGCATCTTCTTCATCCATCCGTGTTTATTTGGGGTGGATATCGATCACCGTGGAGGTGACATAGGAATTCATTGAGAGGACTCCACTGGGCGTGGCTCCTTCACCATTGGCCTCTTGCTCCACTTTCTATACCTTATGAATTATGATGCTTCTTTTTTGAGCATTTTTCTTTAAGCAGGTGTAGTGTATCTCTCTTGTTTGTTGAGAGATTTTGTATCTATATTTTTGACACTTTTGGCATGTTGACAGTCTCTCTTATGGGGGAGCTATTCTAGTGGAGCCTAGTGTTAGTTTGTCAGTGTTTGAGTAGTTGTTATGATAACTCATGCAGATTTGTAGCATCACTCCACCCATTCAGCAATATGGGAGGGTGTGGTGTTGATACTGCTTCTTTGGGTTTCATGTCCTTGCCTTATTACATTGGCTTTTCTTGGATCATGACACTTTGGAGTTTGTGTACTTGCCTTGTTGCTTTGGTTATTGTTTTTAGATTGTGGCACACCTATTTGTAGCAGTTGATCGTATTATGTTTGGTGTTTTTTTACACTTTCGACATCACTCCATTGATAGTCTCCTTGTATGGAGATATTCTAGTGAAACCAAAGTGTTAGTTTGTCAGTGTTCGAGTAGTTGTTTTGACAACTCATACAGATTTGTAGTGTCACTCCACCCATTTAGTAGTATGGGAGGGTGTGGTGTTGATCCTGCTTCTTTGGGTTTCATGTCCTTGCCTTGTTACCTTGGCTTTTCTTGGATCGTGACACTTTGGAGTTTGTGTCCTTACCTTGTTGCTTTGGTTATTGTTCTTGGATCATGGCACACCTATTTTCAGTAGTTGATCAAATTATGTTCGTTGTTTTTCTTACACTTTCGACATCACTCCGTTGATAGTCTCCTTAAATGGAGCTATTCGGTGGAGCCCAAGTGTCGATTGTTTTTTGTTTTGAGATTGAGCAATGGATTCGGACCATAGTACACACTAAACTTCTTCAGCATTGAACAAGTTTTTGAGCCGAGCTTCGGGGATGCCTTGGAGTGGATCTTTACTCTCTTTACTTTGTTGTTAATAGTTTTGGGTACCTTGCGGTCCCTTCTTTTCCAGTTATTGTACATGAGTATCTCATCAGGCCTAGTTGCCGAGACTCATACTGTGGACATGCCACTTCTATTTTTTCCCCTAGCTTCACTTGAGGGGGGGGTGTTAGAGTAGGTATTTACCTTAGCTCATGTTCACCTAGGTACTTTATTTACCTTTATTGTATTTATCCTCACCCACTTATGTGTGTGGATATTTATTTTATCTTATTTAGATATTAAGAGATATTAACTAGTTCTTTAGGTATAGTTCTTTCCTTGATCTATGGTATTGACTAGATTCTTGATGTCTAGTTCTCTCCTAAATCTATGGTTTTGACTAGTTCTTTTATGACTAGTTATTTCCTTGATTCATGGCTTGATCTACGACATTGACTAGTTCTTAGATTGTTATTCCTTGTCTATTTAAGTAGGACCCATTCTCAATGTATTACATTGAGTTCCATAATAATATATGATATTGTTTCTCATGTTTTTGCAAAGTTTATGTAAAGTTATTTTCGCGAATTAATTTCATCTTATTAATCATGGTGTTTAATTAGCATCGGTGTTCTTGGCTTAGTAATATCCGGTTATTGTTCCTTTCAACATCTTCATATTCAATCTCAAAGTATTCCATCATTTTGATAAAAATCTTTAAATTTTTATCACCAGTTATAACATTGTTTCCTTGGAACTTTGGTAATCTATTTCTTATATCTGTGGAACTGAATTTTGATAACTAGTAATCCATGTTTAATTTATATAACCAAAAGTTTTTATAACAAATGTAGGTCTCGGTGGGGCTGGCCCTTGTTGTTTTGAGGAGGTGACCCTAGAGGATAAACATAGGAGTGATAAGGGACAGGTGTCTTTGAAATATAGGAGTATAAATTTAAAAATGGATATCCCTTAAAGGTCTTGTTTCTTGGAAAATCCTATCAACTTTTGAAAAGATAGGGCAAAATGAGAAGCAAAATTTTCAAATTCAAGTGAAGGCCCCTCTCCAATTGGAGAATTCAATTCCACAAAGAGGCTACTTGATTCGAAGTGCTTGAATGACAATCTTCAATGATAAGTGATTAATTTCATCAGTGGAGATCCTTTTCTTATTTGTTGATATCCAACAACTCTCCAGGATTTTCTTCCCTCGACTTTGTTTTTCCTAGCTCTGGAAATAATGTCCAAGCAGGTTACCTAACAAATAATGATCTTATTCCTTCCATCTTTGCAAATATTAGTAATAAATCACACTTAATGAGAGGTTATGACATTGGTACTTATCAAGAATCGATCAATAGGAGTCCTTAGTAAGGATTTCCACCTTAGTTGTGTAAATGCACTAAAATATGATCTCGTTAAATGTTCATCAATACTAGAAACTAGAAATGGAATGATCTAACTTTTCTTTACCCATATTTATCAATGAAAGCTAATGCACTAGGTGTAGAAGCTGAAATAATTACACACATCACTTGTAACTTTTAATACTTCTTATAGGCCCAAACACAAGATGATGTTTGAAAAAATGTATTATCACTTAGAGCATATAAGAAGTGTTTACCAGGGTCTGAATATGAATTGTAACCACTATGTCCCCGAAAATGGTGCCAATCGGGTGTTGGTACCAAATTGATTCTCCCTCAGAAGCTGAGAAGCATCATAGGTTTGGCAGGAATCTTAGAGACAAGCAGAGCATGTAGTGTGTCATTTTGTAGCTAGGGATGAAATGCAACTTGCTCTTTATCACTTAGATGTGGAGAAATGGGTAGCACCCTCAAGAGGATTTGACCTATCCTCACTACTTTATGGTTTTTCCTTTCAACTAGGGTGAGAGGACCCTTTTTGTAGCTTATTGTTTGTGGAGGAGATGGAGATATCCTTCCTTGTGAAGTTATTAAGAAAACCTTGAAGAAAATATGATTAATGCAACAAAACCTAACCCTCACGAGTTATCACAGTAGATAATGGAGATATTTTCTAAGCAAGTTTCAGGCCACTAAAGACAATGAAAACCTGATTATTTCTACATGTTTTAGTAGTAGAAATTATGCATTTGTGTACACACAGGACAAACAGGGGAAGTATGGGTATGATTGGTTGTTTTTAAATGAATTTTTGTTGGGAGGTGAGGCACAAATGAACTTTATTCACCAGATCCTTGAGAATGTTTGCAAAAATAGGAGTTTGAATAATAGAATGCTTTGGGAGAGCTAGGATGTTCTTTAACTGAATATGTGCTTCAATGGAGGCCTAGATCAACACTTTTCACACAAACTTCAAGGATCCAAAATGAAGGTTGAAATTGGAAAACTTTACTAAACATTATCAACCTCTATTTCATCATGCCTAAGATACCCTCAAAGGCTAAAAACAATCTTATAGTCATGCTAGTAGTCACAGTGATTTTAAAGTTGTCTATTTCACTATCAAATGAAAGATCTTATGATAAATGAAATTGCAAATTCCACCAAACTATCACAAGGATAAGATCTTGTGTGATTCACAAAGATTTCAATGTAAGATTGCAACGGAACAAGAAAACTACTTGCAGACATTCAGAAATGAAGAAAACACAAATTTTGCCCAAAAATAACATAGATTAACTCAAGTTTGATTAAATTTATCAGCAAGGGAAAGTTTCTCAAACAATCTCAGAGCTTGTCAATGGTTGTACACTCACAACCACCTTGACATGATCAAATTTAACACAAAGGAGATAAACAGGTTTCTTTAGATGGTTTCTTAGAAGGATGGGTTCTATAAGCTTTTCTTTTAGAAAAAATATTCCCGACCTCTAACACTTCAACCATATGCACGAAAAATTCATGTAATTTATAATACTTCATTTACAATAGAGTTTTCCCAAGAACCACATACATTAAAAGAACCATTGCATGTTTAGACTCCCAGAATCATATTTGTGAAAAGTTTTAGGTGTGCGGAGAGGGAAAATCTCTTCAAATATTTCTAGCATTTAATTCTTCACTGTTAAGTTGTTCTTCATATCACACACAAACTACTTCCTCCTCCAATCACAAATATGTTTCTTCGCATGCCAAGAAAAGAAAAACTAGAAAATCATATCAAAGCCAATGGCCAGATCACATCTTGATGGAAAAGGATGTCTTTAAATTTTTCCCACCCAACCAGGATACCAAATCAATGTTCCTCTTCATTTTCCATGCAAAAGACTCTAAGAAATTCTAAAAACTATAAAAATTTGCATCCAAAGGAGATTTGGAGTAGAATTGGTGGAAAATTAGATAAAAATGCGTAGTTGCCGTTGATCTCTCTTTTTAATCTAGACCATCCACATGGAAGATCCAAGTTAAGATGGGCCCAAGGGTTCCTTTTTACCTTTTACACCTTTTGGAAAAAATGCAAAATTTCTCAATTTGCTTTGCCCCTCTACCTTTGAAAATTATCCTGACACGTGTCCCAATGTGGGTCCCAAAGGAACCACAGATAAATTATGCTATTTCACCTCCTTTTTGGAAAATGGAATTTTTCCAAGTTTTCCGCAGCTCCACCCTTCCACTTCTAGTTTCTGATGTGGGTCCCAGTGGAACCATGCTTCCTTTTACACTTTTAAATCCTTTTTCCACAAAAGGAAAAGTTTCCAAATTCTCCCCGAAAGTCCACACCTCCACCATTGATTGGATCAAATATTGACTATTCTCTATCGAGCTCGCGGGTCATTTTGATGATTTTAATCTTTTGAATAATAAGGGGCAACAAATCCAAGTTGCCCCATATGGCTCGCCTCCCCGCCTCTTGAATTTTCAAACAGTCACACGTCTCAAAGGCGTATCTTGAGATGGTCCCCAAAAGTAGAGACCCTAAATGAGCGTGGGCTCACTACATGTCTCAGGACTTTTAGGAAGTTGCTGAAAAATCTAAGGAAAGAAGACCCGACGGAAACCTCCATGTGTCTTTATTGCGCAACTTCAAGAACCTTATAAGGATTCAATATGATTTGGTGGGGGTGTTCTTACATTTTAGAATCTTTACTCCATTTTTCCAAAAGAGAAAAATATCCAACTAGCTTCCAAAGGCCCACATCTCCACTTTTAACTTTGCCACGTGTCCTTCTCAGTAAGGTCAAAGTAAGACTTTTCCTCGCGCTTAAAGTTTTTTTCATCAAGTGCTCCATAAGGCCACAAGGTGAGTTCTAAATTTTTTCCAAAGTAGCCAAAAATAAAAAGTTCATAAAACAAACCCATCAGTGCCTCATCCAATTATAAGAAGCCACGTAAGTACCAAAAGAACCAATTAGAATTGAGCGGAGCTACGGGACCAAATTTGCCTTTTGCCAAAAATCAAAAACCGACAAGTTAAAACATTTTCCCATCATCCCCTAACCAACCAAAAGAAGCCACCTAACCTCCAATTGCTGAGGAATAATTTTGATAGGAAAAAGATGCCCGCTAGACCGTCAAAAAACACAAAAATCCCCATTCATGCCCAAAATCTGATTTTTCACTAAGGATGAAATTTTTTGAAACAAAACCAAGTGAATCATGGTTCCAAGCATCTTTTAACCATGGATTTAGATTTTCAAAGGCATAAAAATATAAATTGATCATTCTCGAGCTTCCATGGTCGGGGAAAAATAGGAAAAAATGGTAGAGCCTGTGGATTTTGAAGAAATTAGGGCAAAAACAAGGCAAACTCAGAGACTTCTTCAAAAAGGGGCATGAAAATGGATTCTGCAAACAATTCAAGGCATTCAAATAGAGGTAAAAGCTTCAGAACATCCACATCGAGAGATAAAATGTTTCATAACACACAGATCAGAGGAAAATCAAGGCAAATGGTGTGAGATCAAAATGAGCACCAACAAAGTGTAGTTCCTCCCATGGACTGTATCATGGCTGCAATATCACTATTTAAGGCTCTAAGGTAATATAGAAAAGCATGATCAACTTGAGGCTTAATAGTGGATGGAATTATTTCCCATGTTCTTGCAAATCTAATTTTAAAACTAGCCATAAATTCATGAGGATCTCTCTTAATTGTGGACAGTTGTTCTATGAGAGATAAATGATCAAAATTATCTTGAAACTATTTATGTAATTGATCTCCCAATTCATCCCAAGTTGTTATAGTCCCCACTCATAAAGTTTTGTACCATCATGCAAGGCTTTTCCTTGAATGATGCGGCTCAAACTCTTAAATTTACATCTTCATGAATAATATTATGAATCGAACAAAGGGATGTAATGCCTTTAATAGTCTCGATAGGAGTAAAATGATTTTCACTAGTAAATGAGGGTAAAGCTTTTAAGACAGAAACAAGTATGTCATGATAAATAAGAATTACTAAGGGGCTGCCATTATCGAAAGGTACCAAATTTCTAGTGGTGGTCGGTGTGGCTACCGATGAGCCATTGGAATCACTAGGATTTGAACAACAAGATTAACACATGGTGAAGAAAGGGAATGAGGGTTATAAAAATTGGGCCTATTAAAGGGTAAGGTATTGCCAACTCTTCTTCTTCTTGTTGAATTTAAAGGCAAAGAAAAAAATTATGAGGAAGTCCTCTTATTGTTGATCTTGTAGTCACCTTAACCACGGAACATGGTGCAAAACTAGTCTGAAATCATCCTTACGGAGTTGCCAAATAATTTTTATTTATTTTCAATGGATGTCTACAGCCTTATCCTTGAAAAAGTGTTATTTATTTGTTGTAAATATACTTAAAATTTGTTGTAAATATGATTCATGTCCCACCGGTGTGCCAAAAATTGTTATTTCTTAGAAGTGCACCCTAGTTAAGGGATAATATCGGGGTTCTAAACTTACTTTTCCCTCGCTTTTACGAGATACAATGAAAACACCTTAGGGTTGTGGGTATCCTTATTTTTAGGTGAGTCTCGGGATTGAAATTTTGGTTCCTTTTTGGTGTATCCTAAACTAATTTCATGGGGTTTTTAGAGTAAAAATATGGTTCTAAGTGAAATTTAAAATGGGGTGATACACAAAAATATTGAGGGCTTTGTTTGAGTACATGCAAAATATTGAGAATAAATTACAGGAGCACAAACCAATGGGTTTCAGCAAAATCCTAAGGTAAACAATTTTGTGTTGAGGGATTAATCACAACAACACAACATATAACATACACACTAAGACTATGTAGAAAACAACAAATTTGCGGAAAGGTAAGCTAATTAATTAAGGAAATTAACATTCAAAATATTTAATAGAATATACACACCACCAAATAATTAGAAATGTAATAACTTGTTCTCATTCAAGGGAAAACTAGCAAAAATTTCTTCAAAGACTCATTACATCCAAAAATACATCACATTTTGCTTTGTCAATGCACACCATATATAGACAAATTATTCACCCATCCCTAAAAATAGACTGAGTCATGCATGATAATTTTAGACTTTTCCTTTCAATAAACAATAAATAAGGAATTATATTATACAAGCTATTACAAGACACAAAAATAGCCTTAATTTCAAAAAATATACTAAGTCAAACTGATTTGACTTTGCATGGGTGGTAAGGTTCTGGTTTGGACCAAATAAGGCCATTTGTGGGTGAATACATAAGCTATTATTAACCTTTCTTCATAAGAAAGTAATTCTTTTCATGTACATGTAAAGTGCATGTTTGTCTCCTTTTTCCACTTGTCTTTCTTGGCACTCCCATGTGACACTTGTGCATGGCTGGATTATTTGTCTTCTTCCCTATTTTGTCTCCTAGTCATCACATGAAAAATTCATTCTTATAAAAATAATACTTTTGATTTCATACTTAGAACAATAATTTAATCCTCCCTGTGGGGACCACCTACCTACACATGGAAAATGAAGTCCTCCTCCCTTGTATGAGGATTCTGAGCAAATTTTAAGGTATATTTGCAATTCTTAAGGTAATAATTAGTCCGTTCTTTGACTTGGGCATAAACATGCATTATAGTTGCAATGCCACCTTTACCTTGACACATATATCATTGTTTTAATAGTGGGCATCTTACACAAACATTGGTCATCTTTGATGATGTGGTTGACCCCTTTATTCATGTTGTGGTTGCATAGACTATAGTCCAAGGCTATCAAAAATTAATCATTGATTGATCTTGGTCCTTTGGATTTTTTACGGGATATATTATTGTTGTTTTTCAGACCTTAGCCAAGATCAATGTAATGAAATTATTTAATTGGGACATAGTCCCCTCAACTGTGATGACTCAACCTCATAATTTTGTCACTCGCCAAACCTAACTTCGCCCGGTTAGGGTTTCTCCAAAGCTCGACACATATGTACTTTGCTATTCTCTAACCCACTAGTGAGTTAGGCGGTATGCCTAAACATCACGTACGTTCGCAGTCCTTGCTAAATCTAAATTTTTCACCTTTACATCACTGAAAAGTGCTTTGGCGAGTCGTGGGGACCTAAATTAGCGGGCAGCAGGTCGCGGGTTCCATTTTGGCTAGAACCACGCGAACGTGCGTGATGTTTAGGATCAGCGTGAATTAGGTAACTCATTGCACGAGTTAGCCAAAGTGTAAAGGTTGGAACATAGTCATTTTGATCATTTTTTGAGCTTATTAGGGCTGGCGAAGCCCTGGAATATTTTTGCCAGGACACCATTGTTATGATCTTTTGAACTCATTTCATGGACAACTATGAGGTTCTCAGCATGTATTTTGTTCATTATCTATGGCGTTTATTTTAAGCTTTACTCTGAATTTTTTTGAAATATGGTCGCCATTTTTATTATTTCAAGCTCAAACAGAAACTTTCCTACAATTTGGTTTTCATTTCATAGAAGATGGTAAGTATCCAGTCATCGAGCTCTGTGACATTTCTTCACTGTCATTTTCATTTCTCTTGCACTGATACATCGTTTCTTTGAATCCCCTTTGTCTTATTTGGAAATTTCGAGTTCCAAACTCGTTTTGGGCATTCGTTTTTTTCTCTCGCACTTCGTTGTTTCTTCGAGGGTTTTAATATTTGTGACTTAAAATGGTGAGTTCTTGCTCTATATTTTAATCATTTGTAATACTTTGATAAATCTGTAGTGGTCGTTTGAGAATAGAGATTTCTTGAGTGTAAAAATGAAGTTTCTTTGATCTATATCTTTGTTTTTCGAGTATCTCTAAAACGAAGTTCCAACTTTTCCTTGCTTTGATTGAGCTCGTTCCTTCACTGTATTTGTTGATATCCTATTCAAACCCGAAATTGGTTTTGCTTAGATTCAATGATTTCGACATATATCGATAAAATCTTTCTTTATCTTCTAATAAGGTCGTGTTGTGAAGGTTTCAACGTACTATGAATTTATCCTTTATCTTGAAGGCTTGCTTTTAACGAGATGGGATTTGCATTTTTATAACTTCGGGTAACTATCCCCTAAATCTGTAGCATATCATTACTTACACAACCTAGATTTGGGTTTGCATCATTTATCATTCTCTTGGTCCGTACTTGGATATTTCTATTTTGTTGCTCGAATCCTCAAGACCGTATCTATGTTTGAAGTGGGTATTTGCTCTTTCTCTTCTGGATATTTGATTTTCTTGTATTTTCCCTATAACTTCTACCACAAATTTGTAATGAATCCTTTGAGGTCGTGGAAGAATGAATAATTTTTCTCTATCTTCACATGTATTATTTCAATCCAGACTAAAAATTTTGTTCCATGGATAACCCAGATGTAGATATTTTGACTGCTCATGATCCCTTTTTCCTGCGCTTGAAAATATTGTATGAATGCTTCTATTTAGCATCTTTGTTCATGGATCTAAAAATGTAGCCTGGAATCCTTCTTTCAAATTTTAAAGTGGTGCTATAGATCTAGAAACTTCTTTGATGGGTTCTTATGTAGATATGATCTAAAAATTTTAATACAAAACACTTTGTTTTTCTGGCTTCCTTTTGGGACTGTACCATGCACTACTTTAGGGTACCTATATCTTGAGTAGATAATTTTATTTCTTCAATCCTGAGGAAGAATGATCATGTAATTTTCCTGTTCTGTTTTGAACGTAACACTTCATTTCCATGGTTTATGAGGTGGTGACATTCAATTGTAACTCCCTCTACAATACTTTGAATTTATGCAATAAATTTGGACTATAAATTTCAGAGGTGACTGGAATAATACTCACTTACTAATTACAAGTCTGGATGCTTTGATATGTTGTATTTTCCTTGTTGTTTGATGAAGATTGAACCCTTTGTTCACTTGTAACTAAACAATATTTTCCTTTTGATTAAAATTTGTAGCTTGCTATTGATAGAAACTGCTACCTTCTCTTTTGATCCTTTACAAATAATGGATGTGCTGAACTTGAAGATTTAGATTTACACTCCTCTTCTAGATGCCTGCTCTTATGTTTTACCATCTTTGAAGAAGTCTTTCATTGTACTTTGAATCATTGATAAGATTTGGAATTTTGATCATTTTGTACTTATTTTACTATGTTGACTGTAATGAGTTGGGTCATTCTCAATCATTCTTGTAAGTACTGAAGTTGGTTCCTTCATTAAAAGCTCTAAAATATGTAAAACTTGATTGTAAAATGTATTTCTTAGTTGCCTAAATCACTCCTTTCTTGATCAAAAACCTTCTTGTGTTAAATATCTTTATGTAAGATCTTTTCATTATGAAATTTTTGCGCTTCTTGCTTCATTAATGAATATAATTTTCTAGCATCATAATGTGAAACTGATGACTGCAGCCTAAATGTTTCTCTCTTTGGTTTTGAAGAAACACCTTTCTTTTTAAATCATATTTTTTTTGTATATTTGCAAACAAACTTGCACTTGTATCTTAAACTCATAGGAATATATATCTATGATTTTTTATATTGCACAACTGTACTTTTGTCCTCAGTATTTGTTATATGATTTAATTCAAGTTAAATAGTGGCTCAAGTTTTTAAGATTTTTTATGTTAGATCTTCCTAAACCAAGAGCTTGTATTTTGAGTCTTTGATTCTACTATAGAGGAATATTTGAACATGAACCAATCGCTTCATCTTACTATTTTTCATATTCTATTCTAAAGAGTTGAAACTGTTGAAGTTGAATTATTTGAGAGAAATTGTACTTATATCTTGAGTATCAATTCACTCTTAAAGTTATTCCTTTTGTTGTACATAGATGTATCCTTTTTCCTAGCATTAAAACTTGTTCAATGCAATCAAGATCTTTGGGTTTTGATGAATCATTTACTTTGTCTTGATGCACCTTTAATCTGAACTGAAAATCTGTCTGTAGTTATTCACTATGAAAGTTCATCTTTGGAAAATTTTGTACCTTTAGTGCTTAACTCGATGAAAGAGTTGAATCTTTACTGATAAAATTGTAAACACTGGAACTGTTCATACTTGTAGCATGTTTGTAAATTAGAATATGTTCATTGTTTCACTTGCCTATATCTAGATTGAAAGCTTATATCTTATCAATGATATTTTAATCTTGTACTATGCATAACTTGAATAATAATAACACCTTTGGTAGTCTCTTCCTAAACTTGATGCTTATTCTTGTTATCACGAATCACAAGCACCCTGTGTTTGTACAAGTGCATATACTTGAACTCACGGTGTGATTGGATAACATGGGTACTATCTCCAAGTTTTGGGACGTGCTACTTGAGATAGACCTCCGAGAAAGTGGTTTGCTCCTAAATTACCCGCCACAATCTACTCTAATGCGAGGATAAGCTAAGCTGTTGTAATCTAAATTTCCAAGGGACCAGGGAGAGAGAATGCATAAAATGAAAGCCTACACTAAAGCGGTGATACACTAGAAAAGGAGGGTGTGAGAGTAGTCTCCAAATGTGTGAAATACAGAGGGAAAGTGCACACTAGAAGAGGTGATGACAGTTCACCATAATCTAGCAAAATGCATTCACAACAATATTCCAAGCATACACAATGATAATGAATCCCTGCAAGAACATAATAAATAGACACAATATTCTTATAGAAATATCAAAGGGGCAAGAAGAATGCAAGAAAACACAGCAGGGGAAGATACATCCACAAACTTGTATTTTATTGCTTCCTGGTATGCACAGTTCAGTCTATTACAAGATAAGGGCCTGGATCACCATGCAAGGAGTCCACTACAAGGGCCTACAACACACTGGCTTCACAAAGAAATTTTGGTCAGAGCTTTGCTACCCAAAAACTCTCTCCTTTACAATGAGCCCAACACTCCAATTTATAGAAAAATGAGAAGGAAAAGAGAAGGGAAAATGGAAATCCCGAAATCTGTCCTTCAACCACCTGTAAGAGGCATTAAATTGAGTGAAATGGTTATACATTACTTGCAAAATGCTCCCCATACTGTCCCATGTGCTGCAGCAGAGAAAGGATGATGACCATGCCTCTTAATTGCACTCCCAGCTACCAAATAAAACACTGTTCTGAACCCGGCCACGTTTTCTTAAAAATATCAATCAATATCTGATCAAATATAGAATTTCTTTATTTCTGTGCATCGGGCTCGGAACCACGATTCCAATGGTACCAATTTTGTGCAATTTTGTTGAGAAATGCAAAAGTTATGGCCTTCTGAGTGCGGGCAGCTATTTTGGGTCTGGCAGGCATTTTCTGTCATTTGACGGGAATGAGCATTAACTGACTGGAGCCGAATATGTTTCCTTTATTTAAATATATCTATCCTCATTAAAATTAATAAATCTAGTTTTTGTGGCGTAGAGGACATCGTGCTCGTTCCAGAAAGTCTAATTTTGTGAAAATCGGAGCTCGGAGTCAAAAGTTATGGCCGTTTGAAGTTCCACGGGTCAAATGTTGACTTTTCTTCTCTGCCTTCGGCCGCTTCGGCTTTTCGCATCCCACGCATCCCTTTGTCCCATTTGTCCAGTGCTGAAGTTCCCTGTTTCGGCCGAACCGGCCGGTTCGCGTACTCGCGGCCCAGATGTCCCATTTGCTTTCGGACCGTCTGGGACAAATTTTCCCGATTCGCCCGGTTCGGCCGGTTCGCGCCCTTTTGTCCCAACTGTCCCGTGCGAAAGTTCTCATTTCGGCCGATCCGGCTGGTTCGCGTACTTCACGTACCTTCGGCCCAACTGTTCCGGGCTGCCTTGACTCATTTCGGCCGATCCGGCCGGTTCGCGTACTAATTGCCCAGATGTCCTGCATCGCCTGCTGATTTCAACAGTTAGTCAAATTTTTCCATTTTTCGGCCAGTTCGGATTTCCGCGTCCCACGCGTCCCTTTGTTCCAAATGTCCCAAATGCTGCGTAGACCACCTGGCGGCCTTTCGGCCGGTTCGCGTCTTTTTGTCCCAACTGTCCCGACTATTGCGAGGACTAGGACTTAGCCATTTTTCATGATTTTTTCTGGCCCGAGCCTGTTTTTTGCAATTTTTTTACCTTTCCTCAGAACTTGCTCTCTTCTCCTTGGATAGGGGAGTTAGAAAAATATGAGGGGACCCTAGAAACATGAAATTTTTTCCCTGACTCAATCTATTTGCCTGGGACTTGAGAATTTGATGCATGTTATAAAATTTACCTCGAGGGGTGAATTTTGGATAATGAGTTACTTTGGCACACTGTAGCTACTTGAGAAAATTGTTTATATCTTGTTTGTATTACAACCGCACTCCATTGATACTTGTAATTTGTACTTACCTCGGTAACTAAAACAACTTTTGGAAATGAAATTTATATTCAATAAATCGATTCTTTTCTTTAATTTGAAGTTTCATTACTGCTACTTAGATAAGTTGTCTCCTTAATTCACTGGGAATCTTTTTGGAGGATCTTAATCTGACTTGACGGATTTTCCAAGTTGTTCAATAGAATTGTCCCTTCATTTGAATTTTGTACCTTCCTTTATTTATTGAGTTGTAGCAGCTTGTGTTGGGGTTAAACAATATAACAAAGTGTTGCATGATCTATAATCAAATAAATCATACAGAAACAAATGTAGAAATAAGCGAGAAGATAAAATTAATAAGAGAAAAATAACACCCAGACTTAACGTGGTTCACCCAAAGTGTGGGATAGGTCCATCAAGAAATGACCAATAATATTATTCAATGCTTTACACAGAAATACAATGAAAATCTATTGTCTTCACAACACCTCACAGAATGTTTAATGGTTTTCCTTCACTTAGCTACTCTTTCTTGCTAACAAAGAAAACTTACATGCAACAAATTGCTATTTTCTTCTCTCACACCCTCATACAATGCATACATGCATACATAACTATCTGAGTAACTAACTATGCTTTTACAATCAATAAATAATTTTTAAAGAAAGATATTTATTCTAATTCTTGTTTAAAGAACAAAGCACCATTGCACATGTGACCGATGTTGGTTCCATCTTGAAAGGTGTCGGTCACTTCCTAACCAATTCCGGTTACCTCTTGACTGATCTCACACTTTCATCAAAACCAGTAACATGTAAAAGAAAGTTTCTTGTGAAGTAATTAAGCTCCACACTTAACAATCTCCCACTTAGAGATCAATTGTTACACTATATTGTGCATCATCATCCTTGGTTCCTTTTCCTTGGCTTTTTCTTCCTCTTCGAATCTCAAAGTTGAAGACCAACGAAGTGGAGTGAAGCTCCGTCTTATCCCTTACCAATGGCTTCATTGGCATTTCGTAGGGTTCTTATCCATATCGAGTTTCTCTAACTTTAGTTGCGCATCCTCTAACACTTTCCATATGAAGTGATACCTCAACCTGAATATGTCTCGTTATTGGATGAATTGTTGAGTTATTTCTCGGATGTATCATGCTCTTACTATCACTTTGTATAATTTGTATTTCTCTTGCTCATTACCCAACTCTTTCATGAACTCGCTCATTCATATAATCTCTTTACTAGCATCTGTAGCTACAACATACTTTGCCTCTATAGTAGACAAAGCCACAACCTTCTACAAACTTCACATACAACTAATTTTTGTTCCACCTATGTGAAAACATATCCAATGGTGTTCCTCCAGCCATACAAATATCCAACCATATCCGAATCAACATAGTTGTGTAAACAAGTATCGACCCTCCATAACTTTACTCCTCCTTTCCGGATGTCCCTCTCAAATACATGAGAATCATTGAACTAATTTCCAATTTTCTTTTCTGGATTATCCATAAACCTTCTCACAACTCCCACTACATGTGCAATGTCTAGTCTAGTACAAACCATGGCATACATAAGACATCCTACTACTCAAGAATAGGGAACATGTGTCATGTACTCAAACTTATCGTTTAATGAAGGAAATTGATCTTTACTCAATTTGAAGTCTCTAGCAATATTCGTACTAACAAGTTTTGAATTTTGCATGTTAAACCTGACCAACACCTTATTGATATAAGTCTCCTAAGACAAATACAACCTCTTATTTTTCTTGTCTCGGTGAATTTGGATGCCAAGGATTTTCTTTTCAGCTCCTAAATCCTTAATTATAAATGTGTGAGCTAACCTTTATTTAAGTTTACCAATGTCCTGCATACTAGATCATGCGAGTCAACATATCATCCACATATAGTAAAAAAATAACATCACTCCCATTTTAAAATTTCTTAAAATAAACACAATGGTCAAATTCACATCTCAAATAACCATGCTCATGCATAAAAATGTAAAATCTCAAATACCATTCCTTGGAGATTGCTTGAGCCCATATAGGCTCTTTTTCAATTTGCACACAAATGTCTAATGCATATAAATATAATCCTTCAAATCACCATGAATAAAATTCATCTTAACATCAAGTGGTTCTAAATGAAAATATGTTTTTGTAACCAAACTTAGAATAGTGTGAATAGAAGTCATCTTAACTATAGGAGAAAAATATCATCAAATTCAATTCCTGATTTATGTGCAAATCCCTTTACTACAAGCCTCACCTTGTACATTTTTAGTCCACCCTCTTCTTCCTTGATTCTATAAACCCATTTGTTCTACAGTTTTTTCTTACCTGCTGACATATTAATCAAATCCCATGTCTAATTTTGTTCCAAGGATTCCATCTCCTCATCTATGTCATGCTCCCACTGATCATGGGTATCTACCCGCATTGCTTCTTCAAATATTTTGGTTCACCACTATCAGTCAATAATAAATAAGAAAATGAAGGTAAAAATATCTCTGGAGGTCTACTTACTCTTTATGACCTTCTTACTGAGATTTGGGGTGTTTGGGGCTCATTATGTGCCATGTTGCACATTCACTTCAATCTCTGTTAGTGAGTGATGCTAGTCACCTATAATCGTTGTGATTCTGTAGCTAACCATGGTTCCTCTGTCTGTCGAATGACTGCAGTTTCATTACCTACAATGATTCTAGGAGTACCAATGTCAATTTCTATAGTTGTCTTCTATGAACCTAATCTTATCTACCAATACTAGTTAGTTGACTAACATTGGTTTCGTAGAACGATGTCGATGTCTCGTGGAAGTATGTTTTAGTTCTAAGAGTTTATTTTCCTTCAAAATCTCCTCAAACTATTTATGTTTAGGAACCAAAACCTTATCCTTGTACATTTTTTTCATTCCAATCAATGTCATGACTCCTAACAATCTTAGAATCTTCTAAATCCCAAAATCTATATCCAAAATCACAGAGGAATAACCAATAAAGGTACATATCTTAGATTTAGCATCCAACTTCCTCCTATTCTCTCTATCAACATGCACAAAATCTTCGAACAAAAAATCTAAGAAAAGAAAAATATTCTTCTTTTCCAAACCAAGCTTCTTCTAGTATTCCACCATCCAGTGTTTTTTAAGGCCCGTAGTTAATCAAGTACACTAATTTATCCACTAATTCTACTGAGAACTTCAAAGGAAAGCCAACATGTATCCTCATGCCTCTAGCATGTTCCATGATTGTTGGGTTCATTCTTTCTATAACTCTATTCTCTTATGGAGTTCTAGGAACTATTATTTCTCTTCGTATTCCATTCTCTAAACAATAATCATTCAAATCCTTGCTACAGTACACACCACCATTGTCAGATCTAAGGCACTTAAATTTTAATTTTGTTTCATTTTCTACAAGAGATTTCCACATTTTAAAAGTCTCAAAAACATCATATTTATACTTAATACAATAAATCCATACCTTCCTTGTTGCATCATCAATGAAATTCACATAATATTGGGTTACTTCAATAGAATCTACCGAGCTGGTCCCCACACATCTAAGTGTACAAGCTCTAATTTATGATCCTTCTTTGTCGACCCGACCTTGAGAAATGTTACCCTATTTTACTTTCCAAATATGTAATTCTCACAAAATTCAAGATCTAACTATTTCAAATCTGTTAACTTACCCTTAGCCTTTAACATTTGCATTCCTTTTTCACTCATATGGCCTAGTTAATTATGCCACATAGTTGCATCTGAATCTGTAGTAGATGGCACAGAAAGGTAAATAGTAACACATGTATATAGATATAAAGTTCCTAGCTTCTTACCTCTTGCCAAAACAAGATATCCCTTAGTAACCTTCTAAGAGTTGGTTGTGAATGTAACCAGCATCCAAATTCACCTTGTTTCCCTGCATATATTAGATTTCTCTTGAGTCTTGGCACATGCCTCACATCTTTCAATACCCATGGATTTTTATTTTTCATCTTTAGATAAACATAACCTTTACTAGTAATATTGCATGGCTCATCATCTCCTAAATAAACTTCTCCAAAATCACCCTAAAAATAATTTATGAAATATCCCTTATTAGGGGAAGTATAGAAAGAAGCTCCATAATCTAAAACCCAAGATTCTAATTTATTATCCGGGGAGATATTAAGAGCATCTTACTTTACCTAACTTGCGGTGTTTTCCTCTTTACCTTTTTCTTTACCTTCATCTAATGTAGTCTCTTTGTTTTCCTTGGACCAACACTTCTTCTTTACGTGTCCTCTATTTCCACAATTCCAACAAATTAAATCTATGTACGGATCTAGATCTGTCATGCCTTCAATTTGATCTCCCATTCTTCTTGCTCTTTGATGATCTCTCCTTAGATCTTCCCCTGCTTTCTAGAGTTAAAGAGTTTCTATATGATGCTTCTCTTAAGATTTTCATGGGTATTTCCTCATTAAGTATTACACTAACAACATCATCAAATTTCAAACCTTAAGAAGAAAATTTTTATTACTAACAAACATTACCAAGTTATCCTAACTATCTAGAAAAGAGCATAAGAATAAAAGTTCATTCACTTCATCATCAAATGGGATTTCTACTGATTTTAATTGATTTACAATAGACAGGAAATCATTCAAATGATTAGATACAGATCCACCTTCTTCCATTTTAGAAATAAATAAATAAATCATCAAATAAACCTTATTCAAAGCACTAGAAGTTTCATATAAATTTGTTAAAGATTTCATTAACTCTACCATGGTTTTTGCATCTATTAAATTCAAAGCCATCAATATTTTCAGGCTCAATCTTATAGATCCCAGAGCCTTTCTATCAATAACATTCCATTCTTCATCAGTCATCGTGTTTGACTCTCCATGTTCATCCAACGGTAACTATAGATATTTCGATACAAATAATTCTCCACCTGCATCTTCAATAGTTGATAATTATGACCATCAAATTTCTCTACTCAATATTTACTATATTCTATCATTTCTCTACTCCCACTCAATTAGAAAACCCTCTATGAGTAAATTGTATCAACACACAAAAACCTCAAACAAAGCTCGATACCAATTATTGGGTTAAACCACATAAAAGTGTTACACGGATGTATAATGGATAACTCATACAAGCAATGTATGGAGAAATAATATAGAAGATAAAATAAACAAGAGAAAAATAACACCATATTTAATGTGGTTCACCTAGTGTGGGCTACGTCCACCAAGAAATGGCCAATAAAATTATTCATTGCTTCACACAGAAATTGAACGACAATTTTTTGTCTTCACAATACCTCACAGGATGTTCAATGCTTTTCCCTCACTCAGCCTACAAGTTATTTCTCACCAAGAAAACTTACAAGCAAACAATTGCTATTTTCTTCTCTCATACCCTCATATAATGCATACGTACATACATAACTATTGTGGGAAACTAATACATAACTATTCTCGGGCAACTAACTATGCTTTTAGAATCAATAAAACATCTTTAAAGGAAGATATTTATTCTAATTCTTATTTAAAAGAGTAAAGCATCATCGTATAGGTGACCAATGTTGGTTCTACTTCACTGATGTCGGTCACTTCCTAACCATTGTCGGTTACCTCTGACCGATGTTGGTCCTTTGTCAAAACTAGAAACATGTAAATGCAAGTTTCTTGTTAAGTAATTAAGCTCCACACTTAACAGCTTAAACACTTGTACACTTGTACTTTAATTATTATGAAATGCATGAATGATGTTTTATCCTCTAGACCTTTATTCTAGTCCATGTCTTTGATGCAATCTGTATTTGTTAGCACATAATTTAAATCATGAATTTTGTTCTCTTTTATTTCATATTGTACCTATACACTTTAAAAAAATAGTTACAAAATAATAGGATTTATCCTCTCTTGTATTCCTTAGTGACATTATTTTCCTTCATTTTCTATCATGATTCTTGAGAATCACATGTGCTTCTATAAGATACTACTTTTTGAATTTTGTAACATCTTTGATGTACCTAATACCTATGGACTTCAAATGATTTTCTTGCATGAAAGTATTAGCATGGGTATACAAATTAAACCTCGAGCTCAAATAAGACTTCCTTTTCTCATCTCTTTTTAGGTACTGATGTGTAGCAGGATGATGCATTAGATGAAGATGAAGGATTTGGAACTCGGAACTTTACAAAACAAGACCCAAAGGAAATGATTGGTTTTCTCTATATTCCTTATCTTTTAGCTTTATGTACGTGTATCTTTTACTTCAATAGTTATAAGTCACATCCCATGGCTTGTGTGGGAAAACTAAAATTGTATCTCTTTTTGAATAAATGAAATTAAATTTTGTAATTGAGTTGTCTTTTTCTTTTGCATTTGATTACTATAAATGATAATTATGGAATGAACTAAAAAACTCAAAACATAATTATTCTCATTCAAGCATAAAGAAATAACAAGAATTAATGTACCTGCAACTGATAATGTTCCTTCAGCCATGCAAATTATAACTTTTTTGTTGTTATGGGATGAAGTATCCCACCTATGATATGATTCCCACCTTTATCAAGGCTATGCACTAGTCCTTTGGGACTTTGTATTTCCTTGTTGAAGATGAACAAGGAATGACAACATATGTGAGACGCTGAAAAAACTAAGAAAATTGTATACCATCCCCTTATTTAGGTCCATCTCATCAACTCTTCTCATCTAAAATGAAGTTTCAAGTTTCCCTTTTTGCATGAGTGCAAAAATTGTCAACAGGACCAAGTTGTAGAATATTTTCTTTTGGTTGAGGCTTAAACAATATTAGTCAACTATCTCGATGTCAATAGAAGAAAATATACTTTGGTAAGGATGGAGGAAAAGAAGAATTTAATCATCAATATGCATAGTTGTTCTTTCTTTCGCCAATCAGTAGCTGTGATTATTCCTGCTACCAATCCTTTCAATGCAAAATGTGTTATCAGTAATTTTTGTAATTTTTCTAGCGATATTTCTTCTGAAGTAAAAATCAAGCTGCTAGAAGTTACTAGAACCAATGTGTTGTATTGTGTTATTATTGTTCTCATACTAATTAAATATTCAAAAATGTTGAGAGAAACAATAAAACAATAGATGGAAAAAGTTAAAGATGTTGAAGAATTGATTCTAGATGGATATTACAAACTTTATGATAGTCGTGGACAATTTTAAAGTTTGTGTATTATGTACACAATAACTGGAGTGCATAATTACGAAAATAATAATGATGAAAGAGAATATGTCACTAGGGATTGGATGGAAAAACTACCACAACAATTGATAAGCTGCACAGCAAAATTGGCGTAAAAGGAAACAAAAGCTTTTTCCTTATGAGAAATCATACGAGTTCTTGTTTGATATGTTCACATAATTATTTAGTATTAAGGCTTTATAGTGGTAGTTTCACACTGTGTGCATTGACTGAATCCAATCTATATGTTGTTTTTATTGTTAAGAAACATAGTCACGAAATGTATTTGAAACATTAATACACTCATATGAAGAAAGGTTCATACCGAAATACAAATCGAATATGTGATTATCTTAAATGTATTTGAATGAAAAAATCTACTTACACATTTTTATTTACACAGGAAACCAATGAACAAAAGGAGTTGATTTACAAATCTCTCAACTTGATGCTACACAACCAAATCAACATGGTGATTGACCTTCAATCATTTTATAAATATTTTTAATGAGCTTTGTTTTCAATTTCCATTGTTTTCATTTTTTTGACAATACTCTATGCTCACCAGCTCTAATGACAAATGAGGATAACTCAACCACATCATGCATGAATATGTAATCAAATCCTGGTATGTTAGTCATGTGCATTTATAAATAAGAACTCGCTACTAAGCCCCACAAATTTATAAGACAATTAATGGTTTATGCAAATGACCAACAACTAGAGAAAGTAATAATGGAGTGTGCGGTGGTAACCAACATGAATATGCAGTCAGAACTAGGTATGTTAGCCATGTATATTTTTAAACATAACCATTTCTAAGGATCACAAAGTTATAGAAAACAATATTAGCTAATTCTAGAAGTGGAACCATTTTCAAAGAAGGAATTACCAAATAAAATATTTCAAAAGTTCATGGTGGTATCTAATGCTACATAGTTTGTAGTTACCAGGTTGGTTTTCTGCATAAACCATTAGTATTGACATAATGATATAGACATTAGAATTGATGCTTAGTATAGCCAGTGATGGCATAGCCTAGCGGTCACTAATCCACATTAATATCTCAAAAAAAATCCACAAATGGGTGGTTCAATGGATATAAACTAACCTTAGTGGCCACTACAATTCATTCAAAAGATAGAGAACATTTTGATTTTTATTTACCATATTACGACAAAGACTAGTATGTTTTTCAATTATGCTTTCATTTGTAATAGCATGTGAAATCGTTTATGCATAGATTACTTTTTTTGTAATACATCTTGCATAAAAAAAATAACAATTAGTAAAGTCTATGCAAGTCAAGTCAGAAGCTCAGTTGGTAACTTGAAGAACCTAAAGTGATAATATTGAATTTACCATTTTACCACTTAGATCACTATGTTTTTTTCAAATATGCTTTCATTTTCCATAGCAATATCTATATTATGAATATATTTATTTTTGTTTGAAATAGATATTACATCAAACGATCTAGTTGTAGGTAAATAAGATGCAATCCTACATGAACGACACATTGGTAAGTGGTATCCACAAGCTAAACTGTTGATTATTAACATTAAATAGAACTTATATGAGTCCAATTAAAAAAATTATTTTCTTCCCTACAATTAGCCACAAGAATTACTTTCTTATTTTAGATTGGTATGGCTTGTTGTATGATAAAAACCAATAATCCTCTAGGGACATGTCATTCAATTCCCATGAAGACTATCAACATATGAGGTGGCACTGTAATAATTTATAAAGTCATTATAAAAAAATTAAAATGGGATTCTGATCAGATAAAATCAATTCTATTGATGTTGAAAAGCTAATAAAGGCCTTCAATAAAAAAATATCGATTGACTTGAATCTAGTAGTCACCAGGGAAAAGAAAATTGTAATATAGTTGATGGAATTGCAATAAAATATCTAGAAAATGTTTGGAGTATAAACAATGTTCCCTACAATTATGAAGACACAATGTGTATTACATTAGGTGAAAAGGGAAACCCTCTAGAAAATTTTATGGTTGGGATGAAAAGAAGAGGAGAATATTGTTCAAAATATATGTGTTTAATAATTGATACGTACAAAGACTTATCACTGATAGTGGCAAAGGGATTGAATGTGGTAGAGGGCGTGAAATATTTGGAGTGAGTAAATTCTAAATAAAAAGATAAAATTTCAAAATGTTTTTGTAATGATACATTTTAACATTGTTAATTAAATACATTCATATGTTTTTTTGATGGTTCTACATAACTATTTTGTATGCTGAGATTGTACAATTATAAGTTGGGAGAATTTAAATTTTCCTTGATTATAAGCTCAAAGTGTGAGGATATAAGTTGGGAATATGAATTAACATAAAATATTTATTGTAAAAAATCTTTGAGTTGTTTTTATTAATGAAATATGAATTCGTAAATTAATTCTAAGTATGCTTGAATACTAGTTTTTGCTTGATAATGGAAAGCTTATACCACTTTTCAATGTAATGAAATAACTACAATATGGAATGTAAAGACTCGCCACATTGTAAAATTACATTCTATTCAAATAAATTCTACACAAAAACATATTCCTAGTATAACAATAGGAAATGAGGAACACCATTATATTTTTTACCTTTTTCACCACCTACAACCATTTTATTTGTGATATAAAAATATTGAAAGGGACTTTTTAATTTTTCAATTGATTCACCAACCTCAACCATTCTATTTTGTTTTTTCATTTGCGAGATGTGAACGCATGCAACATTAAACTAGTCATATTTGATAAAAATGGTGTTTTGGCACACACCCTCCACAAGCCTAATTTGTAATTTAAATAGTTAAAGAAGTTTGGTGGCATCAAGCTCAAAAAAAAATTCTCAAACCTAATGTGAAATATTTCTTTCAATGGCACAAAAAATATTTCAAAATAGAAATATGGACATCAATGAGAAATTCAAATTTTGATGACATGAATCCTTCATTCCTTCACAACATTGGCTTGGAGGCTACAAGCTTTGAGTTCATATTTTGCAAAGGAAGTTTGCGTTGTGACAAAATGCTTTGATTATGAAGGTCTGGGAATCCCAAATTATAACTCAAAAATATTAACTCCATTTTTCATGTTTTAATACATCATACAATTGTAAAAATACGAGTTCTTGTAGATGACTCTTTAGAGAAAAACAAGTTCAACAATGTTGCTAATTACATAATTGTTGAAAAATTAATATATATTCTAACTTAGAAAACATATACTTGTTAGATGTGGTGTTTCCTTTATTGTAACCTTTTAAGGATGTCAAATATGTGTGGGATTATATTAGATCACAAAAAAATTAGAGGGTGCTTTTTTATTAGAGCTTTACTATGTTTTGTATTGTTGATTTGGAAGCCCATCTTCATGAATAGAGTCACACTATAAATTTAAATTATTCTTCAAATGTTTTTCTATAATTCTACCTTTAGTAAAAGATTTTCAATTTAAATGCTAAAATATATATGGGATAGTTTTACAGTAACAATAAATAAGTTCATATCCCTATTTGAATATAGAAATTTTTATGCCATGTCTCTTATAGTTGATTTTATGTTTAAATTAAAATTTGAAAATATATGTGGTATGGTTTTACATTTAATTACATTCTCCTACATTGGATTGTCACCCTCTACTAGTTTATTCATAACATCTTAAGAAATTCTCTAGTTATGTTGAGGTTCAATCACACCATAATAAATGAATTTAATTTGATATCTAACTTTAAATATGAAAATATATCTGGAATGGTTTTACAGTTAATTACATTCTCCTAAATTGAATCGTCACCCTCTTTAAGTTTCTTCATAACATCTTCAGTAATTCTTTGGTTTCCCAATGTTCAATAGAACCATAGTAATTGAATCTAAAAGTGTCTCACATCTCATGAATGTGATTAGCAAAGCACCCGCTTGGCCGATGGTGATTTAAATATTAAAATTCTCATAGTTTAGAAATTAAAACATCTTACAATTAAAAGGAGCATTATTCCAATGAAAACATTAAGCCTAGTGGTCGTTAGCCCTTATAAAACAAAACATGTATCTGTTTTATATGAACTAGTGGCTGCCAAACATTATTTCTCGAGATCAATGTTGGATTCCATGAAACCATTAAACAATTTTTCACATATTTATTAATTTAATTCATGATAAGAAATATTGGACTTGGAAGGAGAATTAACGGATTACAATATTTTGTGTTTTATTCCAATATATGTTATTTTTGGGTACATTTAATTCCAATATAGGTGATTTTGGATTCCAATAAATGTGATTTTAGATTTCAATATATGCAATATTGGAATCCAATATACATGTTCTTTTGGAATACAATCTGCAATTTTGGAGTGCGAGATAAATCCAATATTTAACATTTTGGAATAAAATACTAGTAATATTAGATTCCAATATTTGGTATATTTTTAGCTTTTAGACTAAAATAAGTCTAGATTTAGTGAAATAAGCATTAAATGCATACAAATTCCTTAATTATATAGATATATTTAAAAATAGATATCTTCATGAGCTAGCTAGAAAAGCAGTAAAAATTAAATGTGGATGGATAGGAGAGAATATTTTACAATTAATAAAAAATATTCTCAAATCCCTTTATCGAAAAAAAATCTATCATAATTAATTTTTGTAATTGACATTACACACATCCCAATACTCCCTTTAATGTTAATTACCATGTAACTACACCTAGTCATTCACTGAGATACACAAAAGTATATTTTTGTAAAGGCTTCATGAGAATGTCAGCAAAGTGGTCTTTATACCTACAAAAGTCTAGATATATATCGCCATTGTTGACGAGTTCCGTGATGAAGTGATATTTGGTATCAGTATGCCTTCTCTACTTGTGGAGCACATGATTCTTTAACAATGAAATTTTTCAATTGTTGTCACATAATATCTAAGTTGCTTCTTCTTGATAGTGTTCCAAATATACTAGAACTCTCCTCATCCATACATCCTAACATGATGTTATTGTGGCTACTACTTACTATGCTTCTATGGAAAATAGAGTGAAAATGGGATGCTTCTTAGATGCCCATGATCATCGAACCGAACCAAAATCATATACATAGTAACATGGTATTTTCCTATCATCAATGCTACCAGCACAATCACAATCTGTGTCTTTGACTAATCTGAAATCATCATATGGTGCATACCAAATTCCATAATTTGTAGTACCTGGAAACATATCTTAGTATCCTCTTTCCTGCAAGCCAATGTGATTCTTTGGGAGTCTCCATGAACCTTGAGATGAGACTGACTCCATACATGATATCTAGCCTTGTTTCTGTCAAGTACATCAGACTTCCAACAAGTCTTTTGTACAATGTTGGATTAACATTGGATCCCTTATCCTCTTTTCTTAGTTTGAGGCCCGTAACTGGTGTTGTTGCTAAAATTATTTTTCAACATATTGAATCTCTTCAACACATCATTTGCATACTTAGACTGACATATGAATATGCCTTCTTTAGATTGAGTCACTTCTATGCCTAAAAAGTATTTCATCAACCCTAGATCTGTCATTTTGAATTCCTTCTTCATGGCTGACTTAAACAAGTCAATAGACAAATTTCCAGTGAATATGAGGTCATCAACATACAAACAAACTATTATAATTTGACCTTTATATTTCATCTTGATGTATTGTGTTTCTTCATTACAACTTCTTTTCAATCCATTCTATAGAAAATATGAATCTATTCTATTGTACCAAGCTCTCGGAGCTTTCTTTAGGCCATACAATTCCTTTTAAGTCTACACACTTTATGATCTCATCCATACCATTTATACCAAGGTGGTTGTTGGACATAAACTTATTCTTCTAGAAAACCATTCAAGAATGTTGACTTGACATCCATTTGGTATACTTTCCAGTTGTTCTAAGTTGTTATGGCTAAGATAGTTCTAACTGTGTCAAACGTAGCCACCAGTGAAAATTTTTCATTCTAGTCAATTCTAGGTTGTTATGATAACCCCTTTTTTATTGACCTTGCCTTGTTCTTTTCAACATTTCATTTGCATTGAATTTGGTCTTATAGACCCACTTAACACCAATAACATCCTTTCCTTCTGGCATATTGACTAAGTCCCAAGTTTTATTCTTTTCAATAGAATCCATTTCTTCATCCATAGCTTCTATCCATTCTTCATTTTCTATAGCATCTTCAAAATAAATAGGATCACCTTGTGAAAACAATGCAAAATTAGAGTATAGCTCTTCATCTTTATCATTTTGATCATATATCTCCCTCAGACTTCTTGTCTTCTTGGAAGCGTTTCTAAAATGAGATCTCATTTCTACCAATGTTGGATTACAATAATCATTATTCTATGGACTTCTAGTTTGTACATTCCCTAAGGCTTCACCAATATCAAAATTTGTTCTAGGTACCCATACTTTGTCTATGGAGTAGGTGTCATGAAATAATATTTTGAGTTAGTTCTTTGAGGGTTGTAAGTTGATCGTGCATTCTAAGAAGTAACTACTACTGATCTATTGATCGGTGAGTTCACAGATGGATTTACCGCTAGAGTGAGCCCTTGTCGAGCTGGTTGATTTTTTGTGCAACATTTTCTTCATCTTCATACTCTTCATGAGATACCTTTACAGAGATACCTTAATCTTTATAAATACTTCCATCCTAGGCTTCATTATCTATAAAATCAACATCTCTACTGATAATAACCTTCTTGGTGATGGGATTATATAGCTTATAAGCCTTTGACTACTCACTGTAACCCACAAAAATGCATTTTCACCTCTATCATCCAATTTATTTCTTAATTCTTGAGGTCTAATTAAATATGCGACACATCTAAATACTCTTAATTTGTGCAACATTTTTCATTCTTTTGATCCATGCTTGTTTAGAAACATTGTTGATGACACTTTTCATTGGGCACCTATTTGATAGATAGGCTGCACATGTAACTACTTCTACCTAATACTCATTTGGAAAGTGTTTTTATTTTAATATACTCTAGGACATGTCCATGAGATTCTTATTCTTTCTTTCTACTATCTTTTTTTCTTTGACATGTATACTTGGTTGTCAGTTGCTTATGTATTCCATTTACCTTGAGAAAATTTAAAAATCATTTGAAATATACTCACCACCTCTATCTGATCTCAGTACCTTGATAAAATTACCACTTATTTTATCTTCGAGGGCCTTGAATTCCTTAAAAATCTCAAAAACATATGATTTGTTCTTTAGGAAGTATACCCATGTCTTCATTGAAGTCATCGATGAAGGTTAGAAAATACATGCTTCCGCCTATTGAGGGTGTCTACATAGGTCCACATAAGTCTATGTGGATGATTTTGAGAGGCTCTTGAGATCTATATGCCTTTCTAACTAGAAATATTTCCCTATGTTGCTTCACAAGAATGCAACTTTGGCATGGCGTTTCAGGTGGCTCAATCAATGGTATTCCATTCACCATGTTCTTCTTGTGGAGAAAATTTATGCCATTAAAATGTAAATGTCCAAGCCTTAAATGCCAAAGCCAAGCCTGATTTTCTTGATTGACTTGGAGTGTAAATGGAGATGTCATGCTTGGAAATCCTCTTTTAGTGAGGTCTTGACATTCCATAGGTGATTTATAGCTAGCACCCGCTAGGCTCAAAACTTCTCCTTAAATTTTTTTCTTTACCCACCTTTGAAAAATGCTTAGCACTTGCTAGGCTTGATAAAATTCCTTGCAAAATTTTTTTCACATCTTGAATATTGGGAACCTTAAAAAAATATTCTTCTTTTCTTGAAGAACCCTAGCAATCGCGAGGTTGAGGAACTTTCTTGAAAGGTTTTTATTTTATTCCTTTGAAATATTCCTATTCACTGTTAGACTTTATGAGTATCCTTGAGAAAAAAATTTCAACTCCATAATTTTTTGAGAGCTAGTGAGTACTAGGCTTCGTGACACTCATTTGGTGAGATCTTGATGACTCATACAAGAATATGATCTAACAATAGTGGGATCATCTCACTTTGAATTTTCAATGGAAACATTCTATTTCTTGTGATTTCCACCTTGGGTATCAACCCGTTTCTTGAATTTTGATCCAAAATTGTACATACTCCTTTCTCAAAATACACTTTGTACCATTTCTAAATCATTTGGCCTATCCTCATGAGGTTGTGTTTCAGCCCATGAACATAATAGACATCAGGAGTGAACTTATTTTCTCCTTGTTTTTACTAGTATTTTTGTTCCCTTTTCCAATTACCGAGACTTTATTTTCATTTCCAAATTTTACCTCTTCTTGGAAAAATTCATCCATGCTAGAAAACAATTCATTTGAACCTATTATGCAGTTACAACAACTAGAATTGAAAAACCATACATATTTTGTGCTCTCTTAAGAAATATGAAAAGTTATAAACATAAAAGTATTATTTAAACTTCCAGAATTACATTCTTTTGAAAAATATTCACTTTGTTTGCTTAAATCATATTGTCTTTTTCAACATTCAATAGCATAATGCCCATAATTTTTGCAATAATGACATTATATATTATATTTTTCATACCTTTCTTCCTATTTGGCTATGATAATATATGTGAGAGGAATTTCTACCTCTTCCTCTTCTATAAAATTCACTTGAGTTGGATTCATCACTTGAATGTGGAGATCTACCTCCTCTTACATGAAATATTCCTCTTCCTCTTCTGTTCGCAAATCTTCCTCTGCCTCTACTAATTGAAACTTGGCTCTTAAAGGCATGTTCTAAAGAGGAACTTCTAGATCTGTTAATTCTTTGTTCATAGGATAGGAGACATCCCATTAGCTCATGTACTGAAAGATGAGTCAAATCCTTGGACTCTTCAATGGAAAAAAATGGAGTCAAACATGGCTCGTACACTCCTAAGGATATTTTCTATGATCCTTGATCTTATAAGGTCTTTCTATGGTACCTAATACAATTTACTTCACCCATCACATGGGTAAAAAATGAATCAACACTATCAGACTCTCTCATTTGAATATTATAAAAATCTTTCCTCAACGTTTGTAGTTTGGCTGGTCTTACCTTACTAGTGCCTTGATACACAGTTTCTAAAATATCCCACGCTCGCTTAGACCTACTTGTTGTGGATACTCTAGAGAATATGGACAAATACACACATAGTTGTATTAAAACTAGAGATTTTGCATACATTTTTCTATTTTCTTTAAGTAGATCCTTTTCTACTTGTGACAAAGCATTATATATTGCTTTCATCCGATGGTTCGAGAAGTCATTTTAAACAAGCTCTCGGGTATCTTGACTATAGAAAAGGGTTTTCATTCTAATAGCCCAATAATCATAGCTTTTAAAATTAAAAATGGGGATTTTGGGTTGGATAATATTGCTCGTATTTCCTACCATGGCTAAAAATGAAAAAAAAAGATTTAAGAAAGAAAATTGTAGAGATTTAAAAGAGCAATACTATGACCTCGGAGAAAAGAGAGCACCACCTTCACTAGTTGAAATCAGCACTCATAGACTAAGGATTTTTCACCATGTGGGGATTTTAGAACTTGCTCTAATATCAATTTGTTCAAGTTTTTCTCGATACCATATGTTATAAATATGCATACATGAAAGATAAAATAGAGGAGAGAGATGAAAAATATATAAGAAAATTTGTTTCTATTAGAATTTTCCAGAGCTTCGTTGCTCATTTTCTTCCTTATAAAATATGTACAAATGCCTCAATTATATAGAGGTATTTTAAAATAGATAGCTTCATGGGTGAGTTGGAAAGAGTAGTAAACATTAAATGTGCATGGGTAGGAGAGAAGATTTTACAATTAATAAAAATATTCTCAAATACCTTTTCTTTGACAAAATTTGGAGACTTAATTCTTGTAGTTGAGATTACACAAATCCTAAATAAATTCAAAATTCTATTTTATTTCATTTTCTTTCCCATTTTGTCCTCCCAATTAGCTTAAAAATATATATTTACATATATAAGATCTCAAAAGTAGAGTATGGGCACTCATAGAAGTAGAATAAAAATTATCTTAGATTTTTTGGTTATAGTGATAGAGGCCTTCATAAGAGTATATCAAAAGTGGAATGGGATTTTTTTCATTTCTTGTAGTTGCAAGTACCCAAATAGGTATACATGCAAAATGTGAGACACTATGAAATGCATGTGAAATGAAAATAAAATAAAAATCGGAGCTATGGAATAGTTCAAAGGACCGTTTCGATGTCATTTTCCTTTTAAATCAAGATGAATTAAACCTTAGACCTATTAATAGTATTTTCAGTGGATGAAACCTCGATGTATATTTTTACCACTTGGAATGGTATCCTATGGAAAACCCGAGATCATTATATGTGAATTTTCTTTTTCTCTTGTAATATGTCATCTAGTACTTGGGTGGTCAAATATGAATGAAAATAATTTCTTATGTGGGACTATACCCTCTAGAGATCCTAAATTTTAAGTTGGAAACTAAAGCTTCATCACTTTGCATTTGTCTTTTAAAGAAATTTAAAGGGTGGCATTATGAATGAAAATAATTTCTTATATCAGATTATTCCCTTTGGAGCTCCTAAATCTCTAAGCAAGAAACTAAAGTTTCATCACTTTGCATTCGTATTTTAAAAAATGTTAATGGGTGAATTAACTACACAATGTAAGGGTTGAAATAATACATGTTAAAGATAAGAAGCTCTAAAATGTACGGTCTCTTAGAACATAAGCACCCTAAATATTATCTAGTGAATAAAATGCAAACATGATTGTAATATGAATGAAAGTAAAGGAAATTACTCTTGATGAGCTAACACAAAAATGAGGAACCTCGTAAATTGTAATTGATAATTGTTAGTTTGATGGTTTTTATAAGAGGAAAACTTGGTATGTTAACAAAATGAAATCCAATGAAAAATCAAAATCTTGAGACCAATGTGAGTGGTTGTTAAGAACTCAATATTTCCTTCTTATAGTCCTTTTTACTTGTATTAGACTATGGTTGAATGAGTGGATGTGATCAATAAGGTCACCTTGTTTTGGAACAAATGTGCTCATAAGGATTGGTTATAATTAACCCTTGTTATTTACCAATCGGTTAGAAGAATAAATTTTTATCTTAGAACAAATGCATAGTTATGGTTGGGTGTACATGATCTCCCTCTTCTTTTAAGATGTGGTTATTACCCTCACTTTAGTATAGTGAATTATGATATGTGTATGTGTGTCTGTGAAACTTGCTCAATTGAGGAATATAAGTAATGGGTCTAATTACGAGCATGGTAGAAAATGGTTGTAGAAACATGATATATGTACCATCCTCAAGGAATTTTTATGCCACACTTGGGAGGGATGAAACAAGGTAAAGTTTGTAAATTTGAAATGAATAATGAGTGATGATGATAACTCATAGATTAAGGGATAGAAATTTCATGCTGCTGATTAGGCATTTAAGCCTCCTTATCAATAATTTGTGTAATAAATATTTTTTAAAATTAAGGTGAACCGTTTTGTCGCACAGCTCAAACAATTGAGACAAACATGTATGTTATTTGATGAGTTTTTCCTCATTAATTGTTGTGGAATGACATATAATTTTATACAAGAAAGGTAACATAAACCAAGTTTGGACTTACCCTGAGAAGACTTCCTATATGAGTCATTGTAGTATATAATTGATTCTCTCTTCAAAATTTACACATATTAGGTTGGTGTGAAGGATCTCCTACGAAGGATTTTTTGTTTCTTCATGGCATTGGTGGACCTTTTCTAAAATGTGTAGGTATAATCTGATTTTGGGTCCCATCAGATTCACCTAAAGACCTCACCTTGACCTTTGTCTTTGTGAATCTAATTTGACTTTCTGATTTGAAAGGGGTAATATGAACAAATTATAGAATGCAATTTACATGATTAAACCTGGAGTAAAATGAACCTCATTGTTGAGTAGTGTTGTGAGCCATGAGGGATGTAACTATATTTCTACTATGATATTACTCTGAACCAATAACATGTGATGCATATAAAAGTATGATGGTAAACATTGGGTACATTGATTTGTTGCAAAGTAAAATGTTAGTGTTATTTTTTTCTAGTGAGTTGGGCTAGTGTCTTTAGTGTTGCATTGTTTCAATGAAAAAGAATTCCAGTTTTTTAGTGAAATTTTTAGTGGTAAAATAGTCGACATTATAGCCACCTAATCTACATTAGAAAAAAGTAGTTGTTTCTCCACTGGGGGATGTAATGGTATGTAATTTGACATAGGGTTTGTTGTATTATCTTGTGTTAAAGTACGGTTTGTGAAGGAGGATTTGATGATGTGAGAATTTGAATGATTTCATTTTGGTGTCATTTGTAAATGAATAAACCAAACTTGTTATGTTGTATGTGATAACTGGATGTCATGTAATGAAAAAATAATTCTTACGTATATACAATTTCCGATTTTCCTCATTTATTATAAAAAAATCGATTGTGTAGAATGTAAATTGTAGTTTGAGTCTAATATGTTAAAACATTTATGTACAACTGTATTTGCATTTGGAAATAGATAATCCAAAATATAAATTGCGAAAAGTGTATATTACATTGTGGTAAAAGATTTCACACGAGTAACACAAATAGAGTTGTTGCGAGTGAGATTTCAATCTTCCAATTCAAAGGGTCATAACGATTTAGAAAAATAATAATATTCAGTCACACTTGCTCCCTCGGGGTTCTTAACAAGAAAATTTACATCCTTCAATGCAATTGCAATATTTGGCTATATAATAGTAATAAAGTCGAAGAAAAATGTAATTCTTGCAGTTAGTAATTGTTATAGGAAATATCAATGTATCTCAATATCGTAAGAACGACCAACCTAAAATGGCAGTTGCTCGTTGGATACAAAGAATTATTAACATACTTAAATTAATTAAGTGTTGGGGATTAATTCTCAGCCATTATGTCATTAATTAAGTCTAGGTTATCATCAAAATCATTCTCCATAATTATGAGTTTTTATATATATATATATATATATATATATATATATATATATATCTATAAAATTTAAAAATTGAGAGAAAAATAATAACTAAAATATGTATATGAATTTGACTTAGAAAAATAGAAAGAAGCATTAAAAACTACTAATAATAAGCAACAAAAAACACTTAATTTAATGTTGTTGTGTTGCAGCAGAGCAGCTGCTATTGTTGTGAAGTTGTTGTCTATTAGCTATTTCTTAGCTGTAGGACTACAGATTATTGGCTGTGATCTTGGCAGAATTTTTTCTGTTATTGGACTTATTAATTAAATTGTGATTTTGATCTCTTTTGGAACATATACTAAGCTTATATAGAATTTCTGCTGTCAATTATACAGCAATTAAAGAAAGTAGTAAGTAAAAACCTAACCAGTAAAGAAACCGGATAAAATTAATTTCCAGGCCTGATGGATACATGCCTAATATAACCAACAAATATCAGAAGTGCAGTGAGAATACTGAAAAGTCAGATTATTGTCTTGTTGATTTAGTATATTGAGATAGAGCTGTCTAGTCCTATTTGGACATACTTTTATCACCCTTTGACATGCCTCTTCTTCATTAAATTTGCTTTCTAAATCCTAAGGAAAGGGTGTCATCCTTTTGCTGCCACATATCAGATTCTGTTAATCTTAGTAGTTAGTAGCTTGGACAGCTGTTTGTCCTCATCCATTTGTTATGGGTAGTTTGGACAGCCTAGAATTTAGAGAAATAGTTGTTTTTGTCAAACAAATATTGTTAGGATAAGAACAATTGTTATCTAATATTGACTCCTTTTAGGTGACACCTCATAACCAAGGTTGTTATGGTTATTGAGTTGTCTTAATCTCAGCCGTTCATTTGTATTAATCTCGGCCGTTGATTTTCAATGAGAGTAGTATATAAGGGGGTCATTGGGGTCATTTGTAACAAGGAAGTTTTAGAGAAACTTGCAGTGTTAGCAAGTAGTCTTGCAGTGTTAGCAAGGGCGCAGTGATAGCGTTGGAGATAGCAGTGGAGGAATATCAGCAGGAGGATTAGGAGATTGTCGGAGCTCTGCCAGTAAGAGGCAAGCAGTATTTGTATCTCTTGATTTGCTGAAGTTTAATATATTTCTCATCTGTAGTACTGGTTTTCCCTACGGGGTTTTTCCAGGGACAATTGTCCGAAAATATTGTGTTCACCTTGTTGGGTATTTCTTATGTGTTTGTATTTGTGAAGTTACAGTTGTGTTATTTTCCAATATTTGTTGATCAAATAATCTTACAAGATAGGAGGTTAATAATCAGTAACTGTAATAGATTTTTCACATGGTATCAGAGCTAAGTTCGGGTAGAAGAGATTTACCCTAGGTGAAAGAAAGTGAGGGTTTATAAAACCCAGTTTAACCTCTTCAAAATTATTATTATTATTTTCTTTTAAGATGGCCTCGTGCGGAGTTTAAGAGATCGGGGCCAGATTGGATGGAGCCTCGAATTTTGGTGTCGGAAAGCCAAAATTTCTCTATTCTTTGGAAGAGAATGGTATCAAGGAATATGTGACCTTTTGTTGTACTGTACCGGATGCTGACACAACTCTTAGCATATAAGAAGGAAGATGCCAAGGCGAGGAGGCTGATTCTTGACGGTGTCAAGGATCATATTGTTCCGCATATTGCAGAGTTAGATATAGCGAAGACGATGTGGGATGCCATTATGAATCTGTACCAGAATGCTACCACTAATCGGAAGCTGATTCTCAGAGAAAAGTTGAGGAATACCCGGATGAATAAGGGAGAAGACGTCACAAGTTACCTCACCAGACTTAGACTTGTCAAGGATGAATTGGCAGCTATTGGAGACAAGCCAAGTGATGACGAGCTAGTGAGAATAGCCCTAAATGGGTTTACTAAGTAGTGGGATGTCTTTGTTCAAGTCATCAATGGACGAGACACCTTACCGAGTTGGGATCGACTATGGAGTGATTTCACTCAGGAGGAGCTTAGACTAAGTCTTGTCAATGGAGCCAACAATAAGAGTCAGAAAAGTGAGGTGGAACAGGAAAATGTTGCCCTAGCGGGTAAAGGGAAAGCAAAGAAGGGGTCTAGTAAAGGATCAAATTCACAAGGTGAAAAGAAGAAGAAAGATTCTTCGAAGATCAAGTGCTATGGCTGTCACGAGTTTGGCCACTATGTCAGTGATTGCCCAGAAAGGAAGAAGAATGAAAAGAAAGGCAAGAAGCAAGTTGCGGCTTCAGCAAGTGCAGATGAGCTCTCTAGTAGAATGGAAGATGAGTTTGCACTCATAGCATGTATGGTTAGCTCAACCTCACAGAGTGTTTGGTACATAGATAGTGGGGCATCATATCATATGACAGGAGTTAGAGAATACTTCTCTAGTTATAAGGAAGAGAGCACCAGAATCCAGATCTCTATGGGGAACATGTCCAAACTCAACTCAGTTGGGAAAGGGACTATTCAGTTTCAGAGGGAGAGTGGTAAGATGATTCCCCTTCATGATGTGTTGCATGTTCCAGGCTTAGGGATGAATTTGATTTCTGTATCTGTCCTTCAGGACAAAGGGTACAATGTACTCTTTAGAGGGGCACATGTGTTGATCAAGCACAAGGATTGGAAATCACCCATAGCTATTGGAGTTAGGAGCGGTCGGCTTTATAGGCTGCAGTTTGATATTCCTAAGGCACTCATGAGCAACAGTAATCTTAGAGATCAGGGAGAGCTATGGCATAGAAGGATGGGCCATATCCATCATGGAGCCCTTAAATTACTTCATGAGACAGTGACAGGTGTTCCTGAGGTGAGCACAGAGCATGATGATGTATGTAAGGGATGCGTGTTGGGGAAGTTTGCTAAAGCATCTTTTCCAAGGAGTGACACCAGATCCAAGGGCATTCTTGATCTAGTACATTCAGATGTATGTGGACCAATGTCGACAGAAGTCTCTCAGAGGGTATGAGTACTTTGTTACTTTTATTGATGATTTCTCCAGGAAGACATGGATATACTTCTTGAAGACCAAGGATGAGGTTTTCAGTCGCTTCCAAGAGTTCAAAGCTCTTGTGGAGAATTCGACAGGAAGGAAGATAAAAGTTCTTCGGTCAGACAATGGAGGCGAGTACAAAAGCAATGAGTTCCAGGAGTTCTGTACCAGAGAAGGAATCAAGAGAGAGTGGACTGTTCCTTACAATCCACAACAGAATGGAGTTGCTGAGAGGAAGAATCGGTCTATAACGAGAGGCATCAAGGGCTATGTTGCATGACCAGGATTTACCCCATTATCTGTGGGCAGAGGCATGCAATACAACAATATACATACAGAATAGAGTTCCACATAAGGTACTAGGGAAGATGACACCAGAGGAAGCATTCACTGGGAAGAAGCCAGATGTCAGTCACTTTAGGATCTTTGGGAGTTTGGCATATTGTCACATTCCTAAGGATACACGTACCAAGTTAGATCAGACTGCGAGAGAGAGGGTACTTTGTGGGGTACAGTGAAACCTCTAAGGCATATCGGATATTCATTCCGGGGACCAGGAGGATTATTGTTCGACGTGATGTCAAGTTCATGGAGGACAAGGCATTTAGAAGGTCTAGAGATTTTCCAGTAGATGATCAGAGTAAGCAGCCAATAGAAGCTCCAAGGATCACTCAATCGAGTCAAGGGCAGCAAAGCTCGAGTACAGTTACTAGTACAAGCATAGACTCAGGAGGAGAGAGTTTTCAAAGTATGGAGCAACAGGTGCAAGAAGAGATGCATCAAGAAGACATGGAGGTTGATATTTCATCCTCTACAGTTGGCAGCAAGAACCGTGAGGTTCAACAGACAGAGAAGAATACTCAGGAGTTAGTGGGTACTCCTAGGAGGAGTGATAGACAACGGAAACCACCAGCCAGGTATGATGACTATGTTGCATTAGTTAGTATGTTGGTAGATAGTGAACCTTCTAGCTATCAGGAGGCTGCACAACATCAAGTGTGGCAAGAAGCAATGGTTGAGGAGTATACTTCAATTATGCAGAATGATGTGTGGGAGGTAGTGCCTAGACCAACAGATAGGGCAGTGGTTGGATCACACTGGATCTATAAGATCAAGCACGGTGCAGATGGTAGCATCGAGAAATATAAGGCAAGGTTCGTGGCAAAGGGGTTCTCTCAGAAAGAGGGAATAGACTACGAGGAGACATTTGCTCCAGTTGCCAGGTATACTTCTATACGAGTTGTAATCTCATTTCGGCCACAGAGATGGGATGGCAGATCCATCAAATGGATGTCAAGACAGCGTTTCTTAATGGTGAGTTGAAAGAGGAGGTATACATAGAACAACCAGAAGGCTTTGTAGCACACAACAAAGAGACCCACGTGTGTAGATTGAAGAGAGCGTTGTATGGACTCAAGCAGGCTCCCAGAGCGTGGTATGAGCGCATTGATAGTTACTTGCAGGAAATGGGCTTTGTGAAGAGTGAGGCAGATGCTAATCTCTACTACTTGGTAGTTGGAGGTGAGATTCTCATTCTTGTTCTATATGTAGATGACTTGTTTCTTACAGGTTCACTGGGGCTCATAGAAGAATGCAAGAGGGATCTTGCAGCGGAGTTCGAGATGAAGGATTTGGGACTTATGCACTACTTTCTAGGCATGGAGGTATGGCAGAAAGATGGAGAGATTTTCCTTGGGCAAGGGAAATATTGCATGGAAATCTTGAAAAGGTTCAGGATGGAAGATTGCAAAGCCATGTCTACACCCATGATCATGAATTGGAGGAAGGTAGACACATCCAGGGAGAAGGATGTAGATCCCACCTTATACAGGTAGTTGATTGGTTCTCTCATGTATTTGGTCAATACCAGGCCAGATATAGCTTTTGCAGTTAACTCTCTTAGTCAGTTCATGGTTGAGCCAAAGAGAGTGCATTGGACTGTGGCAAAGCATGTGCTGCGTTATTTGCGAGGTACAATCGAGTATGGAATTAGATATGCTCGAGGTGAAGGAATCAGGTTGATGGGCTATATTGATGTAGATTGGGCAGGTAGTACAATGGACAAGAGGAGCACTTCAGGGTGTTGTTTCAGTCTGGGATCAGGAGTTGTATCTTGGTTCAGCAGGAAGCAGAAGTCTGTGGCTCTGAGTTCGGTGAGTCAGAGTACATAGCAGCTAGCATGGCAACATGTGAAGCTATATGGCTTCGGAAGTTGCTAGTAGCTTTGTTTGGTCAGAAGGTTGAGACTACGGTGATACACTGCGACAATCAGAGTTGCATCAAGTTGACTGAGAATCCGGTGTTTCATGATAGGTCAAAACATATAGACATCAAGTATCACTTCATCAGAGATTGTGTACAGCAGTGGGGTTGTTAAGCTATAGTTTGTACCTACAGATCAGCAGGTAGTAGACATTCTGACAAAGGCATTGGGGAAGGCAAAATTTATCTTCTTCAGAGAGATGTTGGGTGTCATGCAGAACAGCTTCCTCGCTAAGAGGGAGTGTTAATCTTAGTAGTTAGTAGCTTGGACAGTTGTTTGTCCTCATCCATTTGTTATGGGTAGTTTGGACAACCTAGAATTTAGAGAAATAGTTGTTTTTGTCAAACAAATATTGTTAGGATAAGAACAATTGTTATCTAATATTGACTCCTTTTAGGTGACACCTCATAACCAAGGTTGTTATGGTTATTGAGTTGTCTTAATCTCAGCCGTTCATTTGTATTAATCTCGGCCGTTGATTTTCAACGAGAGTAGTATATAAGGGGGTCATTGGGGTCATTTGTAACAAGGAAGTTTTTAGAGAAACTTGCAGTGTTAGCAAGTAGTCTTGCAGTGTTAGCGAGGGCGAGTGATAGCGTTGGAGATAGCGGTGGAGGAATATCGGCGGGAGGATTAGGAGATTGTCGGAGCTCGCCGGTAAAGAGGCAAGCGATATTTGTATCTCTTGATTTGCTTTGAAGTTTAATATATTTCTCATCTGTAATCTTGGTTTTCCCTACGGGGGGTTTTCGAGGACAATTGTCGAAAATATTGTGTTCACCTTGTTGGGTATTTCTTATGTGTTTGTATTTGTGAAGTTACTGATTGTGTTATTTTCCAATATTTGTTGATCAAATAATCTTACAAGATAGGAGGTTAATAAACGTTAGTAAGGTTGACTATTTACCTGGTAGGATTATCTTCAATTAGGCGAGCGGATAAAATTTAAGTATACCAAAACAATTTCACTCATCATTTTTTCCTTGTTACGCTGATTTGAGTCGGTGGAATTTATAAGCATTATTTAGTAACATAAGTCAAGCACTTAAATAACAAGTATATTTGAAGTTTAAATAATAAAAATGCCACGTTGTACGTTAAAAAGTCGTGTCTTGAAATGCTATACTGGTGCCTGGAAAAGGTGTGTATCCTGTTAACATTGACAAAACTAAAATGACAGAGTTGTACCACGTGCTTTCATTGCAAACTTGGTATTTGAGTTTACATGCCACTACTGACTTGATTCACACACGATGTATAGTGAAATGGAGAATAAACCCAACAATGTGTATGTAGTTCTATATTGAAATTGTGATTGGAATTTTTAAAACCTAAAATATACATACAAATATCATGTTATTGTTAAAAAAATAACACATTTTTCTTGTTTTTGAAAAATAATGAATATCATCTTTAGAAGCACTAAGGAGGAAATATTTTGGAATTTCTAACCCTCATTAATATCACCCAAAAACACACTGAAATAAATAAATTTATTAGAATTCATTTTTGACCAATAGGCATGTATAAATTCAAATATTCTAAATATTAACATTATACATTTTTTATAATATATTTAGTTATAAAAAATATTCTCATAACCTTTCCATGCAAACTATAACCATACGAATAGATGTAGGACCTGCTCATTTATTCATATCTATTTTTTACCATTTTCAGTGTTGTATGAAATGTACATTACACACCCTTTACCTTTGTCAGGGTTACGAAAGCCTACCTACTTCTAGGCATAGGGTTATAAAAGTCTATCGACTTTTGCACCTTTGTAAAAAATACAAGAGAAGAAAATGTCACTTAGGTAACAATATTGATGCCCATAAAAACCTTCTCTGCAGTGTTTGCAAAAAACAAAATAGGGGCATCCCCTCCATTAATGGCTAGAGGGGTGGCTTCGATAGCGGTGGTGCTATCCATAAAAAGAATCTCTTGGGAATTTTCTCTGGGTTGTGTGAAAATATTTACCAACTTTTTTAAAATTTAAAAGGCGGGGCTCTTATAATTAATGATAAACACTAAACAAATATTTATCTTACATACAATTAGAAATCACATGCCATCGTTCAATGTGAATGCCGAAAGGGAACTATTTTCAATGTTGGATGAATCAATCGTAGAGTGAAATAAAAAAGAAGAAGTGGAGTTATCTAGTTGAAGGTATACAAAATGTCGATAATGTCAAGTAGTGGTAGAAATTTACCGTTATTAAAAACTTTTTTTGATGCGGTATATGAAATGTGAGTGTTGTTAAGCAAGAAAAAAATGTGGAAAATATAGCCATCCGATGATGAGACTAATTAGAGGATCCCTTGAGTTGAAAAGTAATGCAATGATCAATACATTACCACCGTCCCACTATAGGAAACATGAATGTGGGAAATGAACCCCACAAAATTCATGAGTTCTAAATGTAAGTGATTATGTCTGCATGGAGACTAATCTTTAACAAAGCCTAGATGAAGATTTGTGAATATAAAGATGTTGTTTTACAATAGTAAAATATAGAAAAAGAAACATAGACAATGTAAAATAAGGTAAATTATATTTCAGAAATGAAATCTTGTTGTTTATAATCATATCAAATTGTTGTTTATAATCATATCAAATTTGACAACCATTTACCATATGGCGCATTATTTAGAGGTCATTTTGGAACACCAGTTTTCATCTGTGTGCAAACAAAAATATCCATGTTGATGATAAGAACACTAACGCGGAAAAGAATCAAGGGTGGAATTTGTTTTATAAAGACTAGAGCTGACAAACAGTGCATTGTTTATGGAACAGGGTGCAAAATAATATAGTAATGTTTGATCATCTAACGGACGAATTTGTGAAAAGACACAATGAAACCTTCGTGTACTATTTTTTCCAAGACACGTCTCGTGAACATGGAGGGAGTAGTGTTGCATAAATGTTCAATCCATTACGAGTGCTTATATAAGTGTATTTTGAGTTTAAATAATTAAACTCTCACATTGTACATTCAAAAACACCTCTTGAAATGCGTGGAAAATATTTTTATTGTGTCGACATTAAGAAAAATAAGATGACAGTTGTAAAACAAGTTTTCAATGCACAAGGTGTATGTATTTAGCTACCACTACAAACTTGATTCACTGACACTGAAAGTGCGGTCAAGATTTAACGGTATTTGATTGGAATTTTGAAAACCCAAAATAAACATACAAATACCATGGCTTATTATTTGATAAACCATATAAAGAATATCATCTCCCTTAAAAGCAATGAGAATGAAATATATTGAAAGTCTTACCCCTCATAAGTATTTCCAAAAAAATCTGAAATAAAAAGATCTGTTAGAATTCATTTTTGGCCAATACGCCTTTATAAATGCACATTCGTAAGTATTATTTGTTATGTCTTTTATTTTTATATATTTCATTAAAAAATTCTTCTCATATCCTTTTCATTGCAATCTATAGCCATACAAATAGGATCAGGAACTGTTCATCTATTTATATTCATTTTTGTGTTTGTAATTTTCTATAAAATATAGATCACAGACCCTTTACCTTTACCAGTGTCGTGAAAGTGTAACTACTTAGAAGACATAGGGTTACAAAATTCTACCAACGTCTTCACATCTATAAAAAGAAGAATTATACAAGGTCACTTGGGTAACAATATTGATTCCAATAGAATAGTTGTGTGTAGTGTTTGTAGCAAAATAAATAGAGGCATTCATTCTATCAATGATTAGAGTGGTTGGTTTGATGGCGGTGGTGCAGTCCATACTAGTGGTCTCTTGGGAACATTCTTTGTTTTGTGTGAAAATATTTAAGAAAGTTTTTAACGAAAGGATCTCCTATTATAAATGATAAAAACTAAATAAATGTATAAATTTCGTACAATTAGAAACTGTACATGAGCAGTTCAATGTGAACACTAAAAGGGAAATCTTCTCAGCATTGAATGAATCAAACATATAATAAAACTGCAAAGAAATAAGGTTTTGTGCAATTAACGGTTTACAAAATATCGGTATTGCCAAATATATTTAGAAATGCATTGGTATTAAAAAACTTTGTTTGATGGCCTATATAAAATGTGAGTGTTAAGCAAGAAATAAATGTAGAAAGTGTAGCCATGCAATGATAAGACCTAGTGGAGGATTGCTTGAGTTGAAAAGTAATGAAATGATCAATACATTACCACCGTCCCATTGGAGGAAAATTGATAAAGATTCCTATTTAGGGAGAAAGTTGGGAAATGAATCCATACAACAAAGCTGAGTTATAAATATAAGTGACGAATTTTGAAGAAATCCTAAATGAAGATTTACGAATTAAAATACGTTTTTGTACAATAGGAAAATATACCAAAATAAGCATGCACAATGTAAAAAAGGTAGATTATATTTCAGAAATGCAGTCATATTATTTATAATCATATTCAGGGATTAAATTTGATATCCATTTACCACATGCAACAATATTTGTGTAAACAACAATATCCATGTTAATCATAAGAACAATCATGTGGTAAAAAATTGGGGTTGGAAAAAATTCAGAAAGACTAAACGGGAGGCTTAATCCATTAGTTATGGAATAGGGTGGAAATCATAGAATTCAAGTTTAATCATCTTACAAATTAATTTGTTAAAATACACAGTGAAATCTTCTTGTACTTTTTGTCCAAGAGACATCCCGCAAACTTGGAGCGGACTAGTGTTATGTAAAATCTCACTTCATCAAAAAATTTTACATGGTGTTAAATGTCAGCATTCAAGGAACCAAAAGAACCGTCTGCACCCAAGCGAGTTATTTGTTAAGTTGTCAACAATGTTGTCCATGACAGGGTGAATATACTCGATGGTGGGGGAGTGCTACACAGTTATCCTAAAAACCTAAAAATAATATGAATGTAAACCAAATAAGGAACCAAAAGAATTGGTCCATATGAAAAACTATTCCATTTTTTTTTGGAAATTTTGGTAAAATGGAATGCTGAAAATAAGAAAGTGCAAGAAATATTTGGTGCTACATTTTTCTAAAAACAAACATTTATTAGAAAATGCCTCCGTATGCGATATAGATTCAAGCATAGACAAATATGAGTTGGGCAATAAAATAAAGTATTTTACTTTCGAACAAATGCAAAGCATTAACGACTAAAAATTGTTGTATTATAATTATTTAAACGTTTCGCATTAAAAAAGGATTCTAAAAAAAGTACGCAGATATGAAAATTAATTAGTTTCAAATATACATAAACCATCAACATTAATTTTACTAAACATAAACTTGGATTTGTTTAACAGCAACAGCGCTGGGGCTAAGAATGGAGACGGACCGGTGTATGCAGGAGGCTCCAAAGGGAAAATCGACGGATCCATTCTTGGCAATGTCGATCCTATTGGCTCCTGTGGAGGCGACAACCGTTTTCAGGGCGCTGGCAGCTCTGTTGGAGTGGCTTCGGAGCTCTGGGAGATCATACAGATAGAGAAACCAGGGGAGAATACAGGGGTATTATCATGGATTGACCGAGCCTTCATCAGGAATCTTGGAAAATCTGAAAATGGAGGCGGCATTCCAATCAGTGAACCTAAAGTTGACCCTGTTTTTTTCTGGCAGAGGATCTGGATAATATAGGTGGAAATGCCCTGTCCTTTGGACGACCTGTTGCTGCTGAACTCCTTCATCTTGAAATCACAGTTGCTCATGGTTTTTAGGGGCGAATCCAGCGGATCTGATGGTGGCTCTTTCAAAGAGGCACTGAATGGAAAGAAATATGTCATATCCCCTGCTGAAACTCCCCCTAGTATTACTTTTGGCAAGGAGGTCATTGAATTTGAAGATTTCTACCAGAAACATGCTTTGATCTGTAGATTTGGAGGTTTTTGGCCTACCCTACCAGTACTGCATGCTTGGATCTCCAAACACTGGAGCCCGCTTCTTGACGGAAGGTTAGACCTTTACCCCTATGCGAAAGGTATTTTTATTGTGGTTTTCTCTTCAATGCATGATAAGGAAATCATAGCGTCCAAACTATGGGTTTGTCAATCACGCTACCTCATTATAAAACCATGGTTTCCCTCTTTTAATCCGCTCACCGAATCATTTTCTTGTAAACATTGGATTAGATTGCCCCATCTACCTGTAATTTTGGTCTAGTGAATGTTTGATCTCCATTGGAAATGTCTTGGGACATATTATTTACATTGATTCTCAAACCACCGGCTATACCCATACTACCTATGCCAGGATCTTAGTTGAATTGGATACCTCTAAAAACCTCCCTGCAAGCATAGATCTTAAAGTTCATAACAAAACTTGGTCACAACTGTTAGATTACGAAGGTATACCTTTTAGATGTAGAAAGTGCTTTGGCTTAGGTCACACTGCTGCTAATTGTGGGATAACAAAGCGCTGAAAGAAAAAATTGGTGGAAAGATGCCCTGCCAGAACATATGGTTATTGATGCCAAGGAGGATCTGGATTCAAACGTTGATTCGATTCTGAATCAGTTCCAAAACTCTTGTCTCGAAGTTCAAGTTGTTGACAACAACAAATCAGTTTTCCAACTGAAAGCATGGCAGAAAAGGAAAATACCCCTCCTACCTCTTTTGCGGAAAAAATGCATATCTGCCGATTAATTCTATTGAAGTGGTTCTTCCTATTGAGGAGGTCTCGGAAGGTTGGAAAATGGTGCACAAAAAGAAGAAACCTGCTGGCAAGAATACCAGTTCTCCACCTAGATGATTGTTGTTTTGTTGTTGTGGTGCAGTTGTTGTTTCATTGCAGATTTGTTGTTTTTTTTCTACTACTTTGATGTTGGTATGTCACTGTAGTTTGTTTGTTGTGCATCAATTGTTTTTAAGTTGATTTCATTTTATTTTGTGCAGGCTTTTTCCTGCTTCTGGGCATTCATGTTCTATCTTTATTTTGATCATTTTATTATGCTTTCATTGTTAAATTCTGGTTATTTGAGCCTTCTTGTACAAGGGTATAGTCCCTTTCAAAAAACTATTTACCCATAACAAAAAAAAGTGTACAAAACATAAATGAATTCGAGGCTTTGACTAGACAGTTTGAAATATATGCTTTAAAAAGTAAGCAAAAGCTGTTACGTCTACTATATACCTATAGAAAGTTGTAATATTTAAAAGGATTAAATCGCTTAAAAGTTACCCAAATGTGGATAAGTTAACAATAAATATTATAATTAAAGTGATACATTAAAAATACTCTTGAGAAAATAAAAGGATGTTGATAAGCATTATAATGTAAATAATCACATATTATGTTATGTTAATATCATAAGGTGTGGTCAAAATAATGAACTTGAACGAGAATAAAGACAAGTGATAAAATAAATTTCAAATTTCATATGAAAATATGGGGTGGGTGCATGGAACTTGGATCAACTCCTCCTCCTCCTAAAGTGACAAGGCAAGGAACATGGGTTGAACAAGTTTCAAGGAGGAATAAAACAGAGTTGATTCTTGGAGTGAGAAAGTGCTTTCCATTCCCTGTCATTTGGGAAAGTGAGTACCATACTTTTTACATCCCAGATACTCTAATTTATAGAGGTGAAATAAAATTTAAATATACTCTTCAAATTTTTTATAGGTATCCACCCAAATATTGATTTTGTTAGAAGCTAGGCACAAATAAAATGGAAGCCACAAGGAAATCTGGATCATTTGTCATCAGAGCCCATGATTCCATTCTATTTCAGTTTCTATTGCAAGAAGCTTTTATTAAGGTTTTACAAGATGGATCTTGGTTCCTTGGGAAAACAACCTTGAATTTTCCCAAATGGGTCCTTGACAACTTCTCCAAAAATCCATTTTGAGTTCTTCCCTATGTTGGTGAGGCTTCATTCTTTGCGTTTGGAATTTTGGAAACACGAAGTGATTCTAAGTATTGTGAGGGTTTTGGGGATTCCACTTTCTATTTACCCCACTACCTGGGGCATGCTCCGAGAATCATAGTTGTTATATTTTGCATCAATATTTCAGCTGATAAACCTGATCTTTCCTCTATCTTTCTCAAATCCGGACATGGGGTTTGGTCTCAAGATATTTTCTTTAAGGATACCTGCAACTTCTATGTCAACTTTGGAATCAAGTACATAGAGCCATTACTTATAAGGCATCGAGGGATTGGGTTAAAAAACTAAGTGATGAGAGAAATTAAAGAGTGTGAGGAGCAACTCTACACAACATGTCGGTTAAGGGTTCGAACCCTTCTCGTAAGTTGCGAGTTGGGGATAATTGCGGATAGGTGGACAAGGCCAATTAGGAGCTTTTAACAATGCAGGAAAATGAATCTTTCCTTGTTCTAAAGAAAATCATGGAAGCCTTGGATCTACCCTCAATTGGATGCGTCATCCATTCGTTGCATTGTCTATAATTATAAGTTGTTGGCGGTGGAACATTTATCAATGGATGGTAGGTTTGAAATGAAATCTAGCGATTACTGCTTTGTGGAGAATGAGCATGTGGGTAGTGTTGATGCATAATCACAACACCCCTGAATATATGCAACTCGATGGGTTGAAACTCTCAGTGTGATTGCATAACATGAATATTTTCCCAAAGTATGGGACTTTGCAATCGGGAAAGCTCTTCGGATGAAGGTCAGTTCCTATTCCTCTGTTCTAATGCACACATACAAATTGTAGAGGATCTACTCTAACTTGCTAAGGAGATAGGGTTAAGAAGACTGCAAGAAATTAAATCTAAGCTAACACGGGTTACACACCAAAGGAATGCTAAATAACTTGCCTAATAAAAACAACACCACCTTGGAAATTGTAATGAAAAAAACAATACACAATAACCTTACATGTAATGAAAGATCATAAAGATGCAATAGAACACATAAGAGGGTTTGAAACATCCAAAGATCTTATTTTATTGCACTCAAATTTGATACAATACACCACATTTAGGGCCAAAGGCACACATTTTCATTAGAATGTTTAGTATGGAGGTTTTGAATCTCCACAGAATCTCTTACAAACCGAGAGAGAGAAGAAGGAAGGGTGTAAGACAAAATTATCCGACCACTAGAAAAATGCCCTTCCTTACAATATATAGAAAGAATGAGATAAGGTGATGAGAAGAATTCAAAATCTTACTTCAACCACCCTAGAATGCATTGAATTCACCTACAAAATGATGGTTCCATGACAAAATCCATGCCTCCATGTACTCTTTCTTGTTGGGAAAGAAGGAAGCCCATACCTTCATTATTGTGGTAGGTGAGAAACTTGGGACACCCTCTAAAATGGTGAACTGTATTTTTCATTTTGAATAACTTAGTCTCACTAATTTTAAGATATGACCTTTCTTGTGAAAATTTGAGATCTTGACAATGAATACTTGAAAACAATATTTGACACAAAAGCTTTGCACATAAACAAGATGATGCTTGTGTATTTTATTAATATCAAAATCAAGCATTATAGACAAATGAGAGAGCTGCAATATTTATAGATATTGGAAAGCTTCTATCTCATCCAAAATATATGGAAACAAATCATCTAATCTAAGAAAATATGTAAAAATAGCATATTGCCCCTAACTGCCCCTATTGCCCCTCATGGAAATCATCTGGGAACAAAATATACAAGATAGAACATGATCCCATAAACATTGGGATGAGAACACTATCACTTAGTTAACTAACAACTAAAGATAACTAATACCTATTTACATAAGTTTAAAGTATTTAAATTAAATACTTTAACTTATTACATTTATTCAAATATCAACTAATGATGAATTAAGCTAAGTTTTATTCCTAACATCCCCCTTAATTCAACATGGTCTCAAGTGAATAGGAGAGAAATTCTCTAAAACCCTCAAATTTACCTTGAGCAAGTGACTTTGTGATGACATCTCGCACGCGTTGCATGTCTATTGGGAAATATTGGAGTTGGATGTTATTATTCTCGCACATGTTGGGAAATGAAATGTACATACACCTCAATGTGTTTGGTGCACTCATGAAAAACTACATTCTGAACAAGTTTTACTACTCCTTCATTATCAACATATGGGATAGTTGGATCTTTCTGTGGTATTCCCAATCCTTCAAGTATACATTAGAGCCATATCGCTTCATAGATAGTTCCACCTATTTGCAGAATATTTTGAATCTATGGAGGAACTTCAAACACAAGTCTTCTTCTTACCTCCCATGATATTGGTCTAGATCCCAAAAATAATACAAATCCTAAAGTGGATTTCCTATCATCTATGTTTCTTGCATGATCTGAATCTGAATATCCTATCAAGAAGAAGTTATTATTCTTCTTGTATTCTAGGCCATAGTCCATAGTTCCTCTTATGTACCTCAATATCCGCTTTGCTTCTTTCCAATGAGAAACCCTTGGTTCTTGCATGAACCATGAAAGATAGCTGATTGCATAGCTGATATCTAGCCTAGTGTAAGTCAAGTAGATGAGACTCTGATCAACTGCCGATAGAGAGTTACATTTAATTTTGGTGATGGATCTATTCGAGACAGTTGAAGTCTTGTCTCCATAGGTGTGGAAAATGGCTTACAATCCATCATATTGAACTTCTCGAGTGTTGTCTTGGCATATTTCAATTGTGACACAAAGATATGATTTTCTCTTTGCCAAACTTCAAGTCCAAGACAATAATGTAGAAGCCCAAGATCGGTCATGTTGAATGATCGTGTTAGATCTTTCTTTGTTGACTCAATCATCCTCACTGATCCTCCAATGATGACTAGATCATTGACATATACTACAACGATCAATATCTCCCCCTTTCTTTTTGAGATAGAGATTAGGATCATATGGACTCCTGTTGAATCCATGTTGAATGAGATGCTCGTCAATTTTTATGTACCATGCCTTGGGAGATTGCTTTAGACCATATAGTGATTTTATGAGTTTACATACCTTTTCCTCTTTACCTAGTATGACAAAACCTTCTGGTTGAATCATGTAAACTTCTTCGTATAAATCACCATTAATAAAAACACTTTTCACATCCATTTGGTGTATTTTCCAACAAAAATGTGTAGCTAGAGAAAATATTAACTTGAATTTTTTTATCTTAGCTATGGAGAAAAAGTCTCCACATAATCAATGCCTTCTTTTTAGCGTATCCCTTAGTAACTATTCTTTCCTTATGTTCATCAATTTTTCCATCTCGCTTTATACTTCATTTTGAAGATCTATCTACATCCAATTGGCTTTTTCCCTTGTGGAAGATCCGTAAGCTTCCATGTATTATTTTTCATAAGTGACTTATATTTTGCATCCATAGCATATTTCCAAGGTTTAGGCTTGTAGGGCTTTTGAAACCGAGGATGGCTCAATAGTTTCAACAACTTTACTCATTAAGGCAAAATTGACCTCATTTCGAGCCATCTTTTGTAGATACAATGGAAACACTTCGAGGTTTGTGGGTATACCTATTTTCGAGGTGAGTCTTTAGTATCAAGGTGGTTCCTTATTTATGTATCTGATTTGATTTTCTAGGTTTAAGAGGAAAAGATGACTGTAAAAGGTTTAAAATTGAGGTGATAAACCAAAGTTTATATGAGGGATTTGATGAGTATATGCACATCTAATATGTGAAAGGATTCTTGATGCACAAACATTTTTATAAAATATTAAGGGTAAACACTTGGATGTATTGAGGGAAAGTATCACAACAATATTGCTAAGCTAAACATACACATTAACATCATGCAAAAATTACTGAATTTACAACAGGGTAAGATAATTAATTAGGGAATTTGCATTCACAAGACTAATAGAAACATACACAAGATTGCAAATAATTGGAAAGGTAGAAAAACTTCACATTCAGAGGGAAAAACTGGCAAAAATTACTTCAGTACTCCTAAATCCAAAAAGTCCTCCCTTTGTGCTTTGCAAAGCACACAATATATAGCAAAATAATTTCCCCCCACCCTTCCTAAAATATATTAAGGCTTGTACTCACCCATGCATCCTATTTTTATCCTTTATTTAATAATAGATAAAGGAATAAAAATAGAACATGCAATTACAAATAGGCATTAATAGCCTTGATTACATTACAGTCAAACTAAAGTTGATTGTTCTATTTTTAAGAAAATAAAGGTGAATAATTTGCTAATAATAAGCTTGCTTGTTGACAAGTCTCTTTCCTTGTGCATGTGAATTTTTGTCCTCTTGTCTTTTATCCTCTTGTGAAGGCATGTAAAAATAAATCCTGTGCAAGAACAAAATAATTACAATAATTGTAATATTTCAAAGTAAATCATCTACTGTAGGGACCACTTGTCCATGTGCACATGCTTCCTTTTCTCTTGTAGTATGTGGGGCCACCCTTGCTCCTCACCATTAGTCTTCACTAGTTTGGCCACTCTTGTGGACTTAGCAAATTACCATGGTTTTGAAATAATATAAGGCACTTTGAAAAAGGGGAAAAACATTACATTTGGCCACCTTTAAATACACATAGCCCACTATATGGTCTATCACCTTTGATTATATTACATGGTATATTTTGTCACTCTTTTGCAATTTGGATAACACTTGGTGACTAAGGCTTAAACCTACCTTTTGAGTGATCATTGTTGGTATGATGGTGGTTGGCCCCTTTTGATTATTGGTTACATAGACTATGGTTAGACTTATAAAAGTCAATATGCAATGATTATTTTAAAACATGAGGTTGGTCCCCTTTGCACGATGACTCACCCCTCCAATAGTTGGTCGGTGGCATGACTAACTCAGGTAGAGTTGCTTTGATAATAGTGATTAATTTCTGAACGTTGATCTCTATCCTTGATGAATTCGATCATTGATCTGAAATTGTAGTTAGGGTTTCTAACCTTGCATTGAATGTGGCTAGTGGGAACTAACCATGATGGTTTGCATTGAATAATGGAGCTCGATCTTCAGCCTTTGATCTTTGTACCTGTTGAATTTGGACCATTTGATTACTAACTCTAGGTGAGTTAGGTTAAGTTATGGTTGAGGTAGGTGAGTTAAAAGGTACCGAGCTCTATCCTTTGGTCATTCTTTCTTGCTCACAGAGAGTGGTGAAGCCTTGGAAAATTTTTTGTAGACACCATTGTTGATATTTTGAACTCGAGCTTTTGTTCCCTTTTTTTCGGTATTCTATTCTAATTTTGAGCATTGTATTTTCTTTATCTTTCGCTTTTTAGAGCCTTATGAGAAAGGATGTTCGATTTTAAACAATTATCATTATCTTTGGGCTCTCTTTCTTCTTGAAATCCACCTTTGTGATTTGAAATATCTGAGCATTTGATTATTTTGCTCTTTAAAGATTTTGAGCAAGGTCATTGTGGTCATTCATTTTATCTGGTATGATTTTTTTCTTGGCCATCATTGGTGAATGAAGCTCGACCATCATCTATTGATTATGGGGAAAGTAAGTCTCGACCTCCTTGAGTATTATTGTTGCTTCATCGTTGTTATTTTGTCTTTAAAAAGTGATAACTCCATTCTTTTCTTTACATTGAAAATGGGTCTTGTTTTTAGCTCGGCCTTGGTTATTTCGAGTTGAAAATCATTCTAAGTTCTTTGTTTTGGTTCTGATCTTGATCATTTTTTAGAAACATCCACCGATCCCCCCTATAATTTCTTTTTTCGATCTGCTCATCTTGTTACTCGAAAGAATAAAAGAATTTATTCTTTTTCTCTTTCAATTAAGTTCTTGTACTTTCTGGAGATTTTTGTAGAACAAATCTTCTATGGTATTCATTGGTGTGGCATATTTTTAGATTTACTCATTTGGTCCTTTTTCGAACTTCTAGAAAATCGGGAAACATGCCCACCATGAGGTGTTTTTTTTATAGTTATTTGTTAGCTTTTGTTTGAATTATTTTGGAAAGCTTCGAGCTCTATAAATTTTCCCTTGATAATTTCCTTTAAAATCTATGGATCTGTAGAATTCTTGTGGAAATTTATTTCGTGACTTTGTTCTTCCCAAATTTGTTTTTCGCATCATTTTAAAACTTCTTTGATTTTTAATCTATATCGTAGTTGTTTATTGAAACTTAAGCTATTGACAAAACATTATTTGGAATATTTCTTTGACTTGGATATGTATGAGTTTTTGATTCAAAGTTCTCATGCTATGAAATACTTTTCTTTTTGAACTTATTGCCTCCTCCTATCTTTAGTCAACCTTTTATTTTATTTTTTTAATGGTTCCTTCACTAGTTGTGCTTTATGAATGTTGATTTCCACTTGTGATAATATGAAAACATTGCTTAGAAAAATCACTTTGCTTTTTCTTGTGAGATATTTTATGGATTCTCAAATGTTTTGAATTAGATTTTTTGAAACTTTGATCATGAATATGTTAACAATTTTGAGCTTTGAAGCTAAGCTACAAAATATGCTACACTTAATACTTATTTATTTATTGAAAACCATACTTTTATGATGGCTACATTTTGCCTCTTTGGTTCACTAGGTTATACTTCAATATTTGTATGCTTTATAGAGACATTTTGTTCCTTGAAATTATTTAGCCTGAGTTTGATAAATACTGTAAAAAATGAAATGTATGAAACTTTGCATTCATTTTAAACTTCTTTGATTTCACCTTTTGAAATGATCCCTTGAAACATTTAATAGCATACTTTGATTCTGAAGATGATTTTGTCACTTTGTTGGAATATTGTAATCTTGTTTCTTTTACTTAGATGCTTTATTTCCTTGATAGTAGTAGTTTTAAGCATTTGGAAAATTTAAAATGTTGATTTTTCATGGTGATGCCCTTAAATTTTTCTAGAATTTCTCTTCTTCCCTTTTATGTTGTAGTAGTTTCCTTTTTCGATTCAAAATATATAATGTAACATTTTTTTATGTTGAAGCTGATTTGGTATTGAAAGTTAAACATAATAACTTTTTCTTGATCATGGCATGCTTTTTTTTGCTTTTATTTACTTACTTGATTTACATAATTATTTTAAAGCATGTATTAGTTAAAAACAACATGATGAAAAGTGATAAATGTCCTTTTACATGGCAAAGCTAAAATCAAAATTTTCTCAGAATCTTCTTTTTATTTTGTTTCAACTATAATCCTTTCTTTCTAGTTAAATTCAACTTCTTGAAATCTGATTCTTCTTCTTTAGTTGTAAACTAAAACATGTACTTCTATTCTTATCTCTCTCATTTATATTGTAACTTCTTCCATTTGTAGGACAAGTTACTGAAACATGAGTTGCATTTTTCCTTCATTCCAACATGTACTTATGACTTATCTATTTCTTCTTGGTTGCAACCTGTACTACCTGCACACTTAAGAAAATAGTTAGAAAATACTTAGGCTTTTTGGCCTCTCTTATGTCCATGGTTTTCTTTTTTTTTCTTTTTTTTTTTCGAGTGAGTAAAACATGTATGTAGTTTGATCTTCAAGTAAACTATATCTCTTGTTTTTAAGAGATTCATATGCATGAATTAGGACAGTATAGGAATATGGATTGATCCCTGAGCTCGTAACTGATAGTTCTTTTTCTTTCTTTTTAGGTACAGTGATTTCAGCAACAATGAAGATGAAGAAGGAAAAAAGCTAGAAATGGAGATGTCTCAACCAAAGAAGAAAACCCCCAAGGCAATGATGGGTTCACTCATACTCCTTTATTTTATTTTTCATGCATGTGTACCTCTTATTTCAGTAGTTGTACTTTACTTTTAGTTACATCCCATGGCTTGTGTGGGAAACATTTGAAAATTCCTTATGAATAAAACATTGAATTCTAAAAATTGAGTTGTGTATTTCTTTCTACATTTCAACTTTTATATGGATTGTATGATGAACTAAACAACTCAGTAATATAATTGAATGTCTTAATCATGAAGGAAAGAACATTAAAGAATACTGTAACATCCAAGTAATGAACTTTGATTTTTCTCAATCTTCATTTTTTTTGTTGTCCAAAACTTAGCATTTCATCTATTCTACAATTGAATGTCTTCATCAAGACAACACACAGTTGTCCTTTGGGGCCTTGTGTTCTTTTGCTGAAGATAATCATGAAATTGCAGACTATGTGATCTATTACATTTTGTAACAACACACATAGCTACAAATTTCATGTAATCATGAATTAATTCAATAAGTAACCATATATCTGAAAAAAATCCCTAGCTTAGGTATACTTCACCAATGCTATCCATTGTAATGAAGTTTTGAGTTGCCCATTTTTGCACAAGTGCAAAAATTGTCAACATTTTTGGTGATCCTGTGGGGAAAGCTTACCTGCTAGCTTGTAGACCATTTCCTTGCTCTTGTCCATTGGGCATGGTCCAAACATGAAACCAAAAATTGCCTTTCCAGAAGGTCCAACCCTTCCAAAACAAACTAAAACTGGGAAAGGATCTAGTAAACTAGATCACGTGCATGAATGCACTTATTGAATTGAAAAACAATGCAATGTGTAGAAACTACACTTATTGAAGGGAAATCCTACTCTAAACAATCACTGTAATATTTTCAATAACAGTGTTTGAGAAACATACCATTCACATAGGAATGGGAAGTTCCTCTCCATTCAACTTTGAAAGATGAAAAACATTGTGTTCCTTGTAAGCTGAAATCATGTAAGGACCACTCCAAATTGTATCAAACTTTTGTGTGTCTTCCTGGCTTTGCATGATCAACATCCCACTTTAACACAATATCTCCTTCATTGAAGATTCTAAATTTGGCTTTCTTGTCAAAAGTCTTCTTCTTCATTTGTTTTGATTCTTTTCCATATTCAAATGAGCTTGATCTCTTAGCTCTTGTAACTCCATTAATTCTACATAATGAAAACTTGTAATGGTTCATTCTCAAGTAGCTCCATTTGATGCAACAAATCTAATGTAGGTAACTCAACTAAAATAGGCATTCTTGCTTCTTTTCCATAAACAAGCTTGTATGGTGAATTGCCAACTGATCTTTTAGGAGTTACTCTATCAGCCCAAAGTGTTGAATTCAACATCAGATGCCAAGCTCTTTGATTATCCTTGAGTGTTCTTCTGATGATCCTTAAAATATTCTTGTTAGTACTTTCAAGCTAAGCCATTACCTTGTGGGTAATAATTAGATGAAGAAATGAGATAAATTCCATGGTTGACAGCCCAATCTATTACCTTTGCACCAAGAAATGCTAAAGCATTATCTGATATGATAGTTGTTGGAACACCAAATCTATAAACTATACCTTCATAAAAGGATAGTATTGAAGTTTCATTAGCATCTTTCAAGGCTATTGCTTCAGTCCATCATGTAAAATAATATGTAGCAGTTAAGATCCACTTGTGTCCTTGTGAAGAAGGTGGGTTTATCATGCCAATAAAGTCAAGACCCCACTGCATAAAAGGTTGATCAACTGAAATAGTTGTAAGGGAAGTGAAGCTAAATGTTATTTTCAACAAAGAAAGCACATTTCTTACACTTTTATGATCCATTCAAAATAGTCCTTGAATATGCTAGGCCAATAGTAACCAGCTTTCATGATTTTTAAGGTTGTGGTACGTGCTGAAAAATGACCTCTGTAGGTCCTTCATGGAATTTGATAGTAATTTCTGAATTTTATCATAGTCAACACATCGCAGCAATACTCCATTTATATCTCTTTTGAACAACACACTATCGATAAAGATATAAGGTACAACTTGTAATCTGAAATACCTTCATTTATTCTTGTCCATACCTTCCGGATAGGTGTCATGTTATAGATAGTTAACTAAATCAGTCATCCATCTTGATTCCTGACTTCTTGAACAAGTTCAGGTTGTTGATTTTCTGGTTGAACCATAATGTTTGATTGTTGATACATAATTTCAGCATGTTGTTTTGAATCTTTAGGTTCTGCAGCTTGTTGTTTTTCCATATCAGCAATTAGATGCTCACACAAACCTTTTCCTCAAACTATCTTAGCAACCCGGATATCAACATCATATTCCATAACTTTCGTTATCCAATCCTGCTCTTTTCTCATTCAATTCTTTATTTAACAAGAAAGCTTTCACACTTGGATGAGAAACAAGAACATGAATTTTATTGTTTGAAAGCATGTACTTGAAATTATTTAGCCCTCTGACTACTGAAAGTACTTGTTTTTCAAGAAATGTGTACCTTGTTTTGTAATCATGCAAGCTTTGTCCAAAGAAAGCAATTGGTTGTTCAATATTTTCATCATTAACCTGAGTTAATATAGTTGAGATTGTTTCAGTTCTGTAAGTGCATACATTGTAAAATATTTATCAAAATTTGGATTTGCAAGAGTAGGAGCTTGAGAGATGGTTGTTTTGATTGCTTCAAACCCTTCTCTCCCTTCGTTGGTCCAAGAGAAAATTTTTTTCTTTCTTTAACATAGTTGTCAATGGTTTAACCAATGTTGCAAAATCTAGAACAAATCTTCTAACAAAGTTGATTTTTCCAAGAAAACTCTGTAATGCCTTCTTATGATGAGGCAATGATAGTTGTGATATGGCTTTGATTATGAAAGGATCAATTACTAAACCTTTTTAGAAACAATATGACCAAGTAATTTACCTTGATGTACTGAAAAGATAGACTTTTTGGGATTCAAAGATATTCCAAACTTCTGCATAACTGAAAAAGTATTCCTTAGATGTGTTAGATGTTCATCAGAATCTTTTGAAAATATAGTAACATCATCTAAATAAACAAGGATGCATTTATTTAACAAGATGTGAAAATCCATGTCCATTGCACGTTGAAATGTTGCACCAACATTTGAAAGGCCAAAAGGCATTCTTTTGTAAGCATAAGTACCCCACTTGGTGGTAAAATTTGTTTTGTACCTATCTTCTTCTCGAACTAAAATATGATTGTATCCACTATAACCATCTAGAAGAGATAGTCTATCGAACCAGAAACTGTTCTCAAAATCTGATCCATATTTGGAAGTGGGTAGTGATCTTTTAATGAAGCTTTATTAAGATCTCTGAAATCCACACATAATCTGATTTCTCCATTCTTCTTCCTAACAAGAACAAGATTTTCTACCCAACTTGAATGCTTAACTAGAAAGATAATACCTGATTCAATCAACTTAGATAATTCTTTCCTCATTAGAGGCTCTATTTTGGGATTCACAGGCCTCTATTTTTTGCCTAACTGGTTTAGAATTTGGTTGTAATTCAATAGTATGTTGTGCTAAACTGGGATCAAACCCTTTCAGGTCTTGGTATTTCCAAGTAAAAACATCTTTAAATTCTTTGCAAAGATCAATAAATGACTACTTTTTTAGCTGAGGAACATACCTTTCCGAGAAACAATTTTTTTCCTTCATCAACTGAGACCTCTTCATAATTATCAACATGTGTTGACATCTTAGTTTTGTCTTTCCTTAACTGATCATCAGTGTTGAAGATGTCTTCTAATGTGACTAGACCTCGAGGTAGCTTATTTGTCTTTAACTGAACAATCTGGTCACCATATAAGTGTTGTAATTTATCTTGATTTACTATAGAAAATTTAGCTTCTTGTTGCAAAAACCTACAAATTTGATTATCATTTTAAAAACCTGCCAATTCAAATCATTATCATGTATAGAAGGCCTGACTATTAACTTAATATGGGGCTGAATTTTTTGTTCTCTATCATTCCAGCATTTCAAAGCTAGCACCAACTACTGCAAGTCTATTTGCATGCTTATTTTCAGTTCTAGGGATGGAATTAATATTAATAGCATCAAAATATTCCATTAAGTCTGAAACTCTATGTCTGTAAGACTTCATTAATGGATTCTTACAAATATTAAAATTCTTTACTTGATTGATAACCAACTCAGAATCACCAAAAATTTGTAATGTGTTGATACCTCTCTTTTTGGCCCAAAGTAAGCCATGAATTAATGCTTCGTATTCAACTACATTACAAGTGCATGAAAATGGAGACTCAAAGCTGAGAAATACCTTTCATTTGTTGGGGAAGTGAGCATCAAACCTGCTCCCTATCCTTTCTTGTTCTTAGCTCCATCAAAATGAAGCTTCCAAATCCCTTCTGCTGAAATTTTTTATTTTGGACAACAAGGGAAGTGGTGTATTTTCTTCATGCATACAATACACACAAAAATATGTTCTTCAACTTCCTTAAAAGGATCATGGGCATGTTCTTCAACTGTCTTTTCATCCATAAATAGGTTAGAAACACCATCTAATGCTGAAACATGAGCTACATCATCAAAATCAAGATTGATCTAAAGTTGAATAATTAGCCATTGCATTTGAAGAGTGAGGCTCAATGTGAAATATAGCCAATGGTTTGAATTGATAGTAACTTTGGTGCCATAATGTGTAGTGAAAAATAAGGACCAATCTGAAGAGAGATAACCTCCTATTTTTGTTGTGAAATCTCTAGATAAGCATAATGCAAAGTAAGGAGGTAAATCTACAATAGTGACATCTTGCAGAATAGAAATGTTTGGGAAAGCATGCAATGTTACCTCCAGATTTCTGATTACACCAAATATATTAGTTGTAGTTCCATCAAGCTGTAAGACACTCTTTTCTGTAGGCTCATACTACAGGCCCAATTTTTCTACAATTGCTTTTGGCATAACTGTGTTACTTGCACCATTGTCCACCATGCAATTATGAACTAGATGTTCTCCAATAATCAGTGATAAATAAAATGGTGGTGGCTTCTTGATGTCATGAGAATTTAAAACTTTTTGAACCATCCATTTAACTTCTTTGATGTGGTCTTGTTCAAATGTTCTAAGGACCATGTTTTTTTTGAACTTCCTTTTCTGTTGTTTTAGAAGAAATTGTAGCTTAGCTAGTTCATGAGAAAGTAAATCTTGTTGTCCTGGAATACTTAGAGCATCCCACATTGAGATGTTAACATTATGCTTTTTCATTACATCAACAATGTTAAAAGAAGAAAAATTTTAGAGATAGATTCAATTGTTTTAGCATAGGCCTTAGCAAAAACTGATTCTACTTAGCTTGTCTTTTGATATCTGAGGTATAAATAATCTTCTTGGATCAGGTTGTATTTTTTTTTGTTCTCTTTAACAAGCTGAACACTTGTTATTTTTGAGGAACAACAAGGATTGTTAGCTGGTTTTGGGGCTGTAGATGTTGTCTTATCAGTGACAGTGGGTAGAACAGGCCTATTTTGTTGTTTTTGACCTTCAACAACCTTTTCTTGAGCTCTAGTGGTAACTGCAATGAAATCATCCTCATTGAAACTGACTAAATTTTGTTTAGGTGCTTTTAAACTAAGTATCTTGTTACCCCCTCCATTTGAGGCATGAATAATGTCTTAGATTGAGGTTGTGCAACAAGACTTATGTTAGAAAAGCATTTGGGAAATTTGTAGTTGAATGAGGTTGATTACAAGGTTGACACCACTCTTTTCTATAGCCATATTAACTGGAACTAAAGCATTAGATGAACTAGGAGCATTTGGATCAAATTGCCTTTGCTGATAAGGTTGCCTATAATTTTGATTTTGTTGGTAAGGCTGCCTATTTTTTTTTGTTTTTCTGATAAGGAGCTTGATAAGGTCTGCTAGGTAATGCAAGTCTATTTTCAATTGAAGTCAACTTATTCCCCATAGTTTGTAAAGCTTTAAATACATCATCTGATGGGGCTGCAACAATAGGTTCTATAATTGTAATAGGTTATGGGATAGGGGCTAAATCTACCAAAAAGCATTAAAGGCCTTGGTGCTAATTTTCTGGCTTGAATAAGACTATTTTCAGCTCGGATGGTGATATCATAGCATTTGTTGAAGAGTATCTCCTCCCATAGATTGAATCATAGTTGAAATATCACTATTTAATGCCCTAAGATAATAAAGGAAAGTGTGATCACTTGAGGCTTGACACTTGCTGGGATTCTTTCCCAAGTTCTAGAAAAATGGATGTTGAAACTTGACATAAATTCATGAGGAGCTCTTTTAATAGTAGACAATTGTTCTATAAGAGATAAATGATCTGAATTATCTTGAAATTGTTTCAGCAATTTATCACCTAAGTCATCCCAAGTTCTTATGCATCCAATCTCTAGATTTCTATACCATTGCAAGGATTTGTCCTTTAAGAGATGCAGCTAAAAGTCTCAAAGCTACATCCTCATGAGTAATATTATGAACTACACATAAGGCTACAACATCTTTAATGTGCTTATGTAGGTGTAACCTGATTTTCACCAGTGAATGATGGAAAACTTTTCATGGCAGCATTAGGGATGTCATGGTAAACTGGGATTACTAATGGGCTGCCATTAGTAAAGGTCACAAAATTTCTTGGTGGTTGAATAGCCATTTGAAAAACTAGGATGTTAATAGAGAAATTGATACGTGGTGAAGGAATATTAGGAGGAGGGTTATCAAAACCAAGTCTATTATAAGGTAAAGTATTACCAACTCTTCTCCTTCTTAGCATAATTCAAAGGTAAAGAAACAAACTAGGAGGAATTCCTCTTACCGATGATCTTGTAGTCACTTTAGGCATGGAACATGCTATAATACTGGTCTAAAATCAGCCCTACAGAGTCGCCAAAAGATCTTAAAATCTTTAGAATAAATTGTTGCAACTTGCTCCCGAAAGTAACTTTTTCATAACTGATGTAAATTTGTTGTGGATCTGGTATAGATATTTGTAACTTGCATGCAGATCTGATTTGATTGTCCCACGGGCATGCCAAAAAATTGTTATCTCTCAAAAGTGCACCTGTAGAGAGATGGTTGCAGGTTTTCTAAGCTTGCAAAATTGATCTCTCTTTCATAGATACAATGGAAACACCTCATGTCTGTGGGTATACCTATTTTGAGGTGAGTCTCTGGTATCAAGGTTGGTTCCTTATTGATGTATCCTAAATTGATTTTATGGGGTTAAGGGAAAAGATGACTGTAAAAGGTTTAAAACTGAGGTGATACACCAAATTTATATGAGGGCTTTGACTGAGTATATGCACAACTAATATGTGAAAGGATTCTTGATGCATGAACCAACAATTTTCTATAAAATATTAAGGGTAAACACTTGGATGTATTGAGGGAAAGTATCACAACAATACTGCTAAGCTAAACATACACATTAACATCATGTAGAAATTACTAAATTTGTAGTAGGGTAAGATAATTAACTAGGGAATTTGCATTCACAAGACTAATAGAAACATACACAAGACTACAAATAATTGGAAAGGTAGAAAAACTTCACATTCATAGAGAGGAAAAACTGGCAAAAATTGCTTCAGTACTCCTAAATCCAAAAAGTCCTCCTTGTGCTTTGCCAAGGCACACAATATATAGCAAAATAATTTCCCCACCCTTCCTAAAAATAGATTAAGGCTTGTACTCACCCATGCATCCTATTTTTATCCTTTATTTAATAATAGATAAAGGAATAAAAATAGAACATGCAATTACAAATAGGCATTAATAGCCTTGATTACATTACAGTCAAACTGAAGTTGACTATTCTATTTTTAAGAAAATAAAGGTGAATAATTTGCTAATAATAAGCTTTCTTCTTTGGAAAAGTCTCTTTCCTTGTGCATGTGAATTTGTCCTCTTATTCTATTCTATCCTCTTGTGAAGGCATGTAAAAATAACTCCCTGTGCAAGAACAAAATAATTACAATAATTGTAATATTTGTAAAGTAAATCATCTACTGTAGGGACCACTTGTCCATGTGCACATGCTTCCTTTTCTCTCTACAGTATGTGGGGCCACCCTTGCTCCTCACCATTAGTCTTCACTGGTTTGGCCACTCTTGTGGACTTAGCAAATTACCATGGTTTTGAAATAATATAAGGCACTTTGAAAAAGGGGAAAAACATTACATTCGGCCACCTTTAAATACACATAGCCCACTATATGGTCTGCCACCTTTGATTATATTGCATGGTATATTTTTATTGGCTTTTGCAATTTGGATAACACTTGGTGACTAAGGATTAAACCTTTTGAGTGATCATTGTTGGTATGATGGTGGTCGGCCCTTTTGATTATTGGTTACATAGACTATGGTTAGACTTATAAAATTCAATATGCAATGATTATTTTAAAACATGAGGTTGTTCCCCTTTGCACGATGACTCACCCTCTAATAGTTGGTCGGTGGCATGACTAACTCAAGTAGAGTTGCTTTGATAATAGTGATTAATTTCTAAATGTTGATCTTTTCCTTGATGAATTTGATGTCATTGATTTGAAACTGTAGTTAGGGTTTCTAACCCTGCATTGAATGTGGCGGTGAGAATTGACCATGATGGTTTGCATTGAATAATGGAGCTCAATCTTCATCCTTTGATCTTCGTACTTGTTTAATTTGGAACATTTGATTACTAACTCTAGGTGAGTTAGGTTAAGTTGTGGTTGAGGTAGGTGAGTTAAAATAACTTGAACCCTATTCTTTGGTCATTATTTTTTGCTCATGAGAGAGAGTGAAAAGCCATGGAAATTTTTTTAAAACACCATTGATGATGTTTGAAACTCATCTTCATTTTTTTTTAGTCTTGTGTTCCCTTGAGCATCTGTATTTTCTTGTCTTTCGCTCTGTCAGAGCCTTATGAGAAAGGTTTGGTTGATTTTAAAAGGTAATCATTGTCTTTGGCTCGGATTTCTTTTCAAATCCACCTTGTAGGCTCTAAAATATCTATATTTGATTCTTTTTACTTTCTTAGTTAGAAGTTTTTGAGCAAGGCATTTTTCATTGTTGTCATGATCACATCACTTGTATTGTAGTGTGTGGGTATCATTTTTTTGACCACTCAAAGATGATTTGATTATTGTGAACTCTGATGTAACTATCACATTGATTGATGGGGAAAGTAAGTCTCGTGAACTCCTTGAGTATTATTTTCTTTCCATTTCCTTTTGCCATTTTGTCTTTAAAAATTTGATAACCCATTCTTTTATTTGACATTTCTATATTTTTATGGCTCAACTTTGGTCATTTTCATGTTAAAAATCGTAAGTTATTGGGTTCTTCTTTTTGGTTATGATCTTGATCATTTTTGAGAAACATTCACCTCGACCCCTATAGGTAAGTTCTTCTCAATCTTTGTATCTTGTTATTTTCTTCAAAAGAATAAAAAAAATCTAACTTTCTTTTCTCTTTCAATTAAGTTGCTTTTATTTTTAGAGATTTCAATGAACATGAAATTCTATGGTATCTCCTTTTGTGTGGCATAGTTTTAGATATTACTCACTTGAGAGCCTTTCTGTTGGAAATCTGGGAAATGTGGCCACCATGAGTGTGATTTTTATAGCTTTATATGTTAATTTTTTTGAGTTATGGGAGCTTGGTTGGGAGCTATGATCTCCTTGATAATTTACTTTAAAAGTTTTATTCATAATTTTATGGAATTTTTGTAGATAATATTGTGGCTTTTTTCTTTCCCAAAAGCTTCGTATCATTTAAAAATTCTTTGAATTTGATTCGGTGACATTTATTTAGTTGTTTGTTGAAACTTAAGTAGTGAGTTCTTTCTTTTAAATACTAGAATAATTAATTGATTTGGGTATGTTAATTTTCTTTCGAGGATTCAAATTTATCATTCAATACTTGAACCATTTTCGAAACTTAAAGGTAGTGGTCCTCCTAGCTCTATGTTAGTAAGGTATTTACTTCTTACTTGTGGGTTCCTTCACTAGTTGACTCTTAGATGTTGGAAAATTGTTGTGTGTGAACTTTGTTGTTGTTGAATGAAAAAAAATCTTTACTTTTTTTTGAGATATTTTATGGATTCTAAAATATTTTGAAATTTTGTTGACACCTTTGATCTCTAACACTTTTAGCTTTGAAGCTATACTGCAACAGTCTATACACTTAATACTTGTTTTATTTTTGAAAACCATACTTTAGGATGGCATTTGCATTTTTATCTCTCTTGGCTATTTCACTGGGTTATACTTCAATATTTGTATGCTTTATAGAGACATTTTGTTCCTTGAAATTAGTTACCCTAAGTTTGATAAAGTCTGTAAAAAATGAAATGTCTAAAACTTTGCATTCTTTTTAAACTTCTTTGATTTCACCTTCTGAAATGATCCTCAAAACCTATAATTGCATACTTTGATTCTAAAGATGATTTTGTCACTTTTTTGGAATATTGTGATCTTGTTTCTTTTACTTAGATGCTTTATTTCCTTGATAGTAGTATTTTTGGCATGCTGGAAAATTTAAAATGTTGATTTTTCATGGCAAAGCCTTGGAAATTTTTTCCAAAATTCTCTCTTCCTTCCCTTTTCAGCTGTAGTAGTTGTATTTTCTGATTCAGAATATAGAATGTAACACTTTTCTATTGAAGCTGATTTGGTAGTTGGAAACTGAAACATAATAAATGTTATCTTGATCATTGCATGATTTTCTACTTTTTTGTATCACTTACTTGATTTACATAATTCTTTTAAAGCATGTATTAATTAAAACCAACATGATGAAAAGTTGTAAATGTCCATTTTACATGGTGAACCCCGATCAAAATTTTTCGAGAATATTCTTTTTTTTATTTTTTTAGTTGTAATCCTTTCTTTCTAGTTAACTTTAGCTTCTTGAAATATGATTCTTCTTTAGTTACAAACTGAAACATGTACTTCTATTTGCAAGTCTCTCTTTTGTATTGTAACTTCTTCCATTTGTAGGACAATTACTGAAACATGAGTTACATTTTTCCTTCATTCCAACATGTACTTATGACTTATCTATTTCTTCTTGGCTGCAACATGCACTGCACACTTAAGAAAATAGTTAGAAAATACTTAGGATTTTTTGGCCTCTCTTGTGTCCATGGTTTTCCTTTTCTTTTCTCTTTTTCTTTTTGAGTGAGTAAAACATGTATGCAATTTTATCTTCAAGTAAACTATATCTCTTGTTGTTAAGAGATTCATATGCATGAATTAGGATAGTATAGGAATATGGATTGATCCCGAGCTCAGAATCGATAGTTCTTTCTTTCTTCTTTTTATGTACAGTGACTTTACAACGAAGATGAAGAAGGAACAAATCTAGAAATGGAGATATCTCAACCAAAGAAGAAACCCCAAGGTAATGATGGGTTCACTCATACTCCTTTATTTTCTCTTTCATGCATGTGTACCTCTTATTTCAATAGCTGTACTTTACTTTTCAGTTACATCCCACGGCTTGTGTGGGAAACATTTGAAAATTCCTTATGAATAAAACATTGAATTCTAAAAATTGAGTTTTGTATTTCTTTCTACGCATTTCTATATGGATTGTATGATGAACTAAACAATCTAGTGAATGTATTAATCATGAAGGAACCTATTTAACTCATGAAGGAAATAACATTGATAACATCTATAATAACTTTGATTTCTACAATCTGCACTTATGTTTGTTGTCCCAAAACTTAGCATTTCATCTATTCTGTAATTGAATGTCTTCATTAATATAACACAAATGTCCTTTAGGGCTTTGTGTTCTTTTGCTGAAGATAGTCATGAAATTAAAGACTATGTGATCCGTTACATTTTGTAACAACACACATAGCTTTAGATTTCATGTAAGCATTTAACTAATTCAATAGTAACAATATATTTGAAAAATCCCCTAGCTTAGGTATACTTCACCAATGGAATGTGCATAATTGCTTTACATCCAAAAAATCTAAGGTGTGAAATAGATGGCTTATGCCCTGACCATGATTCATGTGGTTTTACTCCATCAAGAGCTATAGTGAGAACTCTGTTTAGTAAATAGACTTTTGTTTTAGCTGCTTCGGCCCAAAATGTTATTGATAAACCTACATCATCAATCATACATCGCACCATATCCATGATAGTATGATTTCACATTTCTACAACTTCCTTTTGTTGCGGTGTGTGAGGAGGAGCCATTTGATGATGAATGCCATGTGTTTTCAAAACTCATTGAACTCATTGTTGGTGTATTGTCCCCCTCGATATGAGAAAAGTATTTTTATTTTCCTACTAGACTCTGTTTCAATAAGGGATTTGAACTTCTTGAAAGTTTCAAAAGCTTGGTATTTTATAGAAAGACAATATATCCACCTTTTTCTTGAAAAATAATCAACAAAGAGCATGAAATATTGAAACCCAGAGTGGCTAGGTCTCATTGGTCTGCATAGATCGGTATGCACCAAGTCAAGTTTTTCCTTAGCCCGAAATGTACTATGTTTGAATGGTGCTCTATGTTTTTTTCTGCCAAACAATGCTGAAATTTATCTATACCCTTTTTTAGAGGTGGTAAACCCCTAATCATGTCGTATTGATGAAGTGTGTGAAAATAGCCAAAACTCACATGTCTAAGTCTTCGATGCCATAGTCAACTTGATGATGTATCCTTGGCTACAAGTGCTTGATCATTTCGTTGAACAAAATCCAACTGAAACATTCTTCCCACATTGAAGCTTTTGCAACAATTTTGGAGCTTCGTGACTTATCTCGAATTAGGCACATCTTTTTATCACCTTTACAATCAAATTCAATTTTGAGATTGTGATCTGATAATTGACTCATGGATAACATTTTTTTCGTTAAACTAGGGACATAAAGAACATCTGTAATTTTACAATTATGATGCCCAAGTGGTAGTAAAATGGAACCAATTCCTTCAACACTGTATGATGTATCATCACCCAAAGAGACATGATTTTTCGTGGGCGTTTTACTCATTATGAATAACCAATCTTTCTTTTTCTGTCATGTGTCAAGTTACTTTGAGTCAACATACAAAATTTGATTTATAGAATTGGATACTTCATTTGACTTGTAGAATATAGGAAGTCATCATCATCAAATTGATCTTCTTGCTAGGCTACATTTCCTTGTTGAGTTGGTTTTTGTTCCACTTTTTCCTTGTATAGTCGTTGTTGACCAAATTTTGTTTGTTGGTAATTAATGTTTTTACCACTTGATGATCCTTGTTGGAATGTGTTATACCAAAAAAAATTTAACTCATGTTATTTTTAACCACAAATAAGACATTTTTGTTTTTCCTTTTGGCCTTGTTGAGTATTACCTTGATTCGAGGTTGTTTACTAGACCTAGCCTATTTTTTTCCTTTTTTATTAGAAGCAAGTTCCTGCTCTTAAGTTTTAGTAGTTAAGTGAATAGCTTATTCTTGTTGTAGCATATTCACTAACTCTTCAAAAGTTATTGTTTGACAGTTATGTTTAATGTGGTGAAAAAATTATTATATGAAGGTGTAAGATCTCTTAATACTATAAGCATGAGTGATGTGTCGCCATTACTTCTTCCAAAGCTTGAAGTGATGCACATAAAGTTACTACTATTCTAAAAATCACTTGACTTTTTAGTTGCTTGCATTTTCATGTGCAATAATTTACTCGGAGATGAATTATTGTGTTCTTATTTTTTTGACTCATATATTGTTTTCAACTTGTCCCAAGATTCCTTTGTTGTTGAGGTCTCACGAATATGAGGTTGTACCTCATCGAAACACTAAACAAGATTACTAAGTTTGTTTTTTTTTGATTTGCATTCTTGTTGTGTAAAATCATTGCGAGATATTGTTAATGTACCATAAATAATAGACCATGTATTTTCAAAATCAAGTTGTGTGTAAAATTTTGTTTTCCTTCTTTGGATAATTATCAAAATGCAAAAGTTGAGCATCTAAAAAAAAAACTTTGGTTGTGTAATTACGGTCATTTTGAAAAGTGAGAAACAATAGAAGAAAAAATTGAACACTTTTCCCCCCTTAAAGCATGCACACCCCCCAAAAAAATATTATTTAATTTATGTTGGGCTCCTTTTCGGCCATGTACAATGAATTTTTGGTACTATTGGCCTTGTTACAATTTTGGCTCTATGGCTGATTTGCAAAAAAATGGCTCTCTTGGCCGATTTGAAAACAATAAATTTTTGGACTCTTTGGTCTCTTTTGAAATAAAAATAATCTCTAATTTTTTCAATTTCTATAAAAAAAATCTTATTAAAAGTTGGACCAAGATGTAGAGATTGCAAAAACACACACTTTAAAAAAATGACACCTCAATCCGAGGTACCAGTTGAAAGTTATAACTCTTTTAAGTTACTGAAATCAAGAAAGTTGCATCGAGGTGCAGTAAGGGCCTGTGATTGCAATCTAGGTAATCTTCAATTGCAAATAAACCATGATTCAAGGTGTGGAGTTGGATAGGGGTTGTGAAATGGTTGGGGGCATCTATGGATCCCCTAGCTCGTAATTTCTCAGATCTCCCTAAATTTCCCTAAAACTTCCTACAGTCCTCTTTTGATGAGAATTTTCTACGATACCAAATCTTGATGATGAATACTTGAAAATAATATTTGAAATAGAATCTTTACATAGAAACAAGACGATGTTTGTGTATTTTATTAATATCAAAATCAAGCATTTAGACAACCGAGAGAGTTGTAATATTTATATAGATATTAAACAACTTCTATCCCATCCACAATATATGGAAACAAATCATCTAATCTGAAAAAATATGCAGAAATAACATATTTCCACTAATTACCCCTATTTCCCCTCATGGAAATCATTTGGGAACAAAATATGCAAGATATAACATGATCCCACAAACATTGGGATGAGAACACTATCACTTCATTAACTAATAACTAAGTATAACTAATACCTATTTACATAATTTTAAAGTATTTAAATTAAATAATTTAACTTATTACATTTATTCAAATATCAAATAATGATGAATTAAGCTAAGTTTTATTCCTAACATGAGCTCATGAGTCAAAATTCCTTTCTTGTGTAAATCGAGCTCCAAGTCAAAAGTTATGGCCATCTAAAGGTTGAGGTGTCATTCTATAAAAATGGCGGGTGGTTGGCTCTATCTTTTTGGAGTCTGAAAAGCATGCAATCTCTCGAAACCCTGAAATTTTGGAATTTTAGACATTTTTGTTTTGGAGATTGGGCTATTGTTCATCTGCCAATTCTGCCTGAGAGTTCCAAAACTCTGAAACCTGAAAGCTTGAAAGTCCAAAATTTCGGACTTTCAGAATTCATATTTTCAGAGGTTGAGTTGTGATTTTTGTGTTTTGAGGTTTAAGAGTTTTGAAAATCCAATATTTCAGAACATTTTGTGGAGTTTTCCACTTGAGCGCCTTGAGAGTTCCAAAACCCCGAAACCCGAAAGTCAAAAATTTTGGACTTTCAGAGTTCGGGATTTCAGACTTTGCCGATCCTTTTCCCATACCCTCTCACTGAGATCCACAAAATCCATGAAACCCAAAAGTCTAAAATTTTGAAATTTTAGAGTTTTAGGTTTTGGACCCTTTCCTCTATTTTTCCAACTCTGCGCTCCGAGATCTCCGAAACCCTGAAAGTCTAAATTTTCAAACTTTCAGAGTTTCAAGTTTCAGAAAATTTCCTCCATTTTTCCAACTTCACATTGTAATATCTCAAACATGAAAGTCTTAAATTTAATACTTTCATAGTTTCTGGTTTTGGAACTAGCTTAAGCTCTTGAGCTTCCTTGCAATTTTCTCGGCCTACCTTAAATTTATTTTGTGCAACTCCAAAAGGAAAGCCTCCATGAATTAATAAACTCCTCCATTTTCATTACGTGAAATTTCTTATTTGTCAAATTTTTCCTAAGGGGAAAAATATGATATGAGTTGGGATATTGTTGAAGGACCTAAATATAGATCCAATCGTAGTAAAGTTTAAGTAGTTTTAAATTTTGAAGAGTCAAATATTTTGGCTACCGCATCTATTAAACAGATGATTTAAAAATGGTTGTTTGGTCCCTTGTTCGGAGCAACCAAATGGAACAATGACTTATTTTGAAGAAGAAAAATGGAAATTTTATGGAGAAAAAATAAAGCTTTGACGGTTCAATGAAGCCCATAATGATTCAATGGATTGTGAAAGGGTAATAGTTCACCCCAAAGGTTTTCAATACGAATTTACCCTAGAAATGAATCCATTGACACATTGATTCGACTCCCTCAAGGTCATTGAATTTTAGGATGGAGAGGGATATAGAGAGTATATCTCTTGAAATTTGGTGATGGATCTATCCAAGGCTTGGAAAATGGATGGAACATGGTGCATTCTATAATACATAAATGCAAGCATACGGTTCCACATCATGGACGAATCATAAGGAGAAGATAGTAAAGTTACCTTGATCTTGTGCCCCTTGATGATTTCCACTTATCTTTTCGGAGGAGTGTTTTTTCACTATTGTAATTTCATTGTTTTTATGATTTTGTTTTTCCGACTTTTCATCCTATTCTTGTTTTATTTATTGTTTGGTCTTTAATTTCTATATCTCGGGGTTACTAGACCCTTTTATACCATGGTATAATCACTTCCAAAAACCTTTACCCTTAATAAAAATATCAAAAGGTGTGAATGAAAATGGTCCTTATATCTACTATAGAGTTTTCCACATGCAATTTCAAGTGATCAATTCAAATAATATCAAGAAGTGGAGTACTATCTATTACTTTTTGTGCCAAGCCATTTTCGTTTTATAATTTGATGTTATTAACTCTTCGATAGTCTATGAAATAAACCCTTTTCATTGTATTGATTGTGTCATCACTTTCTTTTGTTTTGATGGTCCCAAAAGATCTAATAATCTAGGTCTTACTATTCCTAGATATCGAGAACATGTGATTGAAGGAGAATGCCTACACGTCATTTGTTAAAAGTTTTACCACATGATTGGACCAAAAATTATCTATTACATTAAACATTTGTATCTTGTCGTCCCCTATATTCAAATCCATCGTGTTGTTGCATTTCTCACGAAATTATACTTATATCGAATAGCCCAACCATAGTCTTGGGAAATCACAAGATTTAGAATCTCCATGATTCTACCACATTGTAATTCTTATATGTCATACTTGAGTGACATTGTTTGAGTTCTTCCATATCTTCTAGACCCTAAACTTGTGTGACTCATACAACCCCATGATATTTTTTATTCTATAAAACCCTAAGATTTTGAGAATTCCAAGTTTCAAACATTCACCCACTTTTCACATTTTGAAATATATAACTAACATGTAACAAGTAAATATTTGTAAGAATGAAAGAACAAGCCTATGAAAGTAATTCCCAATTTAATGTCAAATAACCATATCATTTTTGAATAGAAATATATGTGATTAATTTTTCCCTGAATAACAATTCAATCTAGTGGCCTTATTAAACAATGATAATCTTCTTTGAGTAAATAAATACATCCTAAATGTGTCTTTTCTAATAAGAGAAATAATAGAACTTTATATATATATATATATATATATATATATATATATATATAATTATATAAGGTAATAAAGATTTTTTTAAGGGATCGGGATCCTGTACAACCTGAAATATAAGAAATTAGGCACAAAGAGAGGCATAAAGGATCAAGGCCTAATATGCCAAAGGTGAAGCAAATAGACAAGTTAAAAATCTAGAAATAGGAAAAAACTAAAAAGGAGAAAAAGGGATCCTCAAAGTAGGTTGGTCAAAGCTGCTTGACCAACTACGCAAGGAGAAAACCTAATTACAATGGTATTTCTCATAATGAGATCTAAGGCTCAGCTTAAGTGGATAATTTCCAACTTTTCCTTTCTATTTTTTTCACTACCTTCCATCCATCCCCATTAGGATCCACATTCTCATCTAGGTGGACAGGTAAAATTTTTAAAGAATCTCCTTTTTTAAGACTATGGATATGAAAAGATCTTGAGGATCGCTCCAAGAAGGCCTTCCCATTTCTTACAACCTATTGTGAGTGATTAACTAGTTTAGTGGGAGAGAAGATGTGATCAACCTTCTTCTCTACGTGAGTATCCACATGATTAACCAATTCATTATATTTATCACTTTCCTCAAGAGAATATACCTCTAAATTGTCTAGATTAAAATGCTTACACTATGAGACCCGCCCCTTAATATGTTTCTTGATGATGTGATAATCATAAGACATATTTCCAAGAGAAAAACATGTTTTGCACCTAAAAGGAAATCCTTTATAATCCAGGTTTTGTGTCCATCTCTTATCATTGACTTTAAGCACCATGTTAGCTAGAAAGTCAACACTCATAGCCATATCAACCAAAATAGAGGAATATGCAGTGTGCTTGAAGGATTCAGTCTTGGGATAAAAAACTAAGAGTTTACCCAATGCATCACCCATATCCTTGAAGAAATCGTCACTCCAAATATGTAAATGAAAATAGGAAAAACTTATACACACGAAGTCCGATATTAAATTTTTTAGTAAAGGGATTAAAGTGAGGGAACTAATGAACTAAAAAAGTGGCTTGCTAATGTAGTGCTAAGATAGTTAGTCAAATCTTGGAGTACATAAACATTGTAAATAAATGTACTTTATAACTAAAATATTGGAAATGAAACCCTACTATAAAATAAGAAAGGTAAGGAAAGAAATTAGCTAATAGCTTATGATTGTTCCATAGTTTCAAGAGGTAATTGGAGAAAATGGGAGCAGGAATGATTGTATATAAATCTCGAGAAAGACTAGATCTAGGAAGTATAAAGGTATTGAAACACTTAGGAAGGGATGAGGGTACCCATGGGAACTTTGATATGTAAGAAATGGTGCCTTGGTATATGAAAAAGCTATGAAGTTGGTCTTTACAGGTTTGATAGGTGACTTGGTATGTTTGTTGTCTATTATATCAGATTCACTGTCCTGTGCTGAATTTCACCAATAATCCAAGATTTTGTGAAAACCTACAAAATACAAAAATAATCATCAAAACACTTAAAAATAAGATGCAAATGAATGGCTTAGACTAATCTCGGCTTCCACAATAGTGTTCTTACTACTCTCGAGTGTTGCACTACATTTCAGACCAAAATGTAGTTCTGGTGTGTGTGTGCATAATGTGACATAGGTGCTCTTGTGCCATTCACACTTTGTGAAGTAGTGATAAATAAATAAATGTAGAAAATGTAATAGCACGTGTACATGGAATATAATAGAATCCCTCCCCTGTGAAGTGTGTGATATAGATGGCCTAGCGTTGATGATGGAGCTATGTGGATGTAAGTGATATCTAATGAAATGGATGCAACTCTAGATGGAGTGATAGTAGTAAGTTATACTAGGTCCCTCATTATGGTCTCGATAACTTTATATTTATAGGGTTCTTTTGATTTAATATTGTAGTTAACCCCGAAATGGTGACGACTGAAAATATAAGGATGTAAAATGGCTAGAAAGAGCCCAAAAAGTGGCAGGAAGGTTTGAAAAGGATCGAGGCACCCCATGTGGGACCAGAGCATCCATGGGTGCCCAAGTCAAGGCTAAAACTATGGGAAATGACTTAAACGAACACGGCATGTGGATGAAAATTGGTGGAAATGATGAAGTAAAATAAAAAATATGGCAAAAAGATGGGGGTTAATTAATAATTTCTTCACTTAAGAACCTTCTAAATATTAGTATGAGACTAGGATACATATTGTCTAAATTTCATGATTTTGTGACTACGTTTTACCATAAATTTATGTGGTGAGCTGAAATCTTGGTAACATAAAGTAATTAGATATGCATACTTGATATACATGAATAGTGTAGTAGAAATGTGCCAAAGGACTAGAAAATAGTGTGGAATGAAAATAGATGGATGACCATGGAAACTAAAGATGAAAAATTCACAAAGAAAAAGTGATGAGAGTGAACCTAGGGTAGAACACGTGTGTATCTGTTGTGGTGTGTAGTGTACTTTCAAGGTTAGTAAATCATGTGTTGTTGTTGTTACCCATAATTTGACTTCTTGTTTATAATATGATTGGACCTGTAAGGAGAAAATGATGAAGTACTCAAATATGTATGTATTTAAATGAAAAAAAACTTCCATGTAAACTATGCATGTATAAGAAAGTGTGTAAAATACGCAAATGTAAAATATACTAAAAGAAAAGTGTAAATGAAACATGTGTACTTGATCTATGTCGAGGGAAACAGTGTAGAATGATATCCTTTATTGCAAGTTTCTTGGGTGATCTCATGCCACCCTAGATGAAGAAGTGTAGGGAGGAGATTCTTTGTGTCTGTTAGCTCTAACTACTTCTATTGAATTGTGTGTGAAGAGATATCTCTATCATCCCGGTATTTTGGGTGATCTAATGGTACTAGCTGAAGTAGTGTAGAGAGTCACACCCAGTGTAACCTCCAATCATGTAATTACTTCCCATAATACTAAGGACACCATGTCCTATAAAATCCGCTATATATGGGGTTCATAGACTGGTCTGAACTCACTCATTGAATGTAAACGCATAATGCCAAGAGTGGAAAGTCCACTACACGGAACGAGTGTAAATGTGTTGGTTTCGTATGTAAACCCCAAATGATATCCCGTTATTTTGAGGCACATGCGATGTCGGTGATAGGAAAAGGTGGCCCCAAAATAGGACCAACAACACTCGAATAGTTACCATTGAAAGTTCTTGGTAGAAACCAAGACACACACAAACAAGAAGGTATAATAATGATGAGTAATAATGGCAGCAATGGGTGTGGGTTCATTAGGTGAAACCTTAATAGATTGCAGGAACTAAATGAAGGCATGACAATGAAACTCAAAGGTTTGAATGAGGTTGTACAAAGACATATTGAGGGGATATTGGTGAATTTGTTTGATCATGGTACAATGCCCGACTCCATCGAAATGGGATATGCCCCACTAATGGTTACTCGGTTGTAGGTGTAGATGGAATGTTGGGTAAAGGTGTAGTGGATGGGTTACATGTCTTCTCTTTTCCTTTGTATTTCTATTCTCTAGTGGAAACTCGAACCATATTGATATGAGGAAAATAGGTATATGTGTCATGAAAGGTATAAGAGCCTTGTGAAATTATTATGGCACATTGGCATTTAAGAGGTTGTTGGGCTAGCTCTCTAATCCAGACCATATTGATCTCAAAGGTTGGAGGAGGAAAAGAGGGTTGTGGAGGTGGAGGTGAAGGCCACTGAATAGATATGGGTGAGGATGTGTGGCAACAAGAGAAGGTGGAATGGGATATTCATCCAAAAGATCATCTTCGTCAAAGATCTCTTCAGAGAAAATAAATGAAGAATATTTTTAAGGTTCTTACAATTTTCAACATCATTCCTAACACAAGATGATAGGCACAAATATTCATATTGTCAACTAATTTCAATGTTTAATTGGTCATTAGGCCCGTTGGGTTGTGGGACCTAGGGATCACAACCGTGAACTTGTGGAGGTTGTGGTCTTTGTATGGTTATAAATGAAATCAAGCCCTGTTTCTAGGAGCATTCCAATAATCATAGGCTTGATCAAATGTAATTTTTAATGTGTTTAATTGTTCTATCTTCTTAGAATACCTAACAAGTGTGTGTAAAACTAACAAGCATAAAACCGTATCAATGTCGAGTCACCAACTCGGGCCCATTGGGTTTTTCAAATAATGGATCACAATTCAACATGCTATCTTATTATGAACCTTTGATGGTCATATAAAATGAATTGAATTGATTTTGATAAAGCAAACTAACTATCAAAGGAAATTTAAACTATGTTTTTGGTATTTTTACATTATATCTAAACAAAACAATGGAAGAAAACTAATCTAGCAAAAGTAAATATTTTTTATCTTTTATGGCATATTAAACAATGCTTATAATCTAGCAAACAAAATGAAATACACATAATCATCCGGTTTTATTTAATTACTTGTTCAAGTATATGAATATATATCTAAAAAAACTGAACTAGTTTAACCAAAACCCTTTTAACTCTACCTCACTTTGGTACAAAACAAATCAAAAACCTAAAAGAACTATTGTTCCCCACTACTTCCCCAATAATGTCCAAGAGCAAGATTTCTAATGATTTTCTATATTTGTAATAGATTGATTAAATGAAAATAATAACTCATAATTGATAACTTGACAAATGAAGAAAACAAACAAAGAATTCTAACCTAGATAAACAAGAGCTTTGGCAAATCTAGTTGCATTTGTTCTTGTCCGCTTAGTTTTTCCTTTATTTCTCTGTGTGTCCATATGATTATAAGGAATTGAGAATGCAAAGGTAGAAATGGGAAAAAGTGGTTAGTAATGGCAGATTGAAGGAAGTATGGTTGTAATGTAGATGGAAGAGAGCTAACACAAGTGAACGAGCTTGGCTATGTAATTTCTAAGCAGGATTGTGGCAGCAATACTATGCAAGATATAAAAATTATCAAGCCCTTTTCTTGAATACAAGCATTGGATACATCAGATTTGGCTAGGATGTGCCTTCATGCACAAGGAATCCTTAGAGTGCCTAATCATTGGGTGAAGAGGAAGTTTTAACTAATTAAATCTATTTAAAAATAGAAGACATAAGGAATACCATGCAATCAAGACTATTTTAAGGAAATTTAGTTCACAAATGGACCCTAGAAGTCAAGATAAGTGAGATCACAAGTGTTAATATCATGCTTAAATATTTTTGTCAAAGCGCACGGGGATCTGCCGCCCTACTTGTGTAATCATTTCGGAACCACCACTTAGGCAAGGTGGCGGTCCTAACACTAAACGAAAAACATGAACAAAAATGAATGGGAAACTAGAAGAAAGTATAAAAAGATAAGGATTTTATAGGCTACAAATATGTACTACGATTGGGTTTAGGAATTTGAACACCTTCTGAAATGACATGAATCATCAATGGGGAATTTTGTAACCATTTTCTGACAATGTAGCACATTCAATTTTGGGTGCAAACATATTGCCCCCTTGGAGAAATGTCTTAGCCATGAAAAGGCATAAAACATAGAGTTTGAGTATGGAATTCGTGAAATGGGGAGTTAGAAGCTATACTTGACACACCCGTGTGTTGGAATGTCACCGTCAAGCTCCCACTACCTATAAAATGAAAAAGAAGACTCAACTGCAGATAGATGAAATATCAAAAAATAAATACTAAATTAAAATGATGAGATGACTTACCATTAGTACGGGTATATATAAGTATACCTACATCAGCGCTCCAACCCTACGAACATATGCACTCAAAAAAAAGTTATAACAATATATATATATATATATATATATATATAAACAAACTCATTTTCCAATTCATTTGTGCGTATTGATTTGGTGATTTTTGAGCTCTAGGCCCATGGTGACCATTTTCATTGAAAGAATAGTCAAAATGTCTGTTGTGAGATCATGATCATGCCTCCGCAAGTGGGAGATTGACCAATGCGGTCTCAAGTTAGTTTTCCTCACTTGTGTGTTTTTAAACCTAAAATGTAGAAATGTCAAAATATTTTCCTAGGGGGGATTATTTTTGAAATTTCTTGTTTTAAATGAGTCTTTAGGGAGGGGATCGCTTATAGGGTAGTCTTTTATTTCATTGAAAATGGTCTATATTTTACATTTTTAGCATTTTTAGTGTAACAAAGCCATATGACAAATTGGTTTAGGACCACCGTTGTGAGAAGGTCGGCGATCGTAGAACCGCCACCCGCAATGGGTGTCGATTCCAACAGAATGAAAACTCATGTAAACTTATTTTTTTGGATTTTTAATGTTTTGTTATGTTTTTAATGAGATTATTTCTTGAAATATGTCACTAACTTGCTCTTTTTCTATGTTTTGGTGGATGCAAAAGAAGGAAGAGTATATCCGTTGGATTCGTGAGAGGGAGTGTGACTAGCTTGTAATAATATTGGATCGATTGAATCGGGATGAGACCAATAGTCTTTAGAGAGTGGGAATATGGAGGATTGCATGGGTGCCCCATGTTACTCTGTTAGTCACATACTATGTGACATGTTCTCTTATTGGGATACAAAATGGAATACATTTTGGTTGTCAAGTGCTAGGGGTGAGTGGACAATCACCCTAGAGGATGTGTACCATATTCCTGGGCTTCTGATACTTGGAAGAAGACCTTGACCTTGACACAATAGGATATAGAGCCACAATGACTCTATGGGCCACTTATATGGGGGATGTCGTGGTTTTCATTGGTTCAAAGAAGGGGATGAAGGCCCCATCCCTACTATTTACAAATGCCATAATGGGTATATTAACCTCGTGGTTGATCAGGGAAAGGAAGGAGATACACTACTTTAGTGATGGGCTCCCATTATCACATAGATTTAGGCATATGGTTGTATCTACACCTGTGGAGTGAATATACTTAGAAATACCTATCATGACCTATATCAGATTGTCGGGTTACGGGGCGATATTTGAGCCACCCTATATTGGTCATGAGATGGGTGTATGAGTGGATCTTCCCCTATAGGAGAGGAGTGCTAGTGCAGGACCCAGGGGCCATAAGGGCTACTAGATGGACGACCATGTTGGTTCTTAGAGTGCCACATCAGTCAGTGGATTCCTTGACCACAACATACATGGTGGTCACATCCATACCACTCCTAGTTAGTTATTTGACAAGACGAGGAAGCTTGAGACTCACATTGGGATAGGATGGGACCATAATGGAGGCTTGTACCACTATTGGCCAATTAGTTGATAGGATGAGGAATCTTGAGACACTCATTTTGCTGAATTCCTTAGTAGTTCGGCCTTACTTACATTGATATGATTATCCAAAGTGGCTCCTATGTACAAGACCCTGAAGGAGACCCGAAAGTTCCCTCGTGGAGATATAATTTGGACATTGATGATTCCAAGAGTTCCTATTGCTTGTAGTTAGGTGAGTTTTTGTGCCCAAGTGATAGCTAGTGCCAATCGTGCACCCTTACTCCAAATTGAGGCCACACCTACTCATAGTGGAGAGGAGGACAAGCCTATAGATGTGGAATCGAATCTAAAGAGTATATAAGGGATGAGACCAGGGAGGAGTCACTGGAAAGGAAACTAGTGGAGAGGAGACAGGTGGAGAGGAGACTAGTGACAAGGGGTTGGGTGGTGAGGCGGTAGGGAATCTCACATGGAGGAGGAGAGTGATCCTGAGTGGCATGATACTTGGGATGTTTTGAGAGAAGAGCGGGAGGAGGCGGCCATAGAGGAGGAGACACTTGTCTCGAGGGACCACTTCCTCATGATAGAGAGGGGATGATGAGTCCATGATGGGACAACATCTTGCTTCTAGTTTTAGGGAGGCCCCACAACCATCAGTAGTAGTAGCATCAGCCACTAACCCTACATGGATGCCTAGAGATCCAAGTATGTTGATCCTCTTCTCTTGACCTTGTCAGTCAGAAATGTTAGTTGGTATTTCTTTTTGTTTTGTTTTTGTAACTTTCTAACTTGTCATTTCTTCTCCCTTTTTTCTTACAGTGACTGCACAAGAGTGGTGAGATCTTATTTGATAGGTGTGTGTTGACACCTTGCTGATCCCCTTGGGGAATAACCATGCTAAGATGAATGCGAATACAAGACAACCACTTGTAGCCGAAAGACACACTGATGTGTTTGCACCCATCTGGAGGGTAGTGTAGGTCATTACTTCTCTTTATACTCAGGTGGCCGCGTATGAGACAGGTTGATTGAGTGACGAGGTGGAGTCTCTATTGTAGTGAAAACCACAGCTAATTACCACCACCATGAGCACTCCTGCCATCTAGTGCATTCTCATTTTTGTAGCCGTACTAGGATTCCTAGATGCAGTCGTGCACCATCTCAGGGATCCCATAGGGATTGATAGGCCATTGGGCATTTTATTTCTTAGTTTCCATTTTTGGGAATTTATTATTTGTTCTCAGTATATTTCGGGCTCATTGCAAGTGTTTTGACCATGCCTAGTGCATGATGGCATTGTATACAAACTCAATTTATTATGATATATATAGACTCTTCTTTTTGGTTTGGTAATTCATTGTATCTGAGTTGAATTCCTCTTGGTTCACTTCACATGTGTACTCTAGATGTTTAGAACTTCCATTTTATATTTTTTTCAGAATGTATGTAGTGGATATGAATGATAACAAAATGATTTCTTTTTTGTTTTGTAATGATGACATATAATAATGGAATCGATTGTAATGTTGAACTTTAGTTTCTCTAAGCAACTTTTGGTGCTTCGTATTATTTTGGAAATATGTGATGAAAGAGTGATATGATAAGTGAAAAAACATGCCCCACTCCTAACTCCATGCAATAAGTAAGATGTGAGGACTCAACAACAAGAAACAAAAGGGGAACAAGTTATAGAAACTTGTTAAATGGTAATGATGAGAGAAAGAAAAGGATTTGGAAAAACCAAATTCAGACACTACAACCTCATTCTACTCAAGTTTCCTTCATAGTTTAAAATGTGAAATGATTTCTAGTTTATCTAGACTTAGATCCATAGATGGCCACTTGGTTGACAAAATCTGGTTTTGAGGTTTTAAACTCTTTTTGGAATTTGAACATCTAACTCACTTTGTTCCGATTTATGATTTCGCAGCATTTGAATGAACTATTTATAACTTTCAAAATTTTCAAAGATAACCCCTACACCTTGCCCCATGTTACTAGTAGGAAGTATGGGATCATCACCATGGACAAGGAATAGGCGAGTAAGGACACTTCTCTCCTTTCCCAACCCTACATCACTAGTAATAGACACAAGCTCAACACCGAAGGTTCTTTAGGAAACAAAATGTGTAAAATAATTTTTTTTTGGATTTTCATTTGACTTATTTATCTAGGAAAAATATATATAATGTTATTATTTCCAAAGAGATGTATATGGGATATATGCGACACCATGAAGCTTCTAGAACAAACTCTAGGAAAAGAAACCTAATCTAGAAAAAACTATAAGTAGAACCTATTGGTCCTCAATTTGATCTCACCCCATTTGTCCTTGAAATTATTCACTTTGTGGGCTCGGTCATGTTTCTATCTCCCCATGATGATGCATGAAAGCTCTGTCCTCCATTTGGTTGCCATGATCAGTCCCTTCTTTTGGTCAAGGATCACTTTAAATCCGAGTTTGTTTTTCCATTCCTCTGTCCATGTGAAAGATTTGTAACTTGGGCGTAAAATCAGGTTTTTTCCCTTCCTTCCATTTTTCCACAGCCACATTTTGTTTTCCTGTCAATTTTTGTCCCAAATATCTCGTGGAAATGTGATTAGATGCAGCTCTCGAGAAGATCACATTTGGGACTTATATCATTTCTAAATTCTCTTTCCTTGAAGAAGGATTCATTTCAAGCACAAATGGTGATTTTCCTACATTTTACGGTTTGATGAGTGTGTTTTTCCTATCAAATTCACATCTCAAAGATATGTGGAAATGTGGCCCTTTTGGTTTGATGCGGCTCGGTGAGAAACTTTGAAAATTCTAAGGCCCAATTCAACTCAAAGCTTTTCCATGTGGAAGGCCAGCGCTCATCTAAAATATTTCCTTTTGGTTTGACCTTCGAAGTGCATCGAGGAGACACGTGGAGGTTTCTGCTGCCTTTCCCAGACTTAGACAATTTTTTTATGTGCTCACAACTTTGGCGAGACCATGGACACATGGAGGGACCATGGCTATTTGGGGACCAACCCCTAAGTTTTATTTTGAAGAAGCACCAGGAGGACACTTGGAGTATTTTGCTCACTCTGCCCTTGCTTGGAATTTCAATGGCCAAGAAAAACTATCTCGAACCCTAGACACATGGCGCCTTTGACTGATCCTTCAAATTTTTTAACAACTCTTCTAGTCTGAGACATGTGGTGCGTCCGTGCTTGTTTGGGGTTTCCATTTTTAAGGTCCATCTCAAAGTGTGCCATTGAGACACGTGGAGGCTTCCCCTAGATCCTTTTACCGAGACTTTTCAAAGGCCAAAAGGATTTTTGCTTGGGCCCAGGGCAAGTGGAAGGCCCATGCTTGTTTGGAAACTTACCCCTATACTTATCTTTTGTAATTGTGCAAGGAAACACATAGACAATTAAAATATAAAGTAGAGAAGGGAAATAATCAATGGTTGTTGTGCATTGCATCTTTTTTTATGCCATTTTTCACTCCAAGACTAATAGAGATACAAATATGCATTTTTTCATCATTTTTGATAAAATTCCTTTTCATTTTTGTCTGCGTAAAGTGCTATTGAATGGATTTAGAACTTAATTTGTGTGTCCAAGAATTGTTAAGGTTGATGTTTTGAAATTAGAATTGCTCGGGAACTTGTAAAAATGTGAATTACCAGAGAAGATGGATTTGGGGAAGATTTGCAGAGGAAGAAAAGGTAAAAGGATGAATGGATGGAGGTTACGGTGTGTAAAATATGAAAAAGGTGTTGCCTCGAGAGTGAAAAGGATTACTGTCGAGATCGGTTGCAGATCCTCTAAAAAATATTAAAATGGGGATTTCTCGCATGACATAATCAAAATTATTAGAAGGACTACCAAAACGTTGTGGCATGACATCCTTGTCATTAGTTGAGGTTTTACAAAATGTGATGAGTTCATAATTGGTGCACCTAGCAACTTTCAGAGGTGAATTTGTTAAACGTCACTTTTTGAGGTAAATTGGTAACAAGTGAAGGTCCCTTGAATATTATTCTTTTAAAGGGGAAAATTTGGGATGAGTGAGTGATTGAAATGTATAAATGCAATGAGAATACTCTTGTAAATTATCGGGGGTTGAATTCTTAAGAGAAAATTTGAGAGAGCCGGTCTTCTTGAGAGAGCAATCCGAGATGCCTGGTTAATTTATTCTATGTTAGATTTTCTATCATGTCAAGTTGGTTGCAAATGTATAGCCATTGAAAAGCTCTGAGATTTCTCTGGAAGCTTTCCCCTACTGATGAATCTAATCAATTTTCATTTAATTTGTGTCAATATTGGAGCAATTTGTGTTTTCTTTGTTTCATAATATATGCAACTAGTTTTTCTTAATCCTATTGCAATCTTGTGTTAAAGTCCCTCCAAATCACACAGGATCTCATCCCTATGACAATTTAGTGGCATTTACAATTTCATTTCAAGAAGAGCTTTCATCCTATGATGAAATAAATAATTTAAAATCACTTCATTGTCATTTGTTGATAAAGATTGTCTGTAAGCCTTCAAGTGTATCTTAGGCATGAGGAACTAGGGGTCTTTGATGTTTTATTGAGTCTTTAGCTTGAGCCTTCATGTTAAATTATTGGAGATTGTGTGAAACCGTCTTTGATCACGGGCCTCCATTGAAGCACACCTTCTATTTAAAGGAATATCTTAGATATTTTGAAGCTTTATGTCATTTACCTTTCCAATTGTTATGAAGTCTCTCAAAGATCTGGTATAATTAACTTTATCCTAATTAATCTCCCACCAAAATTATTCAAAAACAATGAATCCATCCTGAACTACCCTGTTTTTCCCTGTATATCCACAAAGGAACAAAATCTATTTACTAAAATATGCAGAACAATCAGGATCTCATAATGTCTTCAGTAACCTTAGCCTTGTTTTGAAAGTATCTCTATATTTTAGAAGTGAAAAATATTGAGAGTTAAATTATGGAGTATTGATCATACTTTCCCAAGGTTTTCTTCATAAAATTTGTGCAAAATAAGGATATCTCCATCTCCTTCATCAAACAGAGGTTACACTATGGGTCCTCTCACCTTGGTCAAAAGGCATGGCCTAAAGTAGTGAGGATAGGTCAAATCCTCTTAAAGGTGTTATCCATCTCTCCACAAATCTGAGTGACAAAGGGTTAGTTAGATCTCATCCCCAGCTACAAAATAACATATATTATGATCTATTAGTCTCTAAGATCTATGTCAAATATGTGATACTACTCATGATGAAAGGGAGAACAAATTAGGATACCAACAGAACCAAGTATGCAAGCCCCAGTATGGTTACTATGAAATCTTTGTCTTATCTTGTTTGAATTGATGAAATGATTTGAAAACAATTGATGATACCATGAATATTTAAAGAGACATGATTTGAATTTTTTGCCAATTTTTTCAGAAGAATTTAGGAATTTCTATAAGAATAAATACCTTCATCACAAATTTTAAGAAATGAACTGGAAGATGAAAATGAAATGCAGATGCAATAATGTACATGTGGAAATGCTAATAGATCATGCATAGTATCTCTTCATGTGAAGAGAGTTTACATATTTTATAAAATCCTCACCCTTCAAAGTGTACACAGGTGAATTTCCCCATTTTTATAGTCTTCTATTACTCGATATAGAACCAACCACCTGGACCTCAATTTCCTTCCTTCGCTGATATTTTTGTCTATTTGGCTATTGAGTCTTAAAACCAATCTCCCTCATATATTTTGCACTCGTAGAATTTCTTGTTGTATTGTCGAGCCATTTGGTCAGCGTAAACGTTATGCCATTGTTCAACATTGAGCCTAGATTTATCAAGGATTTCTAATTGAGAGATTCATGCCTCTCGATATCCTTCTTCTCCCAAAATTCCTTGTAGTGAGATACAAAGACTAGGTATTTTGACCTCAAGTGGTAAAACTGCTTTTGCACCAAACACCAAAGAAAAGGGGGTTGCCCATGTTTGTGTTCTTACCGATGTTTGATAGCCCATAAGGTCGGAAAGAGATTTAAGTGCCAATCGCATTTATTCTCCTTGACAGTCTTAAGGAGGATGGATTTTAATGTCTTATTTGTAGCCTCAGCATGTCCATTGGCCTGAGGATAATAGAGAGAAGTCATATGGTGATTTATTTTAAACTTTTCACACAATTCATGTACTTCCTCATTTTTGAAATATGTGCCATTATTAGAGATAATGAATTGTGGGACCCCGTACCTACAAATTATTTAGTTCAGAATGAACTTTGTTATTACACATCTAGGCACGGTGGTGAGAGGCATGGCTTCTACCCACTTAGTAAAGTTTCATGTGGTTGTGATTATGAAGTTATGACCATCTACTCGGGAGTGATATAACTTCCATAATAAATCAAGGACCCACGTGGAAAAGGGCCATGGTGTTGCAATTGGTTATAGAGATTGTTCCAGTATGTGGATCTCATGGGAAAAATCTTGACATTTATGGAATTTTCTCACAAACTCTCCCTTTGCGTCATGTTCTAACATGGGCCAGAAGTAGCCCATCCAATGTATCTTTCGAGTAGTGGCATGGCCACCGAAGTGACTTCCACATACTCCAGTGTATGATTCATAAAGAATCTTCTCATATTCTTATTCATCAACACATCTTAAGAAAATTCCATCAAAGGCACTACGATAAAGCACATGTTCCAAGATAATGTACTTAGCAGCTATAACACGTAACTGTCTTCTTTTTGTGATGTCACCCCTTTCGGATATAGATGGTCCACTATGAAATTAATAATATTAGTTTACCATGGGCATGTATAAATGAGAGGGTTGTTTTCAACAAAATACACACATTAAATCGTGGAACTTCGTATTTACTAGATCACTTTCATCTAATGGGTTATCAACCAACCAGTCCATAATGATTTTTCCTTTGACAGATTTCGATTAACAAACATTAAATCAAACTCACCCATTAGAGTTATGAAGCGTCCAACTTTCTTAGATAATGACCCTTGTGTGAGAAATGTACACAGATGATCTGATTTAACAATTGTCCTTATTTCTTAATTTATCATGTAATGTCTCAAGCACTTTGTTGTGAAGACTATGGAAAGGAATTCATTTTTTTCCTATGTGTAACGAGTCTCATAGTCAAGAAATGTTTGAATAATAAAATAGACTGCACATTCTCGTTTATCATCATCATCTTGAGCTAACATGTAGGAAAATGAGACATCTATAGCTCGTGAATACAAAATTAAGGGGTGATCTGACTTAGGTGACATGAGTGTGGGAGGAGATAGTAAGAACCATTTGACTGACTCAAATGCCTCATTTCACTCTTCCGTCTAATCAATGCAGTAATCCTTTTTTAATAAATTGTTGATTAGGTGAATAAAAAGGTTAGATCAGGGATAAACCTTCAGATTGCACCAAGTTTTATAAGAAAATATCGATGCTGAGACTCATCTACCGGTGGAATCATTTTTCAGCACGACTCAAATTTTGACTAGGTCTACATCAATCCCTCCCGATATGATGTATCCCAATAGCTTGCCTCTCATTACACTGAATACACATTCTTATGGATTTAACATGATGTTGCATTTGATTAAGAAAGAAACGATGATACGAAGTACCTCAAGGTGATCACAAAATTTTTTGGCCTTAGCATGAAGATCATCCCGTAGGATTCCACAATCTTATGGATAACATCATGGAATATATAAGTCATCTCCCATTGGTATGTGGAACCATCATTCTTAAGTCTGAATGACATGACAACATAACAGTATGTTCCCAAGGAGTGATAAATGTAGTTTTGGTTTGATCCTCCTCAGAGATTTTGATTTTGTTATATCTAGAAAACCCATCCATGCAAGAAAAAAATCATAACCAGATTTTGCATTGACAATAACATCGATGGATAGTAATGGGAAATCATCCTTGGGAAAATCATTATTGATATCCTGAAATTATATGAAAGTATAGATTTTTCCATTCTTTTTAGAATAGGGATGATATTAGATACCCATTGTGAATAGTCGAATAGCTTGATGAACCCCACTTGTAGGAGTTTCATCACTTCTTCTTTCACCATGAGGGCCACCTTTGGCTTCATGGGTCTTGATTTTTGTTCAATTGGATTAAAATCTTTCTTAGTGATGAGGTTGTGAACTACAGGTGTGGCACAATTCCTTTCAGTTCCTTATAGGTAAATACGAAAGATTTTTCATGCTCCTTGAGTATTTGGGTGTTTATTTCTATCTCCTCTGGAGTTAGAGAGGATCCCAGCTTCAATATTTTTGGTTCCTCCTTTGTTCCAATGTTTATATCAATTGTTCCTTTGATTAAAGAGCCATTATCCTAAGCATCCTTCCTCTTCTACCTCATAGACCTCAAGACCTTCCATAGAGGAAGGGTATATCATGGAATCTCCAAAGTAAGAGGAAGAGTGTGGGATGAGAAAAAAGTCAATTTTATGATGAGAAGTATGCAAATATGTGTAGGCATTCAAATACCCTAGGATTGCTTCATCATTTTTAGCATAATCTAAGGTGATAAACTCATTCTCGACTTCTACATAAGCCAGAATTGGGGTTGTTGGTATCTTATGAGCCAAAGGTTTGGCACGAACCAAAACCATAAAGCTAGTGTATTTTAACTTGCTCCTTGGGTAAAATGAGAAGCATAAGTTTCTATAAAGTTAGTAAGGAGGTTTTTCTATCTGGGTATAGCTTCAATTGAAATGAAATCAAAACATTTACTTAACTCGAGGAAAACAGGTTTTTAGAGCTGTATATGTTCAACCCTAGTCTCGTATACTTCAAATACTTGATTTGCAACTAGTTGTGAATCACCTAGCACCCTAATATTATTATCACCCATCCTTTTGGCCACAATGAGAACAAGAAAGACAAACTCATATTTTCCTCCATTGTTAGTGCATTTAAAATTCAATTTAAAGGAAAAGGGCATGACCCTTCCCTGAGGGTTGGTAAGTATCACACCTGCCCCAGCACCAAAGTGACACTTTTCTCCATCGTAATTCAAGGTCCAACATTCATCTAGGAAGATTGAAGTTGGATTTTTTTGTATTATATTCCCTTGCTTTTGAGACCTCTACCATGTATTCAACAACAACTGGGGAGAGAGCTGAGTCCCAAGGAATGTCCCATACCCATGGAATCAAACAGAAGAAGGTGTAGATCATTCTCTAACAACTTAACTATCTTTTTTGTCATTCCTATTGACACCGTCTCAACAATTATAGTTTTGTCCTTTGCGGAAGGAACTCCTTTAATCAAACCCATAGTTTCTAGTTCCATTATAGGAACAATATTTTCTTCTAGAATTGAGTTTGTAGGTTTTTTTAATAGTTTGTAGGAAGATCAAACTCAGAATGAACCCATGGATGCTTCTGTAGATTAGATAGATGTATGTCAAACGGTTTTGGATCACCATGTGCCATGAAGACCTTCACTAAATTTAGGAACTTTACTTCTGAAGTAAATTTGAGGGAATCTCCTTCATGCGATGAATCCAAGGATGACCAAAGATCATATTATAGTTGGTTTCCTAGTCTATAATATAAAATTTTGTTAGAACCATCTTAGGTCCAAGGGTGATTGGAAAAATTATAGTTCGAATTGACCTCGTCTTAAGGATTTCATAGCCTCTCAACATGTTTTGTGTTGAAGAGTAATTATTTTCTCCGTAACGTAACTATTGAAGGAAAGAGAAGGGGACTATGTTGACTGCTGCCCCATCATCAATCATCACACATTTTTTGTAGTTATTTTAGATCTAACCTTGTATAAACAAGTTCGGATCACCTCTACAAGCTACTTTAGCATTCGTGGGCATCTTGCTGATGTCAAATACGAATCTAACATCTCTTTTAGGCTTCCCTATAGGATAAACATCAAAGTCTATATGGTTTATCTATGCTTCTAGAGAGGGGTGACATTAATCAAATGTCCAAAACCTAGTTATTTTAATAAAAGGATACGTGAGCAGGGGAATTATTTAGCAAATCCAAGAAGGAAATGTGAAAGAAGGTTTTGGCGAAGTCGTTGATCGAGTCATCAACTCCTATTAGCTTTCCCAGTGTTTCACAAATGTCATCTGATATAGTCGAGTAGATCGGGATAGGCTACGAAGAATAATCTTTGGTTCTAGTGGTAGTGTTAATATGAGGTTTAGTGTCTAATTCTACTAATCCCACAATTTTTGTTTGTTGGTGACCATCCAAAGGAGGTGCTACTGTGAGTTTGATGAAGTTGAGGCTTCATGATCATTGGTTCCTATTGCAATTCCTTTGTTTGAACCATTGGGATCTATTCTACTGTCATTTTTGCATGGGGAGAGGATCGCTAAAGATCCTAAGTGGTGTGTTCTGTGGGGATATTGGTCTCGTGTAAGTGTTCTGAGTTGGTGTTGTTGGGTTTTCCAAAAACATGTCAACAAATAATTGTCTTTGATCCTCCAGGAAAATGTTGTAGAAATTTATTGTAATCATGGTATGTTCTTACATCATGCCCTCAAACCCTATGGAAACCACAGTATAAATCAAGATCATAATCTTGAGGCCTTTGGTTTGCACTTTTTTACGGTCTAAAATTACAATTGTTGTTCAATTGTTGATTGTTATAATTAAAATTTGGGAACCCCTACCCTTGGTTTTGGAATTGGTTCGAGATACCCACCTGGGTATTAACTAGGGCCTTGGGTCTACACTTGTCTTGGTTGTTGAGGTTGTTGTTTTTATTGAGGATGATTAAAATCCATAGCGTTGATTGAAGGTGAGAAGTTATTATTTCTTTGATTATTGTCATTATTGTTGTTGTTGTTGGTAGTGTTTGTATTGGGAGAGCTAACAACATTGGGTTTCTTGGGCTGATCGGTAACACCGTCAGTTGTAACCCCATGATTCTTATTAAGGACCTTTGGTCCCTGATTATTGTTTGTGTTGTTGGAATAACCAAAGTTACCTTGGTTAGGAGTGACTAACCTCCCATTTGTTCTATAAGTCTTATGACCACTATCTATGGTTGCTTGATCAATTCAAAGAGCACCCTCTAACACCTCTTTGTAGCTCCTTATCCAGAATTTTGGACTTCTTCCTTTATCTCTCTATTGAGGGAGTGGAGGAAAAAATAAAAAATCTCCATATGATCCATGTTTGGAGCACTTGCAGAGGAATAGAGAACCTACCGCCACCTTTGAATGAAGTGGGTAGTGGAATCATTGTACTCTTGTTTGATATGAAGGAATTATCTTATTCCTATCCTTAGAAGTTTGTTCATATTAAAATCCTTAATAAAATATGACACTAGTTGCTTGAAGGAGTGTATTGAAGCTTCTGGTATCTTGTAGTACCAATCAACAACGATACCTTCTAGTGTCTTAGGGAAAATATTCATAATAAATGCATCCCATAGGAGAATATCTTGAATGGTCCTTGCTTAAGATTTGATGTGAGCATTAGGATCCCCCTCCCCTTTGAAATTTGGAAGATTGGGAAAGGGTCTTAGGAGCATGAAAGTCCATATGGAGAAGTCTAGAGGCTCCTTAAGATATTCAAAATAGGTCCCCATTGTGTATGTTTCAACCATTGAAGATCCTTGTTGGGGAGGTGGAGGTTACATTAGTTGCTGAAATGGTACAATGTATACATTTTTTGGGGCATATGGCATCCCATGTGGTTGACCATATGGACTTGGGTAAGTGTACATATCCCCTTGTGGTGATTTAGAGTACATGTGTATGTAAGGGGGTTGATTGTTTTGATATGGAGTTGAAGGCACAAAGCTAGGGAACATTGCATTTCTATATGGTTAATAATTCACTTCTGATTGGTGCCTACTGTGTGTATCCATATGTGGCATGGGGGCGCATACCAAAGGTTCTTGTCCCAGTTAGAAAATCTCTATGGCTTGGATTTCCGATATAAACTAGATGAGTCTGTGTTGTAGGTATTTTTCCCTAACTCGTGGATAGCGAGAAACGTTTACTTTCCCCACATATGAATTTTGAGTGTTTTGGGAAAGCTCTAACTCTTTGAATTTGTCTACTAATGCCGAGATGATGTCACCCATTGATGGGGTGGTGTTTTTTTTGGTGCTTGTTGTTGAACTTTTGGAGGTTATTGAGGAGTGTGGTATCCTGCTATGAATTGTTTGTTGTTCTGCCACCCCTCATTAGCAATTTTTTCCATTTTTGGAGGGTAGTGTTATTGTTTTGGAGAAAGACATCAACATGTCCTTGTAACCTGTCAAAATCCTAGTTTATATTCTAGAAGCGTTGTTCACTTCTGGCGTATTGTGCTAAGTAATCCTCATCTAGAGGTGAGAGTTGGTCCAATTGCATGCTAATGGGTTACTTGAAAAAAACCAAGGAGATGAACTTTCCTCCCTAGTGAAATTCATGTTGTTAGAATTTGACTTCTTAGGAGGATGTGTCTATGTGATTTTTTCAAGCTCTTCGATACATATGGAGAAACCAACATTGGTTCCTTGAGGAAGAAGATTTTGAGCCTAAGTAGTTGAATGGTTATCTGGCCATGTAGAGAGTTAAAGTGATTGTTGTTGTCTACCTATTTGGTAGTTGTAAACATCAAAACCTGAGATGATTCAACCATATTCATCGTATCCTGACATATTCGGGGTATAATAATACCCATAAAATTACGGAAGACAAGAAGATGGATGAAGAAAATGAAAATGTTTAGAGAGTAGATATTCATGTCGAGTTCACCAATTTGTATGAAATAAAATCAACATGTGAGCTTATTTATACCTAACATCCCAAGGTCGTACAAGAACATCCAAAGTGTAAAATGGAAATGGATATATGTGTGGTAGTGATGAACAACATAACGAGTTAGACTTATGTATTTAACATGCAATATCGGGATCTACAAGTCTAAGGAAAAGAAAACCATCCTAATATGAAGTGGTTTAATTGAATGGTTAGATAGAATAACTACTCGAGGCTCCAGTTGATATCGAGCTCTACCGAGATTCTATCTACTCATTTTGGAACAAGCAGAAAGTGACTTGCATGGATTCCACGTATAGCTTCCCATATAAGGTCATGGAAGTGAAAACCAAAGGCATAATGGAACCACAAGGTCTATGGGAGGTTTTTGATCTAGTCCAGAATCCTTAACCTGATCGGATGCTATGTTCAACACTAAAAGTTGTGCAATAATGTTAGGTGGAAGTGGTGATGATCTAAATACCAGTACACATAAACTATTGTTAATGTTTAATGGTTTATTAGGCCCATTGGGTTGTGGGGCTTGGGGATCACAACCGTGAACTCGTGGAGGCTATGGTATTTGAATGGTCATAGGTGTAACCAAGCCATGTTGTCAAGAGAAGTCCAATAATTATAGGCTTGATCAAATGCAATGTTTAATGTGTTTAATTGTTTTATTTTCTCATAATACTTAGCAGGTGTGTGTAAAACTAACAAGTGTAAACCCATATCAATGTTAGTCAACAACTCATGCCTATTTGGTTATGGGACCAGTGGATCACAACTAAACATTTTATCTTGGTCTGGACCTTTGATGGTCATGCTAAATGAATTGAATTCATTTTGATCAAACTAACTAACTATCAAAGGAAATTTAGACTAGGTTTACGGTATTTTCAAAGTATATCTAAACAAAACAATGCAAGCAAACTAATCTTGAAAAAGTGATTTTTTTTTATTTTCTAGGATTTTAAACAATAACTCAAATCTAACAAACAAAATTAAAAACAATTAATCAGCCGGTTGTAGTTAATTACTTGTGGAAATATGTGAATCTAGATCTAAAAAAACTGAGCTAATGTAATCAAAACCATTTTAACCCTAACTCGAGAGGTAGATAACAAATCATAACCCTAGAAGAGTTATTATTCACCAAGTACTTCCTGGTAATGTCAAAGAGCAATATTTCTAATGATTTTATCTATTTTTAATTTATTGATTAACTAAAATGAGTAATTTTTCTACTCTATCTGATATGTATTTTAAATGAATAACTTAGAATTGATATATTTAAAAATGAAGAAATCAAAAAAATAATTCCAACTTATATAAGAAAGAGTCATGGAAAATCTTGTTGTATCTTTTTTGTCCCCATAGTTTATTCTTTCTTTCTTTGTGTGTCCATATGAGTCCAAGGAATTGGGAATGCAAAGGCAGCAAAAAGATAAAGCACACTGATTATTGGAAGCTTGAAGGCAATCTTGTTGTAAGACGGAGTTGAATAGAGATAGCACAAGTGGATCGAGCTTGGCTATGTAATTTCCAGCAGAATGTGGCACCGATATTATGCAAGATAAAAAACATTCTCAAGCCCTTTTCTTGATTACAAGCATTTAATATATAGGAATTGGCGGGATGTGCATTCATGCACAAAGAATCCTTGGTGTTCCAAATCATTGGGTGAAGAGGTGATTCAAATTAATCAAATTTATTTAATAATAGAAGAGGGAAGGAATATCATTCAATCAAGACTAGTTTTAGGTAATTTGGTTCACAAATGAACCCTAGAAGTCAAGTTAAGTGAAATAACGCATGTCAAAATCATGCATAAGAAGTTTGGGAAAAGTGTGCGGAACCACCACCCACGTAGGGTGGCGGTCCTAACACTAAAGATGAAAACATGCATAGAAATGAGTGATAAGTTGGAAGAAAGCATGGAAAAGCTAAGTAAGGATTTCTAGGCTACAAATATGTACTGTGAATGGGTTTAGAAACTTGAACACCTTCTAAAAGGACATGAATCATCATTGGGGACTTTTGTAACCATTTTCCGACAATGTAGTACATGTAATTTTGGGTGCATACAAATATCGTTATAGTAGATTCTTAACATCATGTTGCTACTCCTTATGATATTCCACTTACACATGATGCTGATGGAATCACCTAAATTACACATCCTTATCTTCTTGGGATGTAACCTAGTGCTTCTAATTTACATGATCAATTCTCTCTTAGTACCCATGATACTCCTTCCATTGTGTCTCATTCTAAATACACTTCTATTGATCATATGCTTGTTTTACACCAATTCCTAATCCTTGAACTTTCCATGATCATATGCATGATTCATTTACCATGGCTTTACCTCATCTCATTACATTCATCGGGACCACCTATTCTACATTTTTATCTATGATCATATGGTCTAGTTCATTCTATTGTATTGCTTCTAATATTCATAAATGGCACTTATTATTTTTCACTACTATTGATGAGCATCCCAACATTACATATGTTACACATATTTTGACTTACATATTGATCCTTATGTTTGAACTTACTTTTTACACTATTACCAACATGCAAATTTCTACACCTATTCTATTTTATCCTAATGGGTATTGTATGAATGAAAATCAACACACAACCTTGAATCACACTCGACTTTCCGAGGTCATGCTTTGGGAAAACTAATGTAGAAAAAATGGAAGGCTACTTTGGTAGAGAAATGTGATATGTGGATGAAAATTTGTAGAATTCAGATGAACAATTTATCAAGGCAAAACTATTTCCTTAACGTGTAATATCGGATCTAATCGTCAAGGGAAAGAAAGGAACTTCTAACCTGAATGGATCTAATAGATGGATCAAAAAGGATAACCACATCAAGAATCTAATCAATATCAAGCTCCATGGAAATCCTTTCTAATAGGTGTGGGATACGCAAAAAACCAATGGGTGCCTCATAATGATGTCTAGACAAGGTCATGGAATAAATGAGAGAGGCGTGGTTCTCGCTAGATCTATGGATGGTTAGTTGGTTCAGTCTAGAATGTGAAATCTCTATAAGCGTATGTATTCAAGATGTTTAGTTTTCTAACAATATATAGGGGATGTGGGGATGTTCTAAAAAAATTAATGTAATCTAGTGTCTAAATATAATTTTTATTTGGGTCCGTTTGGTTGGGGGATCACTTGATCACAATCGTAAATTGTCTTTGGTCGGGATCTGGAAATGGTCATGTGTGCATTTGTGTAATTTTAATCTAATAAAATCAAATAGAAATTTAATCTAAATTAACAAAGACTACACTATGTTTTTTTGTATTTTATAATATAAGGAAAATGAAACAATACAAAGCAAAGCTAATCTAGTTAAAATAAATCCTTTTCTGCTTTCGGAAATTTTTGAATTAAATGAAGAAAATGAAGAAATGAAAGCTTCTAATCTGATTTAAAAATCCTAAACAAACAAACAAACAGATTTATTTATTCATCTATGCATAAGAAATCTATTCTTTTCAAAATAATTAAACCTTCTCTAAATTATGGATATGAATTAAATCCTCTACTCTACCTTAGAGGCACGGGAATAAATCAAAGCTTTCGAATACTTTTCCCCCTAACTTCCCCAGCCAAAAGTAAAGTATGATTTTATGGAGGATCTTATAAATGAAATGATTCTTCACTTGATTTATAGGTTAACACAGAAGCTATCTTCAGAATCACCTCTTTACAAATCTACAAATATAGGTAAAGGAAGCTATCTATCCTAAGAAAACGTTTTGAAGGAAATGATGTAATTAAACTATTCAATGATTGTTGTAATGAAAATGGAAATGCCTTTTCTACTATAGTAAATAATGTCTATACAAATTTTCTAAAGCAGGGACGGAAGCCATAAGTTTATATTAATCAGAATCAACCAAAAACATAGTAAAGCAGGCTGCAATATATATATGTATTGCAGAGCGGGATACAAACAAAAGAGAAGTTGCAACAATACAAAAACAATCTAAAATACATTAGCTTCTAAATATTATCCTGGGAAGCACATAAATTGTTATAATAATTATAACAATTATCCTTGTGAAAAAAAAAGACACATATGGTTTTAAAACCATATAACAACATACAATAACCATATGATATTATTATTTAATTAATAATATTAATTAAATAATTATTCATACAATGCATAATTAATTTATCATAACATTCCCCCTTTAATTGTGAATTGTCTCAAGGGATGAGGAGAGAAACTCTCTTAACAACTCAAACTTGTCACGTGTAAGTGACTTCGTGAAGATATTTACTCGTTCTTCAAATTGGTTGGAAAATATTGAATTTGGATGTTGTGCTTCAACACATGTTCATGTATGAAATGAACTTGTACCTCAATGTGCTTTGTTCTCTCGTGAAAAACTAGATTGTGAAGAAGTTTGAGAACACCTTCATTGCCAACATACATGGTGGTTCATTTGTCTGTGGTATTACAAGTCCTTCTAGTATGCGACGTAGCCAAATCGCTTCACTGCATGATTCTTCTACAAAACAATACCCATATTTTGTGGAAGAGCGAGAAACGAAGTGTTGTTTCTTGCTTCCCCATGATATTGCTACAGATCCCATAATGAATACAAATCCAAAAGTGTATTTTCTATCATCAATGTTACCCGTATGATCCGAATCGAATATCTAGTTATGAAGAAGTTGTCATTCTTCTTGTACTCTAGACCAAGATCCACTTGATCCTCCGAGATATCTCAATATGATCCTTGTTGCTTTCTAATGACACACTTTGGGTTCTGCATGAACCTGGATAGATAGATTACTTTGCAAAGCTAATATACGGTCTAGTGTAGGTCGGAGTAAATGAGACTCCGATCATCATTTGTCGATAGAGAGTGGCACTTACCTTAGGAGATGGATCTTAATGAGATAATTCTAATATTTTCTCCATAGGTGTAACAATTGGTGTGTAATCCATCATCTTGAATTTCTAGAGCGTATTCTTTGTATATTTCATCTCGAGAAACAAAAATGTGAGTCTCTTTTTCCATACTTCCAATCCAAGACAATAGTGCATCATCCCAAGATTGGTCATTTTGACGATAAATTAAGATATTTTTCGTTGCATCAATCATCCTCACCGAACTTCTAGTGATGACTAGATCATTGGCATAGACAATCACAATCACAATCTTCCCCCTTTATTTTTGAGGTAAATATTGGGATCGTATGGATTTCTAATAAATCAATGTTGTACACGATGCTCATCAATCTTGATGTACCATGCCGGGGTGCTGTTTGAGGCCATACGAGAGATTTCCTAAGTCTCGCATACCATTTTCTTCTTTACAGGGTACTATATATCCCTCAAGTTGAGTCATGTAGACTTCTTCCTATAAATCTCCATTTAGGAAGGAAATTTTTACGTCCATTTGGTGGATTTTCCATCCAATTTGAGCAGCTAAATCAAGGATCATCCTTATCATTTTGATCTTAGCTATGGGAGAAAATATCTCCTCATAGTCAATACCTTCTTTTTGTGCATACCCCTTTTCTACAAGTCTCACTTTATACTTTTCCACTTTCCCATCTGCATCCAATGGGTTTCTTCCCTAGTGGAAGATCGACAAGTTGTCAAGTGTTATTTTTCATGGTGATTGATATTCATAATCCATGGAATATTTCTAAGATTTTGATTTTGTAGGGCTTCCTAGATTGTTGAGGATCATCTGATTCAATAACTCTACTCATCAAGGAAAAGTTAACTTCTTCTCTTACTTTACTACGAGTTTGTGCTCCAGGGGTGGATGTATCCGGTGGAGAATCCAATCTTGCATCTCGTAATGTACTTGTACACCATTTAGGCATACACTAAAATGTTCCTGTGGGTCATGGTTCTATCTGATCAACACCATCATCCCCATCATCAATTTAATCTTCAGAGCAAACATAAGCTTCAATTTTTACAACTGGTGAAAAATCTACTTCTTGTGAGTCCGGAGGAGGAGTCTCTGCTTCCTTCTTCTCAAAAAACTCAACATCTCTGCTGGTGTAGACTTTTCTAGTCTTAGGATCCATCAATATATACCCAAGATTCTCTTCACTATACCCAATGAAGACGATTTTCTGTGACTTCATGTCCAATTTCTTTCTATTCTGTTTGGGTATGTGCATGCTTGCTTTGCACTGAATACTCTAAGGTGTGCAATAGATGGTTTCTATTTTGACCATGCTTCTTGTGGTGTTACTCTGTCAAGAGCAACAATGGGTGCTCTATTCAACAAATATACTGTTGTCTTTATTGCTTCTACCCAAAATGTCTTTGCAAGTCTAGAATCATCGATCATGCATCATACCATTTCCATGATAGTATGATTTCTTCTCTCAACAACACCATTTTTCTATGGTGTGTGTGGAGGAGGAATTTGTCGACGAATCTCGTGAGTTTGTAGGTAGTCTCTGAACTCATCATTGGTGAATTCCCCCTTGATCTGAGTGGAGAGTTCTAATGTGATGACTAGTTTCGTTCTCAACTGCTACTTTGAACTTTTTGAAGGTTTCAAATGCTTCACTTTTCTTGCGAAGACAGAAAATCCACATTTTTCTCAAATAGTCATAAAAAAAAGCATGAATTACTAGAACCCATAATGACTTGGCTGTATTGAATTTGTAAAGATCGGTATGAACTAGGTCAAGTTTACCATGAGCTTGAAATGTACTCCTCTAGAATGAACCTCTGTGTTGTTTTCCTACTAGGCAGTGAGGACACTTGTCTCGTATCCTTACGAAGAGATGTTAGTCCATGTACCATATTATGTTAGTGAAGTGTTTTGAGATATTTGAAACTTACATGACCAAATCTCCGATGCCACTGTTGTGTTGAGGTGGAGTTCTTAGCCATAAGCGTTTGATCATCTCTATGAACAAAATCAAGTTGGAACATACATCCCACATGAGAAGCTTTTGCAATTATTTTTAAGCCTCTTGATTTGTCTCTAATCAAACATGTTTTCTTGCAGATTGATTTGTCAAACTCAATTTTTAGGTTGTGATCTAGGAGTTGGTGACTTAAAAATATTCTTTGTAAACCCAAGGACATACAAGACATCGATAATCTGCATTTGCATGAACCAAGGGGTAGAGAAATGTTCCCAATCCCCTGAACTATATATGAAGAATCATCTCCCAACGAGACATGATTTTTTCGATTGCGTGTCCCTTATTGAAATAAACCGGTCTCTATGGCTATTCATGTGTCGAGTGCCCTCAAATCAACATACCAAACATCAGTAGATTATGTGGATGGCTCACTTGATTGAGTAGTGAACAAGAAGTCTACATTGTCTGGCAATTCTTGTTGCTCAGTAATATTACCTTGTTGGTGGGGTTTTCTTTTCCAGTTCCCCTTTTTATTCCCTTGATTGTAGTTAGAATGTCCCTTGTTAGATTTTTGTGGAGGTCCAAAGTTTCTTGATGAACCTTTCTTGTAAGTATTATACCAACAATCTTGTAGGTTATGTCCTCTTTTGTAGATTGGACATTGCTTCTTCTATTGTCTATCCCCTTGATACTAATTTTGATTTTGGGATTTTTGATAGGAATTAGGTTTTACTTTACCTTTTCCTTTCCATTTTTGATGTGAAGATAGTGCCTTCTCCTCTTCATCATCCTTATTGTGCATTGCTTCCTCTTGTTGTAGTACGCGTTTACTAGCTTATCAAAACTAAGCGTCAGTATCGAAACATTTAGTGTTGTGACAAAAATGTGGTAAGAAGACGGAGTGCTCTTAGAACAATGGGAACAAGAGCATCATCTCGTGACCGATTCTCCCAGGGGATAGAAGTGAAGCCCTCAATTTGTAACTCTTCTTAGGAAAGATTCTATTTTTTCATTCTTCTTGAACTTTAATGTGTAATCGACTCTACAAAATTAGTATAACATTATTATTCTTGGCCTCGTATACTATGCTCAACTTATCCCATGATTCTTTGGCTATTTTGGCATCTTGAATGTGGGGTTACACATGGTGTAGACACCGACACCACTTAAACCTTACCACTTAAACCTTACACCATTATTTATTAATTACCTTATAATTAATAAATCCACATCTCCAAACCTGCCACCTCATTTCACCACCTCATCATGACCTAGCCCTAACCCTAAACTAACCTAATTAAGACCTATGACTTGGTCTACATCCACACCCATGACTAATTACTTCTCACCCGCACCAAAACCAACCTAATCATGACTTGACCAAGCCCACAACTAATCCCTCGGGAGAAAAGGAGGGAAAGTTGGCTATTTTACTAAAAATAGCCCACTTTGACTTAACCGACATCGGTTCCTACTCGACCGCCGCGGCACACGTAACCGCCATCTGGGCCTCGTAAATGACCTCCCCCAACCAAAAACAAAGGATCGAAATTCATTTGAAAGATCCAGAATTCACTTGGCAGAGCAGAGACAAGTGAAGAAAAGAGAAGAGTTTGCAGAGAAGGACATCGAGCCCAAGACTGCAACTGAGGAACTAGAGCACAACGACACTCATCCAAGCATTGGGAGAGAAGATAGCTCATTTTTTTATTGTCAGATCATCCCACCTGAGCCCTGCCTTCATCATCACAATCCTTGGACCTGTATCTTCATCAGGAACTAGTAAGTAGTGTCTTGTACATTTTTAAATAACATTTCTTGAACTTCTGAATCATAGTAATTATAACTTCACTCCTAGATCTACTACCCGGCAGCACCCTACATCTCACTGTCATTCCTCTACCCTTACATTGCCCCAAGAATAGCTCCTACACTCTCTGAGTCTTCTCCATCACCCTATTACCTACCCCTAATCATTTGCCAACCTTATAAACACCAAAGCCGCCTCACAGCCAACCTTCATTGAAAGCCCCTAAATCACCACCCCTACCGATATTGGTTATTAGAAATCAGATACGTGTATAACCATATGGTTATACAATGACCGCATCGGTCATCGTGACTCAAACCAAGAACCAAAGCCTTTCTTCTATTGCTTTTTAACAAGGTAATTAAAGTGTAATTTTGAAATAGCCTCTTTGCTATCATTTGTGTTAATTCGTATTAAAAGGGGAACCGATCACCTTCAAAGGAAGTCTAATATTTCCTCGGCCCAAGGCAGTTCCCTCATTTATTGTCTAACTAAAATTTGGTGGTCTTGTATTCTTACTTGCAGTAGTCCTTCCTAGACAAAAAGGAGTTCTTCGCAATCGATCTGATCTCTCTCTACGGTACGCGCGCACCCTCCCAACATTCAACAGGTATTCCTCCTAGCCCTAACCCTTATCTGTTTCTCAAGAGAATGAAAGGATAGAAGCACCTCTATTCTAAGAATGGAAACATTCTATGCGAAACATTTTGGCACGCCTGGTGGGACCCTTTCTTGGGTTTCTTTCTTTCTTGCTTGCTTTCATATAGGGAGCACACTTGCTATTTTCTTCTTCTAAATATTCACAAGATATTTTGTTATTTTGGTAAAAGAATTTGTCTTTCTTCCTCATCTTTGCATTAGTGAAAGTCATCTTCTTTGCTTCATCGAATATCATTTTGATTTGGGTTTAAAACACGTGCATCACATTCTCTCTTTTTGTTTTCAATTCTAGTGAACGTAGATTAAGTAACAGGTCGTACACGTGGGGGTGATATCCATGGTATTGACAAGAAATTAATCTTACTTTCACTGCACAACACATCCCAAATCACATCATAATCAACACAACAGCTCAAACATCCCCCTTTTCCGTGGTATTCCTCCGCCCGATTGAGGTAACCTTATAAGCCAAAACAAACTTGACATCTCCCTTAGGTCTTTTGTTTAGGATTGACATCATCTTGTGTCTAAGGCATAAGCCCACAATAATTAAAACTAATCCTAGGGTTAGTCTCTTGATTTGCTTGTGCATCTTGCTTGTTTTTAGTTCTGTTTCTCTGTCATACACTATTTCAGTGATCACTTCAGAACAAGTTTGGTAGGTATACTAAGCATCGTTAACCCCAAATCAGCAACTTCTTACAACTTCTTACACCGGTCCTATTCTACCGACATCGGTTAACTGACCGACGTCGGCTACAGTCTGACCGACATCGGTTACCTGATCAATATCATTTACTTTCTTTCACAGTTCCCGACAAACCAGCAACCTACCAATTCCAACATCTTGTGGTTGTTTCTGTTCCTGATAGATTGAATCCCTACTGTGTACTCTTGTCCATGGTTGTTATCACTCGGAAACAAGCCGCAACCATGGTTTCACATGCCTGCTCCATGCCTTTTCCTGAATCACCCCCTTCACATCCTATGGGGAATCCTATGACACCAGTGAGGTTCCCAAAATCCTTGTAGGAGATAAGGAATTTGTGAAATTTTTGGATGCTAATTCTAGCGCTATACAGTACTATTTGTCTCATACCCCTGACCGTACACCCGACGGTCAACTCCTTGTTGGTATGCCTATTAGTATAGCTGCTCACTTAGCTCCTTCCCCACCTAATAACTCCGCCTTACCTTCTTCATCCTTAGCTCCGTCTCCCAACTCAGTGGCTTCGGAGGTTCATACACACAGATTGGCTTTCCTTTGGTTAATCTGGGGCCCCACATATCATTACCACCGACTCCTCCTACCTCGTCTCTCTCGCAGACTGCCCCTTTCATAACTTGCTCTCTGCCACCTATCCACACGAGCTTTCCTTCTCAAGCTCCGCCCACCTTTTCATTTCCACACACTTATCCGGTGGCTTCAACATCTTATATAGGACATCCCTATTCAGCCGCCTCAACATATTCATCCTCAATACCTTATCAACATTTAACCCCACCATTGTCTAGTGGTGGCTCTTGGCCCAATCCTCCTCCGTTTACAACAACCGCACCATCATCTCATCCAACCACTGATTTAATCAAACAAATGATGGACAAGATGCAAAATCTGAGGCTTTATTTCGTGAAGCAGAAGCACCTCGACATACGAGCAAGTTTTTCGGGAGCCTATTCATCCTTCTCGTCCCCTTCATTCATATCCTCCTCAATGGGAATTACCAAAATTTACTCATTTTAATAGTAAGGAGGATCCTCAACAACACTTGCGATCATTTAGACATGCCTGCTATCTGATTGCTCATGACGATGCCTTACTACTCCGCACCTTTCCTATGTCCTTATCAGGACCCACCTTGGAGTGGTACAATGCTTTAACCCAGCACTCAATCTTCTCTTTTAACCAATTAGCCCAATCTTTCTTGGATCATTTCTCCATTAATATTGCCAAGAAAGTATCTATCACTGACCTCTATGCCATCCGACAATTTGAAGACGAATCTATCATAGATTTCATTGGATGATGGTGGGCCTTATCAACCAACTTACTTATGCCTTACCTCAGGCCGAACTCATCGAACTCTTTACGGGCCTGCGCTAAGCACATTTCTCCCACCCTCCAAATTCAAACTTTCCGCACCTTTGATGAGGCCTTTACTATGGCTCTAAACTAGAGATTCGAGCCTCAGAGGAAGAGAAATTGTGGTTCAGGCAACAAAACCCTAATTTTCGAACCCAAGACTCCACCAACAAACCCAACACCACCAATTCTCACGCATCGACTGCTTCGAAATCAAAAGGAGCTGTACACGTGGTGATGGTCAAATCCCAAGCACCATCTAATACCCCGCACCAAAACCACCTATAAGTATAAAGCCGAGCCCATCAATTACACTCCCTTGGGAGAAACTTATGGTGTCATCTTGGAAAAATTGCTCAAAGTGGGAGCTATCACCTTACCTCCTATTAAACCTCACTCCGGGTTTGATTCCACCCGCGCTATACCTTCTTGGTACAAAGAAAATGACTTCTGTAACTTCCACCGCGTGAAGGGACACAGTCACGAAAACTGTAAGATGTTGAAAAACATAGTGCAGGAAATGGTTGATGCAGGGGATATAACCCTCGATAATCCTAATGCCCCTGCTAACCGAAATTTGAAAATCTTCAACAAACCATTCCCAAACCACTCTTCTAACAGTAACATAAACCAAGATATCTTAGCCGAGGAGAGTGTTCATGAAATCCATGTAGTTTTCGACTCCCAACCAAAAGCTTCTATCGAGGAAATTCTAAATCAAGCCTCTTTACTAACGCAGGGATCCGAACCCCCTTCACCCCCATCAAGACAAAATGATAATCTTGCCATTCCTTTACCCATAAAGGAATTAACCGCCAGAGTTCTCTTCTCACGAATGAGTCTTCTTACACCACATCCTTGCAAGATTGTGAGTGGATGTTATCTAACTTATCTATTTCCCAAACATCTCCTTCCGTCACTCTTGCTATAAAAGAAGAAGGCTCGCCACTTTTTCTGTCATCCTTAGAAGAGAAACCCTCGAACCGACATCACCAAATTCTTTAATCATGATGGATCCCCTCAAACATGCCCTCCTACCTATTAGTTCTTCATCGCCTAAATCTTTTCAGCGACCGGTTGACCTCTTAACGCCCATTGATACAGTGCCTCATTTACCCCCTGTATCACACCCACAGTGGACCGGAATCACAACCCACCTCTCTTCCATACAAAATTTCCTATTCACACGTGAAGATTTTCATCCTCAGAAGATAGACGAGTCCTATGGGAGCGTTTGAGTACACCATGCTCTACTCAAATGCAGATGACCGATCCAGACACCTCTACCATATACCCGAGGTATTTACAAAAGCTCAAAATGCCTATGTCCTCATCTTCACCCCCCTCATCTCTACCGAATACCTCATCCACCTCTATTAACCTAACCAAACCTCCCCCTACGCTTGGGACTTCACCAATACCCAGCTTAACACACCCACCTAAACGGTTAGATTTATCCAAAAATAAAGCCGTCCATCCACCTAGGAGACAAACCCAATCCCTCAAGTCCAATCTATGCCTCTGTCACAACTAAAACCCTCGCCATCACACCTACCTTCTATATTGGGACCTCACCCCTCCACCTTGCCTCAATACATCATACCTCCTGCGTTTTCTTTAAAATGACCTACACCTTCTACACCCATACAGAGATCCATGGGTGTATCAACACCGTCACCCCAAGTATCCTGTCCACCTATCAACCCTAAACAAACTCCATCATCAAAGGATTTGTTTTGCCATCACTCCTCTTTCTCCGTGGTTGTTTCCTGCCACCACATCATCTGTGGCCTCATCATCTAACCAACTAAACATAACTTCTACGCCGAAGAAGCCAAGTTTAGTTAAATCCAATTATAAAAACCCCTTGTCTAAACCACCACCCATACGAATCAACCATACCCAAACATTACCAAAACCCACCCAATCAATAGCCTCATCTTCCTCTGACTTTGACCCGCTCAAAGGATCTTACGCCAAGATCCTTGATATGTTGGTGGAGAATGCGACCATTTCCCTACCCCCACTTAGACCCTATGATCCATCTAAACCTCGACCTATAGGTTATGATGAGTCTAAAATCTATGCTTACCACCACACACCAGGACATGATGTAGAGGGATGCAAAACTTTGAAAGCCATCCTTCATCAGTCACCTCTCTCGGATAGAAAGGTTAAGAAAGACAACTTACGAAGGGAGAAACCTTTAGCTTCAATCCCCTCTCCTATACCGCCTATCCCCACCTCACCAAGAAATATCATTATTGCAACCCCACCTCTCGAAGACAATGACTTATCCCTACCATCTTCCTCCTCTCGAGTTCATGAGATCAACATGATTAGCATTGCTACTCGAGGGCAGAAAACCAATGGGAAAGCTAAAGAAAGCACACCTGCGGCCTCTCTTTCTCCGTCCGCCATCCCGATCACACCACCACCTAAAGTGGTTATTCGTGGACCTGCCTACCCCATCTCTGATGGAGTTTCCCACCGTACCATGATCAAACAGCTTCACCAATCACCTGTAAAAATGACACTGTATGATCTCATTCAAACCTCTGAATCTCATCGACAAGCTCTCATTGAAATCCTCCAAGGGATAGAGGTCCTACCTAACGAAACCTTGCCCGTTGCCTCCATTTTAACACCCAATCACGTTGCTTCTCTCACCAAACAACCTATCTCCCCAACCACTTTTGTCTCTCTATAACAAGCCAAGCCGCCGCCGCTGGTTTCTCTGAAGACGAAATTGTCGACTTTGGTGTAGAAGATCCTGACCCCGCTCTTTTCATCTCGGCTTACATCCGAGACATCCGAGTACGTCATGTTATGATTGATGGGGTGCTAGCCTAAACATCATCTCTTCCAAAGCCTTCCAACAAATGAATATCCCTTCTAGCTACATGTGTGCCAACCCCACCATGTTGCATTCATTCAATGATGCTATTACTTCTACCTTAGGCACCGTGATCCTTAACATTCGTGTAGGGCCACGTACCTTACCCAAACTCTTCTATGTCCTTGAGGGAGAATTCCAATACAACATGTTGTTAGGCCACCCTTGGATCCGGGCTATGGGATGCGTTCCCTCCACCTTACATAGATGCATAAAATTCGAGTATGAGGGGAAGTCCTACACCGTAAAAGCTGACACTCCCCCTTCAAAACCTGTAATATGTTATATCACCCTAATGATGTGCTTGTACCAGTCAAGACACCCATTCATCCAACCCAACCATCTACTTCAACCACACCTCAACCATCCATCTCAACCGCACCTACACCTTCAACCAATGAAACCGCCGCCGCAAATACCGCTTCCTTCCCCCGGACAACATCCCGACCTCAGATCCCTTGGTAGATGTTTTTCAACGCCTTACGCTGGGGGAGTATCGCCTATATAACGTTAGCACTTTCCATACCCCACAGGAGTATGGATAGTTACATGCGCATCCTACCTACGACCGTCGTGTGGGGGAAGTAATCTCCTACGGACCACCTAATTGCCGCACCAACCTAACGTATGGGGGTGTCGATACATCCTCTGTCACCCCTGAACCTCCCCTTGGTGTGGTTCCCTTCCAATCTGATTTTCAATATCTAACTAATCGTCGTTTCACCCTCACCTTCCTGACGCTGTGCTTGGAAGGGCTTCGGTTTTGGTCTTTATGAACAAGGCCGACATACGATCATTCCTGTAACTACACGCAAACACAAAGATCATCATGGTCTTGGATTCTCTAAACCACCTACACCGAAGACACCGCCTATCCATTATATCCAAGAAGACGATGAAGTCACCCCTTCCGAACCATCATCACCCATTTTTTCATCGTCACCCACAGAGTCGATAGACCCTGAATCTATCCCTCCTAACTTTTTTTTTTCATAAACATTATCTTCCTGGGTCCTCTCACTTATCAACGCGATAATGAAGACCCATCTTCTCTTCCCCTTCTGTATCCAGACATGATCAAAGAGGACTCACCTTCAATTAATGTTGTTGAGTGCCAGGATGATGACTCCATCCTCACTTACCTTGGTGCGGATGACTCTTATATTCAACGCCTTACCATCTGACACTCAAACCATGTTGAATGAGTCGACTATAGAAATCAACACCCACACAAGAGGATGATCCTCACATTGTGAAGATCGACAATCTCTTAACGCATCGTAACAAATCGCCTTCACTACCTTCCTCCGTTCCCGCAACCAAGCTTTTGCTGGTCCTACGCCGACATGCCAGAATTGATCCCCGACATTGCTGTCCATAACATTACCTTGAAACCCGATTCCAAACCAATTAAACAAAACCGAGAAAATGCATCCACGCATTTCCCTCTTGGTCAAAGAAGAGCTTCAACGACTTTTTGTTTCCTTCATCTTACCTATTGATTACTCAATGGATTTCTAACATCGCACTAGCATTAAAGCAATGGGGGACTTCGGATATGTACGGATTTCCGGGACCTTAACCTCGCTTTCCCAAAGGATGACTTCCCCCTACCAAGTATTGATCAACTTGTTGATCTCACTATGGGCCATGAGATGCTTTCTCTCATGGATGGCTTCTCGGGATACAATCAAATTTTGGTAGCCCCGCCGATCAACATAAAACCACCTTCATAACTCCTTGGGGAACCTTTTGCTATCGTGTCATGCCGTTTGGCCTTAAGAATGCTGGTGCGACCTATCAGCGGGCTATGACTTACATTTTTCATGACATTATGCACACTATCCTTGAGGATTATGTCGATGATCTTCTTGGCAAATCTAAACATCGCAGTGAACATCTCGATGTTTTAACCATTATTTTCGATCACCTGTTACAATATTGTGTTCATCTTCAACCAAAGAAATGTGTCTTTGGTGTCCTTTCGGGAAAACTCCTTGGTTTTATTGTCTCTTTGCGTGGCATCGAGGTCGATCTAGCTAAAGTCAAAGCTATCCTAGAAATGCCCCCACCCACTAACCTCAAACAATTACGTAGTTTATGCAGGAAAACTCCAATCTATCCAGCGTTTCATCTCACAACTCTCGGATCGATGTCAACCTTTCCATCATCTCCTTAAAAAGGACATTGTCTTTCAATGGAGCGAAGAGTGCCACCAAGCCTTTGAGGCTCTTAAAGCCTATCTCTTGCAGCCACCCGTGCTTATCCCACCTCAGGACGATCGCCCTTTCTACCTTTACCTTTCCACCACCGACCATGCTATAGGAGCCATGCTCGCACATCGTGACTCCGAGCATCGAGAACAAGCCGTTTATTACATAAGTCATACTCTGGTGGATTACGAGACTAGGTATACACATGTAGAAAAGTTATGCCTAGCCCTATCATTCGTGGCCACCAAACTCCGACACTACCTCCTGAATCACAAAACTTTTGTCATCACCAACGCGGACCCCATCCATTATATGTATGCCAAACCTCATCTAAACCAACGCATCGCCCGATGGCTTATGCTCCTCGCCGACCTCGACCTTGAGTTTGTACACTAGAAATCAATCAAAGGACAAACTATCGTAGACCAACTCGTAGAAGCCCCTTTACCTGGGGAACAATTTACCAATTTTACTTTCCCTGACGAACTCATCGCCACTCTTTCACTCAGTGAGGAGTCATATCCAATGACTCTCTTCTTCGATGGATCCAAATGCCAATGCAGCAGAGGGGCTAGAATTGTTCTCATTCCTCCGGATGCCTGAACCTATGCCTCTTTCATTCCGGCTCGATTTCCCCCGCACTAATAATACAAATGGAATACGAGGCCCTTGTTTTGGGTCTCTGTGTTGCGTTACACTTAGGTGTAAAATCTATTAACATTTTCGGTGACTCTCAACTGGTCATCAATCAAGTTACGGGCATCTACCAATGTAAAAATGAGGAACTTCAAAAGTACAAACATTACGTGGATTCACTTTTGACCTTATTTACTCATTATTCTATCCAAACCATTCCCCGCTCAACTAATAAATTTGCGGATACTATGGCTTGCTTAGCCTCGCAAATTCCTGCCTCACCAACTGACTCTGACATATTTGTCTTGGTCCAACAACTCTTTGCCCCATCTTACTCAGCCCCGGATGTTGGTATGATAAATAATGTATCCGCTGATTCACAGGATACTTGGTATCACCAATTTCACAATTACCTTACAACCTCTGTTCTCCCATCTGACCTTACGAGTAACGACAAACGTGCTTTTCTTAAAAGTGTTTCTCGTTACATCATCATGGGGGGACTCCTCTATAAACGTGGCTTTGATGGCATCCTCCTTCGATGTCTAACCAGCGGAGGTCACCTATATCATCCAACAAGTCCATGACGACATTTGTGGTGGACATTTTAGTGGCCTTACCATGGCCAAACGGATCCTTCGCCTAGGCTATTATTGGCCTACTCTTAATAACGATTGCTACGAATATGTTAAGCATTGTATTATGTGTCAACAACATGCCAACCTTCAACATACCCTAGCCATCCGCTACAGGTCGCACGAGATCTTTGGCCTTTCTCACAATGGGGTTTAGACCTTATTGGTGAGATTCACCCACCCTCTTCGCAACGTCACCATTGGATAATCACAACAACCGAATATTACACTAAATGGGTGGAGGCCATTCCACTCATTTCAACCAAAAAAAAAAAAATGTAGAATTCATTAACCATCACATTATCTGTCGTTTTGGTGTTCCTCATCGCCTGATAACAGATAATGGAAAATCTTTCAAAAATAAGTTGTTACAAGACCTTTGTGACAACTTTGGTATCAAACTTAGTTTCTCATCACCTTACTATCCACAAGTAAATGGTCAAGTTGAATCTTCTAACAAAACCCTAACCAAAATTCTCATGAAAGTCGTTAACGATTCTGGAAAAAATTGGCCTGATCACATCCCCTTTGCCCTTTGGGCTTATCATACCAGCATTCGTACTTCCACTAATGCCACACCATTTTCTTTGGTATATGGTACCGAGGCTGTCTTGCCTCTCGAAATACAAATACCCTCCCTAAGAATATCTCTTCAGGATATTCTCACCAATGATGATTTCTACCAAGAGCGGTTAGCCCAATTAGAGCTTCTTGACGAGCATCGTCATCTTAGCTCTTGACCACCTTCAAATCTATCAAAAGTGCATCAAGCGTGCTTATGATAAGCGACTTCATGAGCGTACCTTTAAGGTTGGTGATCTTGTCCTCAAAGAGAATCAACATGTAACCAAACTAGAAAAGAGCAAACGTGGAAAATTTGCTCCTAATTGGATTGGGCCTTACATTATCACTCACACTTACGGATCAGGCACTTACCATTTAGCTTCGCTTAATGGTAAACCTGAGCCTGAACCCCTTAATGCCTTGCATCTTCGGCCATTCTACTATTGAATTTAGTGTTATATCACTTCTTATCTACCTTGCGCTCATCCCTTGAGCTCATTTACCACCTCATACACTTTGTTTCATGCATCTCAAAATAGAATCAAGCTCACGTGGTTTGGTCATCACCTCCTCTTAAAGATGCCTTCCCTTTTTAGTCTGGTCCATGACTTAAAAGTATCAAAATAACATGTTCTCAATTATACACTTATGGGATATTCTTGAGTCAAACTTCCTACAAAACTAGATGCTTCATGCCAAACGGACATCTAGACCTCTAAGTTATACATAGACTGCTCCCTCGAAGGACAACTATGTGCAAAGCCACATCTGCTATTATAAATAGACTGCTCCCTAAAGGACAACTATGTACAAAGCCGCATCTGCTACTATAAATAGACTACTCCCTTGAAGGACAGCTATACAAAGTCAGCCTCTATCAGAAGCTTCTCGCATTGCTTCCTTCGTGAAGACCTCAAGAACAACAAAATACATATCCCATGTAGACTTCCCGCATCGATCAGTCTATATCTAGAAAAATAAAAGTAGTATTCAAAAGCACTTTTGAGTCATGGACTTGTCTATTTAGGTTTGGTTCTCTTTTGTCAGCATAATCACCTTATAACAAATTCTCTGCGCCCCAGCTCTACCAGCCACCTCACCTCACCATTCGTCAAAGCAACAAAACTCAAGGGACGTGACGTATATCCGATATATTGTGATTATACAACTCTTTTCACCTATCGACTTCTCGCCTATGCAAGGTACCTAGGGATTCAAGCTCATCCTACGTTAATATGTGGTTTGTTTAGCTCTTTTCAACTACGGGACACTTTTGCCTCTTTTACTCGAATCTAGGATTATGTGTTGACCTTAATCAGGACACGGTTCCCTACTACTTGGGTAAGCTAACTTTCACTTCACCTATACCTACACCAACATCACCAATACCTTACCAACACCAACAACATTACCCTACCAATATCAATATTTTTACCAACCAACAAATTGCCTAACCACAACCAAATTTCCTGAATTCACCTCTCCCTGGTCCTAAGGGAGAACTACATCGGTCTGAGGCCCCTCCTTGCTTTGTGCAATGGGCTATGTAGGCAGCACTTAGGAGACATGGGGTCTCCCAAGGTTAGCTCGACCATCCCCTACCATAACCTATCATGTGTTGTAAATATAAATATTTTTGTGTATTTCTATTTGATAACATTCATCTTTATCCTTTTTCAAAACAAACATTCAAAACACAACCATTCTTATTATTATCATAACTCAAATCAACATACATATTTAGTTTTATTTAGATGTTAAACAAATACATCTTCTCTATCATCGACGCATAGGTCGGCATCCTTATTTATTCTTATACCTCTATGAAATTCACTTAGACCTTTGCACCTCATCCCGAACTAGGTGATGATCGTGATCGTCGACGCCGCTCACCTGGCCTCTCCATCCTCAAAGGTGCCACTACTATTGGTTCCTCCCACTGATCTACCAATCTCTCTTGTAACATATGAATATGCCCTCTCGCGTGGAGGAATCTCACCTCTAGTCTCTCCACTCGTGACTCCGCAACCGCTAACAATCCCGTTGTCTCATTCACCCGCGTTTGAAGCTGGTGCACTAAACCCCTGCAGGTGATCTCTCTCCAGCTGTAATCACAGCTATGTTAGGATGATCGGCCCTCTCACGTGAACCTCGCAGCTCTGCTACCCACCATAATCTATAAGCCTCTGTCACTCCTGCATCCATTACCCTGCGATCGGCTGCTATCTCTTCTGGTCCTTCTGGAGGTGTCGGCCGGGGAGGTGAGAATGATGCCTCGGCATCGATCCTCATGTATGGTCTATAAGCCATGGGTATATCCTAAACAAATCCAAATTGTCACCACACGCGATCTAGAGGAATCCTCTCGTACTCACCTAGCCTGTGCCCCGCGATCCACCTCAATCGCTCTACACCCCTCAAATCCTCAGCTATGTTCTCTGTCACCATATAGTTCCCGTAAGGCCTCCAACGGATATCCGCAATCGTCACCATCTCCCACACCTGCCTATAATACTCGATGTCATCTGTCACGGCCTGGGATCTCGCCTCTTGTTCTGTCTGGACCCATCGCCTCGAATCCCAACCTCTGCACTCCCTCTCTCTTTCCTGGATTGGTTGGCCTATTGGTCGCACACACACAATGTGCTCATAGGCCCAACAATGTAATAAGTATGCACAATCCAAAGTGTCATCCCCGTGATTTCACCGCAGCCCATAAACCCTCGTATAGCTCCGCCAGATATGCGGGTGCCCATGCGAAAGTCACGCTCCTTTCTATCATTTCCCAAATAATACACATCAATGCTTTTGGAAATCTTCCCCATCCACCCTCGTAATGCATAATACCCCACCGCTATCATTAATACCACCGCCAACCTTGTTGCCTCGGGGTGTGCTAAAACATTATACCATAAGTAAATGTCAAACCTCGCTGTGTCAAATCTCGTGCAACTGAACCAAATACTATTGTTATCGCTCCCCGCCGCGCTAGGCCCCGCCTGATACACTGGTCTTCCTGTAATTGGGAGCCTCAAAATTCTAAACACATCTTCCAACGTCACCGCTATCTCCCTGCTGCAGATAGAAGGTATTCTTTTCTGGATTCCATCTCTCAATCAACGCCTGCAACATAGCATGATTGCGTGTGATTCATGAATAATAGCGGATTCCACTTAACCCCACACGGTTTATCAATGCCCATTCAGCTGGTGTTACATCCACTGACTCGTGACAACAAAGCTGGCACACTATCATTCATCCTCAACCCTGCCTCTGCCTGCATACATCAAATCAACAAACAACCATTCAATAAATCAAATCCCCAAGTGTTTTTTCTCACATTCTGGAATGTCATGCAGTAACCGATATCGGTTATAGATAACCGATACCGGTTACCTAACCGATACCGGTTATCTCTAAACGATATCGGTCACTGTCAATCCTATACAGCCTGCTTACAAACACCACCTACGATAATTATTTGCTCGTTTACCCCTCTCTGTACCTCCAAACATACCCAAAACCCCTACTTACCTACCCCATAACACTCACCCCATCCCAAACCCTTGCCTATCACCTTTTATTTTTCATCTCTACCCACTTACCTTCTCTCATCCTATTCATAAAACATGCAAGAATTAAATTACAACCAAAAATTTTACCTCTTGGGATGCAAAGCACTTGAGGAGGAACCTATCTTCCCTCTTGTCTCTGCCCGCTGGATGATTCGCCTTGTTCAGCCATGTTCACCACCCTCTTCAATATAACTTACATTTCTACCTTCTTAATCTTAGCCCACAATCACTTTACTTGTCTTTTCCTCCTTATCACTCAATTCTCCCATGCAATTACCTGTATCAGTCATCAAACAGCGTCGCATTCTCGTATTTAACTTGTTGCATGACTCTAAAAATAAGAACTTAAGTTACCTCCCAAGCTTTTCTATTTTTAGAAAAGCTCATTTTAGCGTAACCGATATCGGTTACCTAACCGGTATCGGTCATATATCTACCGACATCGGTTAGCTAACCGATATCGGTCACATGTCTCCTTTTGCTTAAACCTAGGCCTTTTCTTTAGTTTTTGCAAATTTTTGGTGGCGCCGCCTCTTTTCCCTGCATAATGACATGTTATCAATATTTGTCATCAGAATCCCATCAACGCATATACATATCATCAAAATTTCATCAACATCATCTATATACATTAAATTTCAAAACCATCGACAAAACACATGAGACATTTGACTATATACATCAAACCAATCATTATACACACCATGTGGATCAAACTCATCATCTATATACATTAAATTTCAAAACCATTGACAAAACACATGAGACATTTTAATATATACATCAACCCAATCATTATACACACCATGTGGATCAAAATCATCATATATATATATCATATCAATATCAAAATATACAACTTATACCTTGCATGGGGCCTCTGTGATCTAAAAATACAAAGTGACATGCAGCAGGCCGCTGTCTCGTCCAAATCTCGATCTCGCCAGCTTGTAAGCCGGTCTTCATGTCAAAATATACTGGCTCGCAGTTTGGTATCAACTATACAAAATGTACTCAGCTCGCAGGCCGGTATATACAACAAAAATGAATAAATCAATCCTATGTGGGCACGCAGGCCTCTATATACATACTCGGTTCCTAGACCGTGTGTTATATCCAATATCAAAAACCCATCTCCGCTCCCAGGATGTCTCAGCTCTCTCCACCACCCTCGGCCCGTCCCCCTACTGGTCTTTGCTGGCTCTCACCTCCTCCCTGTAACCGACCCACCGGCTGTGGCTGCGGCCCCCTGTGATCTCTAGCTCCGGGACGTCTCAGATCTTGTGCGCCGCATATGGCTGATAGTTAGCCCCGTACCATCGAGCACTTCCTGATAATACCAAGCCTCCGCTCTCTCACCCATATAGCGGGTCCATGCACCTACTATGGCTGGCTGGGGCTGGTCCTCGACTCCTAATAAGAAGTGGCCCCCGCCCCGCCAATACACCCGTGCTCGTACTGCTCGTGCTCGTATGGCGTGCTGTGCTCGTGGTGCTTGCGGTGCTTGGCGTGGTGCTCGTGCTATGGTGGTGCGTGTGGATGCTGCGGCTGCGTGGCGGTGCTCGAGCTGTGGGCTCAAGCTAACGCCCTCGTAGCACCCAATCGTGCTCTGCAGCAGCAGCCGCCGCCCTCGTAATAGCTGCACCTAGCCCAAGAGACGGTCCCTCTCGCTATCACAGCCGCCAAATCTGGCTGTGCGGGCTGTGCTCTCATAGCTACTCTCTGACCTGCCCACCACACCAAAAATGCCCCTGTCACTCGGCATCATCCATCAGATCATCACCGGTCTCTCTCGCTACCCAACTGGCCTAATCTGGCCAACGTGGTGCAGCAAAGTGGTGCTCTACATCATCCTCCAAGATCTTGTGGGAAGGAAGGTGGCTCATCCTGTCGTAAGCCCAACTGCCATCGTACCCTCTCTAGGGGTATCCGCTCATACTCCCTAGGCCTCCGTCCCGCTATCCAGAAACTATACTGGATCCTGGGGCCAGTTGTGCTCTGCTCCTCCTCGGGGCCGATGGCCTCTCAGTAGGCCTCCACATAATGTGAGCATGGTCAATCCCTCTAACATGTGACGATAGTAGGCCACATCTCGTCCTGCGAGCACCGCTCGTGGCTGGCCCACGACCCCCAACCACCTCTAAAATCCATATCTGTATACTATTTATGGCCCTGGCTACTGGGGCAACCCTACTGGTCATATACAGATGATATGCTCGTAAGCCCAGCAGTGTAACAAAAATGTCGAGCATATACCAAATCACCTCATACGGCGATAACCTCCTTCAGCTCTTCAGTATACACGAGATATATCGGGTGCCTGCATAACATGTATGCTCCTCTACCATCTCATGTAAAACTCCCATCAAAGCCCGTGGGAAGCGGCCTCCCTCTGAGTCAGGGAGGGCGAAGCAGGTGATACCAATCATCATCAACACGGTAAGCCGTGTCTCCTGTCTATGTGCGTGATACATGTCGCCGTAGGCAATGCTCGCACTGTGATAGGTAAGCAATGGGGCTGCATCCCCGAATACATGTAGGATGCTATCCATCGCTGTCTCGCATCCACCTGGAACACTGCCTCACCTACGATCGGCAGTCTCAGGATGCGATACACATCCTCTAATGTAATCATCATCTCTCCAGTAGGGAGATGGAAGACATTGGTTTCGGATCCCATCTCTCGATGAGGGCAACCATCAGGCTGTGGTCCCTATCCATAGCCCTATACCGCTACTGGACTCCACCGAGTCCAACCTCTCGCATGATGGCCCACTGCACTGCGGTCACATGTGGCCGCATCCGCCTCAATAGAGGGGGCATCCGATCCCGCATCGTGAGCTGCTGGCGTGCCTGCAAAAACAACCCACTTCATCAGGCCTACCCTTTACAAAAACAACTACCTTAACCCTCTATACCCACTTACCCACCCAACCACAACCCGACTCTATAACACACATCTACACCCACCTATCTTACCCTATACATCTACGATTTCCCCTTTACTTATCTCCCACCCTACCAACCACCCCAATCTACTCTAGCCATCTAACTCTACCCCCACCAATTTAACACCTCCTACTTCATACACAACACATAATCTATCCTACCCAACTAACCCCCAACAACCCCATTCCCCCAACCCAATCACCTTTCCTATCAACCCTACCTCCTCCCCCTTCACCCCCAACCAAACAAAAAAAAAAACAAAACTCTAACAACAAACAACCACCACAAAGTTCACAAACCTAACTCCTACCCATGCTGACAGCACTTGGTCACCTCGACCGCCATCGGTCCCCCAAGCCCATTTTCTATACCGATGTCGGTCGACATATGACCGACGCCGGTCTATCCACAAAGAAATTTCTACAAACCTTCGGTGACCGATGCCGGTCACCTAGTGACCGACATCGGTCACTGTCCCATTCCGGGGCCGAACCCAAAACGGCCCGCAAAACCTATTTTTTTCCTATTTCTACCCATTTACCCACCAAAAGACCTAAAAACTTACCCACCCTACCGTTTTGGCCTAACTAACCTACCTACCCACTCCATTTTACAAATTACTTCCATTTATTCATTATTTTATTAAATTTGGGATTCCTACCCAAAACCCACATCTAAGTTAAAATCATTAAATTCACATAAGTAGGGGTTCAGAGCCTACCGGTACGACTACACATCATCATGGTGGGATAGGTGGCGGTGGTCCAGCTCCTCCAGCACCTCCTACTCCTCCTGGCTGTGCCATGGCTCCAAATCTCCCACTGGGTCCTCAACCAATCAAACTCTGCCTCCTGCTCACTGGGGTCTACCAATCACTCACTCATCCACTCAATTACTGCCAACTTAGCCCACAAACTCAACAAAATCAATTTAAAACCCAGACAAGCCGTATTGGTTATCAAATTGACAATGTGACAATGACACGCCGTATTTTTCTTTTTATAGGTTTTTGACCTATAACCGATATCGGTTAGTTCGTGCCCTAAAACACCGATATCGGTCTTCTAACCGATACCGGTCATAACTAACCGATATCGGTTACATGCCTACTTTACCAAAATTTCTACCCTTATCCACCAATCTTCCTGTCTCACCACATCACCTCCCCGACTTTGCTAAATAGCATTATTTTGACTTCATTGGCCCAAATCACGGCCGCAACAAACCAACCAACCAATCGGCAACTAACCTCGACCCAAGGCCGCACCCAATCAATCAAGCCCGACCCAAGGCCGCAACCAACCAATCAGGCCCGACCCAAGGCCGCACCCAACCAATCAGGCCCAACCCAAGGCCACAACCAACCAATCCGGCCCGACCCAAGGCCGCACCCAATCAATCAGGCCCGACCCAAGGCCACAACCAACCAATCCGCCCGACCCAAGGCCACACCTAATCAATCAGCCCCACCCAAGGCCACACCCAACCAATCAAGCTTCGACCCAAGGCCCTCCTAATCAATCGGCCGACCAAGGGACCAATTAAGTACCTCACCCAAGACCCACAAATTACGATTTTATCCACCCATCATGTAGATTTTTGTTCAATCAGCTCACTATTCGTGTTCTAGCATGATTAGGATACTTGAATTGATCACCACCAACTTTTCCTGCATCGAGACCGTGACGTTTATCTCAACCAAACCAACCATTCGTACGCCGAACATGCCTAAACATTCCTGTACCTTACCCGTTATATCCCTCGGAGCTACTTCCTATGCCTTGGATACAGGATTATATCACCCTTGTTTGGATAAACTATCGACCTTTGCCTATGACTTGCTTGTTTGCTCTTCAAATCATGTACCCTCGGTCACACTACTACATTTCAATGTGCGTCCGCTTCTTGAACTTACCCCACCATCTTACCATCATCCCAACACCATATATCCTTTATCAACCCTATCCCCGATTTCACGTCACCTCAATCTGTGATAGATTTGAGGGGGATTACCTATACCCTTAATCGGGAAATCACTTCTTATTAATTGTCAAGCATGACTTTATAAGACAAGCTACATGACAACAAGGGGCTAATGTAGACACCAAATTTGTGTCTTACGACACCCTGTGCCCCACATCTCATTTCGCAATTTAACCTCACCACTTAAACCTTACACAATTATTTATTAATTACCTTATAATTAATAAATCCACATCTCCAAACCTCGCTAGCTCATTTCGCCACCTCATCATGACCTAGCCCTAACCCTAAAGTAACCTAATTAAGACCTATGACTTGGTCTACATCCACACCCATGACTAATTACTTCTCACCCACACCAAAACCAACCTAATCATGACTTGACCAAGCCCACAACTAATCCCTCGGGAGAAAAGGAGGGAAAGTTGGCTATTTTACTAAAAATAGCCCACTTTGACTTAACTGACATCGGTTCCTACTCGACCGCCGTCGGTTACGTAACCACCATCGGTTCCCTGTAAATGACCTCCCCCAACCAAAAACAAAGGATCGGAATTCATTTGAAAGATCCAGAATTCACTTGGCAGAGCAGAGACAAGTGAAGAAAAGAGAAGAGTTTGCAGAGAAGGACATCGAGCCCAAGACTGCAACTGAGGAACTAGAGCACAACGACACTCATCCAAGCATTGGGAGAGAAGATAGCTCATTTTTTATTGTCAGATCATCCCACCTGAGCCCTGCCTTCGTCATCACAATCCTTGGACCTGTATCTTCATCAGGAACTAGTAAGTAGTGTCTTGTATGTTTTTAAATAACATTTCTTGAACTTCTGAATCATAGTAATTATAACTTCACTCCTAGATCTACTACCGGGCAGCACCCTACATCTCACTATCATTCCTCTACCCTTACATTGCCCCAAGAACAGCTCCTACACTCTCTGAGTCTTCTCCATCACCCTATTGCCTACCCCTAATCATTTTCCAACCTTATAAACACCAAAGCCACCTCACAGCCAACCTTCATTGAAAGCCCCTAAATCACCACCCCTACCGATATCGGTTATCAGAAATCGGTACGTGTATAACTAGCAATCGGTTATACAAAGTTGACCGCATCGGTCACTATGACTCAAACCAGAACCATCCTTTCTTCTATTGCTTTTTAACAAGGTAATTAAAGTGTAATTTTGCAATAGCCTCTTTGCTATCATTTGTGTTAATTCGTATTAAAAGGGGAACTGACCACCTTCAAAAGGAAGTCTAATATTTCCTGGGCCCAAGGCGTAGTTCCCTCATTTATTGTCTAAGTAAAATCTGGTGGTCTTGTATTCTTACTTGCAGTAGTGCTTCCTAGACAAAAAAGAGTTCTTCGCAATCGATCTAATCTCTCTCTATGGCATACGCGTGCACCCTCCCAACATTCAACAGGTATTCCTCCTAGCCATAACCCTTATCTGCTTCTCAAGAGACGTGGGAAGCAGATGGCTTTAGCCATAAGTGCTTCCTAGAGGCACCGTATATACCAAACGCTCGAATGAGATCTAGGACCTCATGAGTGTTACAGAACCAATTTTAAGCTTTTTTATTATAATTTTCCGGTTTACGGCGATTCATAAAGTTTGCAGTTGACTATGGCAACCTACAAATTAGTACAATAGAATGCAATATACAAATTACATTCAAAAATTTGGAAAAATTGAATGACAAACAAAGTTTTTTTGTTTTGCGGGCCTTGGTGGCCTCAGGAGCCCAAGATGACCCAATATGCCGGAAGTTGTTAAAAGGAGGCCCGAGATGAAGTTTTTGGATGGTCTTCCTTTTGCAAATGTTGCCCAAAATCTAAAAATAGACTTAATGGAGAAAAAAATTACCCTAAATTTAGGGATTTTCTCGCTAAATATTTAGCGACCTATTTAGTTATAACTAACATGTTTTAGTGAAGGTTTTTCAGCTTAAAAGCCTCCAGAATTGGCAGTTTCAATAAATTTTCTCCAAATTTCCAAATTGAAAAAACTTGTGTTATTCGGTGTGAATCGACCCATGCACCTCCCATCTCTAAGTCATTCCTTTTGACAATGTAGACTCTATGAGTGCTTGGCTTATGGAAGGAACAAACTTGTATTTAAAGACAATGAATTTTGAACTAGAATTTAAAAAAAAATCGAGTTGGGCCGAGTGGAGGCTTACGTGGAACTTGCGTGGCACGAGCTTGGAGGTGGGTCTACATGGCTACGTGCATGGCGAAATAGGGTTTTCGTGTTAAACGGATCTAAGACACCTTTAGCTCATCACCTCCATTTTTGTTTGTTGTGCATTTTATTTTCACCTTGTTTTTCTTCTGTATTGTGTGCAGGGATGGCCACTCAGAATAGCTCCAACAGATCATTTGAATGTTGCTTTGGATACTCCATTCGCTTGTGTTTGTGGTTGTAGGTTGCGTGGAGATGTATTATAGGTGAGTGAAGATGCGATGGAGGTAGGGTTACTACAGGAGTCGTGGGTTGTGGATGGCTCGATCTATATTGCGAGGTCGCGAGATCGGGTAGCTTCATTGTTTGGTGATATACCTAGCTCGTGGCTCGGCCACTCTAAATTCTAACTTGTCACAATCCAGTCACCGATAAAATTAGACCGCTTAGTTTGGTTCTTGGCAATGCTTCACCCCAACTCGATCACAATGTAACTTTGTGTGGAGACAACGACCCAAATCTATTCTTTTCTCAGTAGGAGCTCTATCCCATTGAAGAATGGCTCAATTCATATGCAACTCCAATAGGGCTCAGTATATTTTAAAAATGTTAGAATGGCTCGGCCTTCTAACAATGACCCAACTCTTGGTGAATAACACAACAGCCTCCAAAAGTAGGATAAGAACCTCCAATTACGGGAACATGCTAGTATTATCTAAAGCTAATATCAGTAGTCATATTTAGTGGCAAAACCCCTAAATGAGGAATATATTTTTATTTTCAATACTGTAGTAATTTTTGCCTAGTCTTTGGGTGCACCAATGCAAAACAAATTTACATTCCAAATACGGAATGAATAGGAGGATGTGAGGAGGCAAGTATGGGGCTAGGAGAGTGCGGGAGGCTGCATAGGATCTCGATGCTATAAATGCTTCACCAATCTCCTCTTTCTCTTCTAGTTTCTCTTCCACACCTTCACAGTCTAGATTCTTGCTTTGGTACTAAACGTAAACAAGAATGGAATTCTAAAGTTTATATTAATCATAATCAACCAAAAACATAGAAGCAGTCGCAATATATATGTGTGTGTGTGTGTGTGTGTGTGTGTGCATTGCATAACCTTTGGGATAAAAACAAAGAGAAGTTGCAACAATGCAACAAGCAAATCTAAAATACATTAACTTCCAAATATTATCCCGGGAAGCACATAAATTGTTATAATAATTATAACAATTATCCTTGTGAAACAAAAAGACAAATATGGTTTTAAAACCATATAACAACATACAATAACCATATAATATTATTATTTAATTAATAAGATTAATTAAATAATTATTCATATAATGCATAGTTAAATTATCCTAACAAATTTATCAAACAAATAATTAAAGAAATTATGAAACCTAATTAAAACCCGAACCTCATAATTGTAGTGCTATGGAAATCAAGTTTTGGCGTGATTTTGTGTCTCTAAGTATTCTTTTCTAACCTTCGGTGTCAACGTGAGTCCAGGAATTGGGAATGTAGAGGAAGCTAGAAGGAGGTGCTGGAGAAAGTAATGGGTTCTTGTGAAATCTAGTTGTAATGCAAGCAAAGAAATAACAATACAAGTGAACAAAATTTTATTATGTAATCTCTAGCAGATTCTAACACTATAACATAGCAATACATGACAAAATTCTCAGTCATTTTATTTAGAAGAAGCAATGATTTTATATAATATTGGTTCAGAAATGGTCTAGCCATTTGGTATCGATAAAGTGTCATATCATATCATGAAGGGGGAGTTAAATACTCAATTAAAAATTACAAGTGGAAGATGAGTTTTATATGAATCATTCAAGCCCAAACATAGCTAAATTGATTCAAAAACATATACTAAAATTGAACTAGATTTAAGTAAAACACATCTAATTCACACATTAAGAGTTGATGAAAATTTTCACAAAACCGATGCCTTGCACAAGGCTGCGATTACGCAATTGCCACCCGATTAGGGTGGCATTTATCTGATGCAACCGATGCCTAGGAAGGGCACGGTTGCATAACCACTACCCAAGTAGGGTAGAGGTTCCATAACTAGAGGCAAAAAATAAGGAAAAACATGGTAGAAATCTAAGGAAAATCATGAGATGGCTAAGTAAGGTAAACTAGGATAAAAATATAAGCTGCCAAGAGGTTAAGGAGCTCGAACACCATTGGAAAAGACATGAATCATCATTGCATACTTTTTGAATTGTTTCCCAATAATGTAGCACATGTAAATTTGGGTGCATAGGTATTTCCCCTTGAGAGAAGAATTTTAGCCATGAAGAGGCATAAAACATAGAGTCTGAGTATCGTGTTCCCAAAATGGGGAGTTATAAGTTATACCAGAAATTCCCATGTGCCTGAATGTCACCATTTAAGCTCCGTTACTTGCAAGAGGAAATAAAAAATCAAGTGTAGATAAGTATGATATCAAAAAATAAACTCTAAAACAAAACGACAAGAGGAATTACCATTTTTGTGAGGATAGAAGTAAACCGGCATTAGTGCTCTAGCCTTGTAAACCATATACACTCAAAAAAGTTGTAACAAAGCATATATATAACTAAAACCATTTAATCCCAATTCATTTACACATATCCTCATTTTGATTTTGGAGCACTGGATCAACAGTAACCATTTTGAGTGAGAACATAGCCAAAATGATGAGAGCGATGATACTGACCATGGCCCCGCAAGTGATAGACCCAACGGTGAAGATAAAGGTTAGTATTTTTTGTTTTTTTATTTAAAACCTAAAAATGTAAAATTTTAAAAATCTATGCCTAGGGGGGTTATGTTAAAATTTTCTTGAGTTAAAATGTTCCCTAGGGGGTCACCTTAGTGGGTCTAGTTTTTGTTCTATTTAAAATAGTCAAGTTTTGTCATTTTTATTCATTTTTTGGTCAAAGAGGATGGCTCATCCACTTTGGATGCAATGACCTCCTACGAAGGGTGGAAGTTACATAAGTTCCACCATGCTCGGGGTAGTGATTACGTAATCACCACCTTCCGTAGGGGGTAGTTGCGTAATCATAGCAAAAATTATGCAACCACCACCTGCCGCAGGCGAAGTTTTGTAATTTTTGAGAAAAAACCTTATTTTGACTAACTTATATGGTTTTCAATTGTTTTATATTGTTTTTATGAGCTTATGCACTAAAACATGTTACTAAATTTATTTTTTTCTTGTTTTGGTGAATTCGGAAGGAGTTATACTTTCACCGGAGTCGGGAGAGAGTGTGTGATTCACTCCCGATCACTATTGCTCAGCTAACATAGGTGAGAGGGATTTATTCCACTGGCAATTTGGGTTATATAGGATCTCTCAGGTGCCACACATAACAATAGTTATCCATATTCTAAGAGACCTGTTGTCTTATTGGATGTTGATCGGAACACTTTCTAGTTTCCTGGTAGATGGTTGACAATTTGGAGAAAGGATCTCGAGGATATCTATAGGATTCTCAACATACTTATGACTTGTAGATGGTTGACACTAGAGAAAGGATCTCCAATTTTGTATAGACTGTGGTCATATTATATGGGAGATGGTGGGGTACCCAATATGGGTGCCAAGAATGGTATGTAACTATTATCAGTTTCCTCCACACCTATCCACACTCTCTGCAAGGCCATCATTGGTATTTTGGCCTCACATTTGATAGGAGACAAGGGTGGGGACAATCTCTTATACTTTTGGGCTCTAGTTATTATGTCTATTGAGCAACACATGAGAATTTTTTTTTTAGGTATGGAAATTCTTGGGACTAGATACCATGATCTATACTATGTTGTGAGGCTATAGGGGAAATCCCTGAGCCACCCTACCTTGGTGATGTATTGGGTGTATGAGTTGATCATCCCCTACCAGAGGGGAGCTAGTGTATAGGATCCGGGGCCATAAGGGATATGAGATGGAAAGATATTCCTATCTTCATAGGGGCACATCATCATGTTACCTCTTTGACTACAGATGATTTTGTTGTTAGATAGTATCAGAACCTAATTGGGAGATGGGCTGATGACAAGACCATACTACTTTCTTATATTGGTGCAAGATAGTTAGTGGATAGGAAGGCTAGGGTGGAGGTCCACCGATTAATATATTCCTCGTAGTTTGTGCAGCCATATGATGATGCACTTTTGGTGTTTCCTATTATTTATCGTGGTATCGAGAGATGCTTGAGAAGACCCTAAGGAAAGCATGGTTGGACTGTTATTACACCAAGGGTACCTATTAGTGTGGACATGGTCCCGAGTTCTTAAAGTACCAACATAACTCCTCCAGATCAAGGTTGAACCTACTCATAATGGGGTGGAGGAGGAGTATGGACGTAGCCATAGACATAGAAACCGAGGGTGATGTTGGTGAGGAGGTCGGACCGGAGGGGGTGATGAAGGTAGTGACTTAGAGAGGAGAGTCACAAGTGATTTTTAGAGGCTACTAGAGCAGAGGAGGAGGAAGAGAAGGATATCCTTGTTTTGAAGGATCCCCTTATCTTCCGAGAGGGGGTAGCGATGAGGAACTAGTGATGGGACGAGAGGGTTGACTTAGGAGAGGGGGTTACACAATAGATGCCTGCGGTGGATTCGTCACAACCGGTTGAACCAGTTGATCCTACCTAGATGCTCAAAGAACTGATTGGATAAATAATCTACTCTCGACATTCTTATCTAGAAGTGCTAATATGTTTAACCATTGTATTTCTTTTTATTTTTTATTATTTTCTAACTTATTGTTGTTTTATTTGTTTTCTAACCACAACTAACACGATTGGCAAGATCTTATTTGTAATATCCGTGTCGATAATTTTTGATCCCTATGGGGAAGACTCGACCAAAGCTATTGGAGGATTTGGGACAAAATTGTAGGTTAGATGACATATTGATGTGTTTGTGTCTCTTTGGAAGGTTGCAGAGCTCTTGACTTCTCAAAGAAAATAGACTACCACTTATGAGATGACAGAGAGGATGGCAAGGTGGGGCTAGTAACATAGTGATGCCACGACTAGTGGTCAATCTCATGGAAAATCTCACTACTCAATGGATTCATGACATTGGAGCCACAATAGGAGTCCCATTCATAGCCGTGAACCTTCCCGGGGTTCTCAGAGAGGATAGGCTATGAGTCTTGATTGCTTCGATGTAATTTTGTGAGGCATATTTATAAAAAAAATTATATTTTCATACTCAATGTGAGCGTATTGACCACACCTATTGTGTGATGGAATTGTATATAGAATTGATTCACTTTGTTATATACAAATGTCTCTTTTGATTTGGCTATCCTTTGCACGAGTTAATTTCATTTATGAATTACTTTGCATGTTTACTCTTAGATGTTTAGTATCTTTGATTTTATATGCTTTTCAGAATGCATGCAAAGTGGATGATAAATGCTATGATTGATCTTATTTTTTTTTTTATTTTTTATGATGCTAATGCAAACACAATGTAATGTTTTAAAATTTGATTTTTCAAGAAATATTCGATACTTCTTGTTTTGTTGGAAAAATGTGATGAAATATATGATAATAAAATGAACTCGTTTGACTTCTAACTCCATGCAACTAGTAAGATGTGAGGGATCATCACCATGGGATAGGAGGGACGTTATTTGTATGATTTTTATAGATGGAAATGGTGAGAGAAAGACAAGATGTTGATATAAATTTGATTAGAAACCTATAACTTAACTCTACACACATTTTACTATATAATGTAGAATGTGATTTTCTTGCAATTTTATATATAATTAGACCCGTGGATAGCCTCTTGATTGATAAAATATGGTATTAAGGTTTTAACTCTTTTAGAACATACACATATAACTCATTTTCTTAGAATTTAAGATTTTAAAGATTTTTTTATTAAACAAATTATTCATTTATTTGAAGAGATGCCCGATACTTTTCCCCATGCTACTAGTAAGAAGCATGGGATTGTCACCAAGTACAAGGCATAGGTGAGTAAGGGAACTTACCTCCTTTCTAGCCTCACACTTTTAGTAAAAGTGTGGGCTTATCATTGAAGGATGGTAGGGCAAGGAAGTGTAGTTTTATTTGTAAATGAAATATTTTTGTATTTATTAGATTTGAATTATAGCATTTTTATTTTATTTTCAACTTTGAGTTTTGGTTTTGGGTGGGAGATATTTCCCCTAGGATCAACCCCACACAACTAGTAAGATGCGAGGATCGTCACCGAGAAATCTAAGATAGGCGAGCAAGTGATCTAGGTTAAAATGTTTAGAATGCTTTTACTACCAAAGTTGTTATCTAGGAAAGATGTGACATCAAGAAGCTTCTAGAACAGACCATGCACAAAGAAACCTATGAAGAAAACTATGGGTAAAACTAAGTATGCAAGACCCTGGTAGGATTATTGTCAAAATTTTATCTTATCTTGTTAAATTGATGAAATTATCACAAATGTTGATGATAATTTTATGGATATTTGAAGAAATGTGATTGAATGTTTTTCTAGTATTTCTATAAGTTTTGAAAGTTTCTTGAAAGATAAGTTCCTCAATTAAAAATTACAAAATGATCTATCGGGATGAAAATGCAATGCGGATGCAATACTATACATGTGGAAATGCAGATGGATCATGCATAGTAACATTTTACTTGAAGTGAATTGATGGATTCAATGAATTCTTCACCCTATAGAGTACAGGGGATATGACACATTCTAGTAGTCCTCCATGACTCGATCTCGGGACCAACCACTTGGGACTGAATTTCCTTCCTTCACCAATTTTCTTGTCTATACAGTTGTCAAGTCTCAATATCGTATCTCCAATGAATATATCATGTTCATATACCTTCCTATTTTATTACCAACACATATTTTTAGTGTAAACTCTATGGTGGACATCAAATCTAAATCAAGCTTCATTGATGGTTTCTATCTCAACAAGACATGCCTCACATTATCCTTCTTCTCCTAAGATTCCTTGCAATGATATATTGAGACTGGGCATATAAAATTCAAGTAATAAGATTGCTTCGAATTGAATAGTAAGGAATATGGAGTTTCCCCATTGGTGTTCTTATTGGCATTCTATAGTCCGATAGGGCCAATAATAAATTTAAATGCCAATCGCACATGTTCTCCTTAACCATTTTCAGTTGGATGGATTTGACCATCTTATTAGTTGCCTCAATTTGTCCATATGTGTGAGGGTAGTAAATAGAGGATGTGTGATGATTTATTTTGAATTTTTACACAAATTGTGTAGCTCTTCTTTTAAAACAACATGCCATTATTAGAGACAATGAATTATGGGACCCCGTATCTATAGATGATGCGGTTAAAGATAAACTTTTTAATTACGAGACCCAAGAATGGTGGTAAGAGGCATGGCCTCAAGCCAATTTGTAAAATATTATGTGGTCATGATTATATAATTGTGGCCATCTCAGTAGATGAGGGAGAGAATTTCCCTATCAAATCCAAGCTGCACATGAAAAAGGGCCAAGGTGTCGGTTGTAGATCTTGGACAAGAATGTGAATCTCATGAGCGAATTCTTAGCAATTATGACACTTGCATATGTAATATGTTGTGTCGTGTTCTAAGGTGCAACAAAAATAGCCCATATGGTGTATCTTTCTAGTTCTTGCATGTCCTAAAAAATGGCCTCCACATGCCCCGCTATGGGCTCCAAAAAGGATATTTTCAGATTCTTCCTCATCAACACACCTGACTTAGTAGTAACACATCGAAAACTCTCTAATAGAGTACTTGTTCTATAATTATGTACTTGGCGGCTATGATGTGTAGTTTTATTATTTAGTGTGAATTTTCTCCCTCGGGGTACATGTGGTCCATAATAAAATTCACAATATCTAAATACCATAGATACGTAACAATGGGATGTTTGATTTCTCCATAGTATATGCACTTGTCGAGGAACCTCAAGTCTACTAACTCTCCATTGTCTAACGGGTTGTTTTCCAGCCAATCAAGAATTGTTTTTCCCTTGAAAAACTTTTGGTTGGTATACATTAGCTTGAATTATTCCATTAAGGTTATGAAGCATCCATATTTCTTAGACAAAAAACCTTGTGTTATGAATGTCTGAAGATAATCCATTTTGACAATAACCAACATTTCTTGGTTAAACATGTAAGGACTCAACCATTTTTTTGCAAATATTATAGTGAGGAATTCCTTTTCCACCAACATATAATGTGTCTCGTAGTCTAAAAATTTATGAATGATGAAATCAATTGCATGTTCATGCTTGTCATTGTCTTGCTATACTAACATGTAGGCAAACAACACATCTGTATCCCGAGATTATAAAATGAGGGGGTGATTTGACTTGGGAGGCATGAGCATGGGAGGTGATAGAAGGAATTATTTAATTGATTCAAATGCCTCATAAAAATCATCTATCCAAATGTTTTAGCAATCCTTCATTAACAAATTATTTATCAAATGAATAGTGTAAGTTAAATCAAGTATGTAGTTGTGGATTTCACTAAGATTTTGAAGAAAGGACCTAATTCCCAACTCATTTGATGGTGGAGTAATTTCTAAAAATGAGCAATTTCAATCGAATCCACATCAATCTCTCATGAAGAGATGATGTAACCCAATAAATTCCCTCCAAAAATGCATTTTTCGGTTTCAATGTAATGTCATATTCAATGAGACAAGAGAAAATGATGTCAAGCACCTCAGGGTGATCGTATCACTTTTTGTCCTTATCCAGAAGGTAGTCAACATATGATTCAATAATATTATGAATAATATCATGGAATATATAATTCATTACCTGTTGGTAAGTGGCACCAGTGTTCTTGAGACCAAAAAACATGACTGGATAGCAATAAGTTCCCTAAGAAGTAATAAAGGTCATCTTTTTTATCTTCCTCAGAGATCATAATTTGATTGTACCCATAAAAACCATCCATAATCATTAATAACTCATAACCAGATGTTTAATAATGATAACATCGATGGATGGTAGTGGGAAATCATCTTTGGGACATGCTTTGTTTATATCCTAAAATTCAATGCAGATTTGAATTTTTCTTTTATTTTTAATAACGGGGTAAATGTTAGATACCCACATTGCAAATTGATAGGTTTGATGAACCCCACCTATAGGAGTTTCATAATTTCCTCTTTAACCATTAGTTCCACCTTTAGTTTCATAGGTCCTGGATTTTTTTAATGGGATTGGTATCAGATTTGGTCACAAGGTTGTAAACTATAACATGAGGAGAAATTCTTGTCATTTCTTTATAACTAAATATGAAGGATTTCAAATGTTCTTTAAGAACCTTCATGTGTATTTCTACCTCTTAGGAGTTAACAAATAACCTAACTTCTAAATTTTTGGGTTCTCCTTTATCCCGATGTTGATCTTAATCGTCCCCTTGATCAAAGAGGCATTATATTCTTCAAACTCATGTGGGGCTGGAGTTAGTTCTAGCTTCCCTTCCTCTTCTATCTCACAAATCTCAAGGCCTTCCGAAGAGGGAGGTTCCATCGTGCAATCTCAAAAGAAGGAGGAAGAGTGAGGAATGAGAGAAAATCTTCTCTTATGATGTGTGGGATGTAAATCCGTATAAGGGTTGAGGTACTTTAAGATAACATCATCATTTTCTACATAATATATGGTAGCAGGCTCATTATTAGCCTCAATATATGCCATGATTTCATTTGTTGGAATTTTGTGAACTAAGGGCTCAACGTGAAACCAAAATTATGAAGTTGGTTTCTTCTATTTCTCTACTTAGACAAAAATAGGTAGAAAACGTAGCTATGGAATCAAAAAGAAGGTTTTTTGCATGTGGGATGAATTCAATTAAAATGAAGTCAAAACCTTTACTTAAATTGAGTACAATAGTTTTATAGAGCTAAAAGTGTTCCTCCCTAGTATCATACACCTCTAAAACTTGATTAGTGACTGGTTACGAATCATCTTATACTCTAATGTTACAAGCATCCATCATTTTGGCTACTATCAGACCAAGAAGGAGATCCTCGTATTATGCACCATTATTTGTACATTCAAAATCTAGCTTGAAGGCAAAAGGAGTTACCTTCCCCTCAAGATAAGTGAGGATCACACCTGCCCCAATGCCAAAGTGGAATTTCCCCCCATCATAGTTAAGAGTCCCATAGTTTCTTGGGAAGATTTACATTTGATCACTATTTGTATCTTCCTCCTCCACTTCGAGATCTCAACCATAAAAATTCCTTCAGCTAGAAGAGAGCCAAGTCCCAGATCATGTCCTATTCCCATGGAATCAAATGGAAGGAGAATGGGAAAATAATTCTCCAACAACGCGACAATATTTTTTTATGGTTTTTGTTGATACTGTCTCAACAATAACAACTTCATCTTTGACTTTTGGAATCCCTTCGATAAAATTGGTAGTTTCTAATTCCATTTTGGTAATCAATTTTATCTTTAGAGTTGAACTCATAGGTTTGTTCGGTTTGTTTACGGGGAGTTCAAACTTAGTATGCACCCCAGGTTTCTTCTTTAGGTTAGCCAATTGAATGTAAAAGGGATGTAGGTCACCCTGTGTAACGAATAATTTCCCCAAATGTAGGAATCTAACTTCTTGAAACAATTTTGAAGCAATTCCCTTAATGTGATGTATCCAAGGATGATTGAGAATCATATTATAGTTGGTTTCCTATTCTATAATATAAAACTCTGTAAGAACCATCTTGGGCCCTAGGGTAATTGGTAGCACTATGGTCCCAATTGATGTGTCCTTGAGGATATTACACTCTATCAATGTGTTTCTTGTTGAAGAGAAATTGGTTTCTTCATAGCCTAAATTTTGGAGAAATGAAAAGGAGACAATGTTGACTACTACCCTATCATCAATCATTGTGCTCTTTACGTAATTTTTGTAGATCCAAACTTTTAGATTCATAGTTGGATCACCTCTATGTGCCAACTCAATATATGTGGGCATCTTGTGGATGTCAAATATAAACTTGGAATATTTTTGGGCTGCCCAAGAGTATTTTCTTTGAAGTCTATGTGATTTAGTTTCACCTCTAGAGGAGGGCTGAAATTGATCAAATGTCCAAGACCCAATGCTTCACACAAAGTAGTTCTATGAGTAGGAGAGTTCTTCAACAAATCCAAGGAGATATGAGAAAATATCTTTTTAAATCGGTAATCAAGTCATAAGCCCCCACCGGCTTTAGAAGTGTTGGGACATCCTATAGTATGGATGGATAAATAGGAATGGGCTGCAAAGAGTAGTCTCAATTTCTTGTAGTGACATTTATTTGAGGTTCGGTTTCTAACTTTACTACCATGATATTAGTTTGTTGATGAAAATCCAATGAGAGGCAATACTAATGTGGTTCATGAAGTTGAAGCTTCATGATCATTAATTCCCATCGAGTTACCCTTGTTTCTATCATTTGGGTCCAACTTACCATTGTTAGGATGTTTTGGAAGGGGTTCATTAAAGATCTTGAGTGGTGTGTTTTTAGGGGATATGGGTCCCATATGAGTTTCCAAACTTATCTCAACAAAGAGTTACATTTTATTCTCTAGTGGGTGTTTTAGGAACTTGTTATAGTCATAACATGTTCTAGCATCATGGCCTCGGACCCTATAGAAGCCACAATATAGGTGAGGATCATAATCCCAAGGTATTTGATTTTTGTTTTGTTGTGGTCCAAAGTTTTGATTGTTATTTAACTATTGGTTATTATAATTGAAGTTCAGAGGTTGTTGTCCTTGATTATTATATTGGTTTGGGTACCCGGATGGGTATTTATTAAGGCCTTGAGCTTGAAATTTTTGTTGTTTGGGTGGAGGACTATTTAAATCCACCACGTTGATTGTAGAATAATTTTTTTACTCCTCTAATTGTTACCATTTGTGTTGTTGATATTATTTATACTTTAGGTGTTAACAACATTTTGTTTCTTTTATTGGTAAGTAACACCTTTGGTTATAACACCATGGTTTTTGTTGAGGACCTTAGGTCCTTGGTCGTTGTTTTCATTATTAGAGTAACTTAAATTACCCTGATCGGGAGTGATCAACCTCCCATTTAAACCATAGGTATTTTGACCATTGTCTATTACCACTTGACCAATGTGCAGAGAACCCTCCAACAACTATTCATAACTCTTTATGGGGAACTTCTAGACTTCATCCTTCATTTCCCAGTTAAGAGAGTGGAGGAATAGATCACAAAGCTTTTTCGATCCATGATGGGGCATTTTCTAAAGAGTAGAGGAACTACTACCATATTTTTATGAAATGTGCAGTAGACTCATTGTGCTTTTGTTTTATATGCAGGAATTCCTTGATTCCTATTCTCAATAACTTTTTCATGTCAAAAGCTTTGATGAATTTAGAAATGATTTGTTTAAAGTAATATATTAAGGCTTCAGCTATCCTGTACCAATCAAGATTGATTCCTTCAATATTCTTAGGGAATATTTTCACTACAACTACATACCATGGGAGAAGCTCTCGAATGACATTTGCATATTCCTTGATATGTGCACATGGATATCCCTCTCCTTTAAATTTAGGAAGATCAAGTAGAGGTCACAGAAGCATTACAAGTCATATATTAAAATCCAATGGCTCCTTAATATATTCAACATATGTTGGCAGTGCTTAGGACTCTACTATGGATGACCCTTGATGGGGAGGTGGAGTAGGTATGGGTGGTAATTGATATTGCACAATGTAAACATTTGTAGAGGGATATGGCATCCTCTATGGTGAGCATATGAACTAGGAAAATAATAAATGTCCCCCTATGAAAACTTGGAATACATCATCAGTATATACAGGGAACATTACTCTCTTATAGAGTTAGAGGCACAAAACCAAGAAACGTTGCATTACTAGTTGGGATGATGTTTGAGAATTCACTTCTAGCTTGTGACTATTAAGGGTATCCATACAAGGTGTGTCGGGGCATACCTAATGTGCTTAACCCTATGAGGATTTATCTAGGGCTTGGAACACGGTGTAAATTTGAGGATTATTTGGCATAGTAGGTTCTTGGAGAAAGTTCTTTGGATGATGGAGAATCTTTCCTTTCCCAGTAGAAGATGAGGCATGAGTAGTCTGGGAAAGTTCCAATTCTCTAACCCTGTCCACCAATGTTGAGATCACCTCACCCGATGATGGTATGGTGTTCTATTTTAGCATACATTATTGAACCTTGTTAGGTTGCAAAGGAGTGTGATATCCTTCTATAAACTGTTCATTTTTTGGCCACCCCTCATTAGGAACATTTTTCGTCATTTGTGGGGGGGTATAGGTGTTATTATGAAGTAAGACATCAACATATTCTTGAATCCTATCAAGAGATTGGTCCATGTTTTTGAAGTGTTGTTCACTTTGGGAATAATGTGCTAAGTACTCCTCATCTAATAATGGGAGAAAATCAGACTATGTACTTGATTTTGCAATCGAAAAAAATCAAGGAGAGGAGTTTCACTCTCCAATGAATGTAATATTGTTATAATTTGAGAGTTTAGGCTATGGCTTGATCAATATCCTCAATCATGACAAATGATCCATTATTGGTCCCTTGAGGAGGAGTTTGAGACATAGGGAGATTATTTGAGTAGTTGTCCACCCACCCAGATAGTGAGGGTGATTTGTTGCCTACCCATTTGGTAGTAATATGCCTCGAGACCCAAAATGGGCCAGCCATATCCATCTTGTCCCAACATATTTAGGGGGTATATGAATACCCATAAAATAATGGGAGAGAGGGAATATGGATGAAAGAAAATGGAAATGAAAAGAGACCAACTCTTCACATCGGGTTCACCAATTTGTATAAATGAAAATTGACACACGACCTTCAATCACACTCAACCTTACAATGTCATTCTAGAACAACTGATGTAGAAATAATGGATGGATACTAGTAGTGAAATGTGATATGTGGATGAAAATATGTAGAAATGGGATGAACAAGTTAATAAGGAAAATTAATGTCCTTGATGTGAAATATTGTGATCTTCTCATCAAGGGAAATAAAGGCCCTTCTAACTTAAATGGGTCTAATAGATGGATTGGTAAAGATAGCCACGCGAAGATTCCAATCAATATCGAGCTCGTGGAAATCCTTTCTAATAGTTTTGGGATACGTGGAAAACTAATGGGTGCCTCATAATGATGTTAAGACAAGGTCATGGAATAAATGAGAGTGGCATGGTTCCGCTAGATTGATGGACGGTTAACTAGTTCAGTCTAGAATGTGAAATCTCTATAAGTGTCTCTATTCATGACGTTTAGTTATCTAACAATATCCGGGGATGCAAGGATGTTCTAAAACTAATGAACGTAATCCAGTGTATAAATATAATTGGTCTTTGGGTCTATTTGGTTTGGGGAATGCTAGATCACCACCGTAAATTATATCTAGTGGTGGTCCATAAATGGTCATGTGTGCATTTGTGCAATTTTAATTTAATAAAAAAATAGCAATCTAATCTAAATAAGAAAAGATTACACTATGTTTTTCTGATTTTGAAATATAAGGAAACGAAATAATAGAAAGCAACTAATCTAATTAAAAGATATATTTTTGTGCTTTTCGGAGCTTTCGAATTAAATGAAGAAAATTAATAAATGCAATCTTCTAATCTAATTAATAAATCATAAAAAAAGAAACAACCGGATGTAGTTGTTTATAGTGTAGAACAAATCTAGTCTATTCCAAATAATTAAAGCTTCTCTAAATGATGGATATCAATTAAATCCACTACTCTACCTTAGAGGCACAATAACAAATAAAATCTTCGTAGAAGCTTTTCTTCCCATTTAACTTCCCAAAAAAAGTAAAGAAGGATTCTATGGAGGATATTCTAAACGAAATGATGCTTTATTTTATTTGTAAGTTAACACAAAAGCTTTCTTAGAGAATCAAATCTTTGCAAATCTACAGAGATAGGAAAAGGAATCTATCTATCCTATGAAATCTTTGTTGAAGGAAATTATCTACTAAAACTATTCAATGGTAGATATAATGAAAATGTAAATTCCTTTGCTACTTTTGTAGTAAATAATGTGCATATTGATTTCTTAGAAAAAGATTTAAAGAAATAATGAAACCCAACTACAACCCCAACCTGGTCATTACAATGATGTGGAAATCCGGTTGGGGTTTTCTTTTAGATCCGTCGATATTTTTTTAGACCTTCAAAGGTGTCCACGTGAGTCTAGGGAGCTGGGAATGTAGAGAAAGCTAAAAGGAGGTGTTGGAGAAAGAAATGGATTTTGGGAAATCTAGTGGCAACAACGCAAGTAGAGGAAGAACAATTCAAGTGAAAAAATATTGATTAGGTAATCTCTAACAAGATTGTAGTAGGATAACATAGTAGTAGTACACAAAAACATTCGTTAGCCATTTACTTTAGAAGAAGCGATGGTTATAAAGAAGGTTAGGTGGGAAATGGTCCAGCCATTTAGTAGAAATGAAGTTCCATATCACAAGCATGAAGACGTATTTAAACACTGAATCAAAATTCAAAATTGAAAGAGAAGGTTGATAGGAATTATTCAATCCTGAAATTAGCTAAATTTATTCAAAAACATGCGCTAAAAGTGAACTTGAGTGAAGTAACACATGTCTAAATCACGCATGAAGAGCTTTGGAAAATTTCATGAAACCACCACCCTACATAAGCCAATGGTTATCCAAACACTTCCCATGAAGTGTAGTGGTTACGTAACCACCACCTAGGAAGCGTGGCGGTTCCATAACTAGAGGCCAAACATAAGGAAAAACATGGAGGAAAGATAAGGAAAAGCATGTCAAATTAAGGTAAAATAGGCTAAAAATATAAACTACGAAGAGGTTAAGGAGCTTGAAAAAGTTTCGAAAATACTTGAATCATCATTGGGGAATTTTTGAATTGTTTCCTAACAATGTAGCATGTGAAAATTTGGATGCATACAAGAAAACTCTTATTGCTTATACACTTCCTATTTATCTAGTGCGGATCTTAACCTCTATCCACTTTTCCTCTCGCTATGTTGACATTATTTTTTCATATCTTTTGTAATCTTCTCCCTATTCTAATTCTACCACCATGGAAAAGTATCTCTTTCATCGTCACATGAATATCCATTATTCACACACTTGGAGGGCATCAAAATATCCCCTCCTCATAGTCGTATGTTATAATAAACAATTGTCTATCCCTATTATTCACGTACCCATTTATACATTACGATTTCTTTATAATTTGTTTCAATATTTCTAGAATCACTTTCTCATATCTACACTATGGGCACACCTTGCTACATCTCTTTATACTCCTATAATACCCCTTTTTTTTCTGCCCATGCTTACTTATGGATCCTTATATTCATGGTACACAAACTACATATATACAATACAATTCCTTTAGTGCACTCTACATACTTTGGATATTCTTTCTTACAATGATCAGATATATTTTCTAGCAACTCCTAATTTACAAACTTGGGGAAAATTTCACTTCCTCTCCTTCCATAAATGTAAGTTGTCTCTAGTGTCTAATATCACACTTTACGCTCCACGCTTCATATCTATATCTCTCTAAGCATCCCAAAACTCCTTGGTACACACATTGTATCATCATTACCCTATGATGCAATCTAGTTCCATAGTTCATACTTGACTATTGGGGGTCTAAATATGAAATGAACCTCACCACATTCACTTTTCACACTCTATGCTTCATGATCTATCTTTTATCACACATTATTAAACCATTTCCTGGTGACACTCTCATGTTCTATGGTTCATTCTTGACTAATGAGGGGGAATTTATAAATGAGCCTCATTTCATACACATCTAATGGGGGAAATGGTGTTATTATCACATTCACACATTTCATACCATTCCATCACACTCATACACTGCATTTACATATCTTGGTTGCATTTAATCTTGCTAGCTTATTCTATTTACATGTTACACATTGTTTTCCATGCTAGACAGATTCATAATATGTCATCATCTTTCTATTGTGCATTCACTTGGTCTTTTCAAGTGAATGCAGATCTCTTATAGGTTCTTACACACTACAATGATGATCAACAATGTACATTTTACCCAGTGCCACTCGAGGCTCTTGGGGCTATCCACTTTCTCTACTATCAACACTACACAATTTCTATTATTACATCTTATTATATATACTTTACCTTTCATTGATTCATACACATTCATGATATGTTATTTATATTTCTAACATACTAATGCTTGCTTCATTTCTAGAATTTTCTTTGTAGGACTATTTACAACCATGGTTATTTGATACATTTTGCTTGATCTTGTTTTCCATTACATGTTATTATTTACGGGCTATGCCCTATGTCTTGTTTGGTCTTTGTATGCTTTTGGATACTTCAACCTAGATTGTCTTGTGACATTTTGAGAGATCTACTATATTTGAAGCCCACTTTTTGTAGTCTATATCGTATGCTCACTTATTTGTTACAATGTATTCTACTTGCATGCTAGCTTTGTTTGCATTAACACATATTCCTAGCCTACATTTTTTGCATGTGCCTTGGTTTCTACCATGCACATCCCCTACCCCCATAGGTATCAACTTGATTAGCATAATGTCCTCTCTTTTGGCCGCACACTCTTACAATTTTCATATACACCCAAAATGAGGGGGTATACATTGGGTGAAAAAATCACTCCTATAATAGCTTAAAGATATAGTTCAGGTCAGTGCATTATAGGAACATAACACAAACACAATTATTGAGTGACCTAAAATTTTACTTGGGTCCTCAAAGCATAGTATAGCCACCAACACCTATACTTAGATATGAGTGCCTAGGTTCTTATTTCCTTCCCTAAGCGTTAATGTTTTGGGGCACATACAACCAAATTATAAGATCAACACAATTCATAGAAGCCTTCAAATAAATTTTATAGTTACGAGCACAATCCTGTAATTATAGAATTTATGTATTCTCCTACAATCCATTTCAATAGGATCAATCAATACTATAGTGCCCACTTCCCTTTGACACCTTTTTTATATTGTTGATTTAGTATGATGTTATATGTTGGATCATGGATTATTGTTGATCTTGATTTAGTTATGATGGATGATGATTATTAGAGACACTTCATATGTGGATGATGATATACTATTTGACATGGATATATTATGAATTTTGTTCGGACATGCGATTTTTGGATATTGTGAGTAGATATAGAAAATGGACATTATACGATGATGATATAGTAGTTGTTATAAATTGTATGTGATATTTTTGGTTGCCTTGATGTTGTTGTGATTCATATGTATAGATGATTTTGTGATTATATTTGTATCATGTTCGATGTTCTAATATGGCCACGAGGCTGAAGGAGGTATTTGTGTTTTGCAGGTTAAACTATCACAACAAACATTAGGGGATTGGAGACCAATCACATTGGAATTCTAAATGAATTCAACAAGGTCACCATGGCAACTGTATTTGTAGTGTGTGTTGTATTTTGTTAGGGATTCCCATGGGGAGGATTTCCTTTGAATGTGAATAAGGGGACTTCTATATTTTATTAATGTGGTTCCTTTTTATTATTGCTTGCATGTGTTTATTTTGTGATGCATTTACCCCTTTCTTTATTCTTTTAATTGTGGAGAATTAATGTGAGTAATCATATTGTTAAACTAAATAAATAAATAAAATTTGGATATAAGAAAGTAATTATAGAATTTGTTTCCTTTTGTATTAAATGTTGTAAGTATGTGTAAGTGATGTGTAAGAGTTGTGTAAGTCAGATTTTGGAGTATGAAACACTCCAACTCCATGGAAATTCGAATTTGTCCTTGGAGGCTGTTTTTGGAGGCTTGTGGGACAAGTAAACTTGTCCCATACCTCTTAATTTTATTTACCAACCATACCTATGGTTGGAGGGTTGATTTTAGACCTTTTTAATGCATTTTGGGAAGACAAAATTGTAAGTTTTAATTGCACTCTTCTTACATTTTATTAAATTCATTCCTTTGGGGTGTGGGCTTTTTGGAGTGTGTAAGTTTATTTGACATATTAGTCACCCACCTCTTTATTGTGCTTTGGAGAATGAATTTGACTTTTTGTTGGAGTTGAGGATGTGTGATGTGGCATCCTACATAGATCCACCTCATCCTCTTCTCTTCACTCTTCTATAAAATTGAAACTCCTTGCTTTGTTTTGGGTTGTTGTTGAACTTTTGGAATGCTTCCTTGGGGTGAATTTTCTTGTTGATTGAAGCTCTTGCTTTGGAGGAACTTTTGGGAAGACTGTTACATGTTGTGCTTGGTTGTGGATTGATTGCATTGGATTAGAGATTGTTGTTTTGGAACTTAGAAAAATCTATCATAGAGAGGTAAGAGCTTGGCTCTTGAAATACTCTTCTCCTTTTTAAATGTGCATGTTATTATGTGAATGTGTTAGCATGTGTGTGGGCTATTTGGGTAGATTTCTAGGAATGGTGTAGGAGAAGGATATGGGGAATCCATGTGGGGGGTCATAAGGGAATGCCAGTGGCATCAGAATTCTTGTGGAGGGAGTTTGGGATTGGGATCCACCATGGAAAAGAAATAGCTTACATTTCTTACTTTGTGGGGGGCATAAGGAAATTTGTGGGGGCATAAAGAGGGATTGTGGAGGGCACAAGGATATGTGATATGATTTATATTGGCGCAGTTTGTTACAGGTGGATACACAATTCCCATTCGAGGCATAAGCATATTCCCCCATAGGTCTTGATCCTTTGGATTGCATGATGAAGCCTAAGTTCTACCTTAATGTTTCAATGTATTTGTAAACTGTTGTTTTGTTTGGACTGTGTTTTAATTTGAAATGTGCATGTTGAAATATTGCTTTGTGATGTGGAAGCCTGTTGTTTCCATGAGTTGAAATATGTTTCTTATTGCATTGTGGTTGGGGCTTGGGGGCCAATGAAGAAGGTGAGATTCTCCTTTCATTGGATGTCTTTGTTGGGTGGAGATCATTGTCTTTCCCATACCTTTTTGTCATCAAATGGAAGAATGAGAAGAATGCATGTTGTTGTTTTGGAGATGAGAAAAAATAGTTTGACAGTACTTTGTGAAATAAAAATCACATTGTAACCTTCCCCACTTGAAGTGGATGAATTTGTAAATGTTTTGAAATGGAAATATATTTTTATCGAGCTATGAAAGTTGTAAATTTTTAATGTGAAATATATATATACTACGTTCGTGAATTTGAAAGAAAGAAATTGTAGTTTTTGTACTTTCAGAAACTATGTCTGACAACCAAAACATGACCAAACACATATAAAATGACCAAACATGCATTTTTAAGAGGCTATAAATACCAAGGTGCAGGGCATCCAGAATTTACCTGATTTTTTAAATTTTTATAGTATTTTTTAATTATTTATTTACTAGTCAGATTTTAAAATATTTATGGCCACAAAGTGGGACACACTTGTATGCTTTGACCCATATGTTATATGCATTCAAGGAATTGAGAGATTTAAAGTTGTATTTGAAATCAATAAAGGATTGCAATACCATTCTTCATTTGCATTGTTGCATTGAAATATGATCTTTAAATGTTATTGAAATCTCTGTTTGAAAGAAAGGAATACGTATGAAGGAATTGTATTATTTTGCTCTTTTGAAAATAAGACAAAATTGGAAATCATACTTTGCATTTTAGCTATTATATGGTTTGTTTAAATCAACTAAATGTATTAGATTAGAATAGAAATGAATCTCCATATTTGAATGATGAAAAAGTTAGATAGACCCTTTTTAATCTGATCTCTGTTATAAAAATTAAAACTAGCAAATACTTCTCTAAAATGCACAGTTCAAGCCTACAAACAATAATCAACATTGAAACATTAAAATTGAACATGCCAGGGTATAAATGATTCCAAGTAGACTAAAATACTTAAGGAAATATTTTAAAACATTACAAAATATGGCGTAAATGTTTTCACATCTTTTTTCTCACAAATGTTGGAAAATTCAAATTGGAAATCAATCAAGCAAAATTACCCTCCAAATGCATCCTAAATCCTTCTTAGAATAATTCTCCATGTCTATTTGGCATGTTGAGTGAATAAGAAGATCAAATTGAAAAAATTTAAAAGTTAAAATTTACCATTCACTTTTAAAATCCTATAGGGACGTTTTCTTAAAATTGACCCCTTTAACTTTATCAAAATCTAATATTAACAATCCCTATGCAAAGAGGATGTTGAGAAATTTCCAGAAAGTCCTTGTTTTCCCAAAACTAAGCTCTCTATAAAAATTTATGGCCCTCTGAAGTTTTCCTTCTGGGAGGAAAATTTTCTAGCGGGCCCGTGGTCCGAATTTTTTCCTCTAAAAACTTAGAATTTTTTTGGGAAATTTTTGAAATTTTCTCTACCACCTAATCAACTGCAGCCAATCGAGGCTACCACATGGCACAATGGAGGGAGGAACCCTTGCGTAACTTAACCTTTTATGAGAAAATACATTTGGAATTTTTTTATAAATTTCTCCGAGCCCCGCCAACCCACGGCCAATCGGGTGCTGCCACGTGGCTCGGCAGAGGCATGGGAGGATTTAATACTTTCAATTTTCTATCCTTAAAATATTAAGGTCAAAAAGTGCTTTGACATCCTGTCAATCCACAACAAATAAGGTGATGATAGATGGTGTCATCTGGGTTAGGCAGAGGCACGTGGAAAGTTTTGTCCTTCGCGCTTTCTAAACCAAAATTCAAATATTCACGTGTGTCCCCGCAATTTCCCATGCCAATCTGATCAGACACGTGTCCTCCTCGGGCCAGCGGGCATGTGGAGTAAAATTACACTTTTGCACCACTGAGGGAAAAAGTGCTAAAGCCCTTCCCCACTCCACCGACCCGTGCAAGGTCAAATTTTCACCCTTGGGCATGCGCAGGCCCACTCTTGGGGAAAAGTTTCATCGCAAGGTCCGTCGGCCTATAACTTGAGTTTTACGAGGATTTAGGAGGACTTCTTTGTATCATTGGAAAGGTGAGGAAATTTCCTATCAAATGGAAATGATTTAGGGAAATTTTTAATGCTATAAGTGTGAGAAAAATCAAGCTGAAGCTTTAAGCCTTTGTTAGAGAGTGGGTATGGGAGGAATTTACCCTCCGAACCTTATTGAACCTCCTAACCCTAAATATTGGACTTTTTGACTCTAATAATTGTTAATAAAGGAAAAGTATGTTCTAGACATTTAGAGTTGATCTGGAACTTGTTAGTGATAGTTGTTTCCTTGTAAGTAGTTGTAGATTCTTTTAATTAAAAAAAATTATTCCATAATTTTTCCTAACTAATCCTAGGTTGTTTCTTGGGTCTCAAGTGGGTTGTTTTTTACACATTTTGTAACTAACATCCTATATTTATACATTTTGTACTTTAGTGCACGTGTTCTCTATTTTAGTACGTTTGATACCTTTAATAGCAAGTTTATGTTAGAGATCCTTTTTCCATATTTGAAGTAAATATTAACTTACTAATTTTTATATTTCACAACATTTTTCTAGTAGCTAACATTATGGTTTTGGAGGAAAATCACATAAACGAAGGGAAACTCTACCGATTTAGCTTTTTGATCAAAATAATATTTTTTACCTAATGCTTGTGGTTGCAAGATATTAAGAAAAACTAAGACTACTAACCCTTGTTTTATAGTCTAATCAATCCAATAATATTAGGGCATTTTTAATTAAAACTAGTAATCTTTTGTTTTATAGGTTCACTTGTAGAAGACCCCTATTTGTATAGTCCCTCTTGTACTTTGTGTGATTTATTATTTAAATCTAAAGGTGACTCGTGTATGCTCTCCTCTCATGTCCTAGGATGATCTTGAGGATCAAAAGTGGCTAACCTTCCTTCCCTTTATTCATTTTATAAGGGTTAACATGATGTGGAAGTGTCATCCATGTACCGACCGTACACCTAGGGGTCTCGTGACGGTGAGATTCATCTCCACACATGTAGACACACCATTTGTCATGTGTGGGGTATATAAATTCAAGGAAAACTATCAAGTATTGGCTAAGAATCTACGTGTCTTAATTATAACATGAAGTGAGGGATTCCACATCCCAATGACTAGACCTCAAACAACATCCATGCCATATGGATTTGGGCCCAACATATTGTAAGGTATATAGGGGATGCCCCTAGAGAGCTCGTTTATCCTAGCCTAGGTAGCCTTGACGCAACCAAGCTATAGTGCAGGGGAAGGAACCACCAAAGATTACCCATTTCCCGATCACATATCAACATAAAGTTTTGCTAAATAAGTGAACACCACTTTGTCATATGTAGTATTGAAATTTTGATATAGCTTGATTGTACTCCCACTTGACTAGTTAGGATTGTGCATGCATGAGTGTACTTGTTTGAGTGTTTTGTCGAAACTAGTAAAATAACCCTCACACCAATCCTTGTAAATAAACCATACACTTATCACCCACCAATTTTTAACCATAATATTTGACCTTGATTTTCAAAACATACAACATCATAATTAACCCCATCCTTTTCACCATATAATCCCTCTCCCATTACATTAATCACATTCCCCTAACATTACACCCACATTTTGTAAATAATAAATCAAATTTTTATAAACCTTAAACATACATTACCATCATATAAATATTTCCACATCAAACTCCTTATGTTAATACAAAACAAAAATCCAAATATTTAATATAAAATTAACACTCCCATCTCATTAAATAAATTCCATAATCCCACATTCATTCATCTTTCACGAAACACAACCACACCACATATATCACCCACGACTCATCCCATTAATCACTTGAAAATTCCTATTGGTATCCAAAATCAATCTAGGTCCATAAGGTTTTGTTGGTGAGAAAATTTGTTGGGGACAAATTGGTGGTTATCTTGCGAATGGTCTAGGAGTCTAACTCCTTCTACTTAACCAATGTAGCTGTCGTATGTGCATACGCGTGAAAAGGTGGATTTCTGTGGTTACCTTTCGACTGGGGATCCAACAGGGGCACTCAACTGACCCTGTGGCCAATGCTTGCATATACTTGTAAGAGATGACTTTGGTTGGAATGTGGGAAAGGGAATGAGAAATTTACAAAAGATAAAACTAATGCTGCAAGTAGAAAATTAGAGACTTGCATACACTAGCCAGAAATTTCATTACATGCACTTGAATATAGAAGGAAACAAATCTATGTAATAGCTACAAGACCAAATGAATCTTAATGGGCAAAAATTACCAACAAACTCCTCAATCAAAGAGGCTAAAATTCCTTCTTCCTTTATTGAAGCTCAAGCAAAATTTGTACATAGTGTGAGAAATAGAAGACATTTTTAATGGGAGAAATGGAAGAAACTTGCTATCTCTTGCTCTCTTCACAAGGATAACTCTCTCATGAATTCACAAAAATAGCTCCAACATCTAAGAAGCAAAAATTCAGAAGAATTTTTAGAAGACCTTCAAATGAGGAGCTTGTTACAATTTATAGAAGAGGAGGAAAACTTTTCATCTTCCTAGTGACTTTTCGAATACCTTAATGTGACTTAAGACTGTTCATATTCCTTTTTAAATACTTAAGTCCCTTTTATAATAGCAAGGTGACTTAAATTTACATTACATTTCTGAAGTCACTTAAGTCATATCAAAAAGTGCAACTCTCAACATAAAAATATAACATTGAGGAGAGAGGGTGTTGTATGAGAAGAGAAAAGAAAGAGAAAGAAGAGGAAGAAGAAGGATTATGTTGAAGGATGAGCTGTTGTGGTGGACTTAGCTCTATTCTCTAACTACTCTCCACTTTTTGATCCTGAGAAGGCTTCTGTCTTTCCAAACTCCTGGTTGAAACGAGTCACCGCTGGTTCTACTTTTTCAGCATGAGGGATACGAATGCAGCTCAAGGTTTCAGTCCATCCATCGGTCACATTGTTGATGTCCTTGCACTTCCCGAACCATGATGAATGCTTTTCTATGATAAGTGCAATGGAGGCTCAGATTTTTGAGAAGAAGTCGAGGGTATCCTTAGTGAAAGATCCTTCTTGTCTTTCCATGAAGACTCTTTCCATGAAAAGACTCTTTCCATGAAAGATATTTCTTGTCTTCATCTTCAAATGGGAAAGAAAATACTTCAACTTCATCATTACATCCACCAACCATTGGCTCGAGAGGGACATCATATTTCTCTTCTTGCCTTATCTTAATATGGCTGAACTTCCCATTAGTTAAGGCTTCCAAATCAGCTTCACGATTATCTTCCATATTCAGGCTTGCGTTAAATGTTCGGCATCGATCTCGTGGTCTTTTGTTTCTTTTCCGTGGCTCTTAGCGAGTCCATATGTAGACATTTATTTCAAAGCTTTTGTGAGCTTATCGAAGCTGATTTTATCTCTCGTAGATGGCTTGACTGAGATCATCTTCATCCACAAATGGGAATGAGAATAACTCCTCATCTTGTAAAATCATATAAACTGATTTTTCTTCTTGAGGATCATCAAGAACCATCTCCTCTTCATCGTGGTCTACATCATCTGGTGAGTCGGGGCTGTCCTCTTATAACTCGAATCTCCTCAATGCTTATTCAAAATACAAGTCTCTTTGAGAAGGCATGTCTGGGCCTATCAAGATGGGGATATCCTCTTCTTCCTTAGTTGCCACAAAGTGATTCATCTGCCTACTACCTTGATACAAGATGTTAGCTTCCGGGCTTCCAAAATTTCATACTATGTACATCATCTTCTTCTCGAGAAGTAATTTCTCCATGTATCCCTTCACTGGTATGGTTGCAAAATACCAATTCATTTGAATTTTCCCTCTTAATTCTCGGTAGAAATTTCTACTCAAGAACATTTTGAACGAGGCTAGGATGTCTACTACCAAAATCATCGCTGAAACTTTCTTGTCTAGAAATATGGTGAGAACCACCTGTGCATATTTAACCTTCCCTACAAGTGAGACCTTTTTTTATTCCAAAGAGTAACAAGAGCCACTAGGTGGAGTCATTGTAAGTTTAAGAGCCTTGGCAACCTTCAAAGGCATCACATTGTCTGAGGCACTAGAATCTATTATGTAATTATTCAGTACATATTCTCCAACAAGAAGGGAGACATAGAAAGGTTCAAATTTATCAATATTTGATGCACTCAGAGAAATCATGTTTTGTGAGGGAGGTGTAGGTGAGTTTGGTAGCATGCCTTTGGAATGATGAGCCACATCATTAGGTGTTAGACTACCACTCCTGATGTATCAGACGAACCTCTCAAATTGTTCAGGATGAGTCCACAAATATTTAGTTTTAGTAATCTGCACTTTGGCTTTGTTTGCATATTCTATGAAGTCAAAGGGAGTAGATGCGGACAAGGGGAGTGAAGGGACTGATTTTGGGATCTGGATAGGCTTAGAAGAAAGATTTGATGTTCAAGGAATGGACAAGTATTTTGAAAGGAACACAAGGAGCTTTCAAGGAATTATATTTTTAGGAGTATATTTGGGTTTAGAAATGGAAGAGACATTGGAAGACTTACTTGGGATTTCGGGAGTCTTCTTACTTGCTGCAAGATCAAGATCCAACAATGCAGACTTCATGGAAGATGGAAGTGGGGATCCTCGGTTGATTATTTTGTTTTGCGGAGTCGACACAGGAGGATCATCAACCTTCTTTTATTTTTCAGCAGTGGAGGGAGATACTCTTTTCTCGGAGACTGAGAATGAGTGAATACCGCACATGAGAAATTGGGTGCATCTTCTTCATAGCCTCTAGAATACTCACAAAATATGATTTGTGTATATCATTCTCAAACTCATCACTTTCTTGGAAATCGCCACCTTCACTTTCTTGTTTAAACTCTTCTTCACTTTCTTGAAATCTGAAATTTACATTCATGGGTGGGGCTTCCAAGGCAAGTCTTTAGGGTGCTCCTACAATGTGATTTCTGTTGCTTATCCGAGAAGAAAATCATTTAAATAATTCCCTCTTCAAAGAGGCCATCTCATTCGCTAACTTTTACGGTGATGGATTAGTTATCTCATCTTCATAATGTTGGGCCTTGCCCTTTGATGGATTCTTGATCTTTCTAGAGAGGATGATATCATCATCCAATTCAATGGCCCTCCTTTGTGCTTCTACAATGTTCCTTGGTTCAACTCTTCATAGGAGAAATCCTACCTCTCGGTGATTGAGAGTTTATGAAGAATCTTTTGATATTTTTTGAGAGGGTGAATCTCCTTCCGGTATCCTATAAAGCAACCATTCAAAATGAGACACAAAGTCTCTCATCATTTCACTTTCTCATTTCCTCATTTGAGCCAAGCGTAATAATAGCAAATGAAGCTTAATGGGCACAAAGTACCAACAAACTCCTCAATCAAAGAGGCTAAAATTCCTTCTTCCTTTATTGAAGCTCAAGTAGAATTTGTACATAGTGTGAGAAATAGAAGACATTTTTAATGGGAGAAATGGAAGAAAATTGCTATCTCTTGCTCTCTTCACAAGGATAACTCTCTCATGAATTCACAAAAAACAACTCCAACATCTAAGAAGAAAAAATTTAGAAGAATTTTTAGAAGACCTTCAAATGAGGAGCTTGTTACAATTTATAGAAGAGGAGGAAAATTTTCATCTTCCTGGTGACTTTTCAAATACCTTAATGTGACTTAAGACTATTCATATTCCTTTTTAAATACTTAAGTCCCTTTTATAATAGCAAGGTGACTTAAATTTACATTACATTTCTAAAGTCACTTAAGTCATATCAAAAAGTGTAACTCTCAACGTAAAAATATAACATTGAGGAGAGAGGGTGTTGTATGAGAAGAGAAAAGAAAGAGAAAGAAGAGGAAGAAGAAGAAGGATTATGCTGAAGGATGAGTTGTTGTGGTGGACTTAGCTCCATTCTTTGACTACTCTCCACTTTGTGATCCTGAGAAGGCTTTTGTCTTTCCAAATTCTGGTTGAAACGAGTCACCGCTAGTTCTACTTTATCGGCATGAGGGATACGAATGTAGCTCAAGGTTTTAGTCCATCCATCAGTCACACTATTGATGTCCTTGCACTTCCCGAACCATGATGAATGCTTTTGTGATAAGTGCAATGGAGGCTCAAATTTTTGAGAAGAAGTCGAGGGTATCCTTAGTGAAGGACAATGGGTTGCCCACCCCTTTCTTGATGTATTCTTTGAAAGGGCCGATCAACTCATCAGTAGTTGAGTGTTCGCTCATTGCGGGTACTCCAAGTTTTTGAACTTTCTGATTTATGCTATCCTGTAGCTTGTATGTTTGTTCTTCTTTCTCCTCTAGCTCTGTGAAGGCCGATTGATTGCTTCAAATCTGATCGCCAAGGCCCTCGCCCATACAAGAAACCTTCTTATCGATCAATTCTTGATGATGGGTGTTGCTCATCTCACTCACTACTAGTCCCAAAGGTTCCCAGTAATCTCTTTCTTTCCCCACATCTTTTTTGAGTGCTCGCGTTCTGTTGGTGGTGGCGCACATGTATGCAAAGAGCTTGAATGCCTCTTGAAGTGTTGACTTCCCTTTTTGGAGATTGAATCGATCCATTCTTTATTTTCTCGGCCCTACATCGTGAAATCATGTATTCTTCTAATGGATTCTAGATCGAAGCTACTGAGGGGAACCACTTTCTCAATAGGAAGTGTTATAGTGCTTGGTTCCACCAAGTGTTGCACATAAGATGAAAGAGTTCGCACTTGCTCCTCTAGTCCCTCAATCTTCTCTTTGTATTATTTATTCCTTGCCATCATGCGAGTAGAAGATTGTTGGAATATGTGTAAATCTCCCTCGTGAGTAGTTGGTCCCAATTGGATTGTGCTCATCTCATAGTCAGTTGGTGTCATCTCGTCCACTGGCTTGATTACTTTTGGCTGAGCTACTTCAATATATTGATTACCTGTCTCCTCACTGTAGAATCGTGATGTTTTCTGCGTGATTTTTTGATCTTTTTTCTTTAGCCAATGCGACAATTGCTGATATATCGGGAGCTACTACTTGTTGCACCATGTGAGTGTCGAGGATGATCATTTCCTGCATCCACAGAAACATCTCATTGGTTTTAGGCTCAATGACGGGCGCATCAACCATTCTTTGTTCTGATGGAGGAGGCAAATCTGAATGAGAGGAGTGTTGGAGTCAACAACATGTGGGACCTCTTGAAGTGGCTCGAATATTAGATCATGAGTCATATACTCCTTGTTCACTTATGGTTTCTACTACTTCTCTTTCGTCTGCCTCAGCTTGAAGTCTTTCGATTTCTTTGATTTGAGCTCTTACTTCCTCTTCTACTCTTTCTTCTCTTTCTCTAACTTCTTCTTCAGTTTCTACGTCAGTGAAAATCTTCGAGGTTCTCGTTGATGTATGGAAACTCACCATCCAAAGGATTGGCAACACTCAGGCTCCCAACATGACCGGTTGTTTGACGAAGGGGAGGTCCTTGAATTCCGAGAAGCTCTTGTCTTCTTTGAAGTTCTTTGAAAATGGGGTTGGTTTGTCCTCCTTACCTCTGTTGTCTGGGTGTACCTTCTATCCGCTAGCTTGGAAATCTATGCTCGCCTTTATGGTGCTAGAATTTTTCTTTGCCTCTCCAATTCAGTAGTGCGTTCTTCTTCAAGGTCGAGGATTCTCGTGGTAATGAAGTAGTGGTTGACACTTTGTCTATTATGCCAAATAGCTTCTCTCAAATCAGAAGTGATATCTTCTTGGATGTGGAAGAGAAATTTGGGTCTTTCAACAAGAGGATTTCCTGAGAATAGCCATGGTTTGTAGACATGTGGCTCATGTAGCTATTCAAATTCTAGAAATTTTCTCTTTTGAATTTTGAATTTTAAGGTCATTCAGGTCCATGTACAAGACATCACTGTCTTCCACATCATACTCACAGGCAAAGGGTTGTGTCAGCTTTTGACCCATCCATTTTGTCTTCATATCTCCCTTCGAAAAAGTAACTTACTATTTTTAGTAAGTGTGGAAAAGCAATTCCTCGATCTTCAACTGGATGTTGCGGCTTAGTTTTCCTCTTTCTCCCCATGTTCCTTATTTCTTCTAGATCAAATTTCTATTTTTAGCAGGTGCTCGAGGGCCCACTTACTATTTTTAGTAAGTGCCAAAAATGTCTGTTCTGGTGAATTTTCAGTTGTAGTTTACCTCCAATGTCTTCGTCTCCTCTGCAGGTTCTTCTGTTGCTAACTTTCCCAAAATAGCAGTTCCTATGTAGTAGACCTACTATTTTTAGAAAGTTGTCCTCTAGGAGTTGGATTGATGTGGAATGAAGTTTTTTGATATGGGTTTTTTCCCAATATCCCTCCTCTGTAATTTCAGATCTGCCCGCTTAATAGTCCAGGAGATTTTAAAGTTTTAGTTTTCAGACCTGGCAGTGCCTCTGGGTACGGCAGCCATTAATGGACCTGAAAATTGCAGGTCTGGTTTTCTCCTCCATTTACAAAGAAATTTATATTTTTGATGTGTGTTTTTCTTCCGATGCTTCACGTGTGATCTTACTTCAATCCGCAACTAGTTTGACGGGAAATCCCACTTCTTTCTTCGTTGAGCCGGAAACGAGATTTCTTCATTGTGGCTGCTCTGTCACATGAGGGGGAGTTTGAAGGTGTATTTCTAATGGTCTTGGATAGAGGAATGAAAATAGAAAATGGTTCTTTGATTCATGCACCGGCTTGCAATATTTCTTCAGATCTTTGTTTTTAGGTTATGGAGATTTTCACCATTTTCTTCTTCTTGCTCTTCGTTTCTCCTTCTTGTTTTGATGAAAGATCCTTTTGAGACCTAAAAATCACTGTGGGGATCTTGTTTCATTGTTTGGGTTGAGCTGGTATGAGCATTTGCAATGGCGGGGTGATGGTAGAATGTTGCAGAGGAAGAATGGAGGAATGGAGTGCACAAAAACTATTAGAAGTTAGAAGTGAAGAAAGCGACACTTGGAATTTTTTTAAAAGATATGCAATATTAGGGTTAGGGAAAATTTTTCCATGTTTGATGTCCCTGACCTTAGGGATGTGAGGGACATAAAATTCCATGGTGGTCAAGAGCATGACACGTGGCGTTTGATCCAACGATAGGAAATGAAGAGGGAGAAAGTTACATTGAAGCACTAGAGCTGAAAGGAGGTCACATGGGTGTCCAGAAGACTTCCTATGGGGACTAGACACATTTTCCAAGGTCTTAAGTCCCCCACCTTAGGTTCACAAGGGACATCAAATTCTGCAGTGGTCTTGGATCTAACACGTGGTGCTCGATCCAACAGCATGGAAGGCATGCTCCAAATAAGCACCTGGGGGCTGATCTGTCGAGTTTAGAGGTCATATGAGGGTCCTAAGGGTCACATGAGGGCTGGGTGCATTTTCCAAGGGTTCATGTACCTGACCTAAGGGATTCTGGGACATGAAATCTCGCCAGCTCCCTGGTGCTGACACATGTCCTCTCAAAAAAATGACCAAGTCCTGAATTGCCTTTGAGAGGGTAACTTGGAATGTAGATAACTTGAGCTCCCGGTGGAATTTCTTGGTGAAATTTTATATGATATTGACTGGAAATGTAATTTTAAATCCAATGATGTGGGTCTCATGTCTTATGTCTACCTTATATTCCTTGAAAAATCATATTTTTTATCTAGGACTCCACTTCAGGATCGAGAAAACATGCCTTCCAATCATATGCGCCAAGTTTTTGTGAAAAATATTATTTCACCATCATGTATGTCTTGGAATTATATTTCTAGAGATGTTTTTTTTTACTTCCAACTCCATCTGGAGCTCCTAGAATCTTCTTCTGAATCCTAGCAGCTATTTTAGGCATGTGTACCACCTAGGCTTGTGAACCCTATTTTCACTCAGACTGCTCCAAGTCTTTTAGAACTTTCCAAAGCCTTCAAAAATAATTTCCATGATGTTATAAGGTCTTCCATTCACCTCCATGTTGAATTTTTCCCTTCTACTCTGCTCCAGGGGTTGATCCAATCCCGGGAAGGCCAACGATAGCCCTTCCCATGACTCCCCAAAATTTGCATTTTCAATGAAGTCCTAAAATCACCTAGGGGAATGAATGGAATTTCCTAAATCACCTAGGGGGATGATATAACATTGGTTGGGAGGTAATTTGGACTGATTGGATAGAGCTGGGGTTGCCTAGGAATGATAAAGCATGAAAAATTTGGCATAGGGGTATAGTTGTTGTGCTTGGAAATTTCAATTTCCCTGTTGCACATTTGCATGACAACAGGTTTTAATACTCATACCAATCATATAATTCATCCATCCCAAATCTCTTCATCACCTTATATCATCATATCCTAAACACCCTATTCACGATCCCTTCTTGATACAAGAAATCTAATCTTATTAATCAACATTTTTCTAATAGGATAAATATCCTTAATCTTTATCTTATTCTTCTAAGCCCTTGTAACAAGGCACATCCCAAGCCCTCTACTAACGAGGCACATCCTTCTTCTATTCTCCCCTCAAATTTCTTCCAATCCTATAAGCAAGACTAGATTATTAAGGTTGAACGTCAAGATCATCAAGGAATCGTAATTTCCCCTTTCATCCATACATCCTTCACTTAAATAACACTCTCATCTTACACATCCCACCAACATTAGAATCTAATGACACCTAGATAGATAATAACCCAATCCCAATTTGGAAATGAAGATGAAAATAGTAACCACAACATGGAAAATGATCTATTCAACCACAATTATTATGATGCCAATAATAAAGAAAATTGACCAAGAGGAGAAGACAAAGAGACTATGGTTAACACTAGTAGTGACGATGACTCTAGTATCTACTTCATAGAAGGAAGATAAAGAGAAATGTTAAATCACTTCGTTGAAAAGAATAAGGATGCCATTTTGCTCCAATTATATCACATGGGGGAAAAACTTCCTTCTAATTACACTCATGACCAACTCCATAGTCTTCTCCCAGATGAAAATGATGACATCGGCCAAAGACCACCTTCCACACACCATCCTAATCCAAATCATTGTCACATTGTACATGGATGGGATGGTAGAGAGAACAACACCCATGTATCCACATAATCCATTGTGTCTTAATTATAAAAATCAGAAATCAAATCTCCCAATTAGCCTCTAATATTGAACCACAACCTAATTTCAAGCTAGCACCTCCTAATCCTCCAGAACCAACCTTGGAGTAAGAATTGAAGTCTATGAAGGAAACAATTCAAGGGTTGCATATTGACACTCTAGACCATCAATATAAATTCGAGGAACTTTTTACTTCTACTTTTAACTATGACATATTACGAGTCCCTTTTCCATGATACTTAAAACCAACTAAATTTGAAAAATACAAAGGAAAAGGAGATCCCCATGAACACGTTAAGGAGTTCTATATGCTTTTTCAAGAAGTCACCTACGATGAATCCTATTTACTAAGAATCTTCTCTAGAAGTCTAGGCAGTCTAGATTTAGAATGGTTCCTTCAATTACCCAAAGGTTCTATTACAACATTCACCGACTTATAAGAAAAATTTGTCAAAAAATTTCCTACAATGTAGAGCATGATGTCACAATGATTGATTTGTATAATACCAAAAAATGAAATGGTGAAAGTTTCTCATCATTCCTATAATGATGGTGAGCCCTTGTTAGCCATATTCCATAGCCCATACCTGAGAAACAAATAGTTACCATCTTCGTGTCCAACCTTAATTAGGAACTAGCTTTCCATCTACAAGTCCATTGTGTAAACACATTTGATGACATCATTGAAAAGGGAATGCAAATTGAGAGATACCTTGTTGCAAAAGGTCTTATTAAGATATATTCCTATGGCAATCACAGCCAATTCAACCATCCCTTTACATATAAAAATCGTAAATAATTTAACAAGAATAAGAATGTTGTTAATGATAGAGTAACAAGCACCAAAAATTTCCAACAGTCCATACCACACTACTATATCCATCCCTAGAGGACATACATGATCTTCTCAAGATATCGGGTGAAAAACATATGCTCCCTTAGTGAATCCATGGAAGCAATCATTGATAAATTAATTAATGCCAATATGGTCATTTTTCCATAGGATCCACCCATCGATGAGTCCCAAACCAAACCTTCATGGTTAAAAGAAAATAAATATTATAAGTTCCATAAAATCAAGGGTCACGCCACACATCGATGTATGAAATTGAAGAATTATATTCAAGACCTTATCAACCGAGGTGAGATTAAAATAGAGGATAATGCTTCTACTTCCTCCAAAAAAGGAAACTTGGGATATATCAAAATCCCCTCCCTAATCATGGACAGAACCATGCTTCTAATCAAGGACAATAAAAGTCTTGAAGTAAACCTGAATCCTCCACTCATTGCTCTAACCATATTAATTACCATCGTGTACCCCCTCCTTATACATCACTTGTTGGCAATATTCACCATTCTCCCCATCAAGTAGCCACCATTAAAATAAAAGGCCCTTCACAAAACCCCCAGTGTGTTGTCACTACTTACAGGAATCATGTGGGCCTTCAAGGAGCTAGTCCATAATACTCCAATTCAACGCCAAAAGCCCAATATAATATCATTGAAAAAATTGAGAAGAATCCTATGCAAATATCCATCATGGACCTTCTCAATACTTCATCCACCCACAAAGAAATTTTATACTCCCCCTCCAAGAAGCATGCATTCCCACCGATATTGATCCTACACAATTTCAAGCCCTTATTGATAATATCTATCCATATCTAATGATCCCACTCACCTTCACTCAAAAATACTTGCCACCACATGGCCCTACCCATAATCTTCCTCTTTACATCAAATTTCTTATTGACAATGCTCATGTGAATAGACCGATAATAGAGAATGGCTTGTCCTTAAACCTATACAACTTGAATATAATTCATCGGTTGGGGTACAATGACTTGGATCTCAAACAAGATATAATTACTATTAAATAATATGAAAATACAGAGTGTAGATCAATGGGAACTATTTATTTACCTATAAAGGTCAAGCCTATCATGGTCCCCACTCTTATCCATGTGATAGATATCTAGTTCCCTCATAACCTCTTATTTGGTCAACCTTCGATTCAATAAATGAATGTTATACCATCCATGCTCCATTAATGTTAAAAGTTTGAGCATGCTTTGGGACAAAAATGACCATCCATGTTGACCTTCATCCCTTCTAGTATTGTGAAAAATTGAGGCCGAAAGTTATTGGGAATTTTACTATCCTATCACCGAACCTGTGTCACCAACACCACCTTCATCATCCACCACTTTGTATGTTTCACCCGATAGTCTCTCATCTTCATCTCACTAAGCCTCCTCATCATCCTGGACCTCTTTTACCTGCTCCACTCATATCTATTCCCCTTCTACACACACCTCCGCTCAAGATAAAAACAACAAGGTGTGGAGAATACCAAACATTCAACATCGACCATCTACTTTGCCATCATCTAAGTGCTCCGGAAGGCCTAGTGTTTGTTTAAAAAAAAAAATTATATGTATTATGATCATCCATTTTTATTAGTTTTGGTACCTTTCGATGAGTACGTTGAGTCATATGACTCTTCATGGATTATTGACGACTCCATACCTTCTTGTTATTTAGATAATAAGTATCTAATTCCTAGAAGGATAATGACCCATATGGGGTATGTCGGAGAAGGACTAGGTTGCTATGGGAAAGGCATCCCTAAACCACTTACCAAAGATCCCCAACCTTGATGGATGTAGACTAGGATACCACCTACGGGTGAAAGCATTCACGATAAAATGATTGACACTTCCAGTACCGCTAAGGAGGTCATTGACAACATTGATATGAGTTCCATCTATAGTCAATACGAAGACCTCACCAACACTAACCTCTTCCTTGATACCATTGTTATCACCATTGACATCGCCTCACCTATCCAAAAATCATTGAATGGGACCAATGATCAGAACATCCTCCTCTTGAATCATTTCAAAATGATGAAGCAATTCTTGAGTTCATGGGAACTCGTGATAATATACCTGGTGGGAATCATAAAAAGGTTTTCCAATTATGTCTAAACACTGATGCCTACTTTGGAGCATAGGAGAATACCCTTTCCTTTCCATCTAAATATAATATCCCTCACCCCACCTTCTCTTGTCACCTTGACAAGGAATATCCCCTCATTGAATTCTTCCAAGAATCCCCAAATCTTGAAGATGATCCAGTCATCGATCAACTTCTCCCATCTCTTTAATGTCTACAAGATGGCTCGACAATTGTGATTGAGGAAACCATTGATGTCAACATCGGTATAGAAGAAGAACCCAAGATTCTAAAACTGGGGGCATCTTTGTATATGAAATAATAGGACATATTTACCACACTCCTCAAATAATTTTCAGATATATTCGCATGGTCCTATGTGGATATGCCTAGTTTGGATCCTTCTCTTGTGGTCCATAATCTTGTAGTGCATAAAGATAGAAATCCATTCAAATAGAAGCTTTACAAAATATATCCAAATGTTACATTGTAGGTCAAAGAGGAACTATAAAAGATTCTTGACTTCGGTTTTATTCGAACTATTTATTATTTTGAATGGATCTCAAATATCGTCCTAGTGGTCTAAAAAACTGGGGGCATTCATATTTTTACTAATTTCTGTGACATAAATAAAGCTTTCCTAAAGATGATTTTCTTCTACCAAATATTGAAATGATCATCGACTCTATAGCTACATAGGAAATGTTATCCCTCATGGATGAATTCTTTAGCTATAATTAGATCAAAATTTCTGAAGAAGATCAACACAAAATAACTTTTACTATGCCTTCGGGGGAACGTATTATTACCAAGTCATACCCTTGAGACTCAATAATGTTGGAGTCACCTATCAACGCCCCATGAATTTAATTTTTCATGATATGATGCATGATATAGTTGAAGACTACATCAATGAATTTATGGGAAAATATAAGACTCATGTAGAACATCCCGTAGTCCTAGAATAAATCTTTGAATAGATTCGAGAATATAAAGTATGTCTAAATCCTCGTAAATATTTTTCGGCGTCACATCCTGGTAAGCTCATAGGTTTCATTATCTCTAGGCATGGAATTTAAATTTATCCAGATAAATTTAAAATTGTAATTGAAATGCCTCTACCTAAAAATATCAAGTAGTTACAAAGCCTACAGGGAAAGATTCAAGCTATCAGGAGATTCATATCACAACTAGCTAACAAATGTCATCCATTCCATCATCCGGTGATAAAGGGAACAAAGTTTCACTTTGAACGCAAAATTACAAGCCTCTTTTGATAAGCTTAAGGAATATTTGATGCATCCTCTTGTTTTGGTACCTCCTACTCTAGGAGTACCTCTTCTACTTTATATATCAGCTACACAACACACCTTGGGATCCCTTCTAGCACAACATGATAATCAAGGAAAGGAACATGCCATCTATTATCTTAATCGAACACTAATTACATATGATATCAACTATACCTATATGAAAAAGGAATTCCTTTATGAGTTCCTTACCTCTCAAAATCTATGACATTACATGCTCAATAATATTACTAAGCTCATAGCCAAAGTTGATCCACTTAAATATTTACTCTCCAAATCAGCTCTTACCGGATGAATGGATAAATGGATCATGATTCTAAGTGAATTTGATATTGAATATGTCAATCAAAAATCTATTAAAGGGAAAGTATTGGCTGACCAGTTGGCATAATATCTTGTCTCGATATCACACCACTTTTTACATGGTTTCATGATGAATCCATATGTACAATTGTAGAATCAGGCATATGGAAATTATACTTCAATGTCTCATTTACACATCATGGTTATAGAGTAGGTATCCTATTTATCACTCCCTAAGATGATTTAATTCCTACAGTTTTCCATCTTGTTTTTCATTATACTAACAATATTTTTGAATATGAAGCACTTCTTGCTAGTTTAAAAATGTCTATTCAAAGTGGAATATTAAACATCTCAATGTCTTTGGTGATTCACAACTAATCATTAAACAAGTCAATGATGAATATGCCACCAAGGACGATAAATTTATTCCTTATAAAATGAAGTTTGAAATTTTAAAGGCCCACTTCGAACATATTCAATTTGAACAAGTCCCTTGTAAAAGTAACAAATCGTGGATGCTATGGCTACCATCGCCTCACTCCTGGACATGCCTCCAAATGAATCAAAATAAAAATTTATGATCGAGCAATTAACTATTCCCACTTATGACACTCTTGAGTCAGAGATGGTTTATGAGATAGTTGGTCCTAATTAACCTTGGTATCATGACATCTACACCTATTTAGATGACCATACATTTCCACCTAATCTCCCTCACAACCATTGTAAAGCATTCATCTACCAATCCTCCCACTTCACTATCCTGGTGTTAAACCCTTTATCATAGAAGATTTGACAAAACTCTCTTACGATGCTTAAATTCCTCAAGAGGAAAAATCAACACTCCAAGAAGTTCATGCAGGGACTTGCGGTATCCACACTAGTGTTCGGCTCTCACCAAAAATCTTCCACGCACCAAATATTATTCACAAACATGGAAAAAGATGCATGCTCTTATGTCCATCCTCTATCAAAAGCATGTTGACCTCATCCACACACCATCACAAGCCTTACAACCCATCACAACCCCATGGCCCTTTTCTACTTGGGGTCTCGATCTCATGGGAAAACTAAATCCCACTTCATCTGATGGTCATAAATTCATTATCATAGCTACAAAATACTTCACAAAGTGGGTCGAAGCCATGCCACTCACTTATGTCAAAGGAAAGAAAATATCCAAATTCATCCTTAACCACATCATCTTCCACTACGGAGTCCCATCCACACTAATCATAGACAATGTTACATCTTCCAAAAATTAGGACATCGGTGCACTTTGCGAAAAATTCCATGTTTAGTTCAAATTTTCCACCCCTATTATCCATAAGGAAATGGCCAGTCTAAAGAATCTAACAAGATGCTCAAACATATTATTGTAAAAATAGTCAATCAAACAAGACATGATTGGCATACAAAAATATATCCCACCTTGTGGGCTTACCGCACATCTATCTGCACTCCCACAGGTGCCACACTGTATTCGTTTGTCTTTGGCATCGAAGAAATTTTTCCGATTGAGATAAATATCCCATACCTACATGTTTCCCTTCAACACTTCATCAATGATGAAGACTACCATGTCCATTTCCTGCAATTTATCAATCTACTCATTGAGAAAAAATTCCAAGACCTTGACCATCTCAAAGCCTTTCAAAACCACCTTCATCACCATGATAGAAAACACATAAAAGGCCATGAATTTGAATTTGGCAACCTAGTCCTTAGAAAAAAATTAACACAATACTAACACTGATCGAAAAAAATAAGGGTAAGTTCATACAAGATTGGCTTAGACCATATGTCATCATCGGTAAATTTGGCTCAGATGCTTATAAGCTTGTTACTATAGACAAACATAAGTTGGATGAGACCATGAACATCATGCATCTTTGTCACTTTTATTCCTAAGTGTGTAACCCACTATGTCTACAAAAAAAAATCTGTCCAATGGTGAAAACCACTTCAGTGGCGCCTTGGGCAAGTAACATGGTGAAAAAATGTTTTCAGCACTATGATATAATCTAATTTGATCATTTTTCTACTAGCACTCTATAAATCACAATACATAAACACTAGGGGCACACTACTCCCCTTTCCATCCCTCATATCCCTATCCACAATTTTCATCCTAATCTATCCTATCCACTATCTAGATCCAGACTTCTTTTAATCCTCTCTATGCCACATTGGATCTGTCATGAATGGGAATATCTCTCCCAATCCCAACTTAGGTCACATTACTCATGTTATCTCCCCTAGGAAATAGATATCTAGGAGTCTCACACAACTTCGAGAATTTCAACCCTTGCAAGATCCTGAGGCCTTCATTTCTCTCCATCCACCCCCTTTTCCATCTATCATTACTTGTACCTTTTTCTCTTCATTTATCTCTCTATTTTTCATGATTAACGTATTGGTTATATTGTAAATATTTTTAAAAAACTCACCGTTTAGTTGCATTGAACATACCATGTATACCTAACACATAGACACCACTTTAACAACTAATCATATTACCATCACTCATATGCACATCATAAACACATCATGAATATCATCTCATCACCATTAAAATAATACCATCATAAACATGAAAACATCAAAATATACACCATCACCATCATACACCATCCATAATAAAGTAAATCAACACATCATAGACCATAATAATCAATCACACATTAAACATTCTTAACATCATAATATAATGACATCATCATCATACATCAACGAAATTACATCATTTCATCATATAAATCCACACACATCGTTAATCTAGTCACAAAAATAAACATCATCATCATCAAATAACATAAATACATACTCGCATATATCATCAATATAAAAAAATAAAAACATCACATTCTAACCATCTAGAAATCATAATACACAACCATAATCCATCATCTAAACCATCATCATAATCTAACATATACCAAATAAATGTCATCAAACTACATCATCAACATCTAAAAAATAATATACCATCTACTAATGTCCATATCATATCCATCTAGATAAACAAGCACATAATCATATATACATCAAAATATATGATCATAATTGACCATCAAAATGATCAATCATCTATACATATATAAAAATTGTGACCATATAAGATCATCATAAAAAAATCACTAAAATATATGTGATATACAACTATTCTCACACTATGTTAAGCTTCCTATATCATCCCTTCTTTGGAGGAGGTTTTCGTATACTAGTAGTACTCCCAGAAGTTGTGGATCAACCCAATCTCGATCTAATCCCTGACCTATCCATTGTCTAGCTATATAATCAATATAATGCAAATATCCCGGCAGTCTTGCATCACCATAGCCTCATAGTATCGAGCCTCTCGCTATGATTTCCTAATACCGCTTGAGTGATCTTTGTTCGAGGAGGCCCCATCTATCTTACTCTCCCTAATGCACTCGGCCTTGAAAATTTCCTTTTCGTATGTGATCCAATCTATTTACTACTACCCCCTAATCCCATATGCAAAGGCCCATACATTTCACTAAAAGCATCCCAAAAACAATGTCTATTCCTATGTCATATATCACGGTCCCACTCTGCTCTAACTAGGCTATCTCGACTCTAACCATGCAATATCTCTCTCCTCTCGCCCTACCACCACAATAAATCCATTCAGATCTCTCATCCTCATTACATCTCACACCTATAGTTTAGCTATCTCTCCTTCCAAAGGCCTGCACCTCTCTCTCTAATATCCTTATGCGAGCACGTAAATCATTCTCTCCATCTCCTTCTCTATATCCCCCTCCTAATCCATCTCCCCTTACTCTATCTCCTCGTCCATCTCCTCCCACCCCGATCCACCACCACGTGAAGGCCCTATTATATGTATATACATAGGAAGCACTATCTCGTAGTGGTACCGTAGTATCATCACTCTCTATCACATATGTATCATGTCTCTCCAAGATTTGTACTAGGGACCACATTCAGATTACTATCCTAATGGGCCACCACAAATAATAACTGGTGGTGCCCTCGTGCCACCTCCTCCTCTACATGTGGTCATGGTGGTGCATAACTAATGCTTGACCTTGGGGAAATCCTATTTACACCTATCTTCACCCATATACAAACAACATTCCTCATCTTAGTCATGTCAATCATACTTTCCCAACACCAACCCATCACTCAACATACCTGGGGCTACTCTTGTATCCTCAACTACTGGTAGTGGTGCCCATACGATCACGTGTATCTCATAAAAATTTCTCTAGCTACTTGCCTTGGGAATCATGCCACCCCACATACCCACCTCATGTTTCATACATGCGAAACATGCCAACTGCGCAGTATGCCTTGTACTTTGCCAAACTACCGTAATCTTGTATTAGGTCAAGTATCTCTCCATTGTATATGGATGACCACCTACTATGTAATATGGTGAAAAATACTCCCCATATGGTGATGGTCTCCTCCCATGCCTCATAATGCTGGTATGGTTGTAGACACCTAAAATTAGAACTCGCTAATCCTAGTGCTGCAGGCCCACCAAAACCCTTCACCATCACATTACAGCCCTCATATTTATTAAATATTAACATTCTCATCATACTTTCATAAGTTGACATCCATCATTAATTAAACCAAACGTTTCATTTATTAATTAAACAACACTCTTTGAACTAGATCACCCCTTTCTACCACTTAATTAATTAATTTAATAACTATTCTCACATCCCTCACTTCCATAAATGTCTAATTTAATTAATCAATTGAAATAAGATTTTTATCCTCACACCTCACCCTCACACCTCACAATGCTAACTAGGACACCTCTCTAACCACCTAATCTCCTCTAAAAATTCCTTTTGAAAATCTCTAACTTCTTCCTAACCTCCTCTAAAACAACCTTCTAAAAATCATGATGAATCATCCTAACCAACTAACTAATTTACTAACCTTCCAATAATATTAAAATCCTAACCAAATTATCCCCATAACCACCTCTTACCACATCTAAACCTCCCACTCAACCTCTCTAACTTATCTAGATATGATTCCCTAAATATTCAAGAAACTAAGATAAAAATAACAAGAAAATCATTGTATTAACTCTATAAACCGAGTCCCATTTTTTCATTTTGGGAGGACGAAGAATCATTTTTCAAGCATGGAATTCTTCAAATAATTAATTTTTTCTTCATATCTTGGAGGCCATTGACATATCCAGAGCTCAACTTAGTCCATCATCAACATCTTTCTTCTAACGGGTCCGAGACTCCTCTTGTACATTGATAATTATCCATATTTATCCTTCATCATGACATTTTTCAAAGCACCTTCCGCCTTCATCTTCTTTACAATTACATATCTGCTTTGCGACTAGGTAAGCATATTTGTTTTAATATTATTACCATTTTCTTTTTAATTAATTATTTCGTCAATCAATCTTGTCCATTATTAGCCTATGCATTTTTATAGCAATTGGTGGCTATTTCCATAATTGTAGACAATTCGTTGCACAATCGTTGATGATTTGTTGCACAATTTCTAACCATTCATTGTAGAATCATTGGAGATTGCCCCAACCGCAATCGATTCCTATCAAAAACATATTTTAACCCCAATATTTCTTTTTTAAAACATTCAAACCACATAATCTATCACGGTCGGGCCTTTCAAGTGTCTTTTTGGTCATCAATATCCTACGAGTTATCTACAATTTTTACCATTTATCCGAGTCAAGCATATTATCCCGATTGACTTTGTCAAGGCATATCTATCCACATATTTTCTCATTTGATCCATATTGTGATTCCTTGACTCCCCTTGGATCAAGAACCACCATTAGACTTGCATATATCCCTAGATTGTGTCATTCCTTTGCATTTACATTGTTGGTTATATTTTCATATTCCATTTTACTTTCAATTAATTAATTTATCATATCATTATTTGATTAATTTCTCAAAAGTGGATTGACATCCTTGCAAATAACTCCATTGACGTCGGGGACATGCCTTTTCCAAGTGATCCACCCTGAATATATTTAATCATGTCTTATGTAATATTTGTGACTATAGGTTTCTTGGAGGGACATGAGATTGATATATTCTTCCACGAAGCACAACATGGAACTTGTTGGTATCCAAATTGATTCTTCTTTGCAAGCTAAGAAACATCAAATATTTAACAAGAAGTTTAGAGATAAATAAATCATCATGTATATCATCTTGTAGCTGGGGAGGTGATTCGGTGGCTCTTTATCACCAAATATTGGAGAAATGGATTTCACCTTCAAAAGAATTTGATCTATCCTCACTACTTTGGGTTGTTCCTTTCAACCTGGGGTGAGAGGACCCATTTTGTAACATATATTGATGAAGGATAATGAAGATATACTTACGTGCATAAATTTGAAAGGAAAACTTGTGAAAATAATATCAATGCACCACAATTTAACTCTCATGAGTTGTCACTTCTAAAGAATAGTGATATAATCTAAACAAGGTTAAGGTTATTAAAGACATTATGGAATCCCGATTGCTTCTACATATTTTGGCATTACAATTTATTCATTTGTGGACATACAGGTAAAAAAATGGTAGTTCAGGTAGGATTCATTATTTTTGAATATTTTTTGGTGGGAGATTAAGTAGGATAAACTTGATTTTGCCGAATATTTGAGAACCTTCACAACAATTGGAAAACTTAATGACAAAATTCTTTAGAATAGCTAAAATATTCCTTGAACCAGAAGGTGTGCATCAATGGAGGCCCTGATTTGCATGGTTTCACACAATTTCCATGAATTTAACACAAAAGCTTGAGTGAAAGACTCAATTAAACATTAAATACCCGGTTCCTTATGCTTAAGATACACTTAAAGGCTTACAAACAATCTTTATCAATAAAGTGATAGTAAAGTGATTTTAAATTGTTTATCTCATTAGAGGATGAAGGCTCTTATCATAATGAAATATTAAATGCCACTAAACTATCACGAGGCACAAGATCCCGTGATTCGTAGGGATATTAACAAAAGATTACAATAAGAACAAGAAATATTATTTGAGATATGCTTTGGAATAAAGTAGACACAAATTTACCCATTATTAACATAGATTAATTCAAAGTTGATTAGATTCATCGGCGGTGAAGGTTTCTTGAACAATCTCGAGACTTGTCAATGGTTTTACACTTGCAACCAACTTGACATGATCAAATCTAAAACATAAGAGATTAATAGGTTTCTCAGATGGTCTCTCAGGAAAATGGGATTTCTCAAATTTTCTCATAATAATTCAACCCCTGAGAATTTGCATGAATAAAGCATGATTTTTATAACACTCAATTTACATCCAAGATTCCCTCCAAGAAAATAATATTTGAGGAACCTTTTTTTGTTACATGTTTGATCATGATTTCCAGAAAATGACGTTTAACAGGTTTACAACAAAAAGTTGCCAATTGTTTAAAAAGGTGAATCATTGCAAATATCTCCATCATTGTTTTAACTAGGAGCACATTTTCATCCTTCGTGCATGTAACCTCCATCATTTCATCCTTTTCCCATTCTTTCCTCTACAACTTTTCTCTACATCCAGCTTCTCTGGTAATTTGCATTTTTTGCAAGTTCTCGAGATATTCCAAATTTAAATTTTCAACCTTTACATTCCTTAGACTCACAAATTAAGATCTAAATCCATCCAATTAAAATTTGTAAATAAAAATGACAAGGAATTTCATCAAAAAATGATGAAAAATAATGCGTATTCACATCTCCAGGAGTCTTGGAGAAAAAATGGTAGTAAAATCAGATGTAATGCACAAAAATTGTTGATTCTTCCCTTTTTCAACTTTAGATTAGAGTTGTGCATGTGGAAAAATATGATTCGAAGTGGAACTGGGGTTGCCTTTTGTATTTTATGACTTTTGGAGAAAATGCAAAATTTCCAATTTTCCTCCGGCGACCCGCTTCCCACTTTTATCTTTTGATGTGGGCCCCCAGAGAGTCGCGCTTCATTTTTATACTTTGCTCTTTTTCACAAAAAGGCAAAATTCTTCAAAAACCTCTAGCGCTCCACCTTCCTACTTTGACTTTTCAATGTTGAACCAAAAAACTTTGAAGCGCTCCGACGACCGCCTCCCGCTTCAGAACTTGGAAATATGGCTACGTGTCCTTCTTTGGAGTGAAAGGAAGAATTTTTCCCTACCGCTTCATAATTGTTAAATAGCCAATCGAGAGATTATCATGGCCATGGGGATAATTTGGTATTATTTATAAATGTGACCAAAGTGGCAAATTTCACTAAAAAGACCTGTTGGGCCGCAACCAATTAAAGATGAACAAGTATACACCTTCGGGGAAAAAAAGAGAAATTTTCTCCACCTTTATAAATTTTACTAGCTAATCGAGAACTCAATGTGGCCGCGTGGCCAAATTGATATTTTTGAAAACATAGAAAAATGTTACAAGTTATAAAATAGACTTGACGTACCTCATCCAATCAAAAGGGACCATGTAGCTCAAGTTTTTGAGATATAATTTTACGTGGGAAACAGGCCTGTCAAACCATAAAATGTAGGGAAATCACCATTTTCACCCAAAATTGAATTTTTCTTCAAGGAAAAAGAATTTGCAAATAATTCATGTCTTGACAGGAATCCACAACCATAGAGAAGGATTTACAATAATACTCTGGTAAAGTTAAAACTTGTACACATCCATTCGGGGAGATAGAAAATACAATGAACAGACAGATTGGGAAATTTTTTAGAACAAATAGGGTGAGCTCAAATTGAACACCAACATTAGCTCCGACTTAGGGATGGGCACCCCTACGAGCGCCATAAGAAAAATAGAGCAGACCATGCGTAAAATATTCATTGGGCAATGAAGTCAAGAACAAACTTGTAGAAAATAAAGACAATAACAAAATCCTCGAAGACGAGTTGAGAAACCAACAAAACTTGTCACGGGGACTAGAAACACCGAAAGCAGAAAAACATAAAAGTAGAACGAAAACAAAAGACTATTCATTGTACAATGGTGTGCATGCTTTGATTCTGAGAAAACAAACAAGGAATATTTTCAAATGCCTTCTAATGGGTGTTTTTATTCCCTTCATTTAATTAACTTCTTGTTGATGTCATATCAAACTAGGGGTATGTCTAAATATATATGCAACAAGAGTACTCTTATCGATCTAGTAGTTATTGTAGTTATTTTTGTATTTTATGGGGGATCTCTTCAATGTCTTAAGGACTTCTTGGTAAAACCTTATTTAAATCATACTATGAACACTTGCTGAAAGTAAACACACTGAAAGCTTTGTTGAAAGGAAACACACTGTGTAGAATGGAAACATACACACTTGCATTGGAGAATAAACACACTTTCTTCTAAAAGTAAACACACTTGCTTTTGGAAATAAACACACTCAATTTATAATGCTTGAAAACAATTGTAAGAAATATAAGAATCTATCTAAACACCTGTAGGAACAATTATACAATAGAGTTTAAACTGGAAGAATTAGAAAAATACATAATTAACATATATAAGCTATTTGCTGAAGAAATATAAATACCAAATAAATAAATATCCTTGTCCTTGGGGGAGTGGGCCCTTGCTCCTCCTCAAATTAGGATTTAACAACTCAGAATTCTCTCAAATAGGAATGGTTATTTTATTGATAAAACATTCAGAGATTACAAACATACTAGATCTGAGTACTTAGTCTATTTCTCTTCTTTTTCTATTTCTATCTCATATCATATTCTATCTATATATTCTCTATCTATTGCAGGTCTTATTTTATATGCATCTTACAATCATAGTTGTCTCAACAATTCTGATGAAATTGAATCAGGCCCAGAATAGATGTTGAGTCGTATTGTGGTTGATCAGATAGTTGTAAGATAACTATCCTGGATCTGCATTTAGAAATATTCTCATCCTTTCCTGATTCAAAGGGTCGTAGATGTAAAATATATAGATGTGATTAGAATAGATAACTCCCATCGGTTCGAAACATCAGAGAAGTTCCATAACCATAGGAAATTGTTAAGGATCAAAACCATGAGAGTTTCGGAGCTATACCGAGGAGTTCCAGAATTAGTCTCGAAAATTCTAGAAATAAATGTTGGAGTTCCAAAACTAAGTTTGAAATTTTTGGAACTAGATGATGAATATGTGATGGAGTTTCAGAACTAGGTTGGAAGTTTCAGAAATAAGCTATGTGGGAACATATGTTACCGAAAAAATACTGAATGCTTCCTGCTTCATTTCCTCGACTGATTAGACCTAGTTTATTACAAAACTAAATTTCAAACACACACTTCGTCAGGAATTCGAGAGCTTTTAACATTAGAAACACAATAAATCAAAAGAGGGGTTATATGTTCTACATTCCATTTTATTTCTTAGATCAAATTGATGAAACTGGATTTTCCAATGTTTAAACTTAGATGTACTGTACCCAGCTCCTATTTTATTTTCCTCTCCCACTCTTCAAATTTTATAGGATCTTGAGGTTCTCTGTTTTTCCAAGGAGACATGGGGGTGAGAAGTAGAGGGGGAATTTTTTACATTCCCATCCATATTTTTCCGTAGGTTTCATTGACCTATGGAATTATTGTGCATAACGCTTTTTCCCTTTCTAAACTCTAGATCAGATTTGTAGGGGAAATTACTTCCCTTCTTCTCAAGGAAACAGTAAGGAGTTCCCACCTCTTTGAGAATCCTTCATAAATATCTTCAAATTTTTCCTCCTCATAGGAGGTGAAGGCATCAATACTCTTTTGCGAAATGGAAAGATAATGTGTCTTGAATCTCTCATCAAAGGCATGAGTTTTACAAAGATAAAATTCACAAAGAAGATTTTTCCGATCGGGACACGATAGAGAGTAAGCTTCCATGAATTTAGAATTCATCTTTTAGTTCATGTGGAAGTCCACATGTAATCCTTGATATTTGTCAATGAATGAACCGCTTCTTCTAAAAACATACCATATGTAGGAGAGGGTCTCTTGCAGGTAAGCAATTTTTCACTCATAATATAGACCATATGAATTTTTGCAAGACATTTATATTTATTTCCTTCCTCCTTATAAATTTTTTTCCTATTCTTTTCTTTCCTTCTTCTCTTCTTTCATCTTGGTCTTCAATTCTCCATTTGATGTTTTGGCTTCTCTGAGTTCCCTGCAAGTGTCATTCCATAGTTCTTTGAGTGGAAAATAGGTTAACTCAATCTGTGCAGAGACTGTGGACACAACACTCTATTTTTTGGAAGTCTGAAATTCTTCCTCTTTTTCTATTTGTTGTTTCTTGGTTGTTGATAATTCCTTAGTCCTGGATGTAAGCTGATTTGTTAGCTCTCCAATGAGTATTTCCCTTTGTTCTAATTTGAGTTTGAGGAAACCCAATTCCTCATTCTTTTATCTAATAATGAGATCTACTCTAGACAAGAACAAAGCCTATTTAACTTGATGTCTTTCTTCTTCCTCTGAAATTACTTCAGGAGTTGGGAATTCTTCCTCTATCAAAGGGAATTTTACTTTTCTTCTCTAGGATGCCAACTCTTCTTCTATATGTGGCAATGCTGATGGTTAAGCTAATTCTTGAAAATATTTCTCTTCAATTCTCTCCTTTCCTTTGTCCATTTCAGCTTGACTTAGCTCGGGAGGATTCATGGCCATGCTGCCCAAAATATAAATTGTAATACCTTGTGAAATCTTGGATCATATTAGACATGAATTTTGGTCCCTGATTTGAAACAATGCTCTTTGGTGCTTCAAAATTTATCACAATTCTATTCTAAAGGAAATCAACAACTTCTTCTTCAGTGGCATTTGTCAATGCCCGCACTTTTCCCATTTTTTCACATAGTTAGTAAACACAAGAATATATTCTTCCCTTATGAAGAAGGATTAAAGGGACCAAAAAAATCCAATCCCAATCTCTCAAATGGTTCAACCACAACTTACGGTTCAAGAGGCATTTCATTGGTGAAAGTTGGTTGTCCCATCCATTGACAAGGATCAAACCTCTTGATATATCTCTTCACATTCTTGTATAGAGATGGACAATAATAACTAGTAACAAGTATCTTATGAGCTGTTCTTTTCACTAAATAATGTCCTCCACTTGGTTCATCATGACATGATCTGAGGATGTCAAAGATTTCATCCTCTCTTACACACCTACCCAAGACAAAATCAAGACCACACTTATATAGCATTCCATTTAACCATTTGGTTTTAATTAACTTTTTTATTTGTTTCTTAGTGAAAGAAGGAGGAAACTTCCCTATTGCAAGATAATTTTCTATATCAGCAAACCATGGTGTACTTGCTGAGATTACAAATAGTTGTTCATCTAGAAAGTTATGCTTGATTGGATCTTTCTCCCATGTGGTGGTTAGTCTTGATAAAAAATCAGCTACCACATTAGATTTACCTGGATTGTCTACAATGGTAATATAAAATTTCGCAAAAGTAATAACCATCTAATTATTCTTCCTCCAACCAATGTTTTGTTCATTAAATACTTAATTGTTAAATGATCTATGTGCACAAATATCTTGTACCCTGTAATGTAATGTCTAAATTTATTGATTGCATAAATCACAAAGAACAAATTCTTTTCGGTGGTTGTGTAATTCTTTTCTTGGGAGTAAGATTCTTGCTAAGATAATAAATGGCATACATCTTTCCTTCCTCATCTTTTTGTCCCAATACTGCACCAATGGAATAATATGAGGCTTTTTATTTGGATATAAAATAGATTTTCCCAATTAGTTCCTCTCAATATTGGGGCACTCGATTAAATTTTCTTTAATTTCTTGAAAAGCATCTTGACACTTTTCATCCAAAAGAAATTCATGATCCTTGGTTAGCAAATTAAACATGGGGACAATAATTTTACTGAAATATTTTATAAAGTGCCTATAGTACCCAACATTCCCTAGAAATGATTTGATATCTGTGGGGGTTTGAGGAATAGGTAAATTTGAAATGATCCTAATTTTGTTTTGATCCACCTGAATTCCTTTTTTTGAAATATGGTGTCCTAATACAATCCCCTCATCCACCATCATCAAACAATTTTCATCACTAAGAGATAGGTTGTGTTGTTCACATCTTGTTAAAACTCTATCCATATTTCTCAAAGCATATTCAAATGTATCTCTATGTATAGTGAAGTCATCCATATATACCTCAATACAATCATTTGTTAGATTGACAAAGATTGCAAGTACAACTCTCTAGAAAGTTACAAGAGAATTACATAAACCAAATGGTAACACCCTATAGGAAAAGGTTCCCCATGGACATGTAAATGTAGTTTTTTCCTGATCTTTAGCAACAACTCTGATCTGATTGTACCCACTAAATCCATCCAAGAAAGAAAAGTATTGTTTACCTGAAAGGTTATCTAGGACTTGATCTATGAATGGTAAGGGAAAATAATCTCTCATTGTGGCTTTTTTCAGTTCCCTATAGTCAACACATATTCTCCATTTTCCATTATTTTTGGGAAAAATTACAAGAGGAGATACCCACTGGCTATCTAAGATAGGGTAGATGAAACCTACTTGTAATAGTTTTTCAATTTCTTGTTTGACTATATCCCTTAAAGTTGGGTTAATCCTTCTTTGAGGCTGCCTAACTGGTTTAATGTTTTCAGTATAAATGTGATGAGTGCAAATACTTGGGTGAATCCCTTCATGTATTTGTAATCCCAAGAAAAATCTTTAGTATGATTTTTTAGAACATCAAACAATTTAGCTTCTTCATCATCCTTCAACCAATTGTTAATGTTTAAAGTTTTACCTGGTTGAATTTCAACATGCTTGGTTCCAATATGTGATGAACTGATTTGTGGGAAGGGTTTCATTAAAGTATTTAATGGAAATGCATGTGGTAACAACATATGGTATGTAGCAACATCTCCAAAATTTCCTTGAGACAAAATACTGGAAAAAGGATAGTAATGAGAATTATGATACTTATCTCTTTGCAAGCCAAATTCTTCGTCACTACTACTTTCCATAAATTCTTCACCACTTCTGATGTACTTGAAACTAAAGCTACTAATTCATCCTCTCCCCATGATAAATATCATTCCTTTGGAGTGAAATTATTTTCAATCAAAGAGAATTGTTGTTTTTGTGGTTCCAAAACTAAATGTGGTGGTTCCGGAACTATAGCCGCAGGTTCCAGAACTAAGTTTGCAGGTTTGAGAACTAAGTTTTGGTTTCTTGAACTAAGTTCGCAGGTTCCGGAACTATTTTTATTGCTTCGAGGATAGCAGGTTCTCATCCAATGGTGGATTAATCATCTCTTATACTTCTCTTACATGATCCTGCAATGTGATCATAGCCAAAGAAGACAAATTTTGCTTATTAGTTTAGAAGAATCAACCCACAATTGTTCATGATTGTTAGTAAAAGGTCATGCGTAAAGAGTAGGATATAAGGAAATTTGTTTAGAGTTTATACCATTTAAGATTGTCATATCACGACATGCAATATATTAAAGCAAAACTCGGAGCTAACCATGGTCTACCAAAATTAATGGGATAACCCAATATTTTACCTTTTGGTTGCATTATAAGGAAGTCAACTAGATATTCCCATGACTCCACCATAATCACGCCACATCTTCAATAATTCCTTCTAGTTTTGCTACAGACCGGTCTTCCATCTGCAATATGGTATTAGTAGGTTGTATACCTATTAATGGTAATGTTTTAAGAGTATCCACTGTCATTACATTGATAGCCACTCCCAAATCTACCAAAACATTATGTTCATCCTTATTTCCTATAGAGACAAAAATAATAGGATTTTTAGGATCTCTATATTCGGGAAGTAAAAGTTTTTCTACTAATAAATCAACAAGTTTCCCATCTACTTTGATAGTCTTGGGGTACTATTTCTTCCTTTCAAGATTTTTCATACATAAAATTTTGATTAATTTGTTCAATTCTGGAATGTCTTTAATTGCTTGTAATAGTGGTATTTCAATATTCAATTTCCTTAGTTCCTGTACCAATTCAGACTCCTTGATTTCTATAGCTTCTTTAAATCTCTCTGGAAATGGAGTCTCAGTAGTGTTGTTATCTGGCTCCTTTTCTTTTCTTTCTATATCCTCTTTTGGAACAACAGTACTAGGGATTTCATTTTCTTCTGTCATTTCAATGATTATAAGGGGTGGACTGTTAATGATTTTCCCAAATCTAGTTTTAATATCCTTACAATCCATAACATGTAAATCAACTAATTTTTTTGGTTTTGTTCCATAAACAGGAGTTGTTTTTTTGTTTCTTGGATTTGCTTTACTAGGCTGTGTTGGCATTTACGTTTGGACTACATTCTTAGTTTGTGAATTTTGTGCAGGAGATCCCATGATGGCCTATTGATTCTGATTTGGATATGTTCTTCCTTGAGAATAATTACTAGGGTTCCATCTAGGTTGTTACCAAGCATAAGGATTTCCTTGACCAGCCCATGGTTGTTGATGTCTCTAAGCATACTAAGCTTGATTTTCCCAATCTTGAGGGTTCTAAGTTGGTTGAGGTACCCAAGGTGGTTTTCCCCAATGTTGTGGTACTGAATGAGTAGCCCATGGCATCGTTTAGGGATTAGGGACTGATCTTGGCATAAAGTGACTTTAGTTAGGTTGTCTCTGAACAAAATTCAATTCTTTTGTTGTAGATGAGGCACTAGTTTGTTTAAGTTGATTCTTAAGAACGGAAGTAAATAAAAACATTAGTATCATGGTCTTTAGATTCACAGATAAGACACATTTCTATTTTATCCAAACGATAAGTATCTTAGTGCATGCTTCTTCCTACATCTAGGACAATAATAGCCAATGGTTCAGCTTTTAGAATTTTCTTTAGCTTGTAATCCATGAATAGTAGAGTTTAATTACACTAAAATGTTTGTTTTAAAGTTTTCTAAATCATCCAATAGTTTGTTCATATCTAGATTTAGACTTTTCACCGATCTTCCTTTTCTAGTTCCACCTCTCATTCTTGAATAGCTTCTACAAGTCTATTTAATTCTATTCATTCTTATCTAATCAATGTCTCCACCTCCTATCAAGTTAAGGGATTCCCTAGATTCATCATCCAAGACTTTAAGAAAAATGGTTCTACTTAAATCATCTTGAAGCACAAATCCTCATCTTTTTTGCTAACAAAGAGAAATCTGTCTAAATAGTCTTCTATGTTTTCATCTTCCTCCCCGCTTGATTTTGAATAATTCTTCCTTCCTATTTCTCCCTCTACAATAATCATGGTATTTGTTTAGGAAGGTAGTTTCCATTTGTGCCCAAGTGCTAATAGAGTTGGATGGTAATCCCATGAACCGCCTCATTATTTCATCCGTCAAAGTGGATGGAAATGTTATCTCCGAATCACAAAGCACCCTAGATGTTGATCGATTTCTAGTTTGATCACTCTAAGCATCCAAAGTGTGATTGGATAACATGGGTACTATCTCTAAGTTGTGGGACTTGTTACTTGAGATAGACCTCCAGAGAAAGTCATGGTTCTTGCTCCTAAACTACCCGCCACAATCTACTCTAATGTAGGAGAAACTAGCTATTCTAACCTAAAATTCCAAGGGACCAGAGAGAGAGAATGCATAAAATGAAAGCCTACACTAAAGCGGTGATACACCAGAAAAAGAGGGTGTGAGAGTAATCTCCAAATGTGTGAAATACAGAGGCAAAGTGCACACTAGAAGAGGTGATGATAGTTCACCATAATCCAACAAAATGCATTCACAGCAATATTCCAAGCACACACAATGATAATGAATTCCTGCAAGAACATAATAAATAGACACAATATACTTGTAGAAAGATTAAAGGGGCAAGAAGAATGCAAGGAAACACAGCAGGGGAAGATATATCCACAAACTGATATTTTATTGCTTCATGATATGCACAGTTCAATCTATTACAAGATAAGGGCCTGGATCACCATGCAAGGAGTCCACTACAAGGGCCTGCAACACACTGGCTTCACAAAGCAATTTTGACAGAGCTTTGTTACCCAAAAACTCTCCCCTTTACAATGAGCCCAACACTCCAATTTATAGAAAAATGAGAAGGAAAAGAGAAGGGAAAATGGAAATCCTGAAATCTGTCCTTCAACCACCTGTAAGAGGCATTAAATTGAGTGGAATGGGTATACATTACTTGCAAAAGGCTCCCCATACTATCCCATGTGCTGCAGCAGAGAAGGAATGATGACCATGCCTCTTAATTGCACTCCCAGCTACCAAATAAAACACTGTTCTGAACCCGGCCACGTTTCCTTAAAAAAATCAATCAATTTCTGATCAAAACTGGAATTTCTTGATTGCTGTGCATTGGGCTCGGAACCACGATTCCAACGGTACCAATTTTGTGCAATTTCGTTGAGAAATGCAAAAGTTATGGCCTTCTGAGTGTGGGCAGCAATTTTGGGTCTGGCAGGCGTTTTCTGTCATTTGACGGGAATGAGCATTGACTGACTGGAGCCGAATATGTTTCTTTTATTTAAATATATCTACCCTCATTAAAATTAAGAAATCTAGTTTTTGTGGCATAGAGGACGTCGTGCTCGTTCCAGAAAGTCCAATTTTATGAAAATCGGAGCTCGGAGTCAAAAGTTATGGCCGTTTGAAGTTTCCGGACCAAACGTTGACTTTTCTTCCCTGCCTTCGGCCATTTCGGCTTTTCGCGTCCCGCGCGTCCCTTTGTCCCATTTAGCACAGTGCTCCTTGTGCGATTTCAAAGTAACCCGGTTTGTGCCCATTTGTCCCAAATGTCCCAGTTGTTTCGGACTGCTTGTTCCCATTTCGCCCGGTTCGGCCGGTTCGCGTACTCGCAGCCCATATGTCCCATTTGCTTTCGGACCGTCTGGGACAAATTCACCGGTTCGGCCGGTTCGCGCCCTTTTGTCCCAACTGTTCCGGGACAAAAGTTCTCATTTCAACCGATCCGCCAGACGCTGCATTTTTGGCCAAGCGCCCCATTGTTTCGGGCTGCCTTGACTCATTTCGCCCGGTTCGGCCGGTTCGCGTCTTTTTGTCCCGCTCGTCCCAAAGGTGACCCTCTCAGCAGTTAGCCAATTTTTCTCTCTTTTCGGCCAGTTCAGATTTCCGCGTCCCGCGCGTCCTTTTGGCCCGGATGTCCCATTTGCTTTCGGACCGTCTGTGCTCATTTCGGCCGATCCGCGCCTTTTTGTCCCACCTGTCCCAAATGCTTCTAGGACTAGGACTTAGCCGATTTTCACAATTTTTCTGGATCAACCTACTTGCTTTCTGCAACTTTTTTCCGCGTTTTCTCAGAGCTTGCTCTTTTCAACCTGGACAGGAGAGTTAGAAAATTTTCTGAAGGGACCCTAGAAACCTGATTTTTGCTCTGAAACAATCAATTTGCCTGGGACTTGAATATTCTGACGCATGTTATCAAAATTTACCCTGGGGGGTGAATTTTGGATAACAGGAAAGAAATTGAGTTTTGAATATCTATTATATAATCATAGGTCGACATAATTCCTTGAACTCAAAAAAGAAATTAGTCAGGATCTTTAGATGACATCCCTCTAAATGTGGGTAAATGTGCAGGTGAGATATTTTCATTGATGCATCATCATCTCCCAATTGGATTGGATAAGTAAAGGTCCTATCAGGTACTCTCTTAGCTTCTCGTTCCATTTTAGAAATAATTTTTGAATTTTCCTCTTAATCAATGTGGTAAGCAATATGCCTTTGAGAAGGTGAAAAATTAGGAGTAGGAGGTTGACTACTCAATTGAGAATCGAAACTCACCCTGAATGGATCTTGAGTAATAAGCCTTCTCCTAAATGTTCCACTTCCTTCAGGTGACTGATCTAAGAATTCCAAAAGTGGCAAATTTGTTTCTTTTCGATAGGGGATGATGGTGTCCCCAATTCTTGATCAATTTACTTACTTGGACTAGAGGATGTTATGAATTCTTGTGAGGATGTTTTGGGAGGAATCTACCCCGTGAGTCTCTTAAGTATACTCATATATTTTATGATATAGTATGGAAGATCCTTCAACTACTAGATGTATGATTTTTTTCTCTTGCTAACACTTAATTAGAAAGTTCCAACTAGTGTTCCTCAACAATGACATAAAAATGACGAGTATCGTTATTTTGTTCATTTAATAAACTTCTTGTTGATGTCATATCAAACTAGGGGTGTGTCTAAAGCTATATGCAATAAGAGTAATCTTATTGATCTAGTAGTTGACTGTAGTTATTTTTGTATTTTCTGGGGGATCTCTTTAATGTCTTAAGGACTTCTTGGTAAAACCTTATTTAAATCATACTATGAAAACTTGCTGAAAGTAAACACACTGAAAGCTTTGCTGAAAGGAAACACACTATGTAGAATGGAAACAAACACACTTGTTGTTGGAAAATAAACACACTTGCTTATGAAAGTAAACACACTTGCTTTTGGAAATAAACACACTCAATTTAGAATGCTTGAAAACAATTACAAGAAATATAAGAATCTATCTAAACATCAGTAGAAATAAGTATACAATAGAGTTTAATCGGAAGAATTAAAACAAATAGAATTAATAGTTCTAATCTATTTTCAAGAAATATAAATACCAAATAAATAAATATCCTGGTCCTTAGGGGAGTAGGCACTTGCTCCTCCTCGAATTAGGATTTAACAACTCATAATTCTCTCAAATAGGAATGGCTATTTTATTGATAAAAATTTTGATATTATAAAACGTCTTTGGATCTCGAGTACTTAGTCTATTTCTCTTCTTTTTCTATTTCTATCTCATATCATATTCTATCTATATATTATCTATCTATTGCAGGTCTGCTTTTATATACATTTTATAATCACAGTTGTCTCAAATATTCTCGATGAAATCAGATCATGCCCGAATATATAATGATTCAAATTGTGGTTGATCATATAGTTGTAAGATAACTATCCTTGGATCCGCGTTTAGAGATCTTCTCATCCTTTCCTAATTGAAAGGGTCATAGATGCAAAATCTTTGGATGTGGTTAGAATAGATAACTCCCATTGGTTCCGAAACTTCAGAGAAGTTCTAGAACCATAGGAAATTGTTAAGGATCAAAACCATGAGTGTTCCAGAGCTATACCCAAGAGTTTAGAAGTAAGTCCAAAAATTATGGAACTAAATACTGGACTTCCGAACTAAGTTTGAAATTTCCTGAACTAGATGATGACTATGTGATGGAGTTCCATAACTAAGCTGTGTGGGAACAAATGTTATCAAAAACATATTGAATGCTTCCTACTTCATTTCTTTGACTGATTAGACCTTCTTTATTACAAAACTAAATTTCAAACACACACTTCATCAAGAATTCAAGAGGTTTTAACATTAGAATCACAATCAATCAAAAGATAAAATTACATCCTAACTCATATCAGATCAACTAAAATTCACAAAATGCAATCAAACTTAATAAAAAGGAGAGTAAGATGAGATCATATATTATACATTAATCGGACATATTTTGGCCTCATCACCTTTTATTCGGATATGACCATGTTAAGCGATTCGATATGTCTTTAACAATTGGTCATATGATTGTTTCTCTTCCCCATCTAAGTTACTATTTGACCACATATTTTCGAGATTATCCCTTGCATGCCTATGTCAAGTTTTTCAACATCTCTCGAGGCTGCATCAAACATCAAAGTCCTAGGAAAATCAATCTACTTACGATATTTGCATTGATCAATTTTATACTCCTTGAAAACAACATAGCTCATTGAGTTATCAACATCAATGTATGTTTATAATACTTCATAAGAAGCATTTTTAGGGTCCTCAATGAGAGATAAAATATTATTTTCACCAAGTAACTTCACAAGGCTTCCCTCAATTGGTATGGTGGCATAAGACGTGTCCATTTCCATACTTCTACCCATACTAGTTGCCCACTTCCTAGATAATAACATTCCCTGTTTAGCAAGAAAATTCACAATTACCATATTCAAAGTTAAGTACTTGCCTTGATACGCTACCAATTGCACAACTAAACCCTTGACACATCCAACTACTGGCACCTCTCTTGAATCCATGACATTACATTTCCCATAAGCTATTGTTACTTTGAGATTCAACTCATTCATGACCTCAAGAGGCATTACATTACATGAGGCTCTTGAATCAAACATGCAGTTATGTAATAGTCTATCCTTAATAATCAGAGTAGTAAAAATAGATCAAAATTTAGATGAGAATCAACTAGAGAAGTTCCCAAATAAACCTCAGGTGGTTCACCCAATTCCTCCAATGCTTGTGGTTTTTCTAATTTTGTAATGACAGGAGGAACCTCTACATTGTTTACCTTTTTACCCTGGGTGACCTTTTCTTCCTTAAGCCCCAAATACTCAAATGCCCTCATCTTATGCTCAGGGATTCTAAGAAATTCAATAATAGGAACACTAAGCTTGATCGACTCAAGATTTGGGGTATGTCACAGGTAACATATTCGGGTAAGGAAGTATTGGGAGGAAGGTTTACAAGCTTATTTGATGGCATGGTATTTTTCATAGTCCCGAGCATGGGGAGGAACATAATTTTTATTTGGAGTGAAAATCCTTTTCCGGATGAATATTTCTTAGAGGTTTCCTTAGGGATGCTTTGGTAAGAAATGGAATTTTGGTTTGGCTCGAGGCCCTTCCCATTTGAAAAATTTCTCCTGGTATTATATTATTTTTCGTGGCCAACTATCGCTTTCATTAACAACTTCCTATCCTCCTCAAAAGGGATTCCTATATCATAATTCTTAATCATTAATGCCCTTACTTGTACTCAAAATCATTATTAGGCAACTCAAAATCTTGTACCATATCAATGTCAAAAGTATGAGTGGGAGGAAGGGGTAATACACAATGAATGCAATCCCATAAATCTGCGGTAGTTCGCACCTTTGATTAATTCATTCAAATTTTCTCCTTACCGTGAGCTTGTAGAGCACCCCATCATGAACACATCATCATCAACTTCCTCAACTTATTTGTCTTCATCACATGGGGCATGTGGTAAGAAACATCTATCACACCACTCAATTTCATTGGATTCTTCAACAGAAAACTATGGCAAACCAAAGGATCGAGCACAATTCTATTTTCATGGGATTGGGGCTATCTATTTCCTAACCCCATGGATCCTTTCCCTCAGTCATCAAGTCTTTGATCACCCCTAGAATGATTTGCAAATATTTCTTGACCTTGTGGCTTGTGCTGACCTTAGGAACCTTTTCCAATCCCCTTCTCTTCTCTCGCCAAAGATTTTACAACATCTTTTATATCTAAAGACTTACTTGATTGAGGCTTCTCCGGATTGATCAGCTTGATGCCTTCTATCTTAGGAGGTTTACCAATTGCTTTAATGTTGTTTTCAACCTGCAAAGCCATGGTGAAGGCCTACCTCAATGTTGTTGAGTTCTTATGTCTCAAATAATAGGCAACCTTCTTATCAAAAGCATCGTAGTATTTTATCGACAAGAAACATCACTTGGCCCGAGGATTACAGTAGCCTATTCAAGGTTTTATTGAACCGCGTATTGAATTCATGAACATAATCATTAGGATTCTTCTTAATATTTTTAAATTCAGACAAAATAAACTTGGGATATGTCTTATCCCCATACGTAATCTAAAAGAATTTTTCATTTCGTCCATGAATCTATTGAGTTATCCGGAAAATATTTATACTAGTCACGTGCATCCTCCTCAAGAGTATGAATAAATAGTTTTATATACACATCCTCAAATTTAATCTCAAATTCTATTTCTAACATCTTGTGGCACTACATCTAGATATCTAGCCATACCTCTAAAATCTATAGGACCAAAAGTATTGAGAACAAATGGAAGATGTAAGTCATAGTTTGCTGATATGTGGCACCAGTGTTTTTAAGGCCAAAAGGCATGACTCAATAGTAGACTGTCCCCCAAGGGGTGATGAATGCGGTTTTATGTTGATCCTTTGTGGCAAGAATGATTTGTTTATAACTTGAGAAGCCATCCATGAGTGACGACATCTCGTGACCAAAGTGGTAAGGTCAACTAGTTGGTCAATACTTGGGTAAGGGGAAGTCGTCTTTTAGGCAAGCTAGGTTGAGGTCATGGAAATCCATGTAAATGCGAATTCCCCTATTGCCTTAATGATAGGGACAATGTTAGAAATCCAACAAGGATAATCAATGGGTAATATGAAGGAAATGGAAATAAATCACCGGAAGTTCTTCTTTTGACGAGAAGGGCAATGCCTGGGTGCATTTTCCTCATATTTTTTATGGATTTGGCATCGGGAATGATTATGATGTTGTGGACCATTATGGTGGGGTCAAAACTAGGAAATTTTGTGTAAGACCAAGAGAACACATGGTTATGATCTTTGAGAAAATAAGTGATGGCTTCCTATTTAGCAACATCCAAAGATTGTGATCTTTAGGATGTGCGGGTCATCCTGAGTATGAATGTTGATTTCGATAGTTGATTCATTCAACATGGTTTACGTCTCAGAGGGTAACGACCGATGAATATATGAGTCTTCTGCACCAAGGTAGGTGAGTATAGATTCATCATCTTGACATTGAACGACGTTAATTGAAGGTGTATCGTCATCGATCATTTCAGGATACAGGAAGGGAAGAGAGGAAGGAGCCTCGCCCTCACGTTGATAAGTCAAAGGCCCCAATGAAATGGTGTTTATGAAAATAAAAATTTAGGAGGGATAGATTCTAGGATCCATCAACTCCATTGGCGAAGGTAGTGATGAAGGTGGAGTGGGTGAAGAAGGTGGATAATGGTTGATGTTCTCGATGAGTTCAATGCAGTCCTATTTGGTAACCGGTTCAGGAAATTTGATACCACTATGGTCCTTACGCTTACATGTGGTACATGGGATAACAAAGTATGGCATCCTTGCTCATAAAATCCAAAACCAAAACCCTTCCATGCACATCGGTGTAGGAAGGTGTGAGAAAAATGGTGATTGGTGAGAGACTGGAAGTCAGTAAAAAATGGCGGGTTTGTGACGGTGGTTTGGTTGTGTATGTGGTAGTATCAAGTCCCCCATAGGTGAGACTGGTACGAAGATGAGGAGGACCATAAAGGAGGTGTTCTTTTATGTGGTGATCATAGTGAGGGTGTTGGTGAAGACTTCCATACTCTTGTGGAGTAAGAAATGTGTTGACACTATATAGGCGGTATTCCCCCTGAGTGAGTTGTTTAAAAACACCTTCCAAGGTATTGGTGGTTGGTGGTTGGTATGTGGGTAGCAGGAATATATGATGTGTTGGAGGTTGATGCGCAGAGGTGGAGTTAAGCAGATTGGGAGGTGATGGGTTGGCCGTGGAGGTTGTGGTGGCGGTAGGAGTGGAAGAGGCATGTGCGGTGGAGGTGGTGACTATACTAGTAAGCGAGAGTGTAGGTGAAGCAATAGTGGTTATGGAGGTAGATGCTTTAATGGGTATGAGAACATCACTAGGTTGGTAAAGCATGTTGTATGTTTTAAAAGGGGATGGATCAGCTGGAATGGTATAGGTGTGTCCTTCATGTTCAAACTTTACACAACGATGCAATATGGAGGGAACACAACCCATGACACAAATCTAGGGTCTACCAAGCAACAAGTTATATTGAAATTCCCCCTCAAAGACGTAGAATAGATCTCGGAAGCAGTTTGGGGGCCCACGTGAACATGGAGAAGAAATTCCTAATGTAGAGGTGATAGCGTCATTTAATGAATGTAACATGACAAGATGTTTATGCATGTTATTGTCAAGTATACGCATTTGAGAAAATGCGTGGGATGAAATGATATTGATAATAGTGCCCCCATCAATCATTGCACATCGTACACATATATCATTAATGTGGACGAGAGATGAAGAGGGTCTGGGTCCGGGTCATCCATTTGGTGTGGTGTGATCTTTTCCTCCAGAAGCTAAGGAAGGCTATTTGGTGAGGGGTGAGGTGTGGATAAAGGTGGAAATTTGGTGCGAGAGGCTACATGATGGGGTGTGATAATGGAGGCTATGGGTGTAGGGTCATTAGGTAAAACCTCAATAGATTAAAGAACCTCCATGAGAGCTTGATGATGGGATTTTGAGGTTTGAATGAGGTCATATAGGGAAATTTTGAGGGGAGATTGGTGTAAATGTTTGAGCATGGTGTTATGTGTGACCCCATTAGAAATAGGGTATATGGGTCGTAGATAGTAATCTTAGGTGTGGATGCGAGATGGTATGTTTGGTATAGGATTGGTCACGAGTTAGTTTTCTTTTCTTTTCCTTTGTCCTTATGAGCATGGATAGTAATGTGGATCATGTTGATCTGAGGGGAGTTGGCAAATGGAGGTGTCGGATGAGTGGTATGATGACATGATGGGAAAAAACCTATTGGTGGAGAAAATCCTTATGAGGTGAACTGAGTGCAACGACATTTAGGTGATTGCATTGCAAGTTTTCTGATGTCAACCATGTTAATTTTAAATCTTGGAGGTGGCTCTAAGAGCCGTGGGGGTCGAGGTCATGGTTATTGAGTGGGAAGTGAAGGAAGGACTATAGGAATTGGTGTCGGTGAAGTAGGGTCCTCATCGAGAAGGTCGTCATCGTCAAATTTGGATTTCAAGCACACAACTAGATAAGGACAGTTTTCAAATCTTTGTAGTTCTCCACATCGTGCCCCGGCATATGACGGTATAAAAAAATTTAGTGTAATAAAACCCTTTTAGATTGGGTTTGAGGGGGTCATAAGGTCGAGCAAAGAATAATGTGATGACAAAAGTCTCAAGGAGGTTGGTTAAGGTTTTGGCATAAGACCACGTTAGTGGGTAGCAATGGGAAGTGAAAGTGGGTTTGGGTATAGATGTGGTTGGTTCTTGAAGAATGGTCCTTGCAGGGGGGGGAGTGGGTTGAGTTAATGTTTTGGGTGTTGGTAGTGTTTGCTTGGGTAGGGGTATATTAGATGAATGGGTAGGAGGGTGTATGGTTGTTTTGACTACCTTATTAGAGGGTAGTGTGTTTTTTCTTTGGGTTGCACCTTCTGGGTAAGGGTGATATGGGTGTACGAGATCTAGAGGGAAAAGTAGATGGGGGAAGAGGGTGAGTTACCCATGGAGATAACATAGGTGCTGTGAAGGTAGATGATGCAGGTCAAGTAGGGGGTATGAGAGACAAAGAATAAATTATAGTGGGTAATGAAGAAGTTGTTGAGGTTATTGGAGGTATGGGTGGTAAAGATGGTATAGGTGTAGGTGTAAGTCATGTCAGGTGCTTAGGTAGGTTAGAGGTTTGCGAGGAAGGAGTGGGTTGTTGTGTTTTTGGTTTATTGATGGGTGGAAGTTTCTTGATCATGTTGGGAGGTTGAGATCCTAAAACAGATGGAAATGGTGAAAGTGATGCAAGTATGATTGGTGTAGCTGGGGTATGAGTTATATGGATTTGGTTCTTCTATTTGGGTGTCAGAGTAGGTTTGGTGTTGACTTTGGAGGATGTAGCTAAATCCAATTTGATAGGTGGATGAGTAAGGCTAGTGGTTGGGGTGACCCCTAAGGTGGTAATAGGTTTAGTTGAGGAAGATGTTGTAGGTGTGGGTTTGGGTTTAGATGTAGGTTGGGTTATGGGTAAGGGTATGTGTTGAGTTATGATGGGTGTCATGGAAATTTTTTTGATTGAGGTGGTTGTGCTTGGTTTGATTGGTCGAAATATTTTTGGGTAGATAGTGGAAGTATCAGCAAGCGACATCTGCATTTTTGTTGAAATAGGAAGCAAAAGATGCCCCCACAATAAGGCTCTGTCCACATAATCTAGGCAATCGGCCAAATGTGAGAACGAAATGTTTGTAGGTGATGTTGATGAGGACCTAGTGGCTATTCCTGTAAAACATGTCTTAGAGACGGGGAATTGACTAGCTTCAACTTTCGTGGGTAAGAGGGCTGAAATTAGGTCTGCAGGATCTTTGGTAGCTAATGGAGAATGCTCACCAAGAGGTAAAGGTATCTCAATTGGGTCTGTGATAGGTGGAGGAGATGATGGGTGCTCCTCTATAGGTGGAGGAGATGATGGGTGCTCCTTTGTAGGTGGAGGAGATGATGGGTGCTCCTCTGTGGGTGGAGGAGGTAAACAAGTATCCTCCATGGAGTGAAGAAGTACTATGGGTGTCGGTTCTCTAGGTGGAGAAGCCAAAGGTGAAATGGTCTCGATGTTAGTAAAAGGCTCCTCCATAGGTGAGGTAGGAGGTGAAAGGTGTTCCTCTGTGGGTGGAGGAGTAAGTGAGGTGGGTTCTAATGCAGAAGGAGGATTTTAGGCTATAATTTCCTCTATGGAAGGAATATGGGGTAATTGAGAAGAAACAGGTGTGTCACTTAAAATAGCATGGACCTCATGGGTATGTCTATCATGAGTTAAAGTCTCACTAGTTTGATCAGACGAAGGGGCATGATTGGGAAAGGGTTTCTTAAAGATATGTAGGTTTTGATTGGCAGGTGCATTATGATTATCCACAATTAACTCACCTTTCTAGAGCATTTCTTGGACAATATTTTTGAAAGTGATGTAATTGTTGTCACTATGACCCTTTACACGATGATAGTTACGTGAAGTCATGTTCTATATACCATGCGGGCATGGGGAGATCAAGGTAAAAACTAGTGTGTGGTTCTATAGGTGGAAGGGTGATGGCCCCATATTTGATGAGATTTACTATGATAGAATAGCAGGAATCCCCAATTGGGGTGTATTTCCATTGTTCTCGTGCGAATTGAAAGGTCAGACGGGTGAGAGATTAGATAAGGGGGTGGCCTTATTTGAAGGATGAACTGGGATGGCTTTGAGTACCACGGCGTTAGTGGTGCCCTTAGATTTTGAATAATTTCTCTCTAGTTTGGAAGAAGAAGAGGTATCATTCGAATTGAATGCTGAATTCTTACTGCGTAATTGGATTTTCTTCTCTTCGATGGCCTGAATCTCTAGCTTTCATGCCATGGTGAATTCTTCATTGAATGTTCAGAAGTTTTGGATCTGCAAGGTCGGTGAGATATGTCTAGCACAATCTTGTGTGAAGAGCTCGATGAGTTCTATTTGTGGTAGTTGGAAGGTGAGTTGATTGATCAGGCTATGCCAATGAGTGACAAAATTTGTGATAGATTCATCCTCATACTGACGCATGGAGTATAGGTCAGTCATGGTAACCTTCTTGATGATATTGATGGAGAAGTGATCCAAGAAGGCTTGGGCTACCTAATTAAATGAAAATATAGAGTTTCTAGGTAACCCACTATACCAATCTAACATAGGTCTAGTCAAAGACATGGGAAAGGTCCTTAAGAGAAAAGTATCATCGTGGGTGATTAGGTAGCACCCATGTTTGAATGACTGCAAATGCTATTGTAGGTATTCCTTTCTATTGAAATGGTTGAATTAAGACATCTCCCAATGTGCGGGGTATGGACGAATAGGAATGGATGTGTGGATAGGCTCATTAAAAATATCATCATAGGTGACAGTATTGTGGGAGCTAGTAACCGATGCCTCTAATGTCTGCATCTTATCCATCATCAATTTTCTTAGGTTGTTGGTAGGTTGTGATGATTGGGTGCTTCCTATAGCATAAGAGGGTTGGTGTTGGGCATATAATGGGGTGAAATTCCAATATATGGTGTTACCGTGTAGGTAGATTGAGAAGGAGGTAGTGAAATAGGGGGTATGTACCTAGGGTGAATAATAGATGAAACGAGAGGTGCGATACTACGTATATGGAGGGGGAAGGTTCATGTAACCCTAGTGGCAATGGGGGCCAAAAAATATGGAATAGAAAGGATAATGTTTTGAAAATGGGTAGGAGTCACCGAAACGGGAGGTGGTTTTGTAGATTTGGGTATATACAACACAATAGGGGTGGATGAGGTTGAATTTTGGTGGTTTTGAAGGTATGATGGATGTGGCGGGAGAAACAGATGTAGCAGATCTGTAGTCATAGTGGGTATAGGACCTAACTATGAAACAACTAGGGGTAAAGTAGATGCAAACATGGAGCTAGATGGGGCTAACATAGGCGTGGGAGAAAGCAGTCGGGGGGATAGATACGGGCATGCCGTATATCAACTAAACCGAGACATCTTGAGTGGACGAGTGGGAAAGGTAAAACTGCAAGGCGGTAGGGTTTTGGTCAAGGAGTCGTGCGAACTCTTCATCTCTGGTAGCGATAGTGATAGGTTAGATAGGATCCATGGTAGGTGATAAAATGGAAGGTGGTGAAGGAATAGGTGGGAGTGGTTGACAACTGGCATGGAATACGAGTGTACTTTCTTGTCTTTAGGTCAACACCATGTGAACTAAGACGATCTTGATCAAGTTAGACTCGCTTCTTTGTAAATGATAAAGAAAAATAGCAGAACAAGTGAAACAGGTGGTAAAAAGTGGAAAAGGTACTAAATGTTGGCTAGAAAGTGGCACAGGATAACTGATGCCGATTAGGGCAAGCGATGCGTCACTTTGTGGGAAATGGATAGTGAGTCAAAAACAAGGTGTAAGGTCAAATCTAACAGGTATGCCAAACTTGATGAGTTTTACAAGGTCAATGGGAATGATAGTAGTGACAGGGAATCTGAATAGTTGAAGAAGGTGAATAAAATGTCCCTTTGGGAAGGTTAACCAAAATGACAGTGAACCGATGTCAGTTGGGTATAACCGATAATGGTTAGGTATAACCGATAATAGTCGTTAGACCGACAACACGGCCATCCTCTGTGAAATTGAAATAGTGATGAAATAAAAGTGGTTGTGAATTAAAATCTGATGTGGAATCAAACCTAGAATTTTGAGAATGATGAGAATGTGGTCTAGGCACACTCAGAAGAAGCCGGAATACACCAACTATGATGAGGAGCATGCAAGGAGAAATAAGAAGAATGAAGAACGTGACCTCTCACCTCAAAATGCAAGCCAAGAAAAACACTAAGAAAAATGTGATCCTAAGAGTTCCTTTTCTATTATGTTTGTTTAGCTTATGCTATTTAAGGACTGACACATGAACTATAAAATAGAGTTTTTGGTGAGGATGGCTTCCTACAAAGAAGGAGATCTAAAAGGTGAGGTTTTGGGTATGTTATGGTGGGGGAAGGACTTGCTCTGAAGTATGACTCGATAGATCAGCGAGCTAGGAGTACCTGCCAAACCTCATATCAGTGCGATCATTGACAAGCATTCCTAGGAAAGATGTTGTTTAAGAATATGTATTTGTTTTGAATTTGTGTAATTTGGAAAGACTCAAAGAGAGAGAGAGATGTGCTTTCTACAATTCATTTGTCAACCATCAGCTGGGAATGACTTCTAGTGTATAGGTTGCCCTTAATTAATGTGAGCTAATGCAATAAATCAGAATGAAATGCAATTATTTTTAAGCCCAAATCAAAATATGAAGTTCGATGACACAAATGGATGAATAGGAAGAGGGATGCTCTTTCACTAAAATGTAGAAAACAAGAAAAAATGATTCTTTTTAAGTACACCAAAAGAAAGGTTTCTTTTAGAGAAAATAGAAAGAAAAATAGGGTTACCAAGGAAGAAAATTAATGTGTATTCTTTTCAAAAGGGAAACAAACACATAACTTTTCCTAGGAATGAATAAAATGCAAGGAACCTGGATGAGTCCCACCAGTGTGCAAATTTTTTTTCACCTGATTCTTAGAAATTTCTTTGAAATTGACGAAACAAATAGGGTAATGGGCATAGGAGGAATACATGTTGAAACACTAGTTATTGGGTTGTTGCACGCATATGACTTCTAAATCCACAGCTGATCGTGAAAGCTTCCTTTTGGCTAGGAGGAACTGTTGACACTAAAATTTTCCTCCGTAATTTCGATTTCATTAATGTAAGTATTAGGAATAGGATGATGTTAAGTATAATTAGTAGTAGCTTCCAATAGAAGATAACGGTCTACACCGGTATGAAGCCGCCAATAATGTATAGTATGATAACGATTAAAGTACAATATGAATGTTATAGTAAAAAGTAAATATTTGTTGTAAGTGGTTCGATAATGTTAAAATGTCAAAGTTAGGGTAAGTAGAGAATGAGGGTCTACATGATTAGGAATTAGAAATATTATATTGGTAATAAGGACAAGGAGTGAGGTCATAAATATTTTGTGTATTTTATTTGTAAAAGTCTAAAAATGTGGAACCCATGTGAAATGATAAGGTTTATCTTATCTTAAAAGATAAGCTTACATGTAAAGATAAGAGTTAAGTTATGGAATATGATTCGTCGAGTAGATTTCTTATCCTTTCTTAGAGATAAAGTGGATAATCCTAAAAATTTTATAAATAGAGAGGTCGCCCCCTCATTTAGCATAGAAGGAAGTAGTGAGAAATATTGTATGAGTGTGTGAAGGAAGCCATCCTTTAGAAGGCGTGTTAAAGAAGCCATTAAGAGGTGTAATTGTGAAATTTCTCCCATAGTTATTTTTGGAAGGAAAGTGGATTCGGTAACACTTGAAGTACCTCATGGGTGAGATTGTAATAATTTCATGTTGATAATATAATTTACACTTATATTTCATATTTTCATCATTTCTTTGTATCATAGTCTATGTTATTCTTGTGTTATGTCTATTATTGTGTTTCCAGATTACTTCCACCAAACTAAAAGTTGTGCATTAGTAAATAATCATAGCACGAATATTTCCGGTGGAGAATCATCATATTTCCAGATTGGTGATGACATTTTGGTTCCGTTTCTTGGGGACCATTCCTCATTGGTGGATTTTCTGGAGAGATATTCCCACTTAGTCAGAAATCATTTGGAGGGTAACCTTGTTTTTACTATGCATAGTAGTTACCATGGTAAAGTCACTTTTACCATGAATAGTATTTACCACAATAACTTTACTTTTTACCATGAATAGTATTTACCACAGTAACTTCACTTTTTACCGTGAATAGTGTTTACCACAATAAAGTTAGTTTTTACCGTAGTAAGTCAAGTTTTACCATAGTTTACCATGGTCATTCCTATTTTATTGTAGAAAGGTGTAAAGTCACTTTTTTTATAGTGATTCCAAATTATTTGTGCCCATAGTCTTGTTGATTTTTCTTTGGGGTTGGTATTTCACTTGTGGTTACTTTTGAAAATGGGGAAAATTCCTATTTTTTCAGCCCAATCTAATGAAGATGCTTCCTCTTTCATTCAAAAATTTAAATGATCTTGTATTTGTAATGACATCATAAGAAGGGAGAAATGAACTAAATTTTTCCTAAATTTTTGGATGGTTTAGCCCTTTGGTGGTTTAAAACACTAGGTGATAATGTGAAAAACTCATGGGATTTATTAATTGAAAGTTTTCTTGAAGAATTTGGTGAACAATAGAAATATGTTGATCTCATGATCGATATCACAAAGCTATCCCAAGGAGAGAAGGAGAATATAAGGGATTATCATGCTCATGTTCTATAGCTAAGGAGGAAGCTCGATGCCCGGATTGGAAGGAAGGAATAGAGGATGGGTTGATGAATGGTGTGGATAATCTCCTATGTAAGCACTTCATTCTTGGGATGAAGCCGAGATCAGATAATGAGTGAAGTATGACTGTCCAACGACGCTTGAATAAGGAAAGGAGATTGTAAGAAGGTAAGAGGAAAGCATGGAAGAAGATCCCAAAGAAATTGTTGCTAAGGTAGAGCCTACACCAACACCTTTGGTCCAGAATCACAACCACTCTCTGAGCACAAATATTTCTTCTAGTACATCTAATGAGTATGAAGATCGCTCAAGAAGATGGGCGATTAACTATTAATCTTCTTGAGGAAAAAAATTTTATGTTATGGTTGTCATAAAAGGGTCATTATAAGTATAATTGTCTAGATAGAGCTTCTACATCGGTACAAGAGATAATGATAAAGGAAAAGCACCTTTGAATTATTTTGTAGTAGATAAGAGCATAAATAATGAAGCATATGTGTTTGTAAAGAAAAAAAGAAAGAAAAAGATAACCAAGATGGAAATGATCCTAAGAAGATGAAAGAAGAAACTAGTAAGAAACATAGGAGAAGAAAGTTGGGTGTGTGGGATTTTTAATTTCATAGGGACAAGAACCATACTCCATCTTGAAAGATCTGTCTAAAAGGCTCGTAAATATTACATATGGTCAACTTTTGGCTGTCTTTTGAGAAGATGTAGGAGTTGCGAAGTGGAATCAATGCTTGATAAAGGAAGGAGGTTGAGGTCCATGTGTTTGAGGTAGAGGTGGATCCCTACGCTCCACAAGCCGAGGTATTATGTAATGGTATTTCAATTTATGATTTCTTAGTTGATGGAGATCCTGCAGATTAATGTAATGACCGAGTCTGTAATGAATATGTTGGGTTTAAAAATTGATCACCCCTCAACACTTATGTTAAAATCATTAAATAAGGGAAAAAATAAACCGAGAAGGTGTTGTTTCAAATATGGCAATATCTCTGTTATGGGTTTTGTATGTGTGGTAGACTTTTAGGTAACAAAAATAGTACTATTGTGTACCCAATGTTGTTGGGAAGGCCATGGCTAAGGAGATTTCATGCAAAAAACTACTAGAATGAAGGCTTCATGACACTTGAACGTGCAGAGAGAGGGTGAAGATAAACATGATCCCTTGGCATCATAAGGCAAAACTTGTGGATTCAAGTGATGAAACTGATGATTAGACATCCTCTAATTACTCTAGTACCAGTGAAGTGGACACATAAGATGAAGAAAGTGAGGTTAATGTTTCAGTCATGGATATCCTTCTAGTCACACCGACTCATGAACCCATAAAATTATCTGAAGAATAAATTAATGATCGTCTCTAAAAAATAAAGATTGGTGATGTTGTGATGGAGAGTGAGAAGGAATCCTACCTCCAGCACTTTTAAAGGTACATAAACCTATTCACTATTGATTACAAGGAACTCCAACAAGTAATTTGGGTAGAACATTCTATTGAGCTGGTAGATGGTGCTAAGCCCATAAAGCAAATGCCATATAGAATGAATCCTAATTTTTCCAAGAATGTAAAAGAATAAATAGATAAGTTTCTTGATGTAGGATTCATATTTGCTCTAGAGAATTTAGAATGGGTTTTGCCCATTTTGATCTCAATAAAAAACAATGGGAAGCTATACATTTGTTTTGATTATAGAAAGCTCAACAGGACAAAAACGAATGATCATTACCCTCTTCCATTCTCATATCAGATCTTGGATGAGGTAGCTGGCAGAGTACTATAGTTTTTTGATGGATATAACAGATACAACCAAGTTCATATAGTGGAGAAAGATTAGTTGAATACCACGTTCACCACTCCGTGGGGAACATTTTCTTATAGAGTTATGCCTTTTGGGTTGTGTAATGCTTTGGAAACGTTCAAAGTGTTTGATGGATAGGTGTTTGAACCCTACATTGGAAACTTCATCGATTATTTCTCGGTTGATTTTTGCATCTATAGGAGCAAGATGGACCACTGCACACGGTGGAGACAACATTTCAAAGGTTAGATGAAACACAAGCCTCACTAAACCCTACAAAGTGTGTCTTTAGATGTTCTAAAGGAATTTTTTTAGAGCATTTTATATCCAAAGATGGTATTGGCATTGATCCGATAAAGTTTCAAAAACAAAGAGTTACCATTTCCTATGAATAAAAGTAAGTTGAGAACATTTTTAGGCCATGTGGGTTACTATAGAAGGTTCATCAAAAATTTCTCAAAGATTACACAACCACTAACTTGATTCTTGAAGAAGGATGTTACTTATGAACCAGAAAGAATGTGCATGAAGATTTTAAACAATCTGAAGGAAGCTTTGGTGTCTTCACCCATTTTTAAGAATCCAGATTAGAGCAAGCCATTCATTGTGTATACGATGCCTCTGGATGTAGCACTAGGAAGTACTCTGAGCCAAAAGGATGAATATGGGAATGATCATCTAGTTTACTTTAGGAGCAGACAAATGAGTAGTCTTTGAGGTAAATTATACCGTAATAAAAAAGAGGCTCTAGCTATCATTTTTGCTATAAGAAGTTTAGAAATTACTTGCTAGGAAAAAATTTATAGATGTAATAGATCATTAGGCTCAAAAATATATTACAAATAAGCCTAACACATCAGGGAAGATAGCAAGATGGATAATTTTACTATAAGAATTTAAATTTGATGTTATAGATAGGCAGAAAGAAGCATATCGATGTAGATGCACTCTCTCAAGCCTATGATGGTTTAGGTTGATCTTGTGACGATGATGATTTCCCAGATGCAACATTGTTATCCCTTGACATAATCCCTAGTGAATACATAGATATTTGGAATTATCTGAATGAATTCAAGTTTCTTGATGGTGTCAATGTAAAGACTAAGAGGAAGATTACTCAATCCAGTCATCCATATTCTATTCTGCATGGAGTATTATTTCGAATAGGACCTGATGGATAGTACAAGAGGCGATTGGACATGATCAAGGGAAGGAGATGATAGAAGAATTCATAATGGTACATGTGGAAGACACTTCTTTGGACAACTTACAACAAGAAGGATCCTTGATTCAAAGTTATCACCGGCCCACTCTTTTTAGAGATTGTTATAATTATTGTAAGACATGTGATATTTGTCAAACACATGGTATGCTGCTATTCTTCCACTTGGTCCCTTTGAAAAGTGGGGAATAAATATTGTAGGTCCACTTCAAACAACCTCACACCAAAATAAGTATATTGTAGTTGCCACAAATTATTTAACCAAGTGGGTTGAAGCTAGGCCATTAAAAACAACTTCCATGGATGAAGTGGCAAGGTTCATATATGAAGGCATTGCCACAAGATTTGGTTGTCCATTAGAAATTGTAACAGATCAAGGAAGCCACTTCATTAATGAGGTGGTAGAAGCCCTAGTTAACAAGTTTTCTATTAAGCATAGGAAGGCAACAACATACAAGCCAAGCACAAATGGACAAGTGGAATGAAAATTTTTTGTGTTATGTCAAATTCTAGCAAAAGATGCAGCCTTGCAAGTACATAAGTGGGATAAAAGGATTCATGCAGTAGTGTGGGCATATAGGAAACATCAAAGTCAGCAATATGATACTCCCCATTTCAGTTGGCTTATGGCATTGATCCAGTTTTTCCTATTGAGTTTGAGATTCCCTTTGTGAGAGTTATGAAAATGAAAGGATGGATGAAAATGATTCAATAAAAGAAAGGTTGGTACATCTTCGTTCTAGAGGAAATGAGGGAAATAACGAATGATACAAGATATAAGAAGAAAATGAAGCGAGAAGGAATACTTTTATCAAAAGATCCGTTGGTCTCTATTTCATGTGAATGACTCGGTTCTAGTATATGATTAGGATACAAAAAAGAAGGAAGAGAAAATTTCTTCCCAAATGGATGGGGCCCTACAAAATAGCAGTTGTGCATATGAAAATTTTACATATCGACTGGAGGAATTTGATGGCACTCCCATTACGAAATGGGTCAACCACGACAAGTTAAATATTTTCCAAGCACTAAAATAGTCTACTCCAAGGATGGAGTAGAAGCTAGGAAGGGGGAAGATATTGACACTAAAATTTTCCTAAGTAATTTCTATTTCTTTAATGTATGTATTAGGAATAGGATGTTGTTAAGAATAACTATTAGTAGCATCGATAGAAGATAACGGTCTTTACCAAGACGATGCCGCCAAAAATGTATAGTATGGTAACAATCAAAGTATAATAGGAATGTTGTGTTAAAAAGTAAATATTTATTGTAAGTGGTTTGGTAATGTGAAAATGTCAAAGTTATGGTAAGTAGAGAAGTAGGGTCTACATGATTCGGAATTAGAAATATTATATCGGTAATAAGGAAAAGGAGTGAGGTCATAAATATTTTGTGTATTTTATTTGTAAAATTCTAATAATGTGGAACCCATGTGAAATGATAAGGTTTATCTTATCTTAAAAGATAAGCTTACATGTAAAGATAAGAGTTAACGTATGGAATATGATTCATCGAGTAAATTTCTTATCTTATCTTAGAGACAAGGTGGATAATTTGAAAGTTCTATAAATAGAGAGGCCACCCCCTCATTTAGCATAGAAGGAATCCACCCTTTATAAGGTGTGTTAAAAAATCCATTAAGAGGTGTAATTGTGAAGTTTCTCCAATAGTTATTGTTGGAAGGAAAGTGGAGTTGGTAACACTTGAAGTACCTCATTGGTGAGATTGTAACAATTTCATGTTGATAATATAATTTACACTTATATTTCATATTTTTTATCATTCCTTTGTATCATAGTCTATGTTATTCTTGTGTTATGTTTGTTATTGTGTTTTCCATATTACTTCCACCAAACAAAAAGTTGTGCATTAGTAAATAATCATAGCACGAGGATTTCCGGTGGAGAATTATCATAGTGTTGGATTTGTGATGAAAGAACTACCTAAAATGGAACACCAGGACCACTAGAAAGAGTTAAACAATATGTGCAGTGAACTTCCTAGTGTGTGCTAGATCCGGGAAGTGTGATACTTCCTAGATGGCTATCAGTCCACTGTTTAAAACAATTTAATGTTGGTAATGAAGTAAATCCTATTTTAATTAAAATGATTTAGGTATCTCATTAAAAATACAATAAGAAAGATCTAATATAACAGGCTAGGTTAAAATAAGATCCGAAGGTCAAGTAGTTGGTTCGGTTCTCTGCAAGTCTGACAGAGGTCTCAGGAAGGTCACAGGTGAATAAGGGTGATGTGGGAATAGAGGGGTAAGTCATTGTTATGGATTGTATTGATAAATACAAAGACCAATACCGGTTAAGGGTGACCAATGTCGGTTGTGGAGAACCAAAGGTGTTGGTTACTGTGGAAAATTGGGAATGCCACAGAATGAGCTTGGGATCTCCCTTATGATTGCACAAGGGACTAGGCTGGTTGGAGTGAGGTATTAGGCTGTTTGGATGGGGTTTGGTGAGGTTTTAATGGGGATATGGAGGGGTGAGTATTAAAGGAGGTCAATGGGTAACTGGGAGAACAAAGGATGAAGATACAATAATTAAATGAATGAACCAGGGAGTAAACTATTCTAATTACTTGAAATGTGGTTCAAGGTGCCTGTGAGTGATGGATGAAGGTGTTGGTAAGAGGTTGAATATTGTTGAGGATAACCAAACATTGGAAATTTCCTACATTGGCTGCATGTGCATTCCTTTTTGCTTGGTTGGATCAAATTTGTGTTGGATGGTTACCGAGTGAATGATGGATGCCTGTGTAAGAGAAAATTCTTAATCTCCTTCCTCGCATGCATGTTCTCATGTAAACTTGTTCTAAAAATATGTGATATCTCTCAGGAATCTGCCATTATTTTTCCAACCATGAAAATAAAGTTGTTTTGGGGATTAAAAGGTGACCGACGGTGGTTCCGCTTAACCGCAATTTGCTAAGTTGGTAACCAAAGCTAATACCAAGGAGGGATTTCTTAGGTTTACTAAACTAGGTAGATCCCCTTGATTTTCTAGGATCCCGTGTTATTAACCCGGGATCGACTGAAGCTTCCTTTTGAGCATGCAAAAATGTTGTTAGAGGAAATATAGGCATTGATTTTTAGAGTTTGGTTAAATCTTAGTTAGTTATGACAACTTACTAAGAATAGGTCTTAGGGTGAGTTGGCTTGATGAGGTGTATAGGTGAGGTGTAAGTGTGGGCATTATCTAAATTAAGATATTTAACTAATAAATATGGTGAGGATAATGAATTAATTAAATTAAATTAAATTAATATTAGTGGGGTGAAGGGGGCCATGGTTGGGTGAATGTGCTAAAGGTATTTATTTGTCGAGGTACCCAAGGGGAGTGTGACCTAATTTTTGTGTCTACATATCCCTTAGCAATTAGTCTAGCCATATGTTTAACAATTTTTTTGTTTACTTTGTATTTCATTTTGAACATCCATCTCGCATCTAATTGACATTTTCCCTAAAGGAAGATCTCGTAAGTTTCCATGTATTATTTTTCATAAGTGACTTATACTTTGCATCCATAACATCTTTCCAAGGTTTACACTATAGGTCTTCTAAATTTATGGATGGCTTAGCGATTTCAACAACTTTACCCATTAAGGCCAAATTGACCTCATTTCGAGCCATACATGCGAGTCCTAATCCCAGATTTAGATGTGTCGGGACACTATCAAATTTTAAATATCTAATCGAGACATGTATACCATTTAGGCATAATTTTTGTGCTTCGTGGGAGGTTGAATTTCATTCTCTTCCTCATCATCACTATCGTCATCAAAATGTTTATCATCCCTCTGTTTTCACTATAGGGATGATTTTTTCATCATGTGAGTGTATGGAAGGAGCATCCGCTTATTTCTTTTCAAAGAAATCAACATCTTGACTAGTGTATACCCTTCTTGTTCTTAGATCCATAAGTCTATAGCCATGTTCTTCATCACTATATCTAAAGAAGATAATTTTTTCTGATTTCATATAAGGATTAGTTCTTTGTTTCTTAAGAATGTGCATACTTTACATCCAAAAACTATAAGGTGTTAAATAAATGGTTCATTCCTTGAGCATGTTTTCTGAGATGTTACTCCATCAAGAGCTGTAGTAGGAACTTTATTTAGTAAATAGACTATTGTTTTAGTTGTTTCGGCCCAAAATGTTTTTGATAAACTTGCATCATCAATCATACATCACACCATATCCATGGTAGTATGATTTAAAATTTCAACAACACCATTTTTTTGCAGTGTGTTAGTACGATCCATTTGACAAGGAATGCCATGTGTTTCCAAAAAATCATTGAACTCATTGCTGGTGTATTCTCCCCTTGATCTAAAGTGGAGTGTTTTTATTTTCCTACCAAACTCTATTTCAAAAAGGGCTTTGAACTTCTTGATAGTTTCAAAATCTTGGTCTTTTGTAGAAAGATAGTATATCCATAGTTTTATTGAAAATCATCAATAAAGAGCATGAAATACTGAAACCTAGACTAGCTAGGTCTCATTGGTCTCGCATAGATTGGTATGCACCAAGTCAAGTTTTTCTTTAGCCTAAAAGGTACTATGTTGGAATGGTGCTCTATGTTGTTTTCCCGCCAAAAAAGTTGACATTTATTTTTACCCTTTTAATAAGTGGCAAACTTCTAACCATATTATATCGATGAAATGTGTCAAGATAGCCAAAACTCACATGTCCAATTCTTCGATGCCATAGTTTAGTCAATGATGTATCATCGATACAAGTGCTTGATAATTTACTTGAACAAAATCCAACTAAAACATTATTCACACATTCGAAGATTTTGTAACAATTTTCGAGCTTCATAACTTATCTCGAATTAGACACATATTGTTACTACCTTTACAATCAAAGTCAATTTTGAGATTGTAATCTAATAATTGAATCTCGGATAACATATTTTTTATTAAACTAGGGACATAAAGAACATCTATAATTTTACAATTATGTTGCCCAAGTGGTAGTGAAATTGAACCAATTCCTTCAAGACTATAAGATGTATCGTCACCCAAAGAAACATGATTTTTCATGGGTGTTTTACTCATTGTGAAGAACTAATGTTTCTTTTTCTCGTCATGGGGTGATTTGCACCGATTCGACATACCGAATTTGATTTGCAGAATTGGATACTTCATTTGAATATGTAAAATATAAGAATTCATCATCATCAATTTGATCTTCCTATTCGGCTACATTTCCTTGTTGAGTTGGTTTCTTCTTCCACTTTTGATTATTTTTTCCCTGTTTAATCTGTTGTTTTTTCTTCTTGTGGCCGTTGTTTCTCTTGTTTTGGTCAATTTTTCCTCCGATCCATTTTGTATAGGGATGGATGCTTGGAGACGTCAATTTGGGATTGATCCAATTGCACAACTCAAAGTGATGTGGTCTAAAAACACACATTAATAGACAATAACGGGGTATCTTATTTTAGAGACCAAAAAAACCAAAAAAAATTGCATAAATTTTTTTCTTGAATGAAAAATAAATAAATTAATTCAAGAAGTGAGATCCAAACTCTAGATTCAAAAAATCATTTCCTGTGTAATTTTCTAAATTACTTCTTTTGTTGTTGTTGGTGTGTGGAGTAGAACAAGGGTTGTGTGAAGAGGTCAACTTTGGATCCTCCTATTTCAAGCTTCTTATTACTCCTCCCTCAAACTTCATAAACTCCTAGCACTCACATGTTGAATCTCTTCCAACTCGATACCAAATCTTGAAAATGAATACTTGAAAACAATATTTGACACAAAAGCTTTGCACATAAACAAGATGGTGCTTATGTATTTTTTCATATCAAAATCAAGCATTAAAAAACAAATGAGAGAGATGAAATATTTATAAATATTGGAAAAATTCTATCTCATCCACAATATATGGAAAAAAATCACCTAATTGGAGCAAATATGTAGAAATAACATATCGCCCTAACTCCTCTCCTATGCCTCTCATGGAAGTCATCCAGAAAAAATATGCAAGATAAAAATGATCCCACAAACCTAGGGATGAGAACACTATCACTTAGTTAACTAAAAATACGTATAACTAATACCTATTGACATAAGTTTAAAGTATTTAAATTAAATACTTTAACTTATTCCATTTATTCAAATATCAACTAATGTTGAATTAAGCTAAGTTTTATTCCTACCTTCAACCCCCTTCATATGCATTATTATTTTTTAGGGTTTGATATTTGTTTTGGGGTCTTGTAGGTCTTTCTTTCATCTTGGTGTATTGACAATATTTAGCGCAAGACACAAAAGTTGATGTGACATATAGTGTGGGTTTCAAATTACCTTCGACCCCGTAAAAACAAGTTTGACCTTTTGCATATACCAGACGTCCATATTATAGACTAGACTACCCGTAGGTGCCTCAGCCCCCTCCATGCACCCCTAGACCAACTAGATACTCTAGAACCATCCTTTTTAGGACTTCTACATAGTCATTCTTGCTCCTAACTTTTCCGAGTTATCTCTTCGACAGAATTTGTTATGAATTGAGTTCTTTTCTCACTCTATTTTACACGTTACGGTTAGTATTTTATTTTGCATAGTTTTTAAGATTTTTGCATACTTCTTTACTACATTTATTTACTTATTTACATTTATTCAAAACTTATATTAACTATTTATATAATACTTAATTAGTACATTTTAGTTAATCATTTTTGTGAACCAGAATCAACGTACATACTCCTAGTATCCTCATTCTTCTTAGTGTTCCTTCATCATGATAATCTCTATTCATGACTTTTTACTTGTTCATCCTAAATTACAAGCTAAAATAATTAATATTTTACTCACCACTCATATTCTTGACAAAACTCACTATAATACCTTTACGGATGCATTCTCTCAGCATATTACTTTCCCATCTACTCCTAATGATGACCTCACTAATTTTGAGAATGATCTTCCTTTGCATATTATCTCTTGCATTTATAATGTCGTTGTTAAGTGTACTTTGATTGATAATGGATCTGAGCTTAATTTGTGTCCCATGTCATTTCTTGAAGTTTTAGGTCTTACTACTTGTGACATTAGTCCCTCTAGTGTTTCACTACATGCTTATGATGGTTCCATTTGTCCATGTTTTGGTCACATCACATTTCCCATCACTGTTGGTCCTAATATTTTCACACTGTATTTTTTGTTGTTGATTTCCTAGTTTCCTATAACTATCTACTTGGTAGGCCATGGATTCATGCCATGCAAGTTGTCACTTCTATTGTCCATAATTGTGTTAAATTATTACATGAGGGCATGGAGTATACCATTTTTCGTGACCATGATCCATTTCAGTATTGTGACTGGGATCCTAATACTAGTCTTCCTATCCCACGCATAAATACCACAAATGATCCCAAACCTATGGACGAACCACCTCACTTTCCACCACTTGAAAGTACCATTTGTATGATAGATGCAGTTTCTCCTATGCCACCTACTATTACTATTGTTATGATTCCTTATCAGGGGCCTGTCCATTCTATGGACATCGATCTATCACATCCACCTCCACATACATTCCCTAATTTAGCATGCCCACTATTCACTTACACACTTTTCATCAATCATTCATATTGGGAACACATTCCATTTGACCCTACTTCACTAGAAACCATATGTACACACACGGGATTAGCTCGATTAGGATTTTCTATTGATGACATCCATCCTCCACCATATGACCCTCATTTATATCATGGGTTGGTTCATGTTATGGCTGCCTATGGTCTTTGTGTATTTCACCTTGATGTCTTTCTTGCACACACTCCTACTTCTCCACTCACATTAGGACAATCATGGCTTGATTATATTAGGGGCACTCTAGATCCTAATCACACAGATATATCTTTCCCCATGCCTTTTGGACACATTTTCATCTGCAATAGTTCTTTCCTAGGTTATACATAGAATATTACTCATTGGCGTTGTAGAGGAAAATTTGTGTTAGTGTGCAAACATGATATGATTATGCAATCAAACCAACACAAAATCTAACACAACTAATCCACTACCTCCGATTGAGAAAGATGGAAAGAAGGGAAAACAATTTACATGTACTTACCTACAAGTAGAATTCTCCTCCTTTGTTTCCTTGGATTTTCTCCTTTGATTTTGCTTTCTTGGATAAATGTAATGGATGCTTCAGATTCTTGGACAAATTCCATTAGCACCTTCCTTCAATTAATGGATTGATAGAGCTCAATGGATTTCTTTGATGATTGTTTAGATTGCTAGAAAATTGGGCAGCATATACTTGCAAATTTTTAAGATGCTTGCCATGGAGGGTGACACCTCTATTTATAGTTGGAGGAGTAGAAATGGATGGTTGAGATCTTTCCATGGTGGATTAGATCAATGGTTGAAAATTGATGAGAGGGGAGGGTGTGGAAAATTCTAGATTTCATTAGAATCCTCTATTGAATTTAAAATTCAATAGAATAGTATTTTTAATTTGAATATTTGAATAAAAGGAGGGAAAGATGGAGAGACTTCTAGAATTAGAAGTCTCTAGGTTTGGGGGCTTATTTAAGTGGGGATTAGGTGAGATTAATTTTATTTTATGGAGTGATTGGATGGATAGGCTAGGCATAGAATAGGTATAGGGTAGGTGGTAGGTGAGTGAGTATTTTTAAATTGATGGAAAATAGTTAATGAAGCTTACTTAGTGTAATGAATGAAATATTAATAATGTATTAATATTTCTAAGGGTATGAATGGGATTTATGGAATATGAAATAATTGGAGCATGGTTGTATAAGTATAAAAATTAATTGTATTAATAATTAGTTATTATAAGGTCATGATGGGATGGGTACCTATTATATGATTGGTAAATTATTTCTTAGATGACCATGTCGACATTTTACATGTCTACATTTTTCCACTCTTGGAAGTGTTGTTGCATAGAAATGATAGTTTAAAGAAGAAAGAAGAGAAGGTGTTGTGGATAGTAATATGATGCGCCTCAAGAGGTTAGAAGCGGAGGAAGGAGTTGGGTATCCATTCAAAAAGAAGAGATGTTCAATTTGGGAGGGAAGGAGTGATTAGAAGATGAGTGATATGAGAATAGATGGGAAGAGTATAAGAAAGAGGATATAGAGGAATGAGAAGAAGAAGATATAGAATAAAAGGGAGAAGAAGAGATGAAAAGAGAGAGAAGAAATTTGAGAGGGAGTGGAAGAATATAGAAGGAATAAGAGATAAGATTAGGGATATTGGATTGTGGATGTTGGATATTGGATGCCCCTAGTTAACAATAGACTACAAGGGGGACAAAAATATATTAGATGTTTGATGTTTGATGTTTGATGTTTTAAAGTTTAGGATTTTGGATTCCCACCAATGAGGTAAAATCATAATTAATGGGATGAAAGGATGTGGTTGATTATATTTTAAATAGTTGGATTTTACGATGCCCCTAGTTTGTGGATTGAGATATGAAATGTCCCAGTCAATGGGGGAAGGATTTAGGTATTGGGGATGATAGGATGTAGGGTGATAAGAATGAGAATGGTGGTCATAACAATTTAGATGGGAATATAGTAATTAGATGCACGAGGAAATGGAGTATTTAATTATTTATTAGATTGATTGGAGAAGGGGAAGTGGTGAAATATAAGGTGATGGAACCAAAAGATGATGCTAGAAGGGAGTGTGTTACACTAAGTGACCATTAGTATCATCATTAGTAATTGTGATTTTTGTGGCATAAAGCAAGAGGCATCAAGATATAAGGACCATGATGTTTTAATTGCTAAATGCCCCTCTCCTCATATCATTGGACAAATAACAAGGGTCCTCATATCATCACACCAATGAAACTGGCCTCATATCATCACCATGTAGAAAGGAATAAAAAGTGGATTCATATCATTAGCTGAAATACATACAAAAAGGAAACATGCAAAATCAAAAACACCCACATTGCATTCAGTATTTGGATTTTTTTAATATTTTGAATTTCTTGCATTTTACGGAATATTTGAATTTTTTGAATTTTTTAGATTTTTTTAATAATTATTTTGAATTTTTTTGATTTTAAAATTTTTAAAGATTTTTTTCAATTTTTTATATATTTTTTGAATTGTTTATATTGTTTGAATTTTTTAGATTTGGGTTATAGAGGAGGAAATTTGGTGAACGTAGGAAGACCTAGGAGGAAAAAGGGAGTCACGGGGTGAGAGAATGGGCTCTCAAGAGGTTACAGTTATCGTGGCAAGTATAAAAGGGTTTTGGGGACCATGGGAAGTCCATTTTCAACACACCAAGTTTGAAAATGAGAGATTGAGAGAGGATAATATGGCATTCGATAGCATTGTAGAGCATAGAATAGACCTCAGGAGGCAGAATCAACATGCCTCTGTAGAGGTGGGACAATGGGTGAGTGATTTTATAATTTATTTTGTGTATTATTTTTTTATGTTTTTGGAGATTTTTAGGTGATTTTAGGGCTAAAATTCATGTTAGGAAAAACGTTTAGCACATACTGGTCATAAAATGGCATGTATGCCTAAAATAATAGTGTAATGGGATGTGGGTAGTCAGGGCATAAATCGGCGTATTTATAAGCAAGAGTAGATTAGGGTTTTGCATGTTTATTTAGTTTTAGCGTGTTTATTACAAAATGGTGTGAACGAAGGTGTAGTGCCCACTTCTATTTGACACTTTTTTTATACTAATCATGATATTGCTGATTATATTATGGACATGATTATGGACTTTATAATAGTATGATGTTAGATGTTAGATCATGGATTATTGTTGACTTGATTCAGTTATAATGCATGATGATTATTAGATACATTTTATATGTTGATGATGATATACTATTTGACATGGTTATATTATGGATGTTGTTTGGACTTGTGATATTTGGATATTGTGAGTAGACCTAGAAATGGAAATTATTGGATGATGATATAGTTGTTGATAAAACTATAAATGATATTGTTAGATTGCTTTGATGTTGTTATGATTCATATATCTAAATGATTTTAGGAATTATATTTATATTATTTTGGATTTTTAGATATGGCCATGAGGACAAAGGAGGTATTTGTGTTTTGCATGTTAAAATATCACAACAAACATCGGGGGATTGGAGACCAACCACATTGGAATTCTAGATGAATTCAACGAGTTCACCATGGCAACTAGTACTTGTTTGTGCGTGTTAAGGATTCCCATGGGGGGGATCACGTTTAATTATGACCAAGGGGTTTTATGTATTTCTTTTATTTTGGTCCCTTTGTTTATGTTTGCATGTGTTTATTTTGTGGTTCTTTTATCCATTTCATTATTCATTAAATGGTGTGTAATATTGTGAGTAATCATGTTGTTAAGTTAATTAATTAAAATATATCATAAGAAAGTAATTAATAGAGTTTTTGGCCTTGAATTAAAGTGTTCTAAGATGTGTAAGTGATGTGTAAGTTAACTATTGAGTGTGAAACACCTTGGAAATTGAAATTGTCCTTGAGGCTGATTTTTGAGGCTTGTGGGACAAGTTAAACTTGTCACATACCTCTTAAATTTAATTACCAACCATACCTATAGTTGGAGAGTTGAGTTTAGACTTTTATAATAGTTTTTGAGAAGGAAAATTGTAGGTTTTAATTGCACTTTTCTTACATGATTTAATTTCAGTCCTTTGGGGTGTGGGTTGGGTTTGATTTGTGTAAGTAAATTGTCATATTATTCACCCACCTATTTATTATTCTTTGGAGAATGAAGTTCACTTTTGGGGTGGGGGTTGAGGATGTGTGATGTAACACCCTAAATGGACCCACCTCATCCTCTTCCCTTCAGTCTTCTATAAAATTCGAACTCCTTTCCTTGTTTTTGGGTTACTTCATATTTAGAGACTTCATTCTTGGGCGAATTCCTTGTTGTTTTGGGAGCTCTTGCTTTGAAGAAGTTTCTGGAAGATTGTTGAATTCTTGTGCTTGGCTGATTTGGATTGCTTGAATTAGGATAAAGCTTAATTTTTGGAACTTGGAAAACCTCCATCATGGAGAGGTAGGAGCTTGGCTCTTGAAATGTTATTCTATTATGAATGCAAATGTTAATGTATGAATGTTTTGGAATGTTTTTGGGCTATTGTGTAGGGCCTAGGAATGGTATAGGAGAAGACTATTGGGTTTATTTTGTTGGAGGCACAAGTGTGTTTTAGGGAGGTATAAGGGTGGAGGGAGTTAGGATTTGTATTCCACATTACAAAGAAATATCTTGCATTTATCTACTTGTTATGGAGTGTCATAAGAGGTTGGGGAGGCATAAGTAAATGTGAGGAATAAGGGTACTTTGGGGAGGCATAAGGAATGTCGTGGTTTTGATATACTATATTTTGGCATGTTGAAATCATGTGGTGATACCCATTTCCCCCTTTGGGAGGCACAAGTAGCATCCCCATAGTTTATTTCTCCTTTGGATTTTTTGAGGAAGCCTTAGTATTGTTTTTCATGTGTTTGGAATCTATTTTTATTGTGATTATGTTGCTTATGTGTTTGTGGAAGCTTGTTGTTGCCATGAGTTGGATCACATCTTTTATTGCATTGTGGTTGGGGCTCGAGGAGCAATGAAGAAGGATGGATTCTTCTCTTCATTGGATGTCTTGGTTGGGTGGAGAGAATTTCCTTTCCCCTACTCTTGTTGTGATCAAATTGGAAGAATGAGAAATACGCATGTTGCTGTTCTAGAGTAAGGAAAAAGGACAGTTGGATAGTCCCTTGTTGAGATAAATTTTATTGTAACCTCTCCCACTTGAAGTGGATGAACTTGTAAATGTTTTGTAATGGAAAGATGTTGTGTTGATCATGAAAGTTGTAAAGTGAAATGTAAAAGATGTAAACCCTGATTTGTTTTGTAAGAATGTGAAAGAAATTACATTAGAAGAATAAAAGAAGGATGTTACAAATTTGTCTTTTGGAATCAATAAATGATGTATTACCTTTCTTAAATTACACTATGGTATTGAATCTAATCTTTTAAATGTAATTGAAATATCTGTTTGAAAGAAATAAATGCGTATGAAGGAAATGGAGTATTCTTTTATGAAGTGTATGAGTTGAAAAAGACGAAAAGTTACATTTTTGTCTTTATCATTTGATTGAAGGAATGAAATATTTTTGAAACTAGCATGAATTGAATTCATTTGTTAGGCAAGTAAAATCAAAACCACTGAGCTAATTTTGTTGTTTCCATTTTTACTTCACATTAAACTTTGTAACTTTTATCATAAATGAATAGACCAAACCTGCAATCAAGAAATAATAATGAAACATTAAAATTGAACATGTTAGGATATAAATGAGTTCAATTAGACAAAAACACTTAAAATAAATCTTTCAAAACATGGCAAAACTGAGCTCAAAGATTTCATAGTCATTTTTTTCGTCAATTTGTAAAATTTCAAATTAGAACTCAATCAAATAGATCTACCTCAAAAAATTATCCTAAAACCACCTAAGAACAATTCTCCATGTCTATTTGACATGTTGAGAGAGGAAGAAGATCAAATTGAACAAATTTTATAAGTTAATTTTTACAAGTTTACACTGTAAAGCTTCATGGAACATTTTATTGAAATTTACCCCTTAAACTTTATCAATTTTTTTTTAATAATTCTTGAGTGAAGAGGACGCGAGAGCTTTCCATAAATTTATCATTTTCCCAAAACCAAGCTCTCTATCAAAAGTTATGGCCTTCTGAAGTTTTTCCTTCACTTGGTGTCAAAAAAATTGGGAAAATTTCTCGTGGGCCCGTGGTCTTGAATTTTTCCTTAGTACTTGAGAAAATTTTGGGGAAAATTTTCCTAATTTTTTTCCGCTGACCCGCAGCAATCGAGTCTAACACATGGCACCATGAGGTGTTAGCGGAGGGATGGACCCTTTTTTTTTAGCGCTTAGGAAATTTTTTTGAAAATTTTCCTAATTTTCCTCGCCGCCCGTTGCCCCCGATCCAATCATAAGATACCACGTGGCGTCACGAGGCATCATCGGAGGAGCGGGTTCCTTTTTGCCTTTTTCATTTTTTTGGAAATTTTTGGAACATTTTCTAAAATTTCCCCACCGCCCGATGCCAATCAGGAGCTGCCATATGGCATCGCGAGGTGTCTCGTAGAGGACTATAACTTTTTTTTCCCTGCCGCCCCACTTTCCCCGTGACCGGCTTAGGAGGCACCATGTGTCCCTTGTGGTTTTTCACCCCCATGCAGAAAATTTTCCAAAAGTCTCCTGTGGCCCCACTAACCCGACTACTACTGGGAAATATTTCTCCCTGTGGCTAGCAAACCTGCCCTTGGGGCATATTTTCTCCCACGGCCCGTAGGCCTGCTCTTGGGGAAAATTTTCACCCCCAAGGCCCGCCTGCCCATAACTTGATAAATATAAGGAGTTTGGAGGAATTATTTATATTAATGGAAAGGTGAGGAAAATTCCTATCCAATGGGAATTATTTAGGGAAATTTTGAATGCTTTAAGTTTGAGAAAAATCAAGTTGAACCTTTAAGCATGTTAGAGAGTGGGTATGGTGAGGAATTACCCTCTCGCAACCTAATTGAAATTTCTAACCCTAAATTTTGGACCTTATGAACTCTAATACATGTAAATAAAAGAAAATTATATTCTAGTAGATTAGAATTGTTCTCGAACTAGTTAGTGACAATCGTTGTCTCAGAACCCAGCTTATAGATTCTTTTAATAAAAAAAATTATTCCATAATTTTCCTAACTAATCCTAGGTTATTCTTGGGTCTCAAGTGGGTTGTTTTATTTGGTGTTTCACTTGGTATCAGAGAAGTTGTTCAAAATATTGGGCCATTGGGCACACTATAAAACTTAAGACAAGAACCTTAAACCAACCACACTTGTAAATCTAGAAAATAACTTAGTTTAGAAATTACATATTGTAGTAAACATGGAAACTAGATGAAACTTAAAAAGATGAACTAACTCTCACCTTGGTCTGGCGGGAGGCGCAGATGGGACGAGGGGTATTTTCACATAGACCTAGACTTACCACCACCAGATCATGGTGTAGCAGCCATCCTTCCCCCCATATTTTAGAGACTCTTTATGATGTTAATGCCGATCTATGCGGAGGATCAGTAGGAGGGCATACAACCATACATGATAGAGTCACTTCCATTGAGGGTCATGTATCTCCTAGACCCAACAAGGAGCATGTAGGATAGAAATTACAAGGTAGAGTCAGCCCGAGCTGAATTACCATAGACAAGATAAGGTGACCAACTTTAGGGACATAAAGAGAGGTCTCAGAGTCCTAGGCTTAGGGATGAGCATACAGAGAGGCCTAGAGGTCGTCAAACCACAAGCTGTAGATCACATCAGGGAGATCCTGAAGCTTTGGCCATCACATTATTCTAGTGACATAGGTGGATTTTAGGAAGAGGCATGGTTGGTGAGCTTGAACGCATGGTTGGTGAGCTTGAGTGGATGGAGCTGGTGTCTAGTGGCAGACAATGGAGTAGAAGCTCCATGTTGATTCTAAGACAATTACCTAGGACCTCTTTGAGGAGAATTTCAAGAGTAGATACTTGTCACATAGGTTCATATAACAATGGATAGATGAGTTCCATGACCTCCGATAGGCATCTCTTACAGTGGCTGAGTATGAGAGTAGATTTCTGGATCTACTCCAGTATGTTGATTACATGCAGTATGAGAAGGTGTGGATCCACAGGTTCATATGGGGCTTGAATCTAGACATTGGAGGTGGAGTGCAGATCTATTGTCCACGAGACATTAGTTGGGAGGCCATCGAGCAGGCTAGAGACCAAGTCCCAAGCCACATATAGTAGATGAAAGACAATAGATTCAAGGGCCGCACTCTTCCTCATGGTGGATAGGGTTTAGCATAGTCATCTTTTAGACCACAGTAGTAGTAGTAGTAGAAACAGTCTCACCCACCTTATAGACCTCCATAGAGATTTAATGCACAAAGAGTTCAAAGTATGGGGCCTCCTCCTAGGGATCCCATCAAGACACATGGTGTTTAGAGAGCTCACTCAACAGATCTCGCAAGTAGAGACTGTCATCACCAATCTAGCACTATGATAATTCTTCACCGGAACTCCCGTGCTATGATTATTTACTAATGCATAGCCTTTAGTTTGGTGGATGTAATCTGAAACAAAACAACAACATAACACAAGAATACCATCGACTATGATAAGACGAAATGATGACAAATCTGAAATATCAAAGTAAATTATAATATTAACATGAAACTGTTACAATCTCACCCATGAGGTACTTCAAGTGTTATTGACTTCACTTGCCTTTCACCAAGACTATGGGAGAAACTTTACAATTACACCTCTTAATGGCTTGTTCAACACACTTTTAAACCGATGGCTTCCTTCGCACACTTCCTACAATATTTCTCACTACTTCCTTCTATGCTAAATGAGGGGGTGGCCTCTCTATTTATAGAACTTCTGTGCTTATCCATCTTATCTCTAAGATAGGATAAGAAATCCACTCGATGAATGATATTCCATACCTTAACTCTTATCTATACATGTAAGCTTATCTTCTAAGATAAGATAAACCTTATCATTTTACATGGGTTCCACATTTTTAGACTTTTTACAAATAAAATACACAAAATATTTATGACCTCACTCCTTGTCCTTATTACCAATATAATATTTCTAATTCCTAATCACGTAGACCATACTTCTCTAATTACCCAAACTTTGACATTTTAACATTACCTGACCACTTACGACAAATATTTACTTTTACAACATTCCTATTATACTTTGACTGCTACCATACTCCACATTATGGCGGCACCTGCATCGATGGCACCGTTATCTTCTATCGACGCTACTACTAATTATACTTAACAATAGCATATTCCTAATACATACATTAATGAAATAGAAATTACGGAGGAAAATTTTAGTGTCGACATCTTCCCCCTTCCTAGCTTCTACTCCGTCCCTGAGTAGACTATTCTCTGTTGCTTAGAAAATCTTCAACTTGTCGTGGTTGACCCATTTCAGTAATGGGAGTGCCATCCAATTCCTCCACTTCAAAGCACGTACCATTTTCATGCACAGCTTGCTATTTTGTAGGGCCCCATCCATTTTGGAAGAAATTTTCTGTCTTCTTTTTTATTTCTCGAATCATATACTAGAACCAAGTCATTCACATGAAATGGAGACCACCGGATCTTTGATCAAAGTATTCCTTCTCGCTTCATTTTCTTCTTATGGCTTGTATATTTTGTTATTTCTCTCATTTCCTCTAGCAAATGAAGATGTACCAACCTTTCTTTTTATCGAATCACTTTCATCCATCCTTTCATTTTTCATAACTCTCACAAAGGGGAATATCAAACTCAATAGGAAGAATTGGATCAATGCCATAGGCCAACTGAAATGGGGAGTATCTGTTACATGACTTTGATGTTTCCCTATATGCCCACAATGCCGCATGAATCCTTTTATCCCATTTATGTACCGCAAGGTCGCATCTTTTGCTAGAATTTGACACAACACAAAAAATTTTCGCTCCACCTGTCCATTTGTGCTTGGCTTGTATGTTGTTGCCTTCTTGTGCTTGATAGAAAAATTATTGACTAGGGCTTCTACCACCTCATTAATGAAGTGGCTTCCTTGATCTGTTACAATTTCTAATGGGCAACCAAATCTGGTGACAATGCGTTCATATATGAACCTTGCCACTTCATCCATGGAAGTTGTTTTCAATGGCCTAGCTTTAACCCACTTGGTTAAATAACTGTGGCAACTACAATATACTTATTTTGGCGTGATGTAGTTGGAAGTGGACCTACAATGTCTATTCCCCACTTTTCAAAGGGACCAAGGGGAAGAATAGGACATAATGGAGCTGATGAAGTCTTATGGTTACCATGTGTTTGACAAATATCACATGTCTTACAATAATTATAACAATCTTTAAAAAGAGTGGGCGTTGATAACCTCGCATCCAAGATCCTTCTTTCGTAATTTTTCCAGAGAAGTGCCCTCCACATGTACCATTGTGAAATTCTTCTAGCAGTTCCTTCCCTTGATCACGTCCAACTGCCCTCTTGTACTGTCCATCAGGTCCTATTCGAAATAATACTCCATGCAGAATAGAATATGGACGACTAGCTTGAGTAATCTTTCTCTTAGTCTTTGCATTGGCACCATCAGAAACTTGAATTCATTCGTATAATTCCAAATATCTATGTATTCACTAGGGATTGTGTCAAGGATAACAAGGTCGCATCAGGGAAATCATCATCATCACAAGATGATCCTAAACCATCATAGGCTCGAGAGAGTACATCCGCATTGACATGCTTCTTTCTTGGCCTATCTATAATATCAAATTCAAATTCTTGTAGCAAAATTATCCATCTGCTATCCTCCCCGATGGGTTAGGCTTATTTACAATATATTTTAGAGCCCGATGATCATTATAACTAGAAATTTTTGCCCTAGCAAGTAATTTGTAAACTTCTTTACAAAGAAAATGATAGCCGAGCCTCTTTTTCAGCTTAAAGATAATTTACCTCAAGATCGCTCATTTTTCTCGCTCTCCCAAAGTAAATTGGATGTTCATTCCCATTTTCATCCTTTTGGCTCAAAGTACTTCCTAGTGTTGCATCCGAGGCATCAGTGTACACAATGAATGGCTTACTCCAACTGGATTCTTCAAAACAAGTGAAGACACTGTGGCTTCCTTCATTGTCAAAAAGCTTCATGCACCTTATTTCCCGGTTCATAAGTAACATCCTTTTTCAAGAACTCGGTCTAGTGGTCAGTGCAATCTTTGAGAAATTCTTGATGAACCTTCTATAGTAACCCACATGGCCTAAAAATGATCTCAACTTACTTCTATTAATAGGAAATGGTAAATCTTTGATTTTTGAAACTTTATCAAGATCAAGCACTCAATACCATCTCTGGATACAACATGCCCTAACAAAACACCTTTAGAACATCCAAAGACACACTTTGTAGGGTTTAGTGAGGCTTGTGCTTCATCTAACCTTTGAAATGATGTCTCCATTTGGTGCAGTGGTCTAACTTGCTCCCATAGATGCAAAAATCATCGAAAATACTCGATGAAGGTCCCAATGTAGGGTTCAAACACCCTATTCATCAAACGCTAGAATGTTTGGAGCATTACACAACCCAAAAGGCATAACTCTATAAGCAAATGTTCCCAATGAGTGGTGAACGTGGTCTTCAACTGATCTTTCGCTGCTATATAAACTTGGTTGTAGCCGCTATATCCATCAGAAAAACTATAGTACTCGGCCGCCTACTTCATCCAAGATCTGATCCGAAAATGGAAGAGGGTAATGATCCTTCTTTTTACCTTATTGAGCTTTCGTAATCAACACAAATGCGTAGCTTCCCATTCTTTTTTATTGAGATCACAATGGGAGAAACCCATTCTGAATTTTCCACAACAAATATGAATCTTGCATCAAGCAACTTATCTATTTCTTCTTGTACAGTCTTGGAAAAATTAGGATTCATTCTATATGGCATTTTCTTTATGGGCTTAGCACCATCTACCAACTCAATACAATGTTCTACCCAACTTACTTGACGGAGTTCCTTGTAATCAAAAGTGAATAGGTGTATGTACCTTCAAAAGAGCTGGAGGTAGGATTCCTTCTCACTCTCCATCACAACATCACCAATCTTTATTTGTTGGAGACGATCATCAACTTCTTCTTCAGATAATTTTATGGGGTCATGAGTTGGTGTGACTGGAAGGATATCCATGACTGAAACATCCACCTCACTTTCTTCATTTTCAGTGTCCACTTCACTTTGGTAGTACTAGAGTAATCAGAGGATGTCCAATCATCGTTTCATCACTTGAATCCACAGATTCGCCTTATGATGTCGAGGGATCACGTTTATCTTCACCCTCTCTCTACCATGTCCAAGTGTCATGAAACCTTCATTCCAGTAGTTTCTTGCATGAACTCTCCTTAGCCATGGTCTTCCTAGTAGCATTGGGTACGCAACAATACCATTTTTCATCACCTGAAAGTCTACCACACATACAACAACCATAACAGATATTGCCACATTTGAAACTACACCTTCTGGTTTATTTTTTCCCTTATTTAATGACCTTAACATAAGTGTTCAAGGGCGATCAATTTTTAAAACCAACATATTCATTACAGACTGGTCATTACATTAATCGCAGCACCTCCATCAACTAAGACATCATGAATTGAAACACCATTACATAATACCTTAGCTTGTGGAGCATAGGGATCCGCCTCGCTTCCAAAACAGGGACCTCAACCTCCTTTCTTCGTCGAGCATTGAGTCCACTTCGTAGCTCCCGCCTCTTCTCGAAGACATAGCCAAGAGTTGACCATATGTAATATTTGCAGCCTTTTGGATAGATCTTCCAAGATGGAGTATGGTCCTTGCCCCGTGAAATCGAGAAAATCCTACACACCCAACTTTCTTCTCCTATGTTTCTTACTAGTTTCTTCTTTCATCTTCTTAGGATCATTTCCATCTTGATTATCTTTTTCTTTTTTTCTTTTTGTTACAAACACATCTACTTCATTATTTCTGCTCTTATCTACTACATCAAAAGAATTCACAGTGCTTTTCCTTTATCATTATCTCCTTTACGTGATGTAGAAGCTCTATCTAGACAATTATACTTATAATGACCCTTTTATAACAACCATAACATAAAACTTCAGTAAATATTTCTTTTGGACCTCTATCTCCTCCCTAAGAACTAAATTCCTTTCCTTGAAGAAGATTAATAGTTAACTAACCCATCTTTTTTAGCAGATCTTCATACTCAGTAGATGTACTAGGAGAAATATTTGTGCTCACCGGGAGTGGTTGTGGATTCTGGACCAAAGGTGCTAGTGTAGGCTCTACTTTAGCAAAGCAATTTCTTTGGGCTCCTCTTCCATGCTTTCTTCTTTCCTTCTTGCAATCTCCTTTTCTTGTTCAATGGTAGCTGGGTGGTCATACTTCACTCGTTGTCTGATCTCTGGCTTCATCCCAAGAATGAAGTGCTTACAGAGGAGATTATCCACGCCATTCATCAACCCATCCGCTAATCCTTCCTTCCAGATCTAGGCATCGAGCTTCCTCCTTAGCTCTAGAACACGAGCATGATAATCCCTTATCTTCTCCTTCTCTCCTTGGGATAGCTTTGTGATCTTGATCATGAGATCTGCATATTTCTATTGTTCACCAAATTCTTCAAGAAAACTTTCAGTTAATAAATCCCATGAATTTTTCACATTATCACCTAGTGTTTCAAACCACCTAAGTGCTGAACCATCCAAAAAGGTAGGAAAAAATTTAGTCCATTGTTCCTTCTTATAAGGCCATTACAAATACAAGATCGTTTAAACTTGAATGAAAGAAGAAGCATCTTCATTAGATTGAGCTGAAAAACAGAATTTTTCCCATTTTCAAAAGTAACCACCATGAAATACTAACCCACAAGTACAATCAATAAGACTTATGTGCACAAATAATTGGAATCACTATACTAGAAAGTGACTTTACACCTTTCTACAGTAAAATAAAAATGACCACGGTAAACTATGGTAAAACTTGACTTACCGCAAGTAAAAACCGACTTTATCGTGGTAAACACTATTCACGATAAAAAGTGAAGTTATCATGTAAATACTATTCTCGTAAAAATGACTTTACCATGGTAATTACTATTCATGGCAAAAATGACTTTACCATGGTAACTACTATTCATGGCAAAAATGACTTTACCATGGTAACTACTATTCATGGCAAAAATGACTTTACCATGGTAACTACTATGCATAGTAAAAACAAGGTTACCCTCCAATTGATTTTTGACTAAGTGGGAATATCTCTCCAGAAAATCCACCAACGAGGAATGGTCCCGGCAACGGAACCAAAATGTCATCACCAATCCGACACTATGATAATTCTTCACCGGGAACTCCTCGTGCTATGATTATTTACTAATGCACAACCTTTAGTTTGGTGGATGTAATATGGAAACAAAACAACATAACACAAGAATACCATCGACTATGATAAGACGGAATGATGACAAATCTGAAATATCAAAGTAAATTATAATATTAACATGAAAGCTGCTACAATCTCACCCATGAGGTACTTCAAGTGTTATTGACTTCACTTGCCTTTCACCAAGACTATGGGGAAAACTTTACAATTACACCTCTTAATGGCTTCTTCAACACACCTTTAAACTGATGGATTCCTTCGCACACTTCCTACAATATTTCTCACTACTTCCTTCTATGCTAAATGAGGGGGGTGGCCTCTCTATTTATAGAAATTCCAGGCTTATCCATCTTATCTCTAAGATAGGATAAGAAATCCACTCTGACGAATCATATTCCATACCTTAACTCTTATCTGTACATGTAAGCTTATCTTCTAAGATAAGATAAACCTTATCATTTTACATGGGTTCCACATTTTTAGACTTTTTACAAATAAAATACACAAAATATTTATGACCTCACTCCTTGTCCTTATTACCAATATAATATTTCTAATTCCTAATCACGTAGACCCTACTTCTCTAATTACCCAAACTTTGACATTTTAACATTACCGGACCACTTACGACAAATATTTACTTTTTACAACATTCCTATTGTACTTTGACTATTACCATACTCCACATTATTGGCGGCACCGTACTGATGGCGCCGTTATCTTCTATCAGACGCTACTACTAATTATACTTAACAACAACATATTCCTAATACATACATTAATGAAATAGAAATTACGGAGGAAAATTTTAGTGTCGACAAGACCTCAATAGACCACAACCTGGAACATAAGAATCCACACCATAGACATCTAGAGTACCGATTTGACTCTGCTACATAGGGAAGAGGATCAGAAATCATTTTAGTTGTGGTATTATCTGGAAATTTTGGAGAGACTACCCACAGTAACCCTAATTACAAGGGTAAGATAGATCTCGAGCTTACTCTTTGTGATATGTGTGTAGTCATAGGATGTATGCAGTATTCAAGAACCGCCAGAAGAGCATCAGAGTATAGTTATTGAGACTACAAGTAACATTGGTGGTATTCCTACCTCCATTCAGTTTGATTCTATTTCTTCTGATTCGTTTATTACACCATATTTAGTAGAGAAATTTAGGTCAAAGGTGGTGGCAGTTAGGTAGGGTCATAGTTGGGATTTTGAGATGGATTCTATAGGCAAGATGTTTGTAGAATCCTTAGTGAAGGAGTGTGTTGTGGATTTGGGACCTTTAGCACTACGCTCAGATCTTCGTATCCTTCCTTTGGGCTCATATGGAGTCATCTTGGGTATGGATTGGTTTTCTACACATAGGGCCAGGATGGATTTTTACCACAAGATTATATCTTATGCAAATTATTTGGGAGTTGAGTCGGTGATTTAGGGGTCAGGAGACCCGTTTTTATATGCACCATCTCTACTATGCAGCTTAAGAAGTGTGTGTGACGGGGTTGTCAGATGTATGTTGTTACAATCAGTGATAGATCAGAGGATGGGTCTAATGGACCATCGCTAGATGATCACTCCATTTTGAGAGAGTTTGTAGATGTATTTCCAGGTGAGCTATTGGGGTTACCACCCCCACATGAGATTGATTTTCACATAGATCTAGTTCCGGGAGCAGAGCCTATCTCACAAGAACCTTATCAGATGACCACACCAGAGCTATGTGAGCTCAAGTTACAACTTGAGGGCCTTTTAGAGAAAGGCCTTATCCATCCTAGTGTATCCCCTTGGGGTGCACCGATGATCTTTTTAAATAAGAAGGATGGATCCTTGCAATTTTGCATTGATTGCCGCTAGTTGAATAAGGTAATGATCAAGAATCATTATCCCCTTCCACACATTGATGATTTGTTTAATCAGATGAAGGGAGCCAAATCTTTCTCTAAGATAGACCTTAATTTAGGTTACCATCAGCTGAGGATTTCAGAGGTAGACATTCATAAGACTACCTTCCATACGAGATATGGCCACTATGAGTTCAGAGAGGTACCTTTTGGCTTGATGAATGCCCCCGTAGTATTAATGAGTTTGATGAATGGGGTATTTAGGACCTTCTTAGATCGCTTCATGCTCATCTTCCTTGATAACATTTTTATTTACTCATGTATGTGTGAGGAGCACGAGGGACACCTTCGCCTGTGTTCTTCAAAGGTGTCTTCTGGAGCAAATGATTTATGGGAACTTGGAGAAGTGTGCATTCTTTTAGATGGAGGTGATTTATTTAGGTCATATCATTTCTGGGGAAGGTATCACCATCGATCCTTCCAATATTAGAGTTATTATTGATTGGCCAACATCCACTACTATGACCGAGGTGCACAACTTTATGGGATTATTGGGTTATAAGCTGGAGATTTGTTTAGGACTTCTCTCGATTGCACACCCCATCACTTCCCTTCAGAGGAAAGGTAAGAAGTTTGTTTGGTCAAATAGGTGAGAGCACACCTTCAATACACTAAAGGAATGTCTCACTACAACACCTATCCTTGTATTACCAGATCCACAAGGTGAGTTTTTCATTGATACGGATGCTTCTTTAGTATGGTTTGGAGGTGTGTTGATGCAGGAGGGAAGAGTAGTTGTTTTTGAATCTTGCAAACTAAAAGATTACGAGCTTAATTATCCGACTCATGATCTTGAGCTTGCAGTAGTTGTGCATGCTTTGGTTTAATGGAGGCACATTCTACTTGGTCAGAGAGTCACACTTAGGACATATCACCTGAGTCTTCACCACCTCTTCACGTGGCCCAATCTCAACACTCATCAGCAGCGTTGGATGGAGTTTCTTTGTGAGTATGATATGGAGATAGAGCATGTGAAGGGGAAGGAGAATGTTGTGACAAAAACTCTTAGTAGATGGAGGCATGTAGCTTGGCCACCTCAATGAGCATAGATTTGTGGACTAGGATTCTTTAGTGGCTTCCTTTCGATAGCTTCTACATTGTAGTTTGAGTAGAGATCGAGTCTCAGAGACCCCTCGAGGGGAAGTTTGATGGTTTCTCACTAGATTGCAGATGGCCTTCTCAAGCACATAGGTCAGATTTATGTTCCTAGAGATGGAGGCTTGAGGTAGGGCATCTTGCCAGAGCCACATCGTGCACCCTATTCAGCCCATCCTGGGGTGAAGAAGATGCATGCCACCTTAAGATAGTTGTATCATTGGAGAGAAATTCATAGAGATGTGGCTCAGTTCATGTCATGATGTTTAGAGTTCCATAAAGTAAAGGCTGAGCATCAACATCGAACTGGCCTTCTCTTTCCTCATGTTATACCGGAGTGGAAATGGGACACCATTTTCATGGACTTCATTGTTGGGATATCAATGTTGAGATATCACCATAACGCCATCATGGTCACAATTGAAAAATTGACAAAAGTGTCTCACTTTTCTCTGATGAAGACCACTTATACAACTAGTGCAGTGGTATGGGTATATTTGGATGAGATTTTCAGGTTGCACAGGATTCTGTAGAAGATCATTAGTGACCACGATCCTTTGTACACTTCCCTATTTTGGATTACCATGTAGTATGCCCTCGGGACAAAGATGAATTTTAGTACAACATATCACCTCGAGATAAATGGACAGATCGAGCGGGTGAATCAAATTTTAGAGGACATGCTCGGGATTTATGTGATGGATCAGCCGTCTAGATGGGAGAGGTACCTATAATTGGTGGAGTTTTCCTATAATAATATTGTTTAGAGTTCTATAGGCATGGCTCATTTTTTAGGATTTGTATGGTAGAGATTGTAGGACACCTCTTAACTCTGGGACAGGTAGAGGACAGGGTTTCTCTTGGACTAGCTTTGTTGCAGGACATGGAGCAGAAGGTGGTTTTGATTAGATAGAGACTCCAGGAGGCACATGACAAGCAAAATAAGTATGTAGATTAGCATAGAACCAACCATATTTTTGATGTGGGCATGAAGGTGTTCCTTCGTGTCGGGAAACATAAGAGCCATATCCATTATGTAAAAGGTTTTAAGTTAGCTCCTATATCTATGTGTCCTTTTGAGATCTTGGAGTGTATCGGCCCTTTGGCCAACCGTCTAGCATTGCCATCTAGTTTTTGCCACATACATGATGTGTTTCATGTTTCAGGTCTTAGGAGATATGTTACAGATCCTTCTTATGTGTTATATTGAACATCATTTTAGGTGCAGGATCAAGGGAAGGTGATGGTGGATCCTGTTTGCATCCTAGATCACATGAACCCGGGAATTTGAGGAAGATAGGTTGATCAGGTCTGGATGTAGTGGGACAAATATGATGAGACTGTAGCTACATGGGAGGATGCTACTTTGCTACGAGTTCAGTTTCCACATTTTTTCTAGTGACTTCCAGGAGGAAGTCAAGTCTAAGGGGAGGGGGATGTAGTGCCCACTTCCCTTTGACACCTTTTTGATACTAATCATGATACTACTGATTATATTATGGACATGATTATGGACTTTATTATAGTATGATGTTAGATGTTAGATCATGGATTATTGTTGACTTGATTTAGTTATGATGCATGATGATTATTAGAGACATTTTATATGTTGATGATGATATACTGTTTGACATGGTTATATTATGGATGTTGTTCGGACTTGTGATATTTGGATATTGTGAGTAGACCTAGAAATGGAAATTATTGGATGATGATATAGTTGTTGATAAAACTATAAATGATATTGTTAGATTGCTTTGATGTTGTTGTGATTCATATATCTAAATGATTTTGGGAATTATATTTATATTATTTTGGATGTTCTGATATGGCCATGAGGCCGAAGGAGGTATTTGTGTTTTGTAGGTTAAAATATCACAACAAACATCAAGGGATTGGAGACCAACCACATTAGAATTCTAGATGAATTCAACAAGGTCACCATGACAACTAGTATTTGTTTGTGCATGTTAGGGATTCCCATGGGGGATCACCTTTAATTGTGACCAAGTGGTTTTATGTATTTCTTTTATTTTGGTCCCTTTGTTTATGTTTACATGTGTTTATTTTGTGGTGCTTTTACCCCTTTCATTATTCATTAAATGGTGTGTAATATTGCGAGTAATAATGTTATTAAGTTAATTAATTAAAATATGTCATAATAAATTAATTAATAGAGTTGTTGGCCTTGAATTAAAGTGTTGTAAGAGAGGTGTAAGTGATGTGTAAGTTAACTCTTGAGTGTGAAACACTCCACCTTCTTGAAAATTCAAATTTTTCTTGGAGGATGATTTTGGAGGCTTTGAAATATAAGTTAAACTTGTCCCATACCTCTAAAATTTAATTACCAACCATACCTATAGTTGTAGAGTTGAGTTTATACTTTTATAATTCTTTTCGAGAAGGAAAACTGTAGGTTTTAATTAAACTTTTCTTACATGATTTAATTTCATTCCTTTGGGGTGTGGGTTGGATTTGAGTGTGTAAGTAAACTATCATATTATTCACCCACCTATTTAATATGCTTTGGAGAATGAAGTTTACTTTGGGGGTTGGGGTTGAGAATGTATGATTTGACACCCTACATGGACCCACCTCATCCTCTTCTCTTCCCTCTTCTATAAAATTCAAAATCCTTGCCTTGTTTTGGGGTTGCTTCATTTTTGGAGACTTCATTCTTGGGTGAATTCCTTGATGTTTTGGGAGCTCCTTGATTTCAAGAAGTTTTTGGAAGATTGTTGCATGCTTGTGCTTGGCTGATTTGGATTGCTTGCATTGGGATAAAGCTTGTTGTTTTGGAACTTGGAATAACTCCATCATGGAGAGGTAGGAGCTTGGCTCTTTAAATTCTCTTCTTTTATGAATGTAAATGTTAATGTATGAATTCTTTGGCATGTTTGTGGGTTGTTGGGTAGATGGCCTAGGAATGGTGTAGGAGATGACTATGGGGTTTATTTTATGGGAGACACAAGTGTGTTTTAGGAAGGTCTAAGGGTGGAGGGAGTTGGGATTAGTGTTCCACCTTAGAAAGAAATAGATTGAATTTATTTACTTGTTATGGTGTGCCATAAGATGTTGGGGAGGAATAAGGAAATGTGAGGAATAAGGGTACTTTAGGGAGGCATAAGGAATGTCAGGGTTTTGATATACTATATTTTGGCATGTTGAAATTAGGTGGTGATACCCATTTCCCCCTTTGGGAGGAACAAGTAGCATCCCCCATAGTTTCTTGCTCCTTTGGGTTGCTTGAGGAAGCATTAGTATTGTTTGTCATGTTTAATGTATTTGTAAAACTACATTCTATTTTAGAATGTGTTTTTATTGTGATTATGTTGTTTATGTGTTTGTGGAAGTATGTTGTTGCCATGAGTTGGATCACATCTTTTATTGCATTATGGTTGGGGCTCGAGGGCTAATGAAGAAGGATGGATTCTCCTCTTCATTGGATGTCTTGGTTGGGTGGAGAGTGTTGCCTTTCCCTACTCTTGTTGTGATCAAATTGGAAGAATGAGAAATACGCATGTTGCTGTTTTGGAGCAAGGAAAAGGACAGTTGGATAGTCCCTTGTTGAGATAAATTTTATTGTAACCTCTCCCACTTGAAGTGGATGAACTTGTAAATGTTTTGTAATGGAAAGATGTTGTGTTGATCATGAAAGTTGTAAAGTGAAATGTAAAAGAGATAAACTCTTTTTGTTTTGAAAGAATGTGAAAGAAATTGCATTTGAAGAATAAAAGAAGGATGTTACAAAGTTGTCTTTTGGAATCAATAAATGATGTATTACCTTTCTCAAATTACATTGTGGTATTGAATCTGATCTTTTAAATGTAATTGAAATCTCTGTTTGAAAGAAAGAAATGCATATGAAGGAAATGTAGTACTCTATTTTATGAAGTGCATGATTTGAAAAGAATAAAAGTTACATTTTTTTATTTATCATTTGATTGAAGGAATGAAACCTTTTTGAAACTAGCATGAAATGAATTCATTTGTTAGGAAAGTAAAATCAAAACCATTGAGCTAATTTTGTTATTTCCATTTTTCTTCACGTTAAACTCTATAAATTTTATCATAAATGAACAGATCAAACTTGCAATCAAGAAATAATAATCAAACATTAAAATTGAACATGCTAGGATATAAATGAGTTTAATTAGAAAAAAACACTTAAAAGAAATCTTTCAAAACCTAGCAAAACTAAGTTCAAAGATTTCACAGTTGTTTTGCTATCAAAGTTGTAAAATTTCTAATTGGAACTCAATAAAATAGATATACCTCAAAAAAATATCCTAAAACCACCTGAGAACAATTCTCTATGTCTATTTGACATGTTGAGAGAGGAAGAAGATCAAATTAAACAAATTTTATAAGCTAATTTTTACCAGTTTGCACTATAAAAGATTGCACATCATTTTCTTAAAATTGACTCCTTAAACCTTATCCAAAACAAAATTTAATAATTCTTGAGTGAAGAGGACGTCGAGATATTTCAAGAAAGTGATTGTTTTCCCAAACTCGAGCTCTCTATCTAAAGTTATGGCCTTTTTAAGTTTTCCCTTCACTTGGTGTCAAAAAAAAAAATTGGTAAAAATTTCCTTGGTGGGCCTAAATTTTTCCCTTAGCACTTCGAAAAATTTTTGGGAAAATTTTCCTAATTTTTTTTTGTTGACCCATGACCAATCGAGAGGTGGCCACGTGCCACCATGAGGTGTCGATCAAAGGGTGAACCCATTTTTTTAAGTCAAGCGCTTAAGAAATTTTGGGAAAATTTTCCTAATTTTCCCATTCCGCATCCAATCAAAATCTGCCACATGGCATTGTGAGGCATCGGTGGAGGAGCGGGTTCCTTTTTCCTTTTTCGTTTTATGTGAAATTTTGGGAAAATGTTTTAAAATTTCCCCACCGTCCGCATCCAATCAGGAGCTACCATGTGGCATCGTGAGGCATCGGTGAAGGCATGGGTGAATTTTACTCTTTTTTCCTTCGGGGTGCTAAAATATTTTTTCCCCGCCACCCCGCTTTCCCAAAGGTTACCTTAGGAGGTGCCACATGTCCCTTGTGGACTTGCGGACCCACGGGAGTGTAGGCACAAAAGTAGTTTTTTCCCCCACACAGAAATTTTTCCAAAAGTCTCCGTGGCCCGCTTGACCCGACTACTCCTCAGAAATATTTCTCCCCGTGGCCCGCAGACCATCCCATGGAGAAAAGTTTCTCCCCCCTAGGCCTATAGGCCCGCTTTTGGGGAAAATTTTCACCCTAAGGCCCATCGGCCCATAACTTGAGAAATATGAGGAGTTAGGAGGACTTATTTATATCAATGGAAAGGTGAGGAAAATTCCTATCCAATGGAAGTAATTTAGGGAAATTTTGAATGCGTTAAGTTTGAGAAAAATAAAGTTGAACCTTTAAGCCTGTTAGATAGTGGGTTCGGTGAGGAATTACCCTCTGAACGTAATTAAACCTTCTAACCCTAAATTTTGGACCTTATGACCTCTAATAATTATTAATAAAAGAAATGTATATTATAGTGGATTAGAATTATTTTAGAACCTGTTAGTGACAATTGTTATCTTGTAACCGGGTTGTAGATTCTTTTAATAAAAAAATTATTCCATAATTTTCCTAACTAATCCTAGGTTGTTCTTAGGTCTCAAGTGGGTTGTTTTAGCTGGCATTTCAGTAGGAAATAGCAGCACATTCAGTTGATGTTGGGGTGGTTTTTTGATAGTAGCGTGTTTTGTTATTTACATAGCTTATAGATGAAGGGTGAGTATGTAAATTAGCATGGGTGTTCTAAATTAGCGCATATAGGGTATAAAGTAGCACATTTATTTATAGAGGTAGAAATAACTAGTTTTGTGTGTATGGATAATGCATTAGTGGGTTTATGCGTATATTGGAACATATATGGGGAAGTAGGACTGGTTTTGTTTAGCACGCATATGTTAAGTATTGGAGCATTTCTTGTGGATTATCACATATAGAGATAAGAGTGGTGCGTTTAGGAAGGGTGTAGAAAAGGAGAATGTTGTTAGAAGAAATGTATAGTGGAGAGTAGGAAAGGATGTTTTAGAAGTGATTAGAAATATATAATGACATATTTTATATAGATGGGTGCAAGTGGTGCTTGGCTCCTCTCAAGGTGAGACACCATTGATCGACGACCTTACAACAACATCTGCTAGGGGGTGCGGATGTGGAGGCTGATGAGGATGATGTGTTGTTGTTACATGTGTTGGGGCTACTTCACATAGCGAGGATGTCATCATGTGACCAGTATTTTTAACTACCGATGTGGGGCGATGAAATTGACTTTAGAGGATGTCTATCATATTTATTGTTTTTTTAGTAGAGGGGAAGTCCATAGTGTGGCACAGAGGTAGACAGAGGGATAGTCTAGGATTATTGATAGATGTAGAGGATGCACCATGAGATTTGATGAGGATAGACTTGGGGATTTATTTTAGGCATGGGTGGATGGAGCGGATACCATTATTACTATGCTCATTGATTAGTTACGTATTATTTCCATATGGTGGGGGCAGATGGTTTAGCTTCAGTTTAGTAGAGGTGGTGCATTTGGTGTGGTAGGAAGACACTAATGTTTATTTGGTTACAATAGTGTTAGCACGGCTATATCTAGATTTACATAGGGTGGTGTATGGAGGATGGGGGCGTATTAGTCTATGGACACTTATACATGTGTGGAGTTATGATCATATAGCAATTGGGGGGTTGATTGGATTTAGAGAATAATGGAAGGTTGGGGATCCATTAGTGTATGGATGCAAGATGATAAGAGGGAGACGTGAGAATATAGGAGATTCGATTTGGTATCGGTGGCGAGTTTGATGAGTTACAACCTAGTAACATCACATGGAGACCATTTTTGGGATAAATATTACTAGTCTTCAACCTATGTTTGCAATCAAGATGATACAACCTTCCAAATTTTGATATGGAGGGGTTTCCATGATACTTGTGGATGTGGATGGAAAATTTTCCATGTTGTGCTCTATGGAAAAGTAGATCAAGCTCATGTCCTTCCAAGAAACCTGCAATCACAAACACTACACAAGATAGGATTAAATATATTTATGGTGGATTTATTGGAAAAGGCCATTCCCAGAACTTAATAAAATTCCTTACAAGGATGTCAATCCTCTATTGAGAAATTAATCAAATAATGATATGATAAATTGATTAACTTATAGTAAAATGGAAGATGACGATATAACCAACAATGGAAAGGAAAAGGGACTCGACAAAGTCTAGGGTTATATGCGAAGTTCGATGGTGGTTCCTCATCCCAAGGAGTAGAGGACTAAAAACATGGCTCAAAGGATAAAATATGTTGATGGATATGCAATCACAAAGGTAAATGGGATAATGTGCTTGACTTGGATAAATCGTAAAACATTGTAGATGTCTAAGAGGATCTTGATGACTAAAAAGACACTTGAAAGGCATGGCAATGATAGATTATGTGGTTTGAATGTATTAAAAAGAAATCTTGGGCTTTAAAATAATTTTTTGAGAGGAATCGTCAAGAATTGGGGCAATCTCAAGTGATTCTATAGTGAATCATTAGCAATTGTGTAGCAAATCATCAGTTCGACAATCAATAACAATTGTTGTAAAAATGCATAGGTTAATAATGGAAAAAATTTATTAATGAAAATGATTAATTAAAAAGACAGTGGTAATAATATTCAAATGAATATGCTTACAGTTGCGCATAGATATGTAATTCTAAAGAAATTTGAGATTACATGAGATCTAAAGCTTGAAGGTTCTTTGAACAATGTCCTGATGAAGGATAAACGGATAACTATCAATGTACGAGAGGAGTCTGTAGATGCGTTAGAAGAAATATGTTGATGATGGACTGAGTTGAGCTCCTAGATATGTCAATGGCCTCCAAGAGATGAAAAAGAGATTAATTATTTGATGAATGCCAAGCTTCAAAATGATTCTCCATCCTACTAAAATGAAGAAATGGGAATCATATTTATAGAGTTAATAGGATGATTTTATTGTTATTTTCATCTTATTTGGTTGAAGATTTATGGGAATCATATCTAGATTAGTTAGAGAGGTTGAATTGCAGGTTTAGAGGTGGTTATAGGGATAATTTGGTTAGAAATTTAATATTTTTGGAAGGTTTTTAAATTAGTTAGTTGGTTGGGATGAATCTTCATGATTTTTAGAAGGTTGTGTTTTAGAGGAGGTTAGGAAGAAGCTAGATATTTTAAAAAGGTATTTTTAGAGGAGGTCGGAGGTAGTTAACATGGTATCCCAAATAGCATGGTGATATTTGAGGATGAGGTGTGAGGATAACTAACTTATTTTAATTAATTAATTAAATTATACTTTTATGGATGTGAGGGATGTGAGCATAATTATTAAATTAATTAATTAAGGGGTAGAAGTGGGTGATCTAGGTCATATAGTGTTGTTTAATTGATAAATGGAAGTTTTAGTTTAATTAATGATGGATGCGGTCTTATGAAAGTATTTTGACGATGTTAATATTTAATAAATATGAGGGGTGTAATGTGATGGTGAAGGGTGCCTGATGGACGCTGACACTAGAATTAGCGGTGCTAATTTTAGGTGTCTACATTTTCCCGTTTTTGTTGAGTGGTTTTAAGACAAGCCATGAGACAAACACAAGATGTGATAGATAAATTTTGAAGGATTACACGATGAGGTTTTCCCCATAAAATTGAGAATTGATGGGAAAGGGAATTGATCATGGGCTTGATATATGGAAAGATGTAAGGATAAATTGATTCCCTAGGACGAGGTGAAAATAAAATGGTTGTCGTTATAAAATCAAGTGATAAGGGGAACCATAGGGTTTGTGTCTTATAGACATATGATCTTTAATGATGGATATGATGTTTTGATTAGGTAAAAGGACCAAGAATTTATGTTTCCACAAAGGTGGGCTTACAAGGCCAAGAAGTCAAGTGATAGGGGAACCAAAGGGTTCATATCCTATAGACATATGACTTTTAATGGCAAACAAGATGTTTTGATGAGGTCAAAGGACCAAGAATTGATGTTTCCACAAAGGTGGGCTTACAAGGCCAAGAATTCAAGTGACAGGGGAACCAAAGGGTTTGTGTCCTATAAACATATGAATTAATAATGAAAAATATGATTTGATGAGGTCAAAGGACCAAAAATTGATGTTTCTACAAAGGTGGGCTTACAAGACTAGGAATTCAAGTTATAGGGGATCCAAATGGGTCATTTCCTATAGACATATGACTTAACGATGATAAAGAGTTGATAACATAATGATTCGATGGGGTCAAGGAACCAAATTTTTATGGTGCTATAAGGGTAAGCTTTGAGGACTAGAGGGGTCATGACAGAATCGAGGCATCTAATTGATAAGTGTTGATTTTAATGAGTAAATGTGATTTTTTAGGAACAAGAATATAATGTTGAGATATGCTCAAGATTTTGTGTATGTATGATTTTGATGTGATTAATATATTTTGGTGGGTATTTTGATAAATGTTAATGTGGAATGGTTAACAATTGTTTTAGCTATGATGTGTAATTGATGTTGATGTTAAAGTGATTTAATGTTTTGTCAAAACCATGATCAAGGATGAAACATGGATTGATTTCTTTGTATTATGTTTGATACATATATGCTAGGAAACAATAGAGTGAAGGAACTTACACTTTTGGACTTTACAATGGATGTTAACAGATGACCAACAATGAGTAGTCATACTTAGGATCTTGGATATGAAGCGACAAAGTGTATTTTCTTAGAACATGAGAAGGGTGACATATGTAGGTTGCGTAGGAAAAGAGGGTTCTTCTATCAATGGTGTTATAGGAAACTCCCCAAAGTTACATTTTTATTTTGATGCAAATTGATCGATGGAAGAATTTTTCTATAATGGGAAATTTGATCGATTCGAGGAAGCTTTTCTAGGATGCTTTGGATTTTTGACTTTTTGAAGGCTAATCAATGTGGGAATCCTTTTATGTGGGTATCCATTCTTCTAGGGTATGGTCTACATTTTTAATTTTCATGAGATGGTCATATTTTGAGGTATCAGTCCATAATTTTTACTCGTAGCCATCTTTGAAGAGATCAATATACTTTTATTTATGAAATTTAAAGATCCGACCTTCAAAGGTTCAAACTATTTTTTTTTTACTTTGATAGGTAGCAACCATATATATTTTTTTACTTTACTTTGAATTAAGGGAAATACCATAATAAGTCATTTCAAGGAGGGGAGAATAAAATTAGTACACGCACTACACATGTGTGTTGTAAGACATGTCTTTGGTTAGTGGACAATGTGGATGGATGTAATGATTATGAGGTTCCTACTAAAAAGGAACTTATTCATGTGAAATATGCAATGATGACAGATCCATGGTACTCATCTTTAAGGTGTATTTAGGATGATGATAGAAAACTACATGCTTTCAAATTAGTATGATAATAAAATAATTGGTTGATGATGGAATATAAACTTTGATGTGACTACTGTCATGATGGTTGATATGTTAATATTAGAAAGGCTACAAGTGTAAGACATTCAAAAGTTTCCCCATATTATATGGACTAATACAAAACATTCCATGTTTCCTTAGAAGTAATTAAATTTTTATTATATTGATCGATATGTTGGTTAGGACATGTAAAAGGGAAGTTGTGTAAAGTAAGACTTTTGAAGTCGAGTAGATGGGAGCATTCCCAACACAATAATGTGGATAGAAATTAAATTTGTTAAAAGGAATGATTTCCTAAATATGATAGAAGTTTTGTTCTTGATTAAGTGATTGTATGGTAAATAAAGGATCCCTTGACAAAGAATTTATGGGAAATTTGGATGGGGTATGAGAGAAAAATTGATAAAGAGGGGCATATGACGAAGCTTTAGTTTTTCCTTTTCTTTATGTATGTTGATTTGCATTCATATATGTGTGTGAATTATACTTTGGTTTGAGATAAGGGACCTTCTCTAGAAGGTGACGAGGAAATTCATGAGGAAGTTTTTCAAAATTTGGTTGAGGATGACCCCTTGGTTCTAATTTTTTTGTGAAGACATTGTCGATGGCTTGGGCATAGATGTTTATGAGGTTGAAATTCCTACCAAGGAGGTGTGGACATTGATGAGGTTGAGAGACCTTCAATAGAAGGTGCTTGATGAGATTGAGGGACCTTCATTGGAAGGTGTTAATGAGATTGAGGGACCTTTAAGGGAGGGTATTAATGAGGATAATGGTCCTTCAAAGGAAGGTGTTGACGAGATTGATGGACCTTCAAAGGAAGGTGCTAACAAGATTGATGGACCTTCAAAGGAAGGTGTTGACAAGGATAATGGTCCTTGAAGGAAGGCGCTAACAAGATTGATTTACCTTAAAAGGAAGGTGCTAACAAGATTTATCGACCTTAAAAGGAAGGTGTTGACAAGGATAATGGTCCTTCAAAGGAAGGTGCTAACAAGGATAATGGCTCTTCAAGAGAAGCTACTAAAGAGATTGATAGACCTTAAAAGGAAGGTGCTAACAAGATTGATTGACCTTCAAAGGAAGGCATTGACAAGGATAATGGTCCTTCAAAGGAAGGTGTTGAAAAGGATAATGTCCCTTCAAGAGAAGGCTGAAGAGATTGATGGACCTTTAAGGGAAGGTGCTAACGAGATATATGACAAAGGTTTGTTGAGGATAAAATAAGGATGTTTTCCTTTTCCTATAGATATCGGTGAGGAATTTGATGAGGGTAATGATGATAGCTTAGGATGATCCTCTTCTAGGAGAATATCATTGATAAGGAAGATTAATTGGATTATGGATTTAAGTGCTTTACAAGTTTTTATGTTATGCCCAGGCATCTATGGTAGGCACTGAGTTTTGTCTTGATCGTATCAGTTAGGTTTCCGAGTATGGAAATGGGGTTTTTTATTAGTGGTAATGTAATAAGAGAGACCTGCATGATTCTATCAAGGATATCAACTTAAGTCACTTTTGAGGATTTGGATTAATGGATTATGAGATTGGCTTACGAGAGCACTTAGGAGGACATGTCTTATTTTTGGATGGGGGTGGATTCGTTGAAGTTGTATATTGTTAGGTCATTATAGGTACATTGTGAGGTTGATAGGGGGAGAATATCACCCATAAAAGGGATAAAATGTGTGATTGGTAAAATTAGACTATGGATGAGGTCCCAAAATAGAGGAAGAGGGATGGTTCATGGATGAGATAGGGTTTGATTACGTTTCATGAAATTGAGCCAAAGGATGTTGTCCCAAAATTGATGGTAAGGGTGGACTCGTAGATTTGATAGATTTGGATTGTGACAAAGGATGGGGTCCCAAAATGGATGGTAATTTTGAGGCCTTAAATGGAGTGTGCTTATATTTTTAGTATTGATTTTAGGTAAAGGATGGTGTTTTATGATGGATGATGAGGATGAGGTGGAGAATGTGATCAAGTTTTATTTTATAACATTTGTGTTAGATAGAGAAGAGGGACTCATGTCAAATGACAAGGCGAGGTCGTTAGTGTGATGGTATTTGATTGTTTAGTGTTTGATTTAGGGAAATGTTCCAAGATGGAAGGTAAGTGAGTATTTGGGGATATGATTGGGTCTGATTCAGATGAGGGAGGTGTTATTTTTAGACATGATTGAGGTGGATTACATGATTTTTCTAGTTTGTTGATTAATTCTATAAGTGATTGAATATCAATATCTTCAATTACAAAGGATTATTTAGTAACGACTTCCAAAGTGGAATCTAAGGGTTGTGTAGAGGTAATGGATGACTAGATAGTGGACATGGGTGATATCAATGTGTGAGAATCATCGAAAAGAGGATCCAGTGATTCTAAGTTTTTAGGAGAAAGCATCGGTGATGAATGGGTCTTCTTATAGGGAAGATCATATGTAATATTGTTGATAATGTTACACGAAGGATGTATAACATTTATAGGAACTAAATCTATCGAAGGTGTTGGGTTAGGAAGACAGGTAATGTCATCATGTTTGGTAGTTTTTTCTGAATCATAGAAATACCTAGGGGAATCAAATGAAACATGTGTAGCCTTATATAAATCATAATAAGGCGTAGGTAAATCATATGGATCATGTGTAGCCTCATCGTAGAATCATAGGAAGACCTAGGGGAATTAGATGGATCGTGTATATCCTCATCCGAATCGCATAAATACCTAGGTGAATCATATGAGAATGTGGAGATTGAGGATTGATATGGCCTTCTTCAAGAGCTTGGATTTCTAATTTCCTAGCCATGGAGAAAGCTTTGTCGAAGGTGTGGAATTTATGGATTTGAAGGGTGGAGGATATGTTATGGGAACATGATCGAGTAAACTTGATTAATTCCAATTGTGGGAGTGAACAATATAATTGATTCATAGTTCTCTGCCATCTAGTGAAAAATTCTCCATGCGACTCATTTTTGGTTTGTTTGATGTTTATAAGGTCAAAAATGGTGATTTTGCAAGTGGTATTTATAGAAAAATGATCAAGGAATAAGAGGGTTAGCTGAGTGAAAGAGAGAAAATAATATCAAAGGATTGAATTGTACCAATCCAAATCGAGTCATGTTAGAAAAATAGGGAAGGTTCTAAGAAGGAGATTTTAATTGTGGGTGATGAGATACTAGGAATTTCTAAAGGATATTATGTGCTACCGAGGATCCTCCCTGGCCATGGTACATGGAAAATTAAGGAAATTTACAATGTGGAGGATAAGGCTTATATGGTACATATGGATGGATGGGTTCATTACAAACCTCATCATAAGTGAGAACTTGTTTGGATCCTTTGGTAGCGGTTTCTAAATTGTATAATGCTTTTGACAAATATTTTATGGAATCATTTGTAAGATTAAATGTGAAGGAATTGATGAGAGGATGTGATCGATTTGATTGATGAAAATGTGAAGTAGCATAGTTTTTTAATATATGGGCTTGATGTGGAGTTTTTTTAGCATATGCTTGAGGCAATACTATCTGTGAAGTTGGTTGTGATAAAGGGATCTTTGGGAGATGTGGAAAAATGTTGAGTATATTGTTGTTGTTGGATGAGAGGAGTTATGGGCTGAGTAGGGATATGTGTATAATTTTGAGATGTCTTAGAAATTGAGAGATGTATTAAAGTATTAATAGGTTGATTTGATGAGGGCTAGGAAATATTAAAATTTTTATAAGATTTTGATGAAGGAAAGGATGTGGAAAATACTACGTGATGCAATGCACTCGACATGGGATGAGAAGAAATAGAAGGATGTTAAGGATATCCATATGGTTGTTGAATGGTGTTTTTATATGATTTTAGTTCATAAGGGGAAGAAGAGGTTGTAGATAGTTATGGGGACATGGTAGAGCTAAATGAGGTTGAGTAGGTTCGATAGGTGGATAAGTTTTTAAGAATTAGATCCTACATGAGGAATATTTTTAAAATTATTAGGATAAAAGGATGTTGAATAATGTGAGGATGATTGTAAATATGGTGTATTAATACTATAAGGATATGATATTGAGAGATTTTTATCCATGGTAATGATCTAAGAATAAATCAAGCAAAGCCTTAAGAGATGTGTGAATTTAAAGACAAGCCAAGAAGAAGAATGTTTTAATCATCTTAAATTATTTAAGAAAAGGTGAAATGTACAAGATGGATAATGAAGGTCCTACGAAATGGAAATCTATAGCTTATTTCAGGAATTTTTGGGCGAGTCCTTAATATACGAAGGTATGTGAAGCTTAATTCTATAATGATGTTCATACAGTCATTGATATTGAGGCCTACCCCCTCACTTCACAGTTCGCTACAATAATTGAGTCAGCATCTTGAGCCAAGATATACTGAGAGATAGGTGATTATACTCGCCCGAACATTGATTCGGTTTCCTGGTTGGTTGATGAAATCCCAATCAATTTTACCTAGGTGGGAATTGTTTGAACGTGTTTTTGATTTTGATGTGATTTAGTCATGTGTGATGGAGGAGAAGTTAAATGCAACAAATTTTCCTTTTAATTAGACTACATTGAACAACAAGGATATAGATATTTAATTTAAAATCCCAAAATGAAATGTTTTGTTTTGATGAGGAAAATCAACGAGGCATGTAAAGCTGAAAGCAATCGGAAAGTTTTTTAGAAATTACTATGAGAGCGCTCCTATTTCTTTTTTGGATTTTAGGAAAGAAGTAAGAAATATTGATGATTTAGTAAGAAAGACATATTAGAAATAGTGACCTAAAAACATGTTAGAAGAAAATGAAAACCAAAATAAAGAAGCTAAAAGTGTACTATGAAGCATTATATAACAAAAGTAATACACAGTCAATTGCTGCCAATTGAGCCAATCGTAAGAGATTAGCCTAGTCACAAACTATTGCTAGGGAGGATCAGGAAAAAATAAATTATTAATGAAATGAAAAAAGAAACAAGGGATAGGGTGTCCCACTTTGGGAGTTGTTAGTAATTAGAGAACAGATATGTGGAAACAATTCCTCAAATCACGAGTAGCAAGAAACTATATAGAAGAATTATAATAACATAAATAAATAATGCACAAAAGAAGACAAGAAAATATTTAACATGGTTCACCCAATGTGGGATACGTCCACCAAGAACTTTCTCAAATCTTATCATCAACAAGAGTAAAACAACTCTCACAGTCTTCTCTCGTTAGAAACTCACAAAAGAATTCCAAAGATGCTAAACCACATCTAAACCACAATTGACACCTAATTACTTAACCTTGATCACTAAGACTCAAGGCCTCTTGAACACTTAAGATATCTTCAAGATACCCTAACACCTCTATTTATAGGATTACAATCCCTTTAAGAAGTTATAATTTCAACCCTAGAAGTTTGAAATTCATGATATTTCATCTTCGCATGGCTGAAAAAAGCTGTCATGACGTTGACATCCAATTAACAAAACCGTCACAACAATATAATAGCATAATGCTCCTGAAGTCTCAAAAATTAACCTATTCAAACTCCAAAATTCAATAATTATAGGAGAAGACCAAAAAGGGCTCCACACCCCAACATGAGTGCCAAAATGTTCAGGATAAATCTTACTAGTATTCAAGCTATCTTTGCAAGTAAGGTGATACGACATTCCAAACCTCGATATGGAAGGGTTTTCATTATACCCGTGGATTTGGATGGAAAATGTTATGTTGGTGCTTAATTTGATCTTTCCTCATTTGTTCTAAAAATTTCCCAATCTACCTGGTTCGTCATATTTTCTATCTCCCCGAATGGATGCATACAAGTTTTATCTTTACCAAGGTGTTATTGTAAATCCTTCTCTATGGTCATGGATTGCTTTGTCAAGCCATGAATTATTTGCAAATTCTTTTTCCTTGAATAAAAATTCAATTTTGGGTGCAAATGGTGATTTCCCTACATTTTACGGTTTGATGGGTGTGTTTTCCCCATCAAATTATATCTCAACATCTTCAGCTATGTGGTCTCTTTTGATTGGATGAGGCACGTCAAGTCTATTTTATAACTTGTAACTTTTTGCTATGTTTGCAAAAACATCAATTTGGCCCCGCAGCCCCACTAAGTTCTAATTGAACGGTAAAATTTATAAAGGCAAAGTGAATTTATCTTTTTTTCCCGAAGGTGTATACATGTTAATTTTTAATTGGTTGCAGGCTCGACGGGTCTTTTTAGTGAAATTTTCCACTTTTGTCACATTTGTAAAAATACAAAATTAGCCCCGTGGCCCCGATAGTCTTTGATTGGCTATTCAACAAATATGAAGCAAAGTAGGGAAAAAGTCTTCCTTTGACCCCGAAGAAGGACACATGGCCATATTTCCAAGTTACAAGCGGGGAGGCGGGTCACCGGAGCACTTTGAAGTTTTTGGCTCAGGATTGAAAAGTCAAAGCGGGAAGGTGGGTCGAGAGGTTTTGAAGATTTTGACATTTTTGAAAAGGAGAAAAGTATAAAATCAAGCGGGCCTCTATTGGGGCCCACATCAAAAGATAACAATGGGAGGCGGGTCGTCAGAGGAAAATTGGAAATTTTGAATTTTTGTTAAAAAGGGTAAAATTACATAAGTGAGTCATAACTCCATCAAAGGCCTAGATTAAGCCATGTGTCGATCCCGTATTTCAAAGGTGGAGGGGAGGGGAAAATTTTAAAATTGCACATTTTCTCCAAAATTCATGAAATGCAAAAGGAAACCCCAAGCCCGCTTCGAATCAGATTTTTCCACATGGATGGCTCTAATCTAAAGTTGAGAAAGGGAAGAATCAATGGTTGATGTGCATTGCATCTAATTTTTCCACCATTTTTGCTCCAAGACTCTGGAGATGTGAATACACATTGTTTTTCATCATTTTTGATGAAATTCCTTGTCATTTTTGTCTGCAAAGTGCAATTGAATGGATTTAGAGCTTAATTTTTGAGTCCAAGGAATGTAAAGGTTGATATTTTGAAGTTGGAATTGCTTAGGCACTTGTAAAAATGTGAATTACCAAAGAAGTTGGATGCAGAGAAAAGTTATAGAGGAAAGAATGGGAAAATGATGAAATGATAGAGGTTACATGCATGAAGGATGAAAATGTGCTCCCAGTTAAAATAATGATGGAGATATTTACAATGATTCACCTTTTTGAACAACTGGCAACTTTTTGTTGCAAACCTATTAAATGTCATTTTCTAGAAATCATGATCAAACATGTAACAAAAAAGGTTCCTCAAATATTCTTTTCTTGGGGAAAGATTGGATGTAAATTGAGTGTTATAAAAAGCATGCTTTAGTCATGCAAATGGTCGAGGTTGAATTATTACGAGAAAATTTGAGAAATCCCATCTTCCTGAGAGACCATATGAGAAACTTGTTAATCTCTTATGTTTTAGATTTGATCATGTCAAGTTGGTTGCAAGTGTACAACCATTGACAAGATTTGAGATTGTTCAAGAAACCTTCCCCTGTTGATGAATCTAATCAACTTTGAATTAATTTGTATTAATAATGAGAAAATTTGTGTCTGCTTTATTTCAGAATGTCTACAAAAAGTATTTCTTGTTCCTATTGCAATCTTGTGTTAATATCCCTCTGAATCACACAATATCTCGTCCCTGTGATAGTTTAGTGGCATTTACAATTTCATTACGAGAAGAACCTTCATCCTCTAATGAGATAAACAATTTAAAATCACTTAACCTGTCATTTTTTTGATAAAGATTATTTGTAAGCCTTTGAGTGTATCTTAGGCATGAGGAACCAAGGGTGTTTAATGTTTAATTGAGTCTTTAGCTTAAGCCTTCATGTTAAATTCTTGGAGATTGTGTGAAATCGTGCAAATCGGGCCTCCATTGATGCATACCTTCTCATTGAATGAATATTTTAGCTATTCGAAGCATTGTGTCATTTAGTTTTCTAATTGTTGTTAAGGTTTTCAAAGATCTGGAAAAATCAAGTTTATCCCGCTTAATCTCCCACCAAAATTATTCGAAACAATAAATCCTACCCGAACTACCCCTGTTTTCCATGTATGTCCACAAATGAATAAATTCTACTACCGAAATATGCGAAGCAATTGGGATACCATAATGTCTTTAGTAACCTTAACCTTATTTAGAAAATATCACCATTATTTAGAAGTGATAACTCATGAGAGTTAAATTATGGTGCATTGATCATATTTTCTCAAGGTTTCCTTTAAAATTTGTGCAAAGTAGGATATCTTCATTCTCCTTCACCAAAAGAGGTTACAAAATGGGTCCTCTCACCCTGGTTGAAAGGAAAAACATAAATGATTGAGGTTAGATCAAATCATTATGAAGGTGTTATCCATTTCTCCAACATTTGAGTGACAAAGAGCCAATGAATCAACTCCCGGCTACAAAATGACACACATTATGATTTATCGTCTCAGGCTTCTTGTTAAATCTGTGATGCTACTCAACTTGCAAAGGAGGATCAATTTGGATACTAACACTAGATTAGCATCATTTCTGGGGACTTATTATCATTCTCAGGGATTATTTAAACTCCAAGACCAATTTGTGCAGAATAACACACTGAATGACACTATTTTCAGGGACTTATTAGTGTTATCAAGGATTATTTGAACTCGAGACCTATTTTTTAGAAACAACACCAAATTGGTACCATTTCCGGGGACTATTTGAAAATATGTGTATACATACTGACACTGGTAATGTTTCTTACATGATCTAAGTGCAAATACGTTGTTTAAATGTCATCCTTTATTGAGATCTATAATATTTGTGCAAGTTACAAGTTCTATGTGTAATATTTCTAGTTTCTGTTGGTTTTTGCACTAAGTTTACATCATCAATGTTAAATACAGGTAACGAAAGGTCAGATATGTGAATATTTGCATGAATTTAGTGTTGACAAACATTTGACAGATCAATTTTAGTGCATTTACACAACTAAGGTGAAAATCCTTAGTGGTGACTCCGTGTTAAATTAATTTTTGATAAATGCTAGTGTATTAACTTTTTTCAATTGAAACTTATCACCAATATTTGCAAGGCTGGAAGGAAGAAGATCTTTCTTCCTTAAAGGCCCTACTAGAAGGTTGTTTCTAGAATCTAGAAAGTTGTTGGAGATCGAAATCAATAAAAGAGTTATCAATTGTTGAAACCGATCATCCTATCATTGAAGAATGCCATCCTTCCTCAAGCACTTCTGACTAAGGTAGTCTTTTATAGATCAAAATTATGCTTCTATAGAAGGGCCTTCATTTCTATTTGAAAAGTTTGTGTCTCATTATATCGTTGTGTTTTCCAAATCGATAGGGTCTTCTAAGAAGAAGAATTTTTAGAGAACATTCATTCCGAGAATTGCATTCCTATTCCCCACAGATCCCTCACTCCTCATCATTTTGTATCTCCTACAAATTCACCACCTCAAAATAATATTAGAAGATTACGTGGATGATATCTGGCCAAATCTAAATGCCACTCGAGCACCTTGCCATCCTCAAAACCATTGTTGATTGTCTTATTAAATATTGCATTCACCTTTAGCCTACAAAGTGCGTCTTCGTGGTCCTCTCAAGAAAACTTCGGGCTTTATCACTTCCCTACGTGGTATAGAAGTTGACCCTGCTAAAGTCAAGGCCATTCTCAAAATTCCTCATCCTACTAACCTTAGACAACTCCATAGCCTGTAAGGTAAGTTATAGTCTATTCAAAATTTCATTTCACAATTATCTGATCAGTGTCAACCATTTCATCATCTGTTCAAGAAGGATTTCTACTTTAAATGGGATGATGACTGCCATAAATATTTTGAGGCCCTAAAACAATACCTTCTCCAAACATTCGTACTCATTCAACCTAAAGACGATCAACCTTTCTACCTATACATTTCAGCTACTGTTCACTCCTTGGGAGCCATGCTCACTCATGGTGATGAAAAACACAGGGAGCAGGTGGTTTATTACATAATTCGTACTCTTTTGGACTATGAAACCCAATAAACCCATCACAAATTTTTTTCTTATCCTTAGTTTTCATTACCACAAAACCTATGTTGTGACCAACACCGACCCCTTACACTTCATGTATGCCAAACCTTATCAAAATCAGCGTGCCACATGATGGCTTATGCTCTTAGCTGAGCTAGATTTTTGAATTCATTCATCAAAATTCCATCAAGGGCCAAGCCATCGCTGACCAATTGGTCAACACAACTATTTTTGGGGATCAACCTTCTAGTTTTGACTTCCCCACGAGTCAGTCAATTGCTACCCTTTCCCTGCGAACGCTTACCAAATGACACTCTTCTTCAATGGTTCCAAGGGTCAACGTGGTGGTGGGGATGGAATTATCCTCATTTCGCTTGATGGTGAACCCATTCCTTTGTCGTTTAAACTAGATTTTGATTGTACAAATAACATTTCCGAATACGAAGCACTTGTATTAGGTCTCTAAGCTGCCTATGCCCTAGATGTCAAATCAATCAACATCTTTGGTGATTATCAATTATTCCTAAACAAATTCAATGGTATATACAAATGGTGTAACGAGATACTTCAAAAGTATAAACATCATGTAGATATACTTTTGACCACCTTTAACCTTTACGCCCGCAAACCGTCCCTCATTCAACCAAAAATTTGTAAACACCATGGCGCTTGGCTTCTCAAATACCCACTTCGCCTGCTGATTCTAAAATTTTTGTCACCATACGACTCTAATCACCCTCTTACTTACCTCATAACATTTCCTCCATTGGAACCGACACTACCGACCGAGTGACCTTTGGTATAAACAATACTCGACTATCTTTCTCTCTCCATCTTACCCCCTGATCTCACCCGTAATGGACAACACGCCTTCCTTAAAAGGTATCTCATTATGTCATCATCGGGGACTCCTCTATAAGCAAGAATTTGATGGTATTCTATTACGATGCCTCACGAGTTCTGAAATTCTTTATACCATTAAGGAAGTTCATGATGGCATATGTGGAGGTTACTTTAGTGGCCTTCTTTGTGGCTAAGTGTATTCTTAAATGCAGGCTATTCTTGACCGACCCTTCACCATGATTGTTGTGACTATGTCAAGCATTGTGTAAAATTCCAACAACATGCCAACCTTCATCACACACCCAGTCATGCCTTACAGGTCGCTGTGACCTTAGGCCCTTCTCTCAATGGGGTTTGGATCTTGTCGGAGAGATCAATCCCCATTCTTCCTAGCACCATCAATGGATCATCACTACTACTAAATACTACAAAAATGGGTGGAAGCCATACCAATCATCTCCATGAAAGTCGAGAAAATATTTGAGTTCATCAATCATCACATCGTTTGTCACTTCGGTGTTCCTCATCACCTCATCATTGATAGCGGAAAATAATTCAAAAACAAAACATTACAAAAACTTTGTGACGCCTTCAGCACTCAGCTAAGTTTCTCATCACCTTATTACCCACAAACCAACAATGAAGCCAAATCCACTAACAAAACCATAAACAGAAATTCTCATGAAAGTGGTTAATGATACCAGGAAGGATTGGCATACGCACATTCCTTTTCCTGTGGGCATACTTGTACTAGTATTCACACTTCCTCTACCGCCACACCTTTTTATTCAAGTCTATAGTACAAAGGATGTTCTACCTCTTGAAGTCCATATTCTCTCACTCCACATTGCTCTCCACAACATGCTCAATGATGATTACTTTCACAATACCATTTAGCACATATTGAGTTATTAGACAAACATTGTCTTAATGCTCTTGTTCACCTTCAAGTTTACCAAAAATGTATCAAACGTGCCTATGAAAAATGTTTCCATGAATGAACCTTCCATGTCGGTGACCTTGTCCTGAAAGAAAATCAACATTTAACCAAAGTAGAAAAAGTAAACAATGAAAATTTGCTCCTAATTGGCTTGGACCATACATCATGACTCATCTTGATGGATCATGTGCTTATCATTTATCTTCACTCGATGGTAAACCTAAACCTGAGCCCCTTAATGCCTTGCATCTTCGACCATTCTACTATTGACCTATAGTCCTACCTCACCTTTCATCTCTTTACATGCTCGTCCCTTGAGCGCTACCCACTTCGTACATCTCACCGATGACTAAAACGAATCATGTGAGTACCTGTCACTTGTTATCTTCTCTTGAATATGTGTACCACGATCTTTGTACATAACATGATTCTCATGGATACTTTTCATCTATCTTTAGATGAGATCCCATGGTCATTTGAACCTATTATCTGAACAAGAATCCTATTCCTCACCTTGGTCTTGTCCATGACTTTGAAGCCCTCATTTGAGACATAACTCCTTGAGTCAAACTTCTAACAAAAGATGACTCCCTCAAAAGGACATCTTCCTCTCAGCAATCGCTGTTGTAAATAGACTGCTCCCTTGAAGGACAACTATGTAAAGCTAAAAAAAAGAGTGGAAGCTTCCCGCATCGATTAGCTTCACGAATACCTCAAGGAGTTAAATTCCTCATCCCATATAGACTTCCCACATCGATCAGTCTATCTCAAATACAAGTCAAACCAGAAAACTTTTTAAGTCATGGACTTTCCCATTGTGACCTCGGATCTCTTTCCCGAAAAGCATGCTACCTCATACCATATAAATTTAATCACCTTTCACCTTTCTCACCATTCTCACTCCCATTTCCTACTGCCTCAAGGGACCTCTTGGAAACCAAGACATTTGGTGATCATGTGACTACTTTTCACCTTAGAAAAATCAATCATGCAATGTCTTTAGGGTCTTACGTTCATCACCTCCTCCAAGGTATGATCTACTCGGTATGATCCTAACCAATCAGGTGGCTTTATTTCCTCCTCTTATCTTTTAAACATTGTTATTTACGTTTTGATTACCTTATACAGGACTTGGTCCTCGATGCTTACCTTTGAGGTAATCTTCTTCTTTTTCCAAAATCAACATCACCTATACCAATTTTCCTATAACCCACACACACCTAATAGACCTAAACCCACAACATGCCTAAAACCTACCAACTCATTTTCATACCTCCTCATATTCTTCCCTAGCTTATGAAAGAACTACATCAGCCTGAGGTCCCTTTTCACCAAGACTATGTAGGCAAAACTACGAGGGCATGGGGCCCTTGGAGGTTAGCTCAGAAAATCTTTACCCTAACCATTTCATCTTTCATTTTCCTCAAATTACATTACCTAACCTTTACCCTAACCATTTACCTCACTCGACCTTTACCTTGACCATTTACCTCACCCGACCTTTACCACGACCATTTACCTCACCCCACCTTTACCCAAACCATTTACCTCACCCTCCTGACCTCATCATTTACTCCCTAATCTCATCCTCTTTGGGGAATCATTATTTTTCCCATTCCTCAGCCCTACTCATGCCGTGACCTAGATTCTTGGACCTAGACCATCGCTAGTGACCTTTGACCTCATGTGTTTGCTATACCTTGTGGCACTATTACCTGTGTTGATTGACCTGATGACCTTACCTTGCCTCTTATCGTGGTTGTTTATCTTGACCCTACCTTTGGTGTACCAGAACATACCTAAACATTCCTACACCTAACCTACGTCATGTTTCCTGACCATATCCTATACCTTGGATACCAGAATCACTTCCACCTTGTTTGGATAAACCTATCGACCTTAGACAATGTAGATTTTTCCTACTCTTCAAATCGGTACTATGATACTGATTTATATGTGTGTGTGCATTTAATCACATACTACCTTTGACCCTAACCAATTACCTAGATTACTTGAGTAGACATGGCTCCTTTTTTTCCTTTGTTACCCACATTCCTTTTCATCACATTTACCTCTTATCAAACCACTCACCGATTACGCATTCTACCTCGTCGGTTCCTAGTTTGAGGGGGATCACCTTCACCCACACATGGGGCAAGCACATCTTATTTTTGTTAGTGTCACTTACCAATACAAGCTACACAATAAAAAGGGGAAAAATGTAGACACCAAAATTAGGTCACACTCCCCTTTGGTCCTTGACAAATAAATACCTTCATCACATTCACCCAACCATGCCCCCCTTCACCCCACTAAAATTAATTTAATTTAAGTAAATTAATTCATTACCCTCACCATATTTATTATGTAAATATCTTAATTTAGATAACTTACACCTAACCTAGACACCTCATCAAGACAACTCACCCTAAAAACTATTCTTAGTAAGTTGTCATAACTAACTAAGACTTACCTAAACCCTAAAAATCAATGCCTACATTCGCATGCTTAAAAGGAAGATTCTAGTCGATCCATGGGTTAATGACATGAGATCCCATAAAATCAAGGGGATCTTCCTAATTTATTAAACCTAGTAAATCCCACCTTGATCGCGCGGTTACACCTAACCATCGCGGTTAAGCAAGAACCACCATTGGTGACCTTTTAATCCCCAAAACAACCTTATTTTCCTGGTTGGAAAACGTTGGTGGATTCTGAGAGATATCACATCTTTTTAGAAAAATTTTCCTTGAGAACACACACACAAGTAAGGAGATCAAGCATTTTCTCTTACACGGGCATCCAACATTCCCTCGAAACCATCCAACAATCACTTAGCACAAATTTGATCCAACCAATAAAAATGAATGCACATGCAGCCCATGCAGAAATTTCCAATTTTTCGTGATCCTCAACAACATTCAACCTCTTACTAGTACCTTCATCCATCACTCACGGGCACCCGAACCAGATTTCAAGTAGATAGAATAGTTTACTCCTCTAGTTCATTCATTTAATTATTGTATCTTCATCCTTTGTTCTCTTAGTAACCTACTCGACCTCCTTTACTACTCACCCCTCCATATCCCCATTAAAACCCCACTAAACCCCATCCAAATAGCCTAATACCTCACTCTTACTAGCCTAGTCCCTTGTGTAATCATAAGGGAGATCCCAAGCTCATTTTGTGGCGTTCCCAATTTTCCATAGTAATTGGCACCAGATTCTCTACAATCGGCATCGGTCACCCTTAATCGGCATCGGTCTCTATATTTACCAATACAATCCATAACAGTGACTTACCCTCTATTCCCACATCACCCTTATTCACCTGTGACCTACCTAAGACCTCTGTTAGACCTGCAGAGAACCAAACCAACTATTTGATGTTTGGATCTTATTTTAACATACTTCTGTTAGATTAGATATTTTTATTGTGTTTTTAATGAGATACCTAAATCATTTTAATTACAATAGGATTTACTTCATTACCAGCATTAAATTGTTTTAAATAGTGGACTGATAACCATTTAGGAAGTATCACACTTCCCAGATCTAGCACATGCTAGGCAATTCACTGCACATATTGTTTAACTCTTTCTGGTGGTCTTGTGTTCCATTTCAGGTAGTTCCTCCTAGCCAAAAGGAAGCTCTCATGATCAGTTGTGGATTCAAAAGTCATACGTGTGTAACAACCCAACAACCAACATTTCAACATGTATTCCTCCTATGCCCATTACCCTATCTATTTCATCACTTTCAAAGAAATGTTTAAGAATCAAGTGAACTAGGATATTCTAAAAAAAAAAGGCATTGATTATGAGGAGAATTTTCCTCCCACAACTAACATAAAAACTTTCAGTTAATATTTTCTTGAGCTACACAATTTGGGTGGAAAATACACCAAATGGATGTGAAAAGTGGGTTTCTTAATGATGATTTACAAGAAGAAGTTTACATGACTCAACCAAAAGGTTTTGTCATACCAGGTAAAGAGGAAAAGGTATGTAAACTCATAAAATCACTATATGGTCTAAAGCAGTCTCCCATGGCATGTTACATAAAAATTGATGAGCATCTTATTCAACATGGATTCAACAAGAGTCCATACGATCCTAATCTCTATCTAAAAAAATAGGGGACATAGTAGCCGTTGTAGTATATGCCAATGATCTCGTCATTACTAGAGGATCAGTGAGGATGATTGAGTCAATAAATAAAGATCTAACATGATCATTTGACATGACCCATCTTGGGCTTCTGCATTATTGTCTTGGACGTGAAGTTTGGAAAAGATTAAATCTTATCTTTGTTTCATAATTTAAATATGCCAACAAAATGCTCGAGAAATTCAATATGAAGATTGTAAAAAAATTCCACACCTATGGATACAAGAATTCAAGCTGTCTCGAATAAATCCATCACCACAAGTAAATGCAACTCGTTATTGGTAGTTGATCGGGAGTCTCTTCTACTTGACTTACACTAAAGGTGGATATCGGCTATGCAGGTTAGCTATCTTTCATGGTTTATGCAAGAACCAAGGGTTTCTCCTTTGGAAAGCAAAAAAGCATATACTAAGGTACATCAAAGGAACTATAGACTATGGCCTAGAATACAAGAAGAATAATAACTTATTCTTTACAAGATACTCATTTTCAGATCATGCGGGAAACATATATGAGAGGAAATCCACTTGAGATTTGTATTCTTTTTGGGATCTAGACCGATATCACGGGGAGTAAGAAGCATACTTATGTTTCAAGATCCTCCCTGAGAATCGAATATCATTCAGCATGTGGAGTTGTCTTTGAAGCATTATGGATCTAACATATACTTGAAGTATTGGGAATACCACAAAAAGTTCTAGCTATCCTACATGTTGATAACGAAAGACTAGTAAAACTTGTTCGGAATCCAATTTCTCATGAGCGAACCAAACACATTCAGTGATTCATTCATGAACATGTTTAGAACAACAATATCCAGCTCAATATTTCCCATAATATATGCGGTGTGTAGATGTATTCACAAAGTCACTTGCTTGAGGTAAATTTGAGGGTTTTAGAGATTTTTCTCCTATTCACTTGAGACCATTCTACGAATTAAGGAGGGGAAAGTTAGGAATAAAACTTAGCTTAATTCATCATTAGTTGATATTTGAATAAATATAATAAGTTAAAGTATTTAATTTAAATACTTTAAACTTATGTCAATAGGTATTAGTTATCCTTAGTTGTTAGTTAACTAAGTGATAGTGTTCTCATCCCTATGTTTGTGGGATCATGTTCTATCTTGCATATTTTGTTCCTAGATGATTTCCATGAGGGGAAATAGGGGTAGTTAGGGGAAATATGTTATTTCTACATATTTTCCTAGATTATGTCATTTGTTTCCATATATTGTGGATGAGATAGAAGTTTTCTAACATCTATAAATATTGCAGCTCTCTCATTTGTTTTTAATGCTTGATTTTGATATGAATAAAATACATAAGGACCATCTTATTTCGTGTAAAGCTTCATGTAAAATATTGTTTTCAAGTATTCATTATCAAGAGGACTATCCTCAACGGCCATCTTGGTGGACTTAGTAAGCGAGTGTTGCACTACACCTCAAACCCAATGTAGTTCTATGTGCAAGTGTGTGTGAACATGCCCTAGGTTGCTCTTGTTCCAATCACACGTTGTGAAGTAGTGAGTAATAACTATGTGTAGAAAATTTAATAGAATGTGTGCATAAAATAGAATAGAATTTGTCCCCCTATGAAATGTGATGCGAGATGCCTAGCCTTGATAATGGAGATATGTGGATGCAAGTGATCTCCAATGCAATATATGGATGTAACTCTAGATGGAGTGATAGTAGTATGCAATGTTAGGTACCTCATTGTGGTCTCATAACTTTATACTTATAATGTTCTCTTGATTTAATTTCGTAATTAATCCCAATAGTTCCAACCAAAAGAAAAATAAAGATGCCGAATGACTAGAAAGAGACTTAAAAGTGGCAGGAAAGTGTGAAAAGGATTGGGACGCCCCTTGTGGGACTAGGACGATCATAGGGTACTAGCCTAGGTGCCCCAATCAAGGCTAAAATGATAGGAAATGACCAAAACAGACTAGGCATGTGGCTGAAAAGGGGTGGTAATGACGAAATAAAATAAAACAAGATGGCCAAAAGATAAGGGTTAATAAGTACTTTCTTCACTCAAGAACCTTCTAAATAGTAGTATGAGACCGAGATAAATAATGTCTAAAGTGCATGATTTTGTGACTATAATACAATTCTACCAATACCATACCTTAAAGTGTTGAACCTCTTGTACGGTCTTAGACTTTCCTTGTTTATGATTTTGTAACTTTGTGTGGTGGTTTCTTGCCTAGATTTATCTATTACTATCTAAACCTAGTTATTGGTCATGAATTGAATCTCTTTGAATACACTAAATATTATATAAAACCATAGCCATAGATGAAATTTTTGAAACAAAAACATTAGTTTTGTTTTGGGCACCCCAGTGCATTGTTTATGTTGGCACTACTCTGAAGAGGCCTAAAACTACATGTCATTCTCCACCTAGCATTTGATATCTCGATAGATCAAACAGATTTGGAAACTTCATCGACTTTTAGGAGGGAAGTGCAAGTGATTGCAAATGAGAGAGAATGCTATCTTGATTTGGTAAAAATATTCGGGCACTGATGTGGGTATTGCCCTAATGACTGTAAATGCGTTGTTGGAAGATTTAGGGATTTTAAAGTTCCTTTTTCAAGAGTAATAAGTGAGTTTTTAGTGCCTTACCATAAGAGTTATGTGTTTCTAAATGAGGTAATTATTAATTTCTTATAGAGGGTTCCATAGATGATTTATCAATGAAAGGATATCCTAGAGAGATTAAAAGACCCAAAAAAATATGAATTTGAAAGTAAGTTTAGATAACATGGCATTCTAAGACTGTATAAGTAGGTTAGGAATGGATATACGTTCTCGCCCATGGAAGGAAAACAAGCCATTTGAATTTTTGAACATGTTTCTTAATGTTTTCCTAAATAATTTATGTATTGTGTTCTCAAAATTTGATGACATATTTGTGTGAAAGGATAAAAAGGATAACCATGAGACCTTAGAATTAACTAAGTGGGAATGGGAAAGTTGTATTTATATTATCAATGATTCATTGTCAAAATGTGTAGTTTTAAAGATTAAAATTCAAAATTTGAGCATCTACATTTACCTCCGTTTGAGTATAAAATAACAATTATAGGCTTACATGAAAAAATACTTGTGTGTGTAGACACACTTTATTTTCACTTGAGTGCTTGTTTTGTAAAATCCTACTATGCTTGTTGTTGACATGCTCCATGATGAAACCTGCAACATAGAGTGTAGTTAATTTCCATGATAAAATAATAGAAATTTAACTCAATAGATTCCTACGAATCATTACAAAACATAAATTAATCATTGACTATGTTATACCCTCCTTGGGGGAACTCTTTATCGTTGAGGATATGATGTGACCTTGTTACCATATATAAATTGAGAATATTCTATCCAAACTACCAAAGAGGTACACAAAGGCATTTTTGGTGCACATACTAGTGGCATGATTATATCCAAGAAAATTTCACGCATGGGTTATTACTATCCCACTATGAAAATAATTTTTGTCAAAATGCGCAAATTTTTCATGTCTTAAAAGCATTGTAACTTGATTCACACGTCATCTCAATCCTTATAACCTATCATTATGCCTTATAAATTTTCAAAATGGGGACTTTATCTCACGGTGAAACTCACACCTACTTTATTTAATGGTGATAAACATATCATGGCCATTGCAGCTATGAAGATATGACCATTTTAAATAGATTAAAACAAAGAATATTTCTTTGTACTCTCATGCTAATCCTTTATTGCCAAATAATTCCTTATGGGTAGATGATCTTGATGAAAATTAAATTAGGGAAGTATTTATTCCTCCACAGTCATCATAAATAAAATTCATTTACAAGAGTTAAGAAAATACCATGAGGAAGAAGATGGCATAAAATATAGAATGTAGAATCCTCTCTCTACCCTTACCATTCAGTTAAAGGATAATGTTTTAGTGATAATATGATAACATTGGAAAAATTACAACCTCATATCTTCCCACTAAATTCATTGTTGAGTAAATTTATCTCATTAATATCAAATCACTCGAAACTAAGAAAGTGGGAGTACAACAAGAAATAGCATTAAATATTAACAAGTGGCTAACAAATGAGGAAGAGTTAAAATTGTTTATAGTCTTGTGTTCTTATTTAAAATATGTTTCTTATGATTATAGTTATATGAATGGAATCCATACACACATATGTACCCACCAAATCCATGAAAATAATGTCAAACATGTAAGGAAACATCAAAAATAAAAACATATAATACTCAAAGTTATTGTTAAAACTAAGATAGAAAAACTACTACATGTAGGTTTCTTCTATCCCATCTTAGACAACCAATGGGTGTCTCCTTTGATAATTGTGCCTTAGAAAAATGGTAAATTGGGGGTTTTCATAGAATATAGATAATCAAATAAAGAAACATGGAGAGATTATTTTCCTTTTCCCTTCAAATGGCCAAGTCTTGGATAATTTGGCAAGGAAATAATAACTTTCCTTTTTAAATGGGTTTAATGGATACAATTAGATTTAATTGTAACTTGAATATTAAGATAACCTTTACTTACTCTTAGAGTATTTTTTCATATAGAGTCCTACCCTTGGGACTGTATAATGCACCTTCCACCTTCGAAAGGGAAATGCTATCCATTTTTATATATATGACCAATGAATGTGTAGAGATATATGTATGAAATCATAGTATATGGAATCTCCTTTCAAGAATAATTGGATAACCTAGAAAAGGTATCCATCATGTGTGAGAAACACCAATTGTCACTTAATCATGAAAAATGTTTAATCATGGTAGATCATGGGATAATTTTAGGGCATGAAATCTCAAGAGAGGGAATTAAAGTAGGTCCCAAAAAATTGAGGTAATTAGATAACTTCCAACACCTTCTACTTAGAATAAGGTAATAGTTTTCTTGGGACATGCTATTTGTTACAAGATATTTATATAATATTTTAGTAAAATAGAATCACCTGCATTATTCCTACTTACCAAATAGTTAGAATTCTTATGGACTTATGATTGCCAACAATACTATGAAACCATTAAATAAAATCTCACCTCTACCCTCGTCTTCATAGGACCTAATTGGAAGCATCCCTTATATATTAAAATTGATGCTTAAAATAAGGAAATAAGATTTATTCTTGCTTAGACAGAAGAATGGGATACTATGCATAATATTTACTATATCAAGTAAAAACTTAACACCCTTTGAAAGAAACTACGCCACCACTAAAAATACTTTCTTAATGTAATTTATGTTATCAATAAGTTTTACCATTACATAAATGGCTATAAGGTGATAGTATACACAAAACATTCTAATACTAAGTATTTAATGAACATGCCACTAGTAAGTGGAAATATGATTAGGTGGTTACTACTATTTTTTGTTTAGGTTACCTAGGGAAAGGGCCCTAGCACATTGGGACATCACTAGGATGAAATTTTTATCCTCTCGGCTAGCCCATGGATTAAACCAGATTATCATGGTGCCCTATCACCAGGGTATCCAAAGCCCGATAGTAGTAGGCCACCTTAACACGGAGCCAAGATTTGAACCATGAACCTCCCAATTACAAGGATACCCAAGAAACATTACAGCACCACCCGTTAGATAAGGTGGTTACTACTCTTGCGGGAATTAAATGCAAAAACAATTGACAAACGTAGAAAGGATAATGTGGTTGTATATTTATTTTCAAGAATAAAAATGTAGGTCAAGATGAACTACTGGAGGAAGAATTCCCAGATGAACACTTATTTTCCATATCCACTACCTCACCATGGTTTTCTAATATGTACATTTATCTTTCTTTCTATAAGTTTCCATCTTCATTCAATCCTAAATAAAGAAGAAATATTTTAATGCTCACATGGGTAAAATGAATGTTATTTAAAAGTGGCCATGACTTTATGCTGCACATGTGTGTAAGAGAGGATGGTATTTATGATCTTTCGAGGGATTTACATGATGAACCATCTATAGGTCACTACTCGACAATATAGACTATTCGAAGGTCATGGATTGTAGATATTATTTTCTGTTTTTTATGAATATGTACAAAGATATGTAAGGCAATGTGACTAGTTCCAAAGAATGGGAAGGTCCACTTGCTCCAATGAAATTCCTCTCCATACTCAAGTGGTCTTATAAAATTTTGATAAATGGGAGTTGTATTTCATTGGCCCTATTGATATAACCTTATGAGGGAATTAATATATTCTTGTATGTACTCACTATGTTACCAAGTGGTTAGAAGTTTAAACCTTATATATAGATAGAGATGAAAAGGTGGTTGATTTCTTATATGAAATAATATTTCTCATATTTGGGGAACCATCTATTGTTTCAGATTGGGGGCCATAATTTATGTCGAATGTTATTAAAGTATTTGTAGAGTTTTATTAGATCAAGCACATAAAATTTTCACCTTATCACCCCCAATGAAATGGAAAAGTATAAGTCACCAATAAAGAGATGGAGAAAATATTTGAAAATATGATAAACATAAACATAAAGAACTAGGCTTTAAAGTTACCATAAATAGTTTAGGAATACAATACAACATGGAAATATACTCTTTGGACTCTCCCCATATGACCTAATATATGTGAATAAGCCAATTTTTCCTATAGAGTTTGAGCTTTAGACGTTGACGATAAATGGATTTAAAATCAACATGAAAATAGAGGTTATTGAAATTAAATGAATTGGATGAGCTAAGTTCAATAATGGAGGAAAGTGTGACATGACTGTCATATTATATAAAGAAAAATCTAATTTGGAAGCTAATCATTACTATTTTATTCCAAGTATAAGGAATTAGAAAGAAAATTATAAACTCAATGGTTGGGTCCTTATCATATTGAAGAAGTCCATAACAATGGGTTTGTCTAGCTCAAACCCATTGATGGAGACAAAAGGACATTATTGGTTAATGGTCATAGGATTTTCCTATATAGGAAACCAAATTCAAAGGAATTTAATTGTTTTTGTGAAGGATGTTTCCTTTGTCCTGCAACTCAATCCTAAAAGTTGGAAAGACTAAATAAAATAAAGAGGCTGAAAATAGAAATGATAGCATGTTTCTTTATTTTTATTTTAACATAGGAAGATGTTAAAAACCAGAAATGGCGGATAATTCTCGGAAAATGAAAAAAATTGGTAGAAAATGAATTTTTTTAGGCATGTTGATGGACATATTTCTTCTCCATAGGGACAATAAGACATGTGTTGACTAAGGAATGATTCAGGTATGTACATTCAATATTAATCTTTATGATAACATATAATTTATTTTCAAGCATCATTGAGTAATTTAGATGAATGAACTAAAAAAGATGAAATTATGACTTCCATACATATATAGATGGACATGACATTCCATGTTTAAAAGATAATTTGTAGAACGTGTGAAGTCTTATCTACACATTTGGAGGATAAAATGGGAATGGATAACTTTAAGAAAACTTTTAATTCAAGTGTGGATAATTACTATGATTTTTTTTGAACAAAAGTTTAATGTCATAGTATACGGTTACCAAAACCTCCATTCCAATCATAAAATTCTACAATTCATCTCCACTTTAGTATGAGAAAATTCTGCATATCTAAACCAATCCATAGAAATGGAGAAATAAAAGCAATATAAATCAATAAATGCTAACAAAATCCTATAAGATTAGGTGGCCACACATATATTTGAAAATGTGAAATGGATACAATTTTAACACATGTTTGGGGTTTGAAAATGAAATGGTGGAGGAATTCATCAAAAATTTGCAAAAGAAAATTTAAAAGTACTGAGAGAACTAATATAAAGGTAAGCATTTAGATTAGCAATGAAATATATGATATTGCAAACATAGAAGTTTAGTTTATTATCTCTAGAGTTACTTATAATGACCTCATTATAAAATTTCAAGGATAAGCAGAGACCACTTCGAGGTTATGAAAATATCAAATTGGGAAGGTGAAATGAATTTTAAGAGGTAGTTTCCTAACCCCTAAAAATTAGTGGTGAAGTGGGTTATAAAATACTTTACCATTGAAGGTTAGTATTGACTTGTGTTTTCCTCTACAACTTGGATTTTGAATTATTTATGCCACAAGATAAAGTTTTCTACGTTAATAATAAATTTATTAGATTTTTTGCATAATTCTTTGTAGACTATGGAGGAAAATTCAATAGTAAGGGAACACCTTTAACGAATCATATCCTAATCAATCTCATCTACATGAATCATTCTATTTAATTATATAATGGAGAGACAATATGGAAAATACTTTTGAAGAAAATCAGAAAGGGGGAAACTAGGTCAAAATGCTCTATCAAATCCCTTTTTGTCAAGACTAAAATACAAATAAAATAAGAAGAGGAGATATAAATCTAGGACAAAGTCAAATATCCAAATATTGGAATCCTTCTCTCTAATCCAAAATAGGTTCTAAAAGAACAAGTAACCCTCCACAAGCTTAAAAATATTGGTTGAGGAGGTACAAAAGAAGAAGGTTGGAGTTGTGGAATGATGCAAAGTCTTAAGAAGAAATAATTATGGTAGAAAATAATCAAATTTTGGGGTATCTTGTCACTATCTCACAAAAACCTTTATACCAACCAAATACGAAAGATACATACGAGTATCCTCCTACCATACCTTCCACCACTAGTATGATAATAGAGGAAATAGAACAACCTCAACCTCAAAATCAATCAATTGATAAAGGAAGCCCCATATAACCAACTAAAGAAACCTATCAGTCATCTCCACAACATGAAGAGGAGGCCCAAGTTCATCAAATTAAGAAGATAGACATGTTAATCGTGCAATGGAAGTTTCTAGAGATGATCTTTCCTAATAAATGAAAAATAAATAAATTGAAAAGATGACACAAATCTTGAATGAAAAGAGATAAGACTTCAAATATTAAACTTAAAACTTGTAAATGAAAGAGAATAATATAAAAACTCTAAATGTAAAATAACATAGATAAAAATAATGTTGTGTAGTGTACATAAAAATCTACGAGAAAGAGGTAATTGTTGACAATTTTTGCACTTATGCAAAAATGGGCAACTCGAAACTTCATCATTATGATGAAGGTCATGGGTGAAGTATACGTAAGCTAAGGAAGTTATGATTATTAGTTACTACTGAATTAGTATAAGATTAAATGAAATATGAAGTTATGTGTGCTGTCACAAAACATAACAGATCACATAGTCTACAATTTCATGCCATCTTCAGCAAAAGAACACAAATCCCTGAAGGACAGCTGTGTTGTCTTGATGAAGATGACAAATTACAAAGTAGGTGAAGTGTTGAGTTTCAAACAGAAATATAGATATTAGAAAATCAGGGTTCATTACTGAATGTTACAAGTTCTCATCAATGTTTCTTTCCTTGATTAAGACATTCAATTATGTTCTTGATTTGTTTAGTTAATTATACAATCCATATAGAGAAGCTAAAATGCAGATGGAAATACACAACTCAATTTTAGAATTCAATGTTTTATTCACAAGGAAGGGAAAATGTTTCCCACACAAGCCGTGGGATGTAACTGAAAAGTAAAGTACAACTACTGAAATAAAAGGTACACATGCATGAAAGAGAAAGAAAAGGAGTATGAGTGAACTCATCATTACCTTGGGGTTTATTTCTTTAATTGAAAACATCTCCATTTCTAGCTTCTTCTTCATCTCCATTGTAGAAGCCATTGTACTTGAAAAGAAGAAAATGATAACTATCAGTTATGAGCTCAGGGATCAATTCATATTCCTAGACTATCCTAATTTGTGCATATGAATCTCTAATAACAAAAGATGTAGTTTACTTGAATATCAAACTACATACATGCTTTATTCACTTAGATAGAATGAAGGAAGAGAAAAGAAAAGAAGAAAACATGGACATAAGAGAGGCCAAAAAGCCTAAGTATTTTCTAATTGTTTTCCTAAGTGTGCAGGTACAGGTTGCAGCCAATGAAAAATAAATAAGTCATAAGTGAACACATAAAAAGGAAGAATGTAACTCAAGGTTTCAGTAATTGTTCCAAAGTGGAAGAAGTTACAGTATAGAAGAGAGACTGGGAGATAGAAATACATGTTTTAGTTTTCTCTGTAAGGAAGAGGCAGAATTCGAAAATAATGTTTGGCTGGGGAAAAAGGTTTATAACTGAAACAGAATAAAGAAGATTTTGGGAAAATTTGACAGGGCTTTGCCATGTAAAATGGACATTTACAACTTTTCATCATGCTACTTTCAACTACTAACATGCTTTAAAAGAATTATTTAAATCAAGTAAGTGATACAGAAAAGCAGTAAAGCATGCCATGATCAAGATAAATAGTTATGATGTCTCAGTTTTATTTACCAAATCAGCTTCAACATGAAGTGTTATGTTCTATATTCTGGATCAGAAAGTACAACTACTATAGCTGGAAATGGATGGAAGAGAGAATTCTGGAAAAAAATTTGCCAGGGCTTTGCCATGAAAAGTCAACATTTCAAATTTTCCAGCATACATAGAAAGTTGTAATAAAGATCAAACACAATGTTTATGCTAGAAAAGAAAAGGAACTATACTTTCAGTCATCAAACTGAAGGATTTTGGAGCATTCATTATAATCCTAAACAACTGAAGAGAGATGAAGTTGCAAGATGAATCTTACAAGTACAGTCTTTAAATTAATCAAGTGCCAACTACATAGAATACTACAAGTAATAGCTTCAGAGATCAAATTGAATGCAAGATTTATAGTTACAAAAATAGAAGTCATTCAGAATGAATACAAAAATGCTGCAATATCAGTGGAGTATGACAGACAAGTAGAGTGAAGCCATTTTTCTGAAAAGCAAAAGCATAACAGTCAAAGGAAGGTTCTAGATACAAACTTCCAAAATCTTCAAGGAATGTGTTCAAGGAAGTAATTGACACAATTTTAAACAAGTTACAAATTCTCTCGAAAAGGCCAAGCTATTTACTCGGTGATACAAATAAAATACGACCATCATATTTAAGGCCATGGGCACACCTTTTCAAAGTATTAAAAGACCAAGTCATTTTCAGGTCTTGAGCTCAAAATAGAGTTTTATTCAGTGAGCCATAAACTTACCAGTTAAACAGATATGAGCTCACATGATATTGGCAATAGAGAAAAGAAAAATCTCAGAGACAATATTATAATGCAAAATATCTGATAGACTCAGAACAGTCAAGGCTGAAGTAACCCATATTTAAAGAATAGCTAAGGAAGAGTGTACCAATTCAAGGCACAAAAGAGAAGTTACAGTAAAAATAATGTCTTCCTCAAGCCATGATGAACCAAATCAGTGAAAAGAAAGTGATTAGTGAAACCGTCGAAAGGAATCAACTTACAAAGTTTAGAGTGTTTTCGAGAAACTAATAGACCAAGTGAATATTAATGGTTGAATGAAATCAGAAAATGCAAAACTAAGATTGTATGAAGTGGATTTCAACTTTTCAGAAAATATTATTAGCCTCAAGAACAGATTGCAAAATTAAAAGGAATGGAGTCGAATACCCATAACAGTAAACATTCAGATCTGACATGTTTGAGCAAATAGGAATATCCATTTATTATTCAGAACAATAGGCTCAGACAGAAAAGCTTTAAGTCAAATGGCACACACATCCGAATTGAAAAGTATTCAAGCATTTTAGAGGTTAACATTATTTTAAGGTTAATCACCTTCGAATTGTAGTATAAGAAAGAAAAGTACAGATCATGTTTCTTAATCGTGGACCCATTAATGGATACCAAGTCAGAGAAAGAAGTAAAAAAACTTACTAGTTAAATCGAAGTGGAGAAAACCCTTGAGATATAATCGAGCTCAGAACTAAAAGGACCAAACCCGAAATGAGTTCAACTCGAAAATGACCAGAGTCATCTAAGAGATCACACAAAGAAATGCAAAAGAAGATAGGTATCAATTTGAAGCCAAAGTGATGATGAACAAAAATACCAGCAAAAACTCAAGGATTGAAAAGCTTATCGACCTCATCAAGCAGTGATGCAAATCCAAATCTACAGAGCTCGGGAAAAGAGCCGACCTCATCAAAATGAAAATAGAAAATACATATGCAACTTAGCCGAGAGAATCGATCCGCTAAAAGCCAAACTTCATAGAATAAAATGACAAAGAGATCAATACTTCTATTCACGGATCCTCATAGAGCTCAAAAGGTTGCATAGAGCTCAAAGGAAAACACTAGCAGTGGTAGCCACCAGAGAAATAATACAGGAAATGAGCTCTAAGCTCTCACCTTCATGATGGTCATCCAACGAAGTGACACAGAGAATCAAATGAACAGAGCCGAGTTTTAAAATCAACAAAGTGGCATAGCTCAAGGACCTCAAAACAATGGCTTCGAACAGAAAATTTTCCAGGGATTTGCCCACATAGTAAAAAATCAAATGAAATGGTCATTCGGGTCGAGCCTCACTTTACCATGCAAACTCAGGAGGTGTTTTCAACCTAACTCAACCACAATTAATAATCAATGGCTCCAGATCAACAAGGACACATATCAACGTCTCCAGATCGATCCCCAATTTCAATGCAAACCATGGTTCGAGTCTTCAAAAATGCATTTAATACAAGTCAGAAACCCTAATCATGCTTTGAAGATCAATGATAAAAAATTGACAAGTATAGAGATCAACGCTCACAAATTGATCATCAAGATCGATGCAAAAGTAGTCCAAGTGAAATGGTGGTCGATTGACCAACTTGTCCAATTTGTCAAAATTTCAAAGTGTCAAAATTTCCTCCACAGGCCTAAAAGTCCACAGTACATGTGGCGAACAATGGAAAGGTGGGAGTCTCTTTAGTTTTAAAACATTAAAGGTGTAAAAGTTAAAAGTTCCAAAATTTCCCGCATGCCCGACAAGGATACGTGTCATCACCACAACAAAAGCAGAGGCGGGGGTATTTTTAAGTTTGAAACTTTTGTAAAAAGGTTAAAAGTTACAAAAATTCCCACAAGCCCGAGCCTCCACGATGAAACCCTAAACCGCAGGTTCAAGATCGACGACCGAAGATGAAAAAGGACACAGATCGATGGCCTAGAACGATCAAAAAATATCAAAGCAAACTCAACTTGAGTTACATATGCCACCAACAAAGTTACCAAGGGGTGAGTCACTGTGGAGAAGGGGCCAGCCCACATCATCGAATCAAACAAAATCATTGCATTCGAAATTCAAAAGATCACTATAGTCCAGACCTTAAATAATGCAAAGCCCGACCATGCATGCTAACTATAATCACCGAAAAGGTGAGAATTAAATCAAGTATATCTAGATTACAAAAGGGGCTGACAATTATACATGCTCACAATGATAACCAAGATCCAAAGGTGGCGGACTATAATATGGCATGTGTTGTCAAAAGGGGGCCGAATTGTATTGTTTGTGTTAACCTTGTATTAATTTTAAAACCATGTAATATGCCATCCAAACCAATAGTCAAAGGGCATTTACCTTAAAAATTACAAGGTTACCTCGTACTCATTAGATGGTAAAGTGAAAAAGTGGTCCCCACTTCAAGGAGCTAAAGTGGATTTGCAAAATGTCACTTCATGTGACCATTTTGAAGGAGATGTCAATGTCAGAACATGTGCACATGGATAGGTGGTCCCCACAAAGTGGATGTCTATTTTTGCAAGTATTGTAATTATTTTTATTCACAAATAGAGAGTTGATTTTTTGCATACTTCACAAGAGGACAAAACAGACAAGAAGACGAATTCACATGCACAAGGAAAAAGACTTGCCTTGCAAGCAAGCTTATTTTAGCAACTTATTTACTCTTGCTTTCTTAAAAATAGAACAGTCAACTTCAGTTTGACTGTATTGTAATTAAGGCTAATAATGCCTATTTGTAATTGCATGCTCTATTTTTATTCCTTTATCTATTATTAAATAAAGGATAAAATAGAATGCATGGTCAAGTACAAGCCTTAGGCTATTTTTAGGAAGAGGGTGAATTTTATTTTTGCTATGTATTGTGTGCCTTTGCAAAGCACAAAAAGAGAACTACTTGAGGAATTTTTAGATATATGAGTATTGAAGTAATTATTACCAGTTTTTCCTTCTGAGTGTGAAGTACTTTCTACCTTACCAATTATTTGTAGTCTTGTGTATGTTTCTATTAGTCTTGTGAATGTAAACTCCTTGATTAATCATCTTACCCTGTTGCAAAAATCCAAAGTATTTTCTACATGATAATAATGTGCATGTTTAGCTTAGCAAAGTATTTTTGTGATAAACTCCCTCAATACCTCTAATTGTTTTTCCTTAATATTCTGTAGAAGAACTATTGGTTCATGCACACAAAATCCTTCACATATCAATTTTGCATATACTCAATCAAAGCCCTCATACAAATTTGGTGTATCACCTTAGTTTAATTATTTTACAGTCATCTTTCACCCCAAAACCCTAGAATCAATTTAGGATACATCAACAAGGAACCAGCCTTGATACCAGAGAATCACCTACAAATAGGTATACCCATAGACTGGGGTGTTTCCATTGTATCTACGAAAGTAAGAGATCAATTTTGTTACCTTAGAAAACCTGACCATCTCTCTACAGGTGTAATTTCAAGAGATAATGATAACTAAGTACTTTATTTAGAGAATAATTTAAAATAATAGGAAATATAATTTAATCCATTTCCTAGAATTTAGAAATTGATATATACATATTCCAATAAGATATTATTGAAGGTGTTGAAAGAAAAGAACAATTGTAATCCAAAGTATCTCAAAGGATTCTTGTGATAAGAAAATTTAGATTCAATTCCATTTCCCATTGTAACATCTAAGGTAATTCTTTCTTGGATGTCCCATTTCTATAACATTAGAAATGTGGAGGTTAAGAATAAATAACTAAAGATATAAGTCAAGAAGTTGAGGGAAATAAATACCACTCGGAAGGAAATCTCACTACAACTTTCCGAATAGGTGAAGATTTTATTACTATCGAGAGACAATCAAATTCTATGCCATGTTGCTTAGAGGAAAATTCCTCAAATGGAAACTTTTAGACTATCCAACAACATGCCAAATGATTTGGCCAATCCCTAAGAATTTATGGAGGCTTAGACAACCAAAAACACAAAATTGAAGAATTTATTGTGTGAGTTGGGGAAAGATACCAAATTTCTCATAAATTTAATTACAAGGGAAATGAAACTTAGAAATTTCACCTCCAATCTTAAAACCCAAGAAATTTTGGCATAAAAAGTTGCAAAATTCACTCATATTTAGGAAACTGCAGGCCTACTAATGAGGCATGATTTTCCTACTCCCAATAAACTCGATTACAATTTTCAGATCTTAGGCTCATACAACCCGTATCAAATATCATTATGTGACCAAGATAAAGTAATCTATTAGATAATTTTAAAATTATGCACATAACCTTCATGGTATCCTTTCAAGCATGCAAAAAATATGGAAATACTTACCATATGAGCTCAAGAAGAAAGAGGTGATAATTCAAAATTAATTGAGGTGGGATCTCAAAAGAGCCCAAGAAATAGTCCCCATAATAAAATTATTTTAACATTAGTGAATCATAATGCATTACCACCTACCTCTAATTTTTTCACCAACATTGGTTTGAAACTCTTAGGGTGAGAAATTTTCTTAAGAATTCAAGGAATGTAGAATCTAGGTTATTACAAACAAAGGTTATATAGCCCATGGGAAGAAGCAATGTAATATATATAACCAAGAGTATGATTTTAGAAATATCATTTAATCCCTAAATATTGAGAGATAAATATAGTTTACTTGAGAGCCTACAAGATTCTAAGTTTGGGGGAGTGATGAGACTCAAATAATCTTATCATTTGAAGTTTAATTCCTCGTTTTGACTAAGTTTAGAATGTAATTAATAATTTTCAAAAAGATGTTATCCATTTAAGAGATTAATTTTTATGAATATATGATGAATTAAAATTGAAAACATCATGAATTATTTGTATCCTAACTCCTAACAATTCTTATGAGATAGATTATTTATGATGCAAAAACAGGGAAACACGGATGACAACGACAAACAAGTGATTACAAGGCTTTAATTTTGACTAAGGAATCTTCAGATTCCATAACTATTGCTTCATAATAATATGAAAAATGTGTAGGAATTCTACATAAAGTGAAGGAATTTCACATAAAGTGAAGTAATTTCACATAAAGTGAATGAAATCTACATAAAGCGCATGACTTTTGCATAAACGACAGGACTCCAAACGAAAAGATACAAACCAATGAAATAAGCGTTCAATTACCCAACCATGTAACACGATAAAGTTCGGAAGGATTTTATAGTCTGCATGGATCCTAAAGAAAGTTTATTCAATTGAACACTTGGAATTCTAATACCATCCTTTGAACATTTAAAAAGAAGAAAAGAGGAAAGATTCCTACTATAAATCTGGAACTAAAAAAGTTCGTAGTTTAGAAATAGGATATCTCTAATAATTTCCACTTTTCAACTAACAAGATGGATTCACAGGTTAGTTCTATTAAGACCTCTATTCAAATAAGCCACCATAAATAAAGGATTTAGTTCAACATTCATGAGAATCTAAAAGTTTTAACATTCAATAATTTATTACATATATACCTCACTAGAATCTTGAAGAGAGTTGATCCTTATTTTTCATCTATTTTTAAGGAACATTAAATTAATACAATTAAATTTGTTTCATTCCTATGTTGATTTTTATTTTTTAATTTAAATATGAATCTAAGGGGAGAGGAAAGACCACTCTTACCCAAGGAAGATGATACTTCTAGTATTATCTTAATTTCTTGTTCTTTCAGTTGAGTGAATTGTAGAACTTTTAGATTAGATATTTTTGTTAAGGGTTATTCATTTTTGTTAGGAATTTGATTTAATGTTTTATTGAGAAATTTTAGATTTAATATTTTAGTTAATGGGTTATTTCATTTTTGTTAGTGAATTTGTTTTTTTCTTGAATTTCATTATTTCCTAAATGTTTGTTTCTTTAAACTTAGATAATGAGATTATTAGAAATATATTTCACGTTGTTACCTATAGTAGATAGCCTTGGATTCCACACTGGTTTAATATATATAATTAACTAAAGTGGAGGAAACAATGACCCTCATCATATATAAATTCAAAGTATGTATCATGATCTATTGGGTCATTCATTTTTACATAATTTTAACCATAGTGATAAATTCAATAAGCCCAACTAAAATTAATTTTTCTTTTAAACTAAAATGTAAAAAGATCCAAAATATCAATAACACTTGAGAAATTTATGTAAATTAGGATTTTCATAGTTATTTATAATTTTAACTTTAGTATTGAAATACAAAAATACTTGTATAAAGTAAAAATTCTAATAAATGGGTATTAAAGCCTATAAACACCTTATTTTTATGCCTAATAACCTTTTCTCTTATATATGGGTTGTTGATGTACTATCTTCTTGAGAAGGTTTCTTAAGGGTCCTCCTAGATTGGGTTTAATTATACTTAGTCACATGAGCTAGACCATATGACCTTAGAGAGATACCACTATGTTGTTCTTTATGCAAACTTTACTCTATCATCACTTTGTTTCCTCCATTATTTGCATGTTATTATCATTATGTCCACTTGTCTACACTCATTTATAGTATTTTCATTGCTTATTTTCATCATGGACCTTGATCATATCTATATTATGTATCTTCCCTCCATTCTCCGTGATTTTACACTCTTGACTCTAGGTCATCCTCCAAAGGTGACAAGATTGACCGTGGTCAATCTGTCAAAAAAATTTATTTTTACTACTAACGTGATCAACCGCATTCAATATTGTTGGTCATATCAAGAACATTGAAATACACATTCAAACATTTTTTCATTTCAATAATAAATCATCACATCACATATGCACATTGAACATTTTCCCACATATTCACATTTTTTTTTATATTTGAGGCTAGAGATTTCCCTCTTTCATTTGGGTCACCATAATGAGCTAGGATTGGAGGTATTCTTTTATGCTCCTCCTCCACCGATATAAATTATATTTAAGTGTAGTTTTCTCTAGCGAGGATCAACACATCCATGGTCACAAATAAGTAAATATTTATAAAGCTTATTTTTCCTTTATATTATGTTTATTATGTGGATAATTGATCATTCATTAATATATATTAGAGTAGATGCATGTTTTCTTTAGTCTATTAATTTGTATTATTTGTGTTATGCCTTGGGATTCATATACCTATATACCTATCTATCTTTCTAATTGTAATAGGATATGTTTCTTTACCTTATATGTATACCTTAAAAACCTATAACTATATTAGGATTAGGATTATCATCCTCTACAATTGAGACCCTTGTACTCATTGAGAATATTTGGTATCTACGTCTTGTTCGAAAACCTATATTTGATACCAATTATTATAGAATAGGTAGGGATCCATCTTATCCCGTCATACATTTTGCTGAACCCGATTTGAAACTTACTATTCCCTATATCAAGTTAGAATCACTTTGATTTTTCATTGTTTATCTTCATTTCCTCCACAATCAGCCCCTATATAAATTTCCTTTCATGACCTATTTTGTTCATAAATGATTCTACTTAACCTAAAATGAGCATCAAATGTGTAACTTCTTCAAAATTGATCTCATTTATACCAACTTTCAAACACAATCAATCACTAGGTAGCTACACAAATGATATTGTAAGCATGAATTCTAGATTTATAATGCTATCAAACCCTATACACCTTTACATATTTGTTCCTATTATAATATTGCAAAATATCTTTATAATGTTTCTATCAAAAACATCTTGCTAGTTTAAAATCATTTATATTTTATGCGGGTTTTTTCCTTCATTACTTCGTTTCTACCAAGAAACACAAGTATATATAGCTCTACAAGACCTACCAAAATTAATGTCATTTCCCATTGTACATTACTAGGACTGATATTGAATAATTATACGATTTCCCTACTTGAAACAATTGAACTTTGTAGACTATCATAGGTGGTATCATCAAGGATCAACCTTACAATTGATTATAATATGGTAATGACTATTTCACACCACCAGGGGAAGGATAATTAATTAAAGTTTCTTGATACATAGCTCATATGGAAGATAAAATCCTCCTTAAAACCTATTATTCATGATAAACCTCCTACAAATGGAATAACCCCAAATAACCCCTAAAAACCCCTTAAAGACATGCAACACTAAAGTTTCCTCCTCTATTGAAATGAATTATTCCCACCCCTCATATAATTCCTATTACCAAACAACCATTAGCCTCCTTCAATTACGATCTCCTTTTTTACTAGAAAGCCACCATCAATCATTCCCAAGAGGATTATAGTGGTATAAAAATGTTTACCCTTGATTTATTCCTTAGAACCCACTTTGAAACTACAACCATTATGATGGGTCATTGTATCGCTCCCATCGTTTAACTCACATAATCTCTGTCGGTGTCATTCTAAACCAAGGTGTGTCTCAGGCAATATGAAATGGAGTTTAATGGAACCGATTATCGATTGGAGTCTGTTGGGGGTTTCTTAGTTTAGTGACTAATCTACAGAAATGAAATATAAATATACAGAATTGAAATACGATTCTATGGAATTGAACTATTCGTGATGAAAGGAAACTAACAACTAATCTTCTACTAGAAAATGAAATACGTACACACTACTTTTAACAAATGAAATTACGATTGTATAAATGAATCTTAGAAAAAGTGAGATTACTTCTTAACTAGATTTGCATAATGGAAACATCTATCCTAAATGAAAGTAGTAATGAAGAAAATAGATATAGTCAATCAAATCATGCATGTAAGATTCTCAAACAAAGCAATTCGCAGTAAATCCAATCAAAGAACTATATGCGTAAATGAACTCAAAATAACCTCTTATCTCCTTGGTCGAGTAGGACCTTGCTCTTCCTTGGGATAGAGGGATTAACAACCTTTGATTCTCAAAACAACATGACTTTCATTAACTCAAAATAAGTTTCATAACATAGTCGAGTAAATAATAATCTTGAAAACCGAATGTAGATAATCTTTTTGTATATCAAAAAATTCGTTCTTATTTTTTCGAAGACGAAGTCTTCATATAGATGTTGTAAGTTAAAAGGCTCACCAAAACAAGTGGCATTAATCACCATCCACCAAATACTAATTAAAACACATAGATTTCTACAGGTAGTTAGGAACAAGCCCCAAACTAATAGGTCAAATTTAGTGGAAACAATCTCCTACTATTTGCTCCGAACATGGACTCCATAACTACTAGCAACATCCATCATTTCCTACACACATCATCACGTTTTATCTCAAAAATATAGTTAGTAGGAGGTTCATGTGATAATCGATTTTCATAAACTCTAGCAAGGAAAATGCATCAAACCTACTAAGATATAACTACACAAAACATCCCCATGTATTAATAAGTCATATCAAAAGAGTATTTTCAGCTTAAAGAAATGATATCAATGAGCCAAACAATGTACTTATCATTTCCCCTTGAATTTACTTGTTGCATGTCTCTATGCAACTTATCTTCATCATGACCACCTACCAAGTTGCTCAGCCATGTCATATTCTTCAAATTGATCAACATATTGTGTTGTGGTATTCTTACAGCCCTGAGTGTTGGAGGTATTCTCTACCCATGCTGTGAAATTGTCATTTGACTAGGCTGCATTGTTCTGCTAGGTAGTGAGAGGGCTTAGAAGGACTGGTGGACGTACATGGAGGCCTTCCCATTTGTCATTGTATTGTTGGCTGGTTTGCTCTGTGGTCTTTTTATAATGGTGACGAGGGCATCAGCCATGTGCATGCTCCAGCTCAAGTTTTGGGGAGAGAGAACCTCCCTGCATTTCAAGGGTAGACTTAGAGTATCCCACATCCTATCACATGCCTGCCAAGCTATCCCAAAGTTCTCCTAACTGTAATTTTCAAAATCTATAACACATTAAAGTAAAATCTGGGAAGTGTTTACCCTAACTCCTGCCTGCTAGTATAGTGAACGAAAGTTTTTTCTCAGAGCTACATTAGTGTGATGAGTTGGATGGATGTGGAACCCAATGGACTGAGCGGTGTGATTGAAAATATCTATTTCCTGACCCCGAGATGATCTAATTAGGGTTTTCACACGGGATAGAAGCTTGAGGGCCAAAGGATAGACAAAGTCTAAAATAGATGTCACTTTTTGCTTTTCCTCTTGTACATGATTCCATTTCCCTTTTCAATTTCTAATTTTCCTTCCTCAATTCTCTATCCTAAAGGGATAACTAATGGATTCTATCCAATATGTTAAGACTCTTATCGCGATTATGCTTCATACTACTTACTTGAAGTTGTAGGCAGTGATTTCCCAAACCTTCTCTATTGTTTGTTGTGTAAATTCAGTTTAGTAAAAGGTTTGTTTCTTCCATACCTTGAAATTGAGCTTTCAGTAGCACAATTTCCTCTAAATAGTTGTGAGAAGATGCATCCTGGGTGCCAAGCACTTTGGGAACTACAGGGTGAATTTCCATAGATGCAGGAATAACAGGTGTCGGAATGGCCAGGTGATCCTCCTCATGTTGTTCTTCCTAAATGGGAATTCGATATCAGAAATGTCTCGATTGGGAACCGATTTCAAAAATGAACTGAGCTGTTAAGGTTGTAGGTGCATGGAAGAAGATGGAGCCAAGGTGCACTTGCCTTTTGAGCTGGAAGTGGAAGGGGATGGACCCTTGGGAGTGTCAAATGTGTCTATATGCTCGGGGACACCAACTGCCTCTGTTTGATTCTCGTGAAGGACAAGGGGTTGGTTTAGAAAAGAAACCATATTTTAATTGCTTTGGTCTGGACCCTTCTCCCATAACAAGTCCCTCGAGCCTACTCTTTGGTCTAAAGAAAACCTAATGTGAGCATAAAAAATGAATCAACCCTGGGTGTTTAATGAAAAACTTGAGTCTCTTTGGACCGGTACTTCTGGAAAAATTTAATAATGGAGTCCGCGAGGTATTCAGGAAGATTTACCTAGAGGGCCTGGTTGACACATCCCTTCTTAAGGTGAATTAGCATTTTAAGTGCATCACCACCCAGAACAGAGGCTTGACCATCGCATATGAAATACCGGTTGACCCACTTCGCTATTTCACTCTAGATTCCAGGTAGACTTGTCCACCTAATGCCCTTCTAGATACCCAAGGGGGTTAGGATGACTTCAAGGAATGCTTCCCCTTCATCGTGAAATAGAGCAAACAGGCTTTGTAGAGGAGCATTTGTCATGACCTTCAAACCAAAGTTTGGCAGGCCAGATAGGTCAGAAATGACTTGACTGGTAATCTCAACCCGTCTTCCGCCAACTTGTGAACAGGTGGACTCAAAATTGTCCAAGAATTCCTCCACAATGCCTTCATTGAAACCTTCAAATTGGTGAATGAAATCTAGCCATCCAAAATCATGAAATACTTGTGAAAGTGCGGCATTTCAGAGTAAGGCGTCTAGTGAGTCAGGCTTTGATTTCTTTCATGGTCCCATGCTGAAGCCGAAGGTGAGTAATACCAGGTAGCAGAAAGAGCTAGAACAAAGCGTGCCTCCACTCCCTGTTTAGTTACTGAGAGAACTAATCATGCTTGATTCACGTCAATAACCATAAGAAGTAGTTGTAGAAGCATTAAATTTCAAATTACACCATATCCCTTGGATGACGCAAAATCAAGCGAAGGTGGAGGTGAAAAAATAGTGAATAAGACCGGCCATCCATGTGAATTTAAGATATTTGAGGCGGTGCATCTCCCACTGTTGAGGAGCGTGCACCACCCATCTTGACTTGAAGAATGCGACACATTCAAGGCATGCGGTGATTATGAGACATTACCCCTTTTATGCCATCATCCACATAACCAGATTTGGAAAGAGATCTAAAAGAAATATAGCGATCATTTCATGATGGCGTAATGATGAAAAATGTGTACATGGGGAAATGTTTTGCATGGAAATATCGTTAGCAAGTTAGGATGCACTTACCCATGCCACGGTTAGTCGGCTAATATCCGTATATTCCTACGCCCTGTAGTTCGAGATGAAGTGTGATTAGTGGCTACGAAATAATGAAAATTTCTACATTTATTAAAAACAACAACAAGAAAAGTGATAACTAAGGGAAGAAGATTGAATGCAGGATCATCTTCCTTTATTGAATTTGCAAGATATTGATTACTCCATGTTTGAGGGGAAAAGAGCCTCCTCAGCATGCATGTCCGTGTGTAACAGAATGTCATTGGTGAAAGTCTTCTTATCCAGTGGTTGGTGATAAATTGAGCCTATGTCCATTCACTAGAAGAGTCCATTTGTCTCCATCAATAGGTAACAATCGAAAAAATCCATTATCGAACACTTGATTTACCTGATAAGGACCCAACCAATGTGTACGCAACTTTCCTTTAAACTGTTGATAGTGGGAATCAAAGAGTAAAACCCATTGTCCCTCATGAAATGTCCTTTTTTATATGAGCATCATGCCAGGTTTTTGCATTGATGTTGTAGAATTTCTATCTGCTACTATGCCTCCATCTCGCATTTCATCTAATTCATTTAGCTGTAGTACTCATTCATGTTGTGCTTCATCCAAATCGATCCCAACTTCTAACGATGTTCTCTAGGTGCGCAATTCGAACTCAACAGGTAATAGTGGCTTCTTCCCAAATACTAGCTCATAGGGAGAAAAACTAGTAGTTGTTTTCTAGGTCGTGTTGTAGGCCCAGAAAGCCTCAGGAAGCTTTGGTACCCAATTATTTCTATCGGCATTGACCACCTTGGTTAGAATATTCTTGAGTTCTTGATTAGTTACCGCCATTTTCCCATTGGATTAGGGGTGATAGGGTAACAATATTTGGTGCCTAATTATGTAGATTTCCAAGATAGCTTAATCATATTTGAAACAAATTGAGGACCTTGATCAGATACAATGGCCCTTGGTGCTCCAAATCACAGCAATATCTGATTGTACAAAAAATCAGCAACAACATCCTCATTGGCAGATGCCAATGCTTGAACTTTAGCCCATTTAGTGACGTAGTCCATGCATACCAAGAGATACTCCTTCCTGAAAGATGGAGGATCAAATGGTCCAACAAAGTCAATCCCCCATTTCTCAAATGGTCCTAAAACCAGCTAAGGATTAAGAGGCATTTCCATTGAAAGTGTGGGTTTTCCCATTCGTTGGCATGCATCACACTACCACACATACTTTTTGACAGCCCTATGGAGGGAAGGCCAATAGTACCCTACTCCAAGGATCTTGTGAATTGTTAATTTCATTGAATAATGTACGCCTTCTGGCTCATCATGATAAGCTTGCAATATGTCATGTACCTCATCCTCCCGAACACACCTACAAAGAACCATGTCAGGAAAAAATTTAAATAAGAATCTGTTACACCATTTATATGTTACACTATTTTTAACCAATCGCCTTCTTTCCTTATGAGTAAAATAGTTAGGAAACTTCCTTGTTAAATAATTCACAAGATCAACGAACCAAGGAGTCTTAGTTGAGATAGCAAACAAGTGTTTGTCGAGAAATTGATCCTGGACTGCTTCATAATCACCTGAAACATTTAATCTAGAAAGGAAATCAGCAACAACATTAAATATCTCAGGTTTATCTATAATGGTGAGATTTGATTCTTGCAACAAGAGTAACCAGCGAATAAGCCTTATGCCAACCACTGGTTTATTCATCAAATATCGAATGGTAGAATGGTCAGTGTAAACAAAATTTTTATAGCCAGTGATGTAATGATGAAATTTATTCAAATCATAGACAACAGAAAATAATTATTTTTCCGTAGTAGTGTAATTCTTTTCCGTAGGAGTTAGGTTTTTGTTGATAAAATAAATTGCATACATATGATCTTCTGAGTCTTTTTTCCCAAGGACAACGCCCATGGTTATATTCAAAGCATTAGTGTGGATACGGAAAGGTTGTCCCCAGTCAGGGCCACCTAAGATAGGGATCATGGTCAGATTTTCTTTGATAGAATCAAATGCCTATTGACACTAAGGAGACCATTCAAAAACACAATCTTTGGTTAGTAGTGAGAACATAGGTGTAGCAATTTTGCTAAAATCTTTTATGAATTGACGGTAATAACCTACATGACCAAGGAAACTTTTGATGTCAGTTTGATTAGTTGGTGTAGGTAATTGGGTGATGACTGATATGTTTTTGGGTCCACTTGTATACCTTGGGCTGAAACATGGTGACCTAAGACAATTCCTTGATCAACCATCATTAGACATTTTTCATGACTTAGGGATAGTTGGTGTTGTTCACATCGACTGAGTACTTTCTCTAGGTTACTCAAAGATTCTTCAAAAGTGGATCCATGGATAGTGAAATCATCCATGTAAACCTCAACACAGTCATTAGCAAGATCTATAAAAATAGCCAAGACTACCCACTGAAATGTAGTAGGGGCATTACAAAGCCCAAAAGGTAAGACTTGGTAAGCAAATGTACCCCAAGGGCATGTAAAAGTAGTCTTATCTTGATCAGCAAGGGAAATACTAATTTTATTATACCCACTAAATCCATCCAAGAAAGAAAAATATTTCTTACCAGCCAAATTGTCCAATACTTGGTCAATGAAAGGAAGGGGAAAATAATCCTTCTTGGTGTCTTTGTTAAGTTCCCTGTAATCAACACATATTCACCACTTACCATTTTTCTTGGGAACAATAACTAATGGGGAAACCCACTGACTATCAAATATAGGATAGATGAAACCTACCTTTAGGAGTTTTTCTATCTCACTTTTGACTATGTCTCTCAATGTTGGATTGATTCTTCATTGTGGCTGCCTTATAGGTTTGACATCATCAGTGTAAATATGATGTGTATAGATGCTAGGATGAATTCCCTTCATATCAGTGTAATCCCAAGAAAAAGCATGGGAGTGTTTCTTTAGAACCTCAAGCACCCTAGCTTCTTGATTGACCTCCAAATCATTACCTATGGTCATCTCTCTTCCCATACTAACAAGCACCTACTTGGTATCATTCACAAGAGAAAGCTCTATACTAGTGATAAAATAATTCAATGGGAAAACATGGGGCTAAAGCATGTGCAAGATGGGTATGTTGTCAAAAGACAGAATCTTAGTTAAAGGACAATAGAAATAAGGAACTAAATATTCAGAATTATAAGCATAGATTTTCTTACGGACTCTCAGAGAGGTAGTGTCTAACACAGAAATAGCAGAGGATATGTCTGATGCTAGAGTTCTAGATTCCGTAGCAATAGTGTTGATTTACATAGTCATAGGGTCCTTAGAATCAATTAGTGTATATGACTCCAAAGCTTCCGCCATATGGTTGTCTACTGCAATAGTTGCCAGAAAAGAAGAACTCGAGAGAGTTAGCATCCAAAGAATCCACCCATTCCTGGTCACAATTGTTCTTATAAATTTGTGTAGGAGGGTCTAATGAAATGTTTTTGGATTTCTGCCCATTTAGAATTGTCATGTTACGACCTACAATCAATATATACAAAGCAACCGTAGCCAACCAGAGCCTTCCCAAGATGGTTGGCTATCCAAACTTCCGAACTTTAGGTCAGAAACCATAAAATCAAGCGGGTACTCCCATGATTCAATAGTGACCATTATATCTTCAACTACACCATCAAGTGTAGCAATAGATTGATATGCTAATTTTACAACAGTGTTGTGTAGGTTGAAGTCTTGTCAAGGATAGAAAATTAAACATTTTTGTTGTGATGAAATTAATGGCAACACCAAGATCCACCAAAATGTTAGATATTGACTGCTTGTTTATATAAATAGTAATGACAGGACTCCTAAGATCCCAATATTTTGATGAGATAAGGGTGCCGACAACTAAATTAGTGAAATTCCCTTCGACCCCACGACAGTATTTGGGTAATTCTTTTTCCTTCCAAGTGTTTTGATACACTCATTTCTAATGGTTTGGTTTAGTTTAGGGATGTCCCTTATTACTCGCAGAAGTGGGACCTTAATATGTACTTATTTTAATTCCTGAACTAGCTTTGTTTCATCTTCAGTTTGAATGTCCTGTAACCGCTCAGGAAAAGGGGTTGTATTTTGTTTGAGTATTTGATCATCCGGTGTATCTGGTATTGGTGAAGGACCAGTATTATCCTCAAGGGTTTCTTCTTTATTGGCATCAGTAGGTAGTTCTTGTGATAACAATAGGAGGATTCAATATCTTGCCAAATCGCAGGTGTAAATTACCAATAACATTAACCTGCATGGTGTTACCTGGGTCTGTGTCATCAATTGAAGCTGTTTCTATTGATTTTTAGGATTAGATACTGGTTGAGCTGGAAGTTTTGTTTGTGTTGCTTGTCCTTGATGTTGGTAGGCTTGAGGTGGAGGCATTAAAGCTTGTTGTGGTTGCTGGAATCTACATATGTGATTACCATTTTTAAGTTGTGCCCAAGACTGATTTTGGCTAAAATTTGGTTGAGGACCCCACTGTTGGTTGTGCCAAGGATTGGCTATGGGTGGTGGTGCCCAACTTGGCTGAGTGTAGGGATTTTTCCAGGGTGGTGGATATGGATAAGTCATCCAGTTCGAGTTTTCCCACTCAGGTTGTCCCCAAGAAGACTGAGAGGCTTGATTCGGCCATGACATCCTCCAGGGATTCTGAGCCGGCCTAGATGGGAACCCACCCTGATTGTTTGGTCTTTGGACAAATTTTAATTCAACACTTATTTGAGAGATAACATTCAAACCTCCCTTTAATTGTGGTAAGAATGTGCAATGCTTAGTGTCGTGGTCAGTAACTTCACAAATTAAGCACATGTCTGTGACATCCAAAGGACATTCTCTCAAGGGGTGTCTCTTCGACACTTAGGGCAATATATGTCCAATGGTTCTTTGGCAGGGTTGGTTTTTGCCTTGAGTCCATCTATGGTTGATGTTAATTACAAAGAATGTCCATTTTCATGTTGGCCATTTCTTCTAGAAGTTTAGAGGTACCCAAAGACTTGGATGTTTGTTTCCTTCATATTCCTCCACGTGTTCTAGAGTATCTTCTACATAGCTCAGTGATTTGGTCCATGGTGAGTTTATGCATGTCTCCTCCTCCGATGAGATGGAGGGAATCCTTGGTTTCCTCATCCAGTCCTTTAATAAATATTGTTTTAGTGATGTTTGCATGAAACTCATACCCACTGCATTTGTGGAGAAAGAGGAATCTGTCTAGATAATCCTCTAGATTCTCATCTTCCTTCCTATCCCTTCCCCTAAAATAGTCTTGGTATTTATCCAGGAAGGTTGTTTCCATGGCTTCCCAGGAATTAATGGAGTTAGATGGTAACCCCATAAACCATCTCATAGCAGAATCTTTGAGAGTGGAAGGAAACAGTTTGAGTTTTTGATTGTCATTTTGGTAATCATATGTTTGGCACAGGATTTTAAATTCAAACAAAAACTAATCAGTGTATTTTTTGGTCATACCTCGAAAGATGGGGAGGATGGATGGTGAGAAGTTTTTCATAGCTGCATCCTCATCCGCATCAAGGACAATGGGATACGTAGAGGTTTTCCTTAAAGGTTGGTCTCCAGGATTCCTGTGGTCCCCCATTTCCGAGTGGTGTGAAGAGGATATATAATGCTCGAGAAGAGGTTCTAGGTGTTGAGTTAGAATCTATATCACTCTTAGAGTTCCTTCCTTATGAATTATATAGAGATATTTGTGGGATATGATGTTCTATAAATCTCCCTTGGTTGTCTCGCAACCTATGCATCAAGGTTGGTTGCTTTAGAACGAGGTCCAAGATAACTACTAGTTTCCTATGTAAACTCCATTAACACCCATATCATATGGAATAAAACTGATGGTGCTTATGGTTAATCCCTTGAAATGATGCCAAAAATGATGGGTTGTTGTATTTCTCCAATCATTTAACTAACATAATCTCATGTCAGTGTCATTCTAAACCGAGTTGTGTCCTAGGCAATATGCAATGGAGTTTAATGGAACCAATTATCTGTTGGGTCTGTTGGGGGTTGCTTAGTTTAGTGACTAATCTACGGAAATGCAATACAAATCTATAGAATTTAAATATAGTTCTATAGAATTCAACTATTCGTGATGAAAGGAAACTAACAACTAATCTTCTGCTAGAAAATGAAATGCGCACACACTACTTTTAACAAATGAAATTACGACTATATAAATGAAGCTTAGCAGAAAGTGAGATTACTTGTTAACCAGATTTGCATAATGGAAACATCTATTCTAAATGAAATTAGTAATGAAGAAAATAGATATAGTCAATCAAAGCATGCATGTAAGATTCTCAAACAAAAATTACAGTAAATCAAATCAAAGAACTATATGCATAAATGAACTCAAAATAACCTCTTATATCCTTGGTCGAGTGGGCCCTTGATCTTCCTTGGGATAGAGATTAACAACCTTTGATTCTCAAAATGTCGTGACTTTCATTAACTCAAAATAAGTTCCATAACATAGTCAATAACTAATAATCTTGAAACCGAATGCGAGATAATCTTTTTTTGTATATCGATTCTAAGGCTTGCCAAAATAGGTGGCATTAATCACTGTCCACCAAATACTAATTAAAACACATAGATTTCTACGGGTAGTTAGGAACAAGCCCCAAACTAATAGGTCAACTTTGGTGAAGCAGTCTCCGCCACTTGCTCTAAACTTAGACTCCATAACTTCCAAAGAACACCCATCATTTCCTACACACATCATCATGTTTTTTCTCACAAAGACAGTTAGTAGGAGGTTCATGTGATAATTGGTTTTCATAAACTATAGCAAGGAAAATTCATCAAACCTACTAAGATATAACTACACAAAACATCCCCATGTATTAATAAGTCATATCAAAAGAGTATTTTCAGCTTGAAGAAATGATATCAATGAGCCAAACAATGCACTCATCACATTATCCACAAGCATTATGAGAAATATCAATCCCTTGTGAAATCTCATATGAACAACATATATCTGTGACCAACAAAAATAAATAACCTATGAGAAACTTTGTTGGTACTATTAAAGGGTCCTATGATCATAACTACCTCAATTCGCAATATGTATATGTCATTAATCTTAATTACTAATGTAATCGATACATAAGAATCTCATCAACAAACTAAAAAGCCATAACTTATTAAACAAAAACTTACTCGATGCTTTTGTGAGAAATTTAATGATGATATCATTCTATTTTTTGAGACTCATCCCAAGAACCCAACAAAAATCCCTCTAAATAATGTATCCATCTATATTTAGATAAGGTTACTAAATCTTACAACAACCCTCATTCTCGCCATGGATCCATCATCCATGTTACATCCTCATAAATATTTTTATGGAACTTACCCAAGGAAATAATGAAACTTCCTTGATAAAATCAATTCTATGAATCATAAGATCATAATGGAACTCATGCATACCTACCCACAACATTCTATATTCCTCATGAAACAAATATACCATTTAGAATATTCCTTTTATGCGGTAGAGGATTCTTATTCTATCCTACTTGTTCCTTACATTGAAATACAAAAATTGATAGTACCAATCCTAATTTATCTTCCCAAGACTTTAGGTCTATGCCATATAGAGTTCCTTGAGGATGATATGCCATATAGAATCTAGGGATCACATAAGAATACTCCACTACACATGTGGTAATTTTCTTGCCCTCACCTGCAAGGGAGGATTTTTCTTAGTGAAAAGAGGTAGAGGGGAGTAATAATATAGGGAAGGGGGTTTACTTTGTTAATAGGCACTATAAATTTTTCAAAACATTAACCATAATTAATCCAAACTCAATGAGAGGAATCTAGACTTTTTAAAAATGGTAATATGAACAAATCATAGCCATAAATTCTATTGATTTATTTATCAAAGGCACTAACACCTTTCTTGGTTTTACAATATCATCATGTTTACACAAGTTGGGCATCTAAAAAAATAGATAAAACATAGAAAAATAGAAAATAAAATTAGAATCTCTTGCTAGAATTGACTAGTACAAAGATATCTCCTAGAAAATAACAATTGAAAACCCCTTGAAATAGAGAAGTCATTCCAAATTATAGCCTTACAAAAAGTATTTTCATATACCCCCAACATGACTTTTCAGTTCCCACATCACTTATGACCATTTTAATTCCTAGGAAAAATAAGTGAGCCTACTCTCAATAATTAAAAATAACTCGTTATAATGTTATAATATATGTCACCTAAGTGAATAGGACAAAATAGTTAAAATTACCTTCCCAATGAAGAATTAAAACATGGAGAGAGAGAGAAGGAAGGAAGAAGGAAGAAGATGAGAGATGATCATGCTGATGGAGATGAGGCCTTCGATTGAGAGGATCCAAAAAAACACACCACTTCATCAGTTACATCAGCACCAAGAAGAAGAAATAGGAAAAGTGAAAAAAACAAGGTAAATGGAGGTTATGGAAAGAAGCGCCCTCTATGCGTGAGAGTGATAGTTTTATAATCGCCGCCTATAGAATGGTGGTCTGAAACCACCGCCCATATAGGCGGTAGTATTGGGCTCGATGGTGCACTTGCAGGCAAAGTGGTCCTGTCACTTCTAGACAGAAAACAAAAATGAAGCATGAATGGACGTGAATTTGAAATGCCCAGTCACATCTCTTCCCTTCCATGCCCATTCACATCCTCCAGTGCACGGGAGGACATGGGAAGGTCTATAAATGCATGAAAGGAGAAAGAGAATAACATTCAAAGATTGAGAGAGATCAAGAATCAAAGTATAATGGGAGCAGTGAGCAAGATCTTTAATGCTGGAATGGAAATGTAATGCAAGGTGTGTAAACGAGAGAAAGAAAGTAATTAGAGAGAAGGTTTACACTATTTCTTCTTTTCATACTTATTATAATATGTAATTGTCTATTTTAGACCAATACAAGTGGGAAGAAAGAGCAGTTGACCTTCCCGACTGGTTTTCCTCCTTGGAGGTTTCTAAGATAAAAATTGTTGGTGTTGAAGTTTGAATTCTTTCCTACTCTACAATTTCCTTTCTATAGCACTAGATAATCCCTCACTAAGTTCTAATATTTTAAGCAAAACTAATACTTTCCAAAGTTGAAATTAGGACAACATAATTATGTGATTCGTAGAGCTCCAAAGTAGATGTTTACGGATCATTTTGGTATCGAGTTGATTATATATCTAGGGTTGTGGTGTTTGAATCTTTCTTGTGATTTTGTATGATAATGAAAAGGTCCAAAGGTGAAGAATTTTACCTTGTGAGCTAGATATTTCTATGAAGAAGTGAAAACATAGAATTTTAGCTCAAATGGAGGAAGAGAACTTGGTCCGTAGAGTCAAGATGTTAGAGACCATGATGGATAGATTGCATAGAAAACAAGAAGAGCTTTCAAATCTGTAAAAGACGGCTTTGATAAATCAAGATTCCATGGACTCGGTGGTTTGAGAGCTAGCTGAAAAATTTTGTATCGAAAGAGAAGCGAAGAGGAAGAATGGGAAGAGTATGAAGAGACGCCAATTATAAGTGAGAAGGTAAAATATGCATATACACCTTTTAAAATTGAAACAAAAGTGGAAATAAAGAATTTTGAATGAAAGTAGATGTAGAATTATCTTTGGATAAATGGCTAAAATAGTTGGAATTCTATTTTATTGTGCATGATGTCACCGATGCACAAAGGGTCACCTTTTCATGTCTCAAAATGAAAGGTCATGCTCTGGTTTGGTGGGAAACCCATCTAGCCACTTGTCGAAGAAGAAAAAATGTCCTATTATCAAGACTTGGAAGGTTTTTAAAGAGTTGATAAGAGGTAACTTCTATCCTATTGGCCATAACATTGACATGATGATTAAGTGGTAGTACTTTAGATAGGGCAGCGGTCAAAGCATGTAAGACTACACTACAGAATTTTGGAGACAAGCCATGTTGCTTAATATGGACTTGGAGGATGAGGAAATTCTCACCAAGTATTTGGGAGGACTTCACACTCCTCTTCGAGAGGAAGGTAATCTCCATGAATCCCAAGGATATGAATGAAGCTTATGTACAAGCATACTACATTTATGATGAGAATAAGAAAGGAGAAATATAGCAAAAGGGAGACCAGTCAATAGAACAACAGGACAAAGAACAAGGGAAGACAAGTAGAAGAGGTAAATGGAAAGGTAAATATACCGCTACTACTTTTCATACTTGTAAATATCCTAATAATTTCTGTAAGAATTGTGATGTAAATGGACATATTGATGCCACATGTTGGAAGTTGCATCTAGAATTGCACCCAAAGCACCGAACCAAGGATTCCAAGAAATCCATGGCCACTGTGAAGACAAAAAGAGAGGTGGAGATTGAGGATGATTCAGATGTAGATGAGAGGCTATGATACATGACCACTAACATGTATGGGGCAGAAGAAGAAGAAGAGATGAGTAAGCTATTTCAAATCAAAATCCAAATCAAGAAGACTAAGGTAATCGTTTTAGTAGATTCTGGTTCTCAGTCAAATTTGATTTCTAATGCGGTAGTAAAACAGCTTGGTTTAGAGACTTATGCACATCCACATCCATACCCACTAGGATGGGTGAAGAAGGGTGTAGAAATAAAAATTACAAGAAAGTGTAAGTTTTAGTTTGGGATAAAACCCAATACATAAATGTATTAGAGGCTAATATTATTCCACTTGATGAATTTGACGTTGTCTCGAAGTCCTTACTTGTATATCGGGGATGTTGTGTTCAAAAGGAGGGAGAAACGATTTATATGGGTCAAGTATGGAGTTTTTTTAACATCTAGGCACACCAAATAAAATCAAAGAAGGCTATGGTAAGTGCCAACCAAGCACCAAGACTTATTTAGGCAAATCATCAATTTTGTTGCTTTCATTGGAAGAAAAACAAAATGGACGTGAGAGCGGATATTTCTAACCAAATGATGGAGAATTTGGAGAGAACTTGTCAGTTTTATAGAGGAAAACACCACAAGAACTTCTCACTCAAGGAGAAAAACAAACTTCCTCTATGTAGTCACCGTATCTACCTACGGATTCACTAGACCTGATCGTGGGGCAGCAAGAAAAAGAGGAGATACAAGGAACGATAGTGATTATAGCAGCAACATACTTGGAGAGGATTCAAACAATCTATCTCAAGAGACAAAGACAAGAAAGGACTAAAGCACAAAAGTATGGGACCTTCGCCATACTTGAGCAGGTTGGAGAAGAAACCTTCATGCCATACTTCATGCAGATGCACACGATAGTAAGTTGCAAGAGATCATATCCACTAATGCGATCTATGCATGACAAAGAAGGAAAGATACAAAAGTTACCTTCTAAAGAGGATTTTACTTGAGGCATCTCAGAGGAGGATGTAGCATAGGAAACAAGAGATCCACAGGAGTCTTGGTAGGTTAGACAAGAGAAGACACCAAGGCAAACCCAGTGGTACTCGAATGAGCATGAGAGGAAGTTGATTCCTCTACCACTCCATCACTAAGAATTTATGGTACTAAAATCCTCCTAAGGAGGGGAGGTATGATCCATAGGGATCCAAGAAAAACACACCACTTCATTAGTTACATCAGCACCAAGAAGAAGAAACAGGAAAAGTGAACAAAACAAGGTAAACAGAGGTTCTGGAAAGAACCGCTGCTCTCTCTGGAGCGGTGGTTTTAGAACCACCACCTTGCAGGGGTGGTGGTCTCGAAACCGCCGCCAGCTAGGGTGGTGGTCCTAGGTCTACCAAAGATGCATAGAGCGGTGGTCCTTTCACTTTTGGATAGAACAAAAAAATGAATCACAAATGGACATGAATTTGAAACGCCCAGTCGCATCTCTTCCCTTCCATGCCCATTCACATCCTCCAGTGCATGGGAGGACATGGGAAGGTCTATAAATGCATGAAAGGAGTAAGAGAATAACATTCAAAGATCGAGAGAGATCAAGAATCAAAGTATAATGGGAGTAGTGAGCAAGATCTTCAGTGCTAGAATGGAAATGTAGGAGCAAGGTGTAGAAACAGAGCAAGAAAGTAATTGGAGAGAAGGTTTACACTGTTAGTTCTTTTCATACTTATTGTAATATGTAATTGTCTATGTTAGACCAATAAAAGTGGGAAAAAATAATAGTTTCCTTTCCGACTAGTTTTCCTCCTTAGAGGTTTCTAGGATAAAAATTGTTGGTGTTGAAGTTTGAATTTCTTTCCTACTCTGTACTTTCTTTTCTATAACACTAGATAATCCCTCACTAAGTTCTAATTTTTCAAGAAAAACTGACACTTTCCAAATTTGAAAGTAGGACAACAAAATTGTGTGATTCATAGAGTTCCAAAGTAGAAGTTTACGGATCACCTCCATTGATGAAGAGATGACTTCGATGAACCTTATGAAAAAATCCTAGAGAAAGTTTTTCATCTTTGAATTCCTTGCTAAAGCGGGCTGCTAAAGGTTCCAATTTCTCTTCTTGAGGGATATGAATGAAGCTCAAATAATTTATGACAAGGCTAAAATATGTTTCATTAATGAATAATGAATGCTCTCATTTTACGTCCTTTTAGCCAAGTTTTTTCTACATTGTTTAACTTTTGTTTGATCTAGAGATAAGTTAGGATGTAATTGTCCATCTTTTTCTTGATTTAGTTCTAACATCTAAAAACTCTGTAATTCCTAACAAGTGTGTGGAAATTCAGGTTTTTGTGAATAAAACAGGTCACATTCGGACAAATAATCAAAGTACGAAGAAACAAGAACTTTTTTGGAACATTTGCTTCAATATGGCGTAGCTCTATAACCTCCAGGCTTAGTTCAGAACTCCATCATACAACTAAGGAACTCTATCGCTTAGTTCTAGAACCTTCAGACTTAGTTCGAACTCCAACACTTAGTTCGGAACTCCTACGCTTAACTTCGGAACTTTCACAGTTAGTTCTAGAATAGTTCCCTTTAGTTGGAACTTCTCCAAAGTTCTAGAATCAATGGGGATCTGTTTATTTTTACAAAATATGATCTTAGAGAAATTAATGGGCCTTCCAATCAAGAGCAGATCACGAGATTGTTGATTCTTCATACTCCAGATCTAGAGATAACTTATGTAGGATTAGATAGCTATATGTCCAACATGGTTTCTAAATTCCACATCTATTTTGGGCACTATTCGGTTCCACTTGAATTGGTAGACAACTATGGTTGTAAATACATATTTGGATGATGAAAATATATATATATATATACACCCATATATAGATTAAATATATACATATAGAGAGATATACGATATAGAGATACAATGAAATTTTGTAAGATAAAACACTTCAGTAATAAGATAGCCATTTTTTTTTGAGAGAATCATACTTTGTCAAATCCTGATTCAAGGTGGAGCAAGGGCCCACTCCTCTAAGAAACAAGATCCTTGTTTTATTGGTATTTATATTTCTAAGTAATTCGTGTAAATCTGTTAAGTATTAATTCTGTAAACACTTTTGATTCTTTAGTTGAATTCTGTTATGTACTTATCACTGTAGGTGTTATAGACTAGACTCTTATTTCCTTGCAAGAATTTTCACAACATTTTCAAACGTGTGTTTATTTCCAAGAAAGTGTGTTTACTTCTGTAATGTGTGTTTATTTCCAACAATTTATTTCATTTTGCAATGTGTGTTTATTTCCAACAATTTATTTTTGTAAAGAGTGTTTATTTCAACAAGTTTCTTATAGTTTGTCTTCAATAAGGCTTTGACCAAGAAATCTTCAAGACACTGCAAAAATCCCCCAGAAAATAAAATAAATACCTACAGTCAATTACTAGATCACTAGGATTCTTCTTGTTGCATATAGCTTCAGACACACCCCTGGTTTGAATATGACATCAACTAAAAAGTTGATTAAATGAAGGGAATAACAACACCCATCATTTTTGGCATCATTTCTAGGGACTCCACTAGTTAGAATTGTTTAATTAGGTGTCAACAAGAGAAACAATCATACATCTAGTAATTGAAAATATCTTCCTATGTTATCATAAAATTTATTAGTAGACCAAGAGACTCAAAGGGTATATTTATCCCAATAATATCTCAATAAGAATTATCAACCACGTGGAGGCCTGACACTCATTTGGGAACTTCCTTTTGGGGTGCACCTTTGAAATTTCACCGATGAGACATGTGGCGAGATGGAACATGTTTGTGGACTACCTCTAGATTCACCTCTTGAAAGTGCATCAAAGAGACACGTGGCTCTTTCCATTGGCTTGCTCTTTTCTTTACATTTGGCTAAGTCCCTTTTTCTTGGTGGGGCCATACATCTAACCCTAGACACGTGGAGGCTTTGCATTTTTTTGGAAACCACTCCAAATTTTACTTTTGAAGTAGCGCCATGCTGACACTTTGCTCCTTCCACTGGCCTTTGCCCTATTTTGACTTTTCAATGGCCAATTCTGTCCCCTTTTGGACCTGGGACACATGGAAGGCCCATGCTAATCTATGTCTCTGCTTTGGGTCACACATTTGAATTTACATTGATGCAACATGTGGCATCATCCATTGGTTCTCTATACTTGTTCAATTTTGGTCATGCTTTGTCTCCCTCTGTTGACTCTATTCGACCCTAGACACCTAGAGATTTAGCACTCATTTGAGTCTCTGCACTTCAGACCCAGCCTTGGTGTTACGCCATTGAGACATGGGGAGGATTCCATTGGAAATCTTATACTTAGTCAATTTAAATAGTTGACTATGTCCCCATTTCGGACAGGTCATGTTGAAGCCTCACACTCATTTCGAGACCCACTTTTGGATTTACCTTTGAAGATGCGTCGAGCTGACACATGCCAGCTTTCGCTGGTTCTTCCATACTTAGCTAATTTTGTCCCACTCTTAATCATTTGTGAACCCCTGAAGAAGTTGAGCCTTTCCCCACTTTTCTCCTCAGATCCTCTGGTTTCTCCATTTCTGAGTCTTCCTACAACCTAACTGTTGGATTTGTATGTGAGCTCATAGGACAAATCTGACCCTTATGTTTTCTTTTGTGCGGGGTCGTGTTTGATAAATTTTTCTGGGGGGAAAAATTGGGATAACAATAACACAACACAAAGAGACATTATTTAATTTGGTTCACCTAATTTGGGCTACATCCACCAAGAATCACTTGCTCAGATTTTATTACATGCCACCACTCTTTTTAATACAATACCCAAATCTATTTAGAGCTATACTCAACAAACTCTCTACGGAATTCACACCCGATTTCAAAACACATCTGTAATGTTACACTAACCCTACCATATGCACAAAACCACATAAGTAGACAACTACTTCAACATATTTACAAAACCATGGGACAAACTATCCCATAAACCTATGGGTAAAAAATACCACCCATATGAGAAAATCATGTTTCCTGGTATATCAAGCATATTTTAAGGCTAAAAAACCCCAATGAGACAACTATGGAAAGTGTACAATCTTCAACACTTTCTCACATGAAAACAAGCTCCATAACCTAACAATCTCCCACTTGAGAAAATTTTCTCATTTAAGCAAGCTTCTCAACCCTTCACTATTTTTCATGAAGACCAACCAAAGTTGAACACAACTTTAGTTTTTCCCTTGTGACCACCTTGGTCATCATGTCTACAAGATTCTAACTTGGTATGAATTTCTACAACTTCAAATTCTCTTCCTCTAAAGTTGTCCTCATGAAATGGTACCTTAACTAGATATGCTTCATCTTAGAGTGGAAAATAAAGTTCTTAGCTAGGTGTATAACACTCTAACTACTACTATTCAGGTTTCCTTTCTCCTTCTTATGCCCAAAATCATCAAGAAATATTTGTAACGAAATCATTTCTGTGCTTCCCTCGATGGTAGCAACATACTCAACCTCTGTGGTTTAAAAAGCCACCAACTTCTATAGTTGTGAAATCTAGGTTAATGTTATCCCACCTAAAGTGTAAACATAACTTATTGTGCTCCTCCTACTGTATACATCTCTAGCCATATTTGAATCTACATAACCACACAAAGTTGCGTTTGATCCAATGTAGCACCAAATTGTCCCCATGGTCCCTCTAAAATATGAAGGATCCAATTTACTTCCTACCACAGTGATCTTTACCTCGATCACTCATAAATATACTCACCGCTCCCACTACATGGGCAATATCGTGCATGGTGCACACTATGGCATACACCAAACTAACAACCGCTAATGAGTAAGGTACCTTGGACATCTAGTTTCTCTCCTTCATTTTCTCGAGGACACTACTCCTTTGATAACTTGAAATGTCCTAACAAAGGAGTCCCTACTTGGTTTAACATCCCGCATATTAAACCTCTCCAAGACCTTCTTAATGTACTCTTCCGAGATAAAGTCAACTTCCATTCCTTTCTATCCCGAGATATCCTCATACCATGGATATGTGTGGCTGCCCCCAAATCCTTCATGGAAAAATATTCACTTAGCTACTTCTTGAGTACTTTTATTTCTGCATGTTTTTACTCGCAACCAACATATCATCCACATAAAACATGGGATAATATAACTTCCATCCTCAAATTTCATTGTATATATGTAATGGTAAGAATGACATCTAATATAACCTTGCTCCATCACAAAGCTATCAAATTTCTTATACCATTGACATGGACCTTGTTTCAATCCATACAAGCTCTTCTTTAGTTTACACACCATCTCCTCTTTACCTTTGATCTCATACCCTCTCGGATGCTGCATATATAGATCCTCCTCAAAATCACCATGGGGAAATGTAGTCTTTAAATCAATCTACTCTAAAAGAAATTCCTCTTCTTTAATTATTCCAATAATAGTTCTAATAGAAGTCATTTTTACTACAGGAGAAAAATCCTCATCAAAATTTATACATTTTTTCCGTACAAACCCCTTTACCACCAACCGTGCCATATATATTTTATTGCTTCCTTCTTCCTCTTTGAATATGAACACCCACTTGTTTTGTAATGATCTTTTCCATTTGGGTAGCTTCATGAAATCCCATGTCTAGTTCTCCATGAGAACCCGATACTCCTCATCCATGGCTTGCTCCCACTTCTTTCTAGTATCTACCTACATTGCTTCATCAAATCTCTCTAGCTCTCCACTATCGGTGAGTAATAAATAATAAAAAGAAGGAGAAAAATCTCCAGGTTCTCTTTTTACCCTAGAATACCTCTTTAATATATGATTTTGGGGTTCCGTAATGATTCATGTGTCACTTTCCCATCTGGAAGATCCTCTACCACTACATATTCTTTCTTAGATTCTTCCTTATTTTCCCGTAACTACTACTTATACATGAAATTATCATTCTGGACCACATCCGTAGATCAAATAATTTTCTTGTCCTTAATACCCTAACACTAATATCCAAAGTCATCATCACCATAACCAATGAAAGTATATTTTTCTAATTTAGCCTCTAGCTTGGTCATATCATCCTTATCTATATGGACAAACACCTCACATCCAAAGACTCTAAGAAATGAATAGTCAACTTTCTTACCATACCAAGCCTCCTCAAGTATGCCTCCATCCAAGGCACTTGAGGGTCCTCTATTTATGAAGTACATAGTTGTGCTCACCGCTTCTAACCAAAAAGAAAGAGGTAGTCCTGTAAGTAACCTCATGCTCCTAGCATGTTCCATTATTTTTCTGTTCATCCTTTCTAACACCCCATTTTGTTGTGGAGTTCATAGAAATTTATTTTTCCTATGAATTCCATTCTTAGAACAGTAATCATCAAATTCATTGCTGCAATACTCTCCTACATTATCTGACCTAAGAAATTTTAGCTTAAGACCTGTTTCATTCTCTAACAAGGATTTCTATTTAATAAAAGTGTCAAATACACTAGATTTTTTTCTAATAAAATAAACCCAAACTTTCCTTGTTGCATCATTAATAAAATTAACATAATAACTTGAACCTTCTAGAGATGATACCCGAGTTGGCCTCCACACATCGAATGCGCCATCTCTAACTTACTCTCTTTCTTTGTAGGTCTAACTTTCGAAACCTTACTCGCCTGTTTCCATATATGCAGTCCTCACAAAACTCCAAACCTATTTTTGAATATTTGGGAAAATCTATCTAATAAACCCAAACTTTCCTTGTTGCATCATCAATAAAATTAACATAATAACTTGAACCTTCAAGAGATGATACCGAGTCGGCCTCCACACATTAGAATGCACCATCTCTAACTTACTCTCTTTATTTGTAGGTCTAAGTTTTAGAAACCTTACTCGCTGCGTTTCCCATATATGCAGTCCTCACAAAACTCCAAACCTATTTTTGAATATTTGGGAAAATCTATCTTTATGATCTCAACGCCCTTATGGCTCATATGATTGAGCCTATAGTGCCACAATGTTGTATATACTTACAAGCCACTAGATTACACACATTAGTTCTATAAGTGTTTAAATACAAGGTTCCAACCTTCTTACCTATTTTCACCACAAGATAACCCTTGGTAACCTTCTAAGAGTCTACTGTAAATATCACAAGACAACCATCACTTCCCAACCGGCTCGCTTGATATTAGATTTCATTTTAAAGTAGGCACATTTCGACATCCTTCAATAGCCATGTATTCTCATTCCGCATATTAACTTGAACAAATCCTTTTCCAACTATATTCCAAGGCTCATCATCACCAAGGAAAACATGTAAAAATACCCTTTGAACATAATCAACGAAATAATGCTTATTTGGAGTAGCATGGAAAGAAGCCCCCGAATCTAAAACCTAAGATTTAGCAATATTGTGCAAGGAAAGAATCAAAGCATCCCGACATACATTACTTGTTGCCACATTTACCTCCTTGTTTTCTTCTTATCCCAAAACTCCGAACAATCCTTCTTTGTATGTCTAGACTTTCCACAAGTGCCAACATACTATCTTGCTTTTGGATTTTTACCTTGCTTGATCTTTCGGTTTTCCATGGATTTCTCTATTCTTCTGTCTCCCTCTAGATTCCACTGTCAAATCATTCCCTTAAGTAGAAGATTCCCCAAAGATTTTTCTTTGCATTTCCTTACTTAGAGTCACCGCTACAACATCCTAAAACTTCAACTTTGAGTGAGCTAGAACCGAGTTACTTAGCACCATTACAAAGCTATTCCAACTCATAGGTAAATAGAACAGAACTAATAAAGCCCTAACTTATTCATCAAATTCTATTAAAACCAAAGATAACATATTTACAACCGTATTAAAATCATTTCAATGATTTGCTACTCAACCATTCTCGAGACATCTTCAAATTAAAAACTTTTTAATTAAAAATATCTTATTAGAGATAGAGGGTTTTTCATACAACTTCCATAATACATCCATCAGTTCTTTTGTAGTATTTTCCTTTGAAACATTAAATAATACCAAAGATGCAAGACATATCTAGATTATCCCAAGTGCCTTCATATCCAGAAAATCCCATTCTGCGTCCCTCATGCTTGAGGGTTTTTTCATCTTCTCGAGACAACATAATATAAAGATCCTTCGATAAAGGTAATATTTCATCTCGCATCTTCCAAAGACTGAAATTTCGGCCGTTGAATTTATCAACCCTTGATCTTCCATCATCTCGCCATATCTCCCACTCAAGTTAAAACTTTCCCTATGATTCAACACTTCAATAAACAAAATCAAGCTCGATACCAATTGTTAGGAAATAAAGGATAAAATATGCAGAATAATCCTCACAAAATCATAACAAAGAGAAAATAATATGGAAAAAATATTACAGATCTCAAATAAAATTATAGAATAAAATAACACAACACAAAGAGACATTATTTAACGTGGTTCACCCAATTTAGGCTACATCTATAAATAATCACTTGCTCAGATTTTTTTACAAGCCTTTGCTCTCTCAATACAATTCCCAGATCTATTTGGATCTATGCTCAACAAACTCTACAGAATTCACACCCAAATTCAAAAAAAATTTACAATGTTACATTAACCCTACCATATGCACAAAACCACATAAGTAGACAACTACTTAAGTAGTTTTACAAAACCATGGGCCAAAACCATCCCATAAACCTATGGGTCAAAAATCATGCCCATATGAGAAAAGCATGTTTCCCAAAGATATCGGGCACGTTTTAAGGCCCAAAAATTTACTCAATTGTGGAAAGTCTTTAGTACTCTTAGTGTATAGTCTTCAACACTTTCTCACATGAAAATAGGCTCCATAACCTAACACATGGATGGATTACAAGCTAAATCAAATGCTAAAACTCAACCATTAGCTATGTACTATCCTAGATGCAGGAAGAATCATGCAATAAGAGATTGTCTTTTGGATAAAATAGAAGTATGTCTTATTTGTGAATCTAGGGACCATAAAATTAATTCTTGTTCTCTTCTTCCATTCATAAAAATTAGTGAAACAAACTAGCACTCCATCCATAGTAGAAGAAGTAAACTTTTACGAAACAACATATCCATGGGGAGTTCATGCAAAGGTCAGTTCATAATTCTTGGATGATGCCATGGGTGGCTCAGAAAGTACAAAAAAATTAGGTGCAACCAACTTGGGCCCTCAACCAACATGGAATCCCTAGGATTGGGCATGAAAAGCTTGGTATGCTCAAGTATACCAACAACCATGGTTTGGTCAAGGTAACTCATATGGTTGGTCACAACCTAGGTGGATGCCTAATAACTATGCTCAAGGGAAGACATATCCCAATTAGAATCAAAAATCCATAATGGGTTCCCCAACACAAATTCACATATTAAAAATGTGGTTCAAACACAAATACCAGCAGAACTAATGGATAATCCTAGAAACAAACAAACAACCCTTGTCTATGGGACAGAACAAGAAAAACCATTTGATCTTAATGTCGTGGATTGCAAAGACATTCAAACTCGATCTAGAAAACTAATTAGCAGTCCAACTATTATAATTACTTAAATGAAAAAGTAACTTAAACCCCTAGTTCGATTGTTCCTAAGAAGGATGAAAAGAAAAGATAAGGAACCAAATAACAAATCTATGAAACTCTAGTTCCAGAGAGATTCAAAGAAGTTATAGGGACCAAGGAATCGAGTTGGTAGAGTTCAAGAAATTAAATATTAAAATACCATTTTTGCAAGAAATCGAGGACATTCCATAGTTAAAAAAGTTAATCAAAATGCTATGTTTAAAAATACCGGAAGGAAGAAGGAGTACCCTAAGACTATTAAGGTAGATGGGAAAATTGCTATTTTATTAGAAAGGAAAACTCTTACTTCCCAAATACGAAGATCCTAGAAGCCCTCTTATTTCGTCTCTATAGGGAATACAGATATACATATTTTTTTGTTGATTTGGGAGCAGCTATAAATGTGATGACAAAGTGGACACTTTGGAAACATTACCATTAACATGTATACAACCTACTAGCACCATATTGTAGATGGCAGATCAGTCAGTAGAAAAACCAGAAGGAGTTATTGAAGATGTGGCAATTATGGTGGAGTCATGGGAATATCCAGTGGACTTCCTTATATTACAACCAAAAGGTAAAACACTTGGTTATCCCATTATTTTGGGTAGACCATGGTTAGCTACAGTTTTTTCCTTAATTGATTGTAGATCAGGTGATATGACTATCTCAAATGGTAAGAATTCTAAGAAAATTTCCTTATATCCTTTTGCATGACCTTTTATTGATAATCAAGAATAATTATGGGTTGATGATCCTGATACTAATAAGCTTATCCTGTCTTTTTTTTCTATGATAATGTTATAGGATGACATATAGGAGGTGGAAGATATGATTAATCAACCATTGAATGAACACCAATTTTCCTTGGAGAAATCGGGGATAGTTTTGGAACCTATGGACTTAGTTCGGAACCATCAGATTTAGTTCCGAACATTCACACTTATCTCCGGAACCACACCAACAATAATTCCCTATGAATGCAAATAATTTCTCTCTGGAGGAATGAGATTTATCTTTGGGAGGGGAAGAAATAGCTATGAAATCGGTAGATTCAGTCTCAAAGATATTAGGAAATGGTGAGGAATTTTTGGAAAATAGCAGTGACGAGGAGTTTGACCGACAACAAGATAAGTATCATAACTCTTCCTATTGTCCTTTTTCTAGTATTATTTCTCAAGGAAATTTTTGAGATATTGCTACATATCATATGTTATTACCAAATTTATGTCCGCTAAACACCTTAATAGAACCCTTTTAACAAATCAGTTCATCACTCACTGGAATGAAACATGTTGAGATTCAACCAGGTAAAATTTTGAACATTAATAGCTGGTTAAAGAATGATGAAGAAGATAAATTGTTTGATGTTCTGAAATATCATACTAGAGATTTTTCTTGGGACTATAAAGACATGAAAGGAATCCATCCAAGTATTTTCACCCATCACATCTATACTAAAAACATTGAACCAGTTAGACAACCTCAAAGAAGGATTAATCCAGCTTTAAGGGATATATTCAAGCAAGAAATTGAAAAACTATTACAAGCAGGTTTTATCTACCCTATCTTAGATAGTTAGTGGGTGTCTCCTCCTATAATTTTACCTAAAAATAACTGAAAATGGAGAATTTTTGTTGATTATAGGTAACTGAATAAATCCACACTTAGATATTATTTTCCCTTACCATTCATAGATCAAGTTTTAGACAACCTTGTAGGTAAACAATACTTTTCCTTCTTGGATGGCTTTAGTGAATATAATAAAATTACGATAAGCACGAGGATCGGAAAAAACTACCTTTACTTGTCCATGGGGTACCTTTTCCTACAGGGTATTGCCATTTGGACTATGTAATGCTCCAACAACCTTCCAAAGAGTTGTATTAGCAATTTTTGCAGATCTAACGAATGATTATGTAGAGGTATACATCGATGAATTTAATGTGCATGGAGACACATTTCATGATGCTTTGAAGAAATAGGAAATAATATTGACAAGTTGTGAGCAACACTATTTATCTCTTAGTCATTAGAAATGTTTGATAATGGTCAATAAGGGAATTTTACCAGACACCACATTTCAAAAATAGGAATTCAGGTTGATACAGACAAAATCTAGATTATTTTAGACTTACCTGTTCTTAAAACCCCCATAGATATCAAGTCATTTTTAGGACATGTTGGGTACTATAGGCATTTTATCAAGGATTTTAGTAAAATTTCTGACCCCATGTTTATTTTACTTACTAAGGAATGTGAATTTATTTGGGATAAAAAAATTCAATATTCTTTTGAAGAGATTAAAGAAAAATTAATCACTACCTCAATATTAAGAGGACCTAATTGGGAGAAACCTTTTCATATCAAAAAATATGCCTCAAATAACTCAATTGGTGTATTTTTGGGACAGAAAGATGAAGAAGGGAAAATGTATGCTATTTACTACCTTAGTAAAATTCTTACTCCCACTAAAATAAATTACACCCCCACTGAAAAAGCATATCTTTCTTTAATTCCTGTAATTAATAAGTTCAGACATTATATTATAGGGTACAAAATATTTGTACATACAGATCACTCAACAATTAGATACTTAATGAACAAACCAGTGGTTGGAGGTAGGATAATTATATGGTTATTAATTTTACAAGAATTTGATATTACCATTGTGGATAATCCAGGAAAATCTAATGTGGTAGATAATTTTTGTCAATATTAACCACTACAGGGGATAAATATCCAATTAAGGACAACTTTCTAGATGAATAATTATTTCTTATTTCAGCTTATACACCATGGTTTGCTGATATGGAAAATTATCTTGCAACAGGGAAGTTTCCTCCTTCTGTTACTAAGAAAAAAATGAATAAGTTAACAAAAAATGGTGCACAATTTAAATATTTAAATGGAATGTTATTTAAATGTGGTCCTCATTTGGTTTTACGTAGGTGTGTGAGAGAAAATGAAATCTTTGACATACTTAGGGAATGTCATGATGAACCAAGTGGAGGACACTTATTAGTGAAAAGAAAATCTCACAAGATACTTGGCACTGTATATTAATGGCCATCTTTGTATAAAGATGTGAAGAGATATATCAAGCAGTGTGATCCCTATCAAAGGATGGGATATCCAACCTTTACCAGTGAAATGCCTCTACAACCTCAAGTGGTGATTGAACCATTTGAAAGGTGGGGGCTGGATTTTGTTGGTCCCTTTAGTCCTCCTTCACAAGGAAAGGAGAAAATTATTATGTGTACTGATTATGTGACAAAGTGGGTAGAGGTGCAGGCTTTAACAAATTCTCTGAAGAAGTAGTTGCTGATTTCCTTTGGCATATAATTATGATGAAGTTTGGTGCACCAAGGAGTATAGTTTCATATCAAGGGCCACAATTCATGTCTAATATGATCCAGCCTTCACAATGTACTATCAAATCAATCATAGGAATTAATCTCTCTTTCACCCACAATCAAATGGACAAGTAGAAGTAACAAATAGGGAATTGGAAAATATTCTTACCAAAATAGTTGAGGCAAGTAGAAGAGATTGGGTAAAGAGACTACCTGAGGTTTCTAGGCTTATAATACAACTTGGAAGACTACAATAGGGTTCTCACCATATGAGTTAGTCTATGGGAAAAATCCCTTGTTACCTATTGAATTTGAACTACAAACATTGAGAACAATAACTAAATTGGGTATTGAATTGGATGCAACACAAAAGGAAAGAATTATACAACTCAATGAATTGGATGAGCTGAGATTGGAAGCACTTCATCAGACAAAGATAATCCAAGACCAAAGGAAGTAGTGACATGATACACATATCAAGGAAAGGAAATTTAAGGTAGGAGATTGGGAATTACTGTTTGATTCCAAGTACCAGTAATTCAAAGGAAAGTTGAGAACCAGATGGTTAGGACCCTATCAGATTGAGAAGATATTTGAAAATGGATCTATTCAGCTACTTCCCATTGATGGCAGTAGAAGGACACTTTTGGTCAATGGACACAAGTTAAAACTTTATAGGAAGCCTCCTACTAGGGATGAATTCTTGAAGCAGATTGAAGTAGACAAAGAATTTGATCATATGGAAGAACCCAGTTCTTCCAAAATGATCAAATAATCAGATGCATGAATCAAAATAAAGGGAAGAGAATGAAAACCAAAAATGGTGTTCTCTTCCCCAAAAACAAGAATAAATAAATAAATAATAAAAAGGGAAGGAATGAAAACTAGTAAATGGCATTCTCTTCCAAAAAATCTCTTAGAGACCAATTGAAAACTAGAAATGGTGGTTGGTCTCCTCAATAAATGGCTAATTCAAAATAAAAGGAATTTCTTTGGAATTCCAAGCTGTCTTTTCTAACCATTTCTCTTTTTCATTTTCTTTTAGGAATGATGAGTCATTAAGGCAGCTGGATTACATCAGCAAGGATGGTAATTATATCTTAATCTTATTGAAAGATTTAAATTAAAGTTGGCATGTGTGATTAGACTTGACTTGAGTCAGCGGTATTATGAGTCATTTATTGTACATTATGATTAAAAGCAAGTAATCATGAGGGTGATGTCAAATGAACAAGTAAAAGTGGCAGCATATTAATAATGAGCTATCATTTGGGTGGAATAAATGAAGTTGAGAAGAAGTTACAGAAAAATTCAAGGAAGAAACAATAGAATTATATTTGAATTTTGCAGCTAAACCTAGCAGTTTCGTAGTCAAACCCAATATTTCCACAGCTAAATCTAGTAGTTCTGCATCTAGTTCTAACATAGTAAGAATTTGAAGAAGGAAGAATTTGAATCATCCTCTTTTCCATGGGGATTAAAAAGAAGTCAGATCTAGATATTGCAGACGGAGAAGTGACAACCACTTTTGGACAAGCAGGGTGGTTGGAGTTCCTAAAAACGTTCTTGAGGTACAATGACAAATTGGTAAGGGAATTTTTGTAAATTTATAATAATCTAGAACTAGAGTTAAAATCATTGTAATTCCTTTTACTATCAATACAATGAGTAATGTATTGGGGGTACCGATTGTACATGTTCCAAATCCTGTAAAGGGGACCCTAAAAGAACTAGTGGAAACCTTGATACAAGAGGGGGAATCTGAACCCCAATATATTTATAACACTAAGAAAATCATAAAGGGGGTCAAAAGAGCCAGCTTGCCCAAACCCTTTGACAAGGTAGCATTTTGGGTAGTTAAGTACCTAACTTGTGATGGCCAATTTGGGACTGTGGGAAGAGAGGTCCTTAAGATGCTAATATATCTTAGGTATGGGGTCAAAACTAGAATATATAGTAAAACTTCTAGGGTTCCTTTTTGACTCCATATAGATAATGTCTTAGAGGTATTCTTGGGGAGTCATGATAATTAGACATCATGGATTAGTCCATCTCAGTCGTGTGAGCACCATTTCCTTTCAAAGAAAAATGGAGAAGAAGCATGGAAAAATTTCCTTAGAAAATTCAAACAAAGACCTAATATTATTAGGAGGGGAATACCAACACCTTTCTCCCCTAAAAGTAATTTGGTGATTGATCCTCATGCGCTTTAAAAGAAGGAAGTAGGTGGAGTTAATGTACTGAGAGAGGAGGAGATCTAAAAGAATGATCAAAGTTGTAAAACCTACGATGCCTTAAAAAGAAACTCCTTCCTCTACAACAATACTAGAAAAACTAATAATTGTCTCTGACGATGACAGGACAATTCTAAGTTGGATCATGAAGTGAAAATAAGAAGAAGCTCTAGGAGGAAACCCACTTCAAAACATTTTGAGGCTCCTCAAAGAAGAAGAGTTCATAAGAGGTCTAGAGAAACTCTAAAATAAATTGAAGAACAAGATGGTTTGGAGAAAGAAGTTGCTGATATTCTTGGCAGCATGGAAATGTCTCCTCCTCAACCAAATCAAACTGAGGCAGAGAAAGAAGATGAAAGATTTGAAGAACATGATTTTTAGGAGATGGGTGAATCAACAACACTATCGCATGAAGAAGAGGAATTGGCATTATGGAGATTGAAAGGAAAATCCCCTTTGGTAGAAGAAAAATGTCCATTCCTTGAGGAACTCTTAGATATAATATTTTCTTGTTAGAGAAGAACTTATCATCAGGGAGAAAGATGAGGAATTAAATTTCCTCAAACTCAAATTAGAACAAGAGGGAAATGCTCATTGAGAAACTAACAACTCAGCTCATAGATAGGACTGAAGAATTGACATTGGTCAAACAAAGATGATGGAAAAATAAAAAGAATGTCAATTGGCTAGTAAACAGAGTGCTATGTCAAAGATATCTTCAAAGAATCAAGTTGTACAGACTGAACTAACTTACTACCACTTAAGTAGTTGTGGGATGATACCTGCAGGAAGCTTAATGAATTAAAAACATCAAATGAGGAATTAAGAAGTAAGATGGAGGAGGAGAAGAAGGAAAGGAAAGAGTGGGAAGAGAAATTTTACAAAATGGAAGAAGACAAATTTAAATGTCTGGTAAAGATACAAATGGTTTGCATAATGAGTGAAAGGTTACTCACATGCGAAGACCTTCTCCTGCATACAGTGTCTTTTTGGAAGAAAAATTTATTCACTGGAAGATATCAAGGATTACATGTGGCCTTCCACATGAAATAAAGGATGAATCAAAGTTCATGACAACATATTCCTCAGCCAATGCAAAGCGAAAAATCTCCTCTACGAATTCTATCTTTACAACTTTATGCTGGAAAATAATACATGCTTCATGATCAATCTGTATGTAGGGGAAATCCAACTAAATGCATTTTTTCTTGTACTTCAAAATCAGGTAGCTTGGAAAAAGAGGGATACTAAACATTTACTGAAGGCCAGTTCATCAGGCCTTTATATGAGAACTCATTATGGGAAGCCATCTACCTTTTCCAAACATTTCAGAACTCATGCCTTTTAACAATCAGATTTAAGAAACATTATATTTCCAGCTGCAAAAGAGCATTAATGCCTTCACCTCTTATGAGGAGAATTTTTTTGAAGATATTTATGATGGATGCTTGAAAATATGGGATTTTCTCATAGTAGCATTAAGAAGAAGAGAAGTGATATCTCCCACGAACTTAATATGGAGTCTGGAAAGAGCCAGAGTTTTGTGTACACTAATCCCTCAGGTCAATGAAAAACACAGGGGCATGTGGATGGGAATGAGAACAAGGCCTCCTCTCCTTCTCACTCCCATGTCTCCATGGAAGAACAAAGAACCTCAGGATCCCACTGAGTTTGAGAATTGGCAGAGAAAGATAAAAGAAGGATCAGGATACAACACTTCTGAGCTAAAGCACTGGGATATTCAGTTCCAACCATTTGATCTCAGCAATCAGTTAGAATGCAAAATTCATAATCCTACTTTTGAAGAATAGAGTTTTTAAGAGGACTTACAAACAAGTAAGTGTGGGAGAAATGATGAGGCTAAAATATGCTTCATCAATGAACAATGAATGCTCTCATTTTATGTCCTTTTAGCCAAATTTTGTCTGCATTGTTTAAATTTTGTTTGATCTAGAGATAAGTTAGGATGTAATTTTCCATATTTTTCTTTGATTTAGTTATAACATCTAAAAACTCTGTAATTCCTAACAAGTGTGTGGAAATTCAGGTTTTTGTGAATAAAATAGGTCACATTCGGACAGATAATCAAAGTATGAAGCAACCAACACTTTTTGGAACATTGGCTTCAATACGACGTAGCTCGAACCTCTAGGATTAGTTCTGGAACTCCATAATATAGATAAGGAACTCTATCACTTAGTTCCGAACCTTTGGACTTAGTTTGAAATTCCAACACTTAGTTCGGAACTCTTACACTTAGCTCCAGAACTTTCACATTTAGTTCTGGAATAGTTCCCTTTGGTTTTGGAACTTCTCCAAAGTTCTAGAATCAATGGGGATCTATTTATTTTGACAAAATTTGATCTTAGAGCAATTAATGGGCCTTCTAATTAGGAGAAGATCACAAGATTGCTGATTCTTCATACTCCATATCTAGAGATAACTTATGTAGGATCAGATAGTTGTATGTCCAACAAGGTTTCTAAATTCCACATCTATTTTGGGCACTATTCGGTTCCATTTGAATCGGTAGACAAATATGGTTGTAAATACATCTTTGGATGATGAAATATATATAAATACCTGTAGATAGATTAAATATATACATATAGAGAGATATACGATGAAATTTTGTAAGACAGAACATTTTAGTAATAAGATAGCCATTTCATTTTGAGAGAATCATACTTTTTCAAATCCTGATTCAAGGTGGAGCAAGGGCCCACTCCTCCAAGAAATATGATCCTTGTTTTATTGGTATTTATATTTCTAATTAATTCATGTAAATCTATTAAGTATTAATTTTGTAAACGCTTTTGATTCTTTAGTTGAATTTTGTTATGTACTTATCACTGTAGGTGTTATAGACTAGAATCTTATTTCCTTGTAAGCATTTTCATAACATTTTCATGCATGTGTTTATTTCCAAGAAAGTGTGTTTACTTCTATAACATGTGTTTCTTTCCAAAAATTTATTTCATTCTACAATGTGTGTTTATTTCAGCAAGTTTCTTATAGTTTGTCTTCAATAAGGCTTTGACCAGGAAATCTTTAAGACACTGTAAAAATCCCCCATAAAATAATACATATAGTCAATTACTATATCACTAGGATTCTTCTTGTTGCATATAGCTTCAGACACACCCCTGGTTTGAATATGACATCAACCAAGTAGATTTAGAAGTATTTTGATGTATTTTCACTAATTGAACCAAACTTGATGATCCTTTGTAGTATTATAAATTGTATATCTGATTTATGTGAGATACTCTAAAGTATATTTATTGAATGATAATGGATATCCCACCTCTTTCTTGACCAATTCCTTGAATGGTTTCAAAATCTCCTCCACTAATGAATTTTCAGGGATTGGAGGTGACCCAGACTTATGCACACTATTGCTTATACTTTCAAAAATTTGTGATTCAATCTCTTCAAAACAATATAGATTAGAGATGACATCATTCAACATTTCATACTAGTCACTCATTGTGTGAGACCAAATAATGGAAAAAATCTCAGTTATGTAAGTGAATACATATTTCAACCACAAACACAAAATAATAAAGATTACTTATTTCATACACCAACATAAGAACATTGTCACAAGGCCCTTATTCCTTCTCAATTTCCTCTTTAGTTATATTTATTCTTGAAGCATCCATGAGGGAAAACGCAAATAATGAGAGGATCTTAGGAAATGATTTTTTGCCTTTTTCGAGAATCTTGTCAACCCACCTCTCATTGGCCCTTCCTTACATTGAATAACCTTGGGCATTTTTGATAGTTTCATTGTCAAAGCTATTGATCGAGTGATGGATTCAAGTGGAGGAGGTTATATTTCATTAAGATCCACAAATGCTTCCATGTAAGCAATGAGAGTTCTCACATGCTCTTTCAACTATTCAATTATTTTCTTATAATCCTAATTTCAAGAAATTATGTGGGAAATAAATTACTTGAACATATCTACATTACCCTTATATGTAGTTCAAGCTAAATAAATTATTTTCATCTCGTAGTCACCCTAAGTCATTTACTCCATAGGTTTTTGACCTCGGGTTGAGAAAATTCTTCATGTCTGCTCACTAGAAGATCTATTGAAGAAGAGAGGTTACTGTGATTTCTTACTTTGGTTTGAGTTCATGATCTTTGAGATATCTTTAAAATCGAGTATCGATGCTTACTTCACTATATTTCATTCATTCCCAATCAAATCCTAAATGTAAGGGAAATACTCTAATGGTTTGGGATCAATACCAGAAAGGACCATTTTCGAGTTCATGGTGAGGAATCACATATTTACACATGGTCAAATGAATCAACCATAAAAGAAGACATACTCGGGAATCAATACAAAACTAGATAATGTGATGGATAAATATCCCTTATTCACGAGGATCAATGGATCTCTCAATGAATTTAGTTTTATAATTGATCCTTTTAGGGTGAGAATATTTAATGTTCTCATCCTATGCACTCTTTCTCTTTAAGGGATATTCGAGTGAGTTGAGCTCATACTTTTATCAGATGTATTCATAGAAGAGATGTGTAATTCCTACCTTAATAGAGTTAAAAGCCCACTGAAACCAATAAAAATACTTCTCCTTACCTTGAACCAATCTTTAAATATTTGAATAATTGTTATTGTTATTTCTTGGATGTCACCTAATTCTATTATGTTTTATGAGATGAGGGGAGTCATGAAGTCTTTAGTGCCTAATATTTGGGATCAAATAGGTCTAATCCATCATCCTCTATTCCTTCAATGAACCAATCAAATTTGAGGCTCCTCATCTGATCAATTTTCATCCACATATGGTCTCTCTTTCTCACTTCAAAATCATTCATACAATTTTCCTAGTAGTGTTATTTCTTAGATGTCACCTAATTCTATTATGATCTATGAGTGAGGGAATTGGTGAAGTCTTTACTACTTAACACTTGGGATCAAATAAGTCTGATCCATCATCCTCTATTCCATCAATGAACCAATTAAAGTTGAGGTTCCTCATCTGATCAATTGTTATCCACATATGGTCTCTCTTTCTCACTTCAAAATCATTCATACAATTTTCCTAGTAGTCTTCAACTTATGGTGTGTGATACAATTTGGAAAAGGTGAAATTTTTAGGATTTCTATTGATATCAAAATCATGCCTAGATATATAGGAATAAATATTGAGGGAAGAAAAGAAAGTTTCAATGTTGGATGCGTCGTAACATTTTTACATGAATAGATTTATAGAGAGATAGGAAATGACACACCCTTTTTCTTGGTATTCCTACACCTGGTATGAACATGAGAAAGTTACCTATATAATTCAAACATTATAATTTTATCACTAGGGTACCTGGGAATCTTGTCAGAGCAACGTTGAAGCCCAAGACCCTAATGTAGGTGAAGGTTGAAAACTGAGTGAAGAAGCTCCCATATTTCTTAATCAATAAAAAAACTTGAGAGAAGATCCTTATAGATAAATTTCCTTCTAGAATTATGATAATGGACATGGAGAGTGCATCATTGATCATCACAAAGTGATAGTTACTCTCTTTGTAAGTGAGTTTTGGGTATTTCTTATACGAAGATTCTTTTCGGGAGAAATTTAGACTAACAATTAGGTATTTGAAGGGTCTTGTGAAAGAGAGAGAATATACCAAGTATGAAGTCATGATGAAATTCATAGTGGAGTGTAAATGATACAATTTTTAATGGATATTATCATTGATTATCTACCCCAATCAATTACTTCATTTTTTCCTCACACATAACCCCGCTTTCAGAGTAGGATTATAGCATTTGAATAACCTTCATGAAATTCACTCTTGGATAAATTATTTAGAACATGAGAATGTTTTCTTCCCTTCCCAGCACATGATCTAAGTGCAAGTTATTTCAAAAAAGAACCCATCTTTTCCCACTCATGTGAAGAAAATTCCTTGGTGATAAAAACCATATTGCTTATTTTGGGAATTTTTAGACAATGTGAGATACCCATGGGAGTGAGGACTGGAAGGATTGAATTGTCATCTTCCTACACTATCTTGGAATTAGATTCATAGTGTTGTGTGCAAGACAAATCTAACTTAGTGCCTTAAACAGACAATGGATGAACTCCTATAGAGTATAACCAAATCGAGATCCATGTGAGTGAAATTTGTATCTCCTATGCCAATATACTCAGTGATTAGGGTTGAAATGGGTTTCATACCTAAGTATTTGAACTTCATAGTGCTAAAAAGAGCTAAGATGAGTAGAGTAGGAGTCACAAAAAAAAATTGAGCTTGAATCCAGGACTTTCTATTTTTAGCAAGTCCTCTCGCATGACTATTACTTTTAGCAAGTTTCTACTTTTCTTTCGCTTTGATGTTCTTAGCTCATTTGGATTATTGCAAATGTAGAGTTTTTTCTATTTTTAGATACTTATTATTCTAAATACTACTATTTTTAGAAAGTTTTCCAAATTCCCCCTTTCTAACGTTTCTTACTTATTCAAGATATTACAAATGTTAAGGATTCATCATTTTTAGAAACTCACAATTTTTATCAACCCACTATTCAAAATACTTGTTATTTTCAGAAATTGCACTTACAGGTGTCGGGTTGCAATGAAACCATAGTCAAATTTTTATGTTTTGCATAAGGACCTTTTGCTATGAATTTCATGATTTTTTAGTGTAATGGATTTCCATAAAATTGGAAAAGTAAATTTAGGGTTAGAAAATTTCAGTTTTCTGATGTAAAAAATCTAGGGCATAAATGGAATTGTTATGATTGTCTTCCCAAAGGTTTTTTGGAGAGGAAACAACTTGTAAAATTTCATGAAAATCAGTTATTTGGATTAGAAGTTATGACTCGAGTATCCATTTTGATGGCTATGGATGCCTGGAAAAAAATTAAGAGCATGTTATGGAAAAATGGAGTTTTGGAGGGTGTTACAACAAAAAATTTAATGAAAAATGGTTAAGTGTTAGGTAAATTGAGAGTTAATGAAGTTTTTGTTATGTTTTACACTCAACCGTTAACTAGAAAGCTTAAGCGGGGTTTGAGTGGAGTGAAAGTGAGGTTACACATGGGTAAAGGGGGATAGAGGAGAAACTAAGAACACCAAATTATGAATTGCACTAGATGGTGACAAGTGGAATCTTGTGGTTTGTGGTGATTGAGAGCCGGGGATTATGAAATGGCATCAACAAAACAAAATGTGGCTGAATAGGGTTCTAGGAGCTACATGCATTCTTGGGTCACAGATTTTATGTCCCCTTTGTCCATTAGAGAAGAAACCAATGAAACCAAAGTGTGACCTAGGTGAAGGAGGGAGGTCATGCTTTTGTGTCCCCTTTGTCCGCCTTACACCATGGAGACAAAGGGGAAAAATGGGACAAAGGGGAAACCTAGGTGTCCAAAGTGTGACATGGGGAGGAGGATGAGGTTTAAATTTGGTGTCCCCCTTGTCACCTAGGGGAAAGAGGGGACACATGGGTGTCCAAAGTGTGACTTTTCCATTATATGAAAGTAGATTTTGCCCCTAATGTCCAAATTTGGACACCAATTCACCACGAGAGCTTAGGAAAATGATTTGGGGTCATATATTATATGATTTTGACTCAAAATAAATTTAATTATCTATTTAACTATTCCCAAAAGCCAATTCTTCCTAAAACTCAAAATTTAGGTCCTTTTTCATTTTAAATTGAGAGGGGCAACTAGAGAGTTTTGAAATACCTCACGAAGTATTTAAGAATTGGATGAAATTTGATGTTTCAACCTTGTAAATGATTACCATATATTTATAATGTTTATTTGTTCTTATTAACTCATTTGAGAACTCTTGGAGTCATCGGAAGAAGTTATGTATCATTGAGGAGTCTTCATTTTTATGCAGAGCATCCATGAATAAATGTACAATGAAACAATTCCTACTTCTAGGAGTCTATTTGGGCTATGAGAGATATTTAGAGTTCTTAGTAGGTCATATGAGGCCTTTCAAGTGAATAAGGTGGTGGAAAATTCAAACTATGTGTTTTCCCTCCAAAATGGATGTTTGAACATTCAAATGTTTGTAAGGGTGATTCAAATGTTGCTAAGTGTGTTAAGTGTTGTTATAGCCTTCTAGGTGTTATATTAGTATATGTGAGTCATTAGTATGTGTGATGCATCATTAAGATGCTTTTCATAATGTGTGAGGGGAGTTACAAGTTTTATGTAATGTGAAGTTGAAGAGTCACAGTTTGTAAGTCAAACATGATTAGTTGTAAGAGGAGTTACAATAGAATATTTGGTGCATGCATTAAGTGTAGATCTCTATTTAAGTGGGAAAATAAAGATTTTTGAAGTAAATCCTCATGGAGAGAAAGAGAGGATATGATTCAAATGATGGAAGATGATTTATGTATAGAAAAATATATTGATAAAGGAATAGGTGTTTCAGTTATGACATGCATGTTTGTGAGTTCAAAATAGTTCTAGACTGTAATGAGTTTGAAGGTTTTAATTTTATGTTGCATGAGGTTTTAAAATTAAATATTACATAAGGATATATCTCTATTAATTTTTTGTGAACAAAGGTTAAATATCCTTGTTTTGAGTTGAAGACATCAAACATGTATGCATTGTAAAGTACAACTATGAAAACTGAAATATCCAAACTAATCTCCGTACAAAGTTGATAAGTTTAGTAAATTATTTTAAAAACAGCTGAAAATTTGACCCTAGGATCATAATATAAATATTTAGACGACATTTTAATAGTTTTACTTTGTTATCATTATTTTTTTAGATATGATGTTTTTTACTATCGTGGTTGAGGATGCATACTACTTGTTTGACAAAATGTTTGTCAAGTTCAAAGGAGTGTATCTACTGTGTTTTTAGGATTAAAGACCTGAAATTTGGAATTAATAATGGTAGGGTAGTTTGTTAAGCTATGTAAAAAGAATATTTATTTTACATGGTTATTTTTTGAGATATTTATGACAGTCCGGGAGGAGGTCCTGAAACATAGTTCAAGGCTAGTAAAGTGGAAAATTTTACAAAGTGAAGTGGAAGGTGTTGTAGAAAGAGTTGAAGCTTGAAATTTTAGGAGCATGTTTGGATAGTAAAATGAAAAATAATTCAGATTTTATAAATTTCTATTTTTCTTGGGAAGTGTGTATGCATGGTTAGAGAAAATGACATTGGCTTGAGAACTCATAGGACAATCTTGAAGGGTGAAGGTAAAGTGGAGTTTGAAGTGTAAATGTTTTTCCTTATTGAATATCATGTTGTTTTGAGTGTGTGAATAATGGGTGAAGGTCAATAATGCTTTAAGAAGACAATAATTTTGTTAAGCAAGGGATTAGTGGAGCACATGTAAGTACAAGTAAGAAGGAAGAGTACTAAGTCACTTTTAATGCTTAATAAGCCATGGAATGGCCTAAACAATTATGAATGGAGTGTTTCTAGTATGATTCAAGGATTTAAAATAGAGTTTAGTCAGTTATATATTTATGAAGGTCACTTTTCTTGTGTTATTGTAGAAGATAAAGAAATTTGGGAAAGGTTTAGCCTTATAGGCTTATAGAAAGATCCTCCATGCAGAGCTAGTTGAAGTAGAGTTGTCTGAACCTTCTTGTGAAAGTCAGTATATGCTTGATTTTATATTTTCTCTCCATCATGTTGTATCATAGTGTAGGTTTTTGTTATGATTTTTTTAAACAATGAATTGGTTGATTTTCGGGAGTGAAGAAGATAAGTTTTTAGAGGAAAAGTAAATTATTGAAACTTTTGTGTAAATATATTAAGGTACTAAATTTGTCTTATAGATGTGTTTTTGCATGTGATTGGGTTAATAACCTTAATGAAAATTATTTCTTGTTGTTAGCCTTGAAGAGTTATTCATTCTTGAACTTTTAGTGAAATTTATAATATTTGAAGAATTAACCTTGATGTTTGAAACTTTATTGATCTTCTGAATTCTTTGATGCTTGAATCTTTCTAGAACATTGTTAAAAAACTATTTATTAATCAATTTCGATGATTTTTTAAGGCATATATGTACCTAAATGTGGTGAATATTTGAATGGTGGACTAGTTGAGAAGTTAAGAGAGAAATTTTTCTAAAAGACTAGGGTGTAAAAGACCTAGGTAAAGACCTAAAGAAACCAATAGACCAAGGTGAAAGAGACTTGGGTGAAGGTCACATGGAGAGATTGAAAAAGATATAGGTATAAAATCGAAGGGACTGAAATAAGGGAAATATATGGTAAAGAGAAGGAAATTATAAGAGTGAAACAATTATTCTTAGAGAAAGAGAAAAAGGAAACAAAGGACATGTTTAAGAGGTTAGAGGTAATGATCAAGACTTTGATGAGAGTATAAAACCTAAAATGTGAGTGGAGATTGAAGAATAAGGTGAAGTGGATTATCAAGCCACTCATGATGAAGTATAAGAAGAAAAATATGATGAATTTAGATAGAGAAATAGTGAAATACATTCATGAAAGAGTGAAGAAACAAGAGAGGTTATGTGAAGAAGAGAATGAGAAAAGAGAAATCAAAGAAGTGAGGATGAATAAGACTTTCATATGGGCTCTATTTTTATTATCTAACTCTATTTTTGAGTGGGAATTTGCATGTATGAAGATAACAATGATGAAAGTGAAAGAAAGAAATTCAAAATGGATGGAAACAATGTCAAATGAAACACGTGTGGAAATAAATACATCTGAAATAATATAGGTACAAATGGTACAAGGAAAATAAGAAATAATAGACTATTATCCACCTAATCAAGAATACCAAGAAGAAAATTTTCATTCTATGAAGTATGCGAAGACTACTTGGAATAATAACAAAGTGCTAGTGAGTGAAGAGAAGCTACAAAATATGAAACATGGAGGAAAAATATGATTATGTAGGCTAGAAGACAAGAATAAAATATATGAAATTCACTTCTAATCAAGTCAAGAAGAAGAAAGAGTATACTAAGGGAAAGAACCAAGTTTATCATCCAAAGGAGATCATAAATCATGGATATATTGTGCTTATATGGCTTAAGAGAAATGCAAAAATAGTTAATCCTAAGAAGAATACAAGTAAATAACAGGCTTACCTAGATTCCAAATCAAATATACAAGCCAAGGAGTATATAGAACTGATATGGGAAAAATTTAAAGCTAAAAATGTAAGCAAATAGTTTGTGTGAAGATAACAACTTAGCCTAAACACATGGAAAAAAATAAATGGATAGTCAAGACCAATAGTGAAGAAAGCATACTACAAGAATGCATGAGGAATGAGGTGAACACTAGTTCAAGAGAAAAATATGATAGGGGAGAATCAGTCCAAGAATGGAATCCAAGAGATTTTAAAAAGAGTGGAAAATATCATGAAGAAAACCAAGGAAATTTTGAAGGTAAGGAATTGGTTTGTCAAATATTTGGTGATGTACTAGACTATGTTGACTTGAACTCACTAAGTGTAGCAAGAAAAGAGAAATGCATAGATTTTAAGGGAGTGAATAGAGAATAAATATGGGAGGTTGGTGAATGATCCTACACAAATAAAGAACCAACATGGAGAAAAGGTTAAGATTGTGCCAAAAACGATGAACATGACATATTCAAATTTCATGAGGCCTTGGATGAAGAAGACACTTTCATGTTGAGAAAAAAAATGTGCATGATTGAAGAACTATTTAATCCTCCAAATATTATATAGGAAAGGAATGAAGACCAGATGGATGGATGAGTATAATGAAGGTGAGAGGTCTGACCATCAGCCTTGCATATATAAAGTAGACGAGCTATCACAAGTTTTAGTGGATGAAATGGAAAAAGAAGAAAAGGATGAAGAAAGGAATAATGGAGGAACAAATGCTTTGGAAAATATTCATAAAAATGAGGACAAAGAAGGATAAAGTACAGTTAAGGAATAAATCAGTCTACTAAAAGACAATAATAAACAATAAATTAAGCAAGGAACAACATGTATGATGAACAAATGCATGAAGATGAGGAAGGTGATAGTGAAGATCAAGACGAAAGATGTAAAGTGGAAGAAAATGGAATACTAAAACTAGCTACATGGGACCCTGGTGGCATTGAAGAATACAAGGATGATGAGAACAAGAAGAGAATACTAAAGATAAGCTATGAAAATGAATAGAAGAACAAAATAATGAAGCATATGCATGGTTTTTCCCCAACTTGGGAGAATGATGCAGGAGAATCCATGAAGAAACCTTCAATGGCACAATTCCTACTTCTTGGAGTTTATTTTGGCCATGAGAGATATTTAGAGATCTTGGTAGGTCATATGATGCCTTTCAACTGAATAAGGTGGTGAAAATTCAAACTATGTGTTTTCCCTCCAAAAGGTATGTTTGAACATTCAAATGTTTGTAAGGGTGATTCAAATGTTTTTAAGTGTGTTAAGTTTCGTTATAGCCTTCTTGGTGCTATTTTAGTATATGTGAGTCATTTTTATGTGTCATAAATCATTAAGATGTTTTTCATAATGTGTGAGGGGAGTTAAAAAAATTATGTAATGTGAAATTGAAGAGTCATAGTTTCTATTTTAGACATGATTAGTTGTAAGAGGAGTTTCAATAGAATATTTGGTGCATGCATTAAGTGTAGAGCTCGAGTTAAGTAGTAAAAAAAAAAGAGTTTTTATGGAAATAATTATGGAGAGAAATAAAGTATATGATTCAACAGATGGAGGATGATTTATGTATGGAAAAATATATTGATAAAGGAATAAGTGTTTTAGTTTTGGCAAGCATGTTTGTGAGTTCAAAACAGTTCTGGACTGTAATGATTTTAAAATTTTTCCTTTTATGTTGCATGATGTTTTCAAATGGAATATTATATAAGCAGATTTTTTTTGTGTGAACAATGGTTAAATCTCCTTGTGTTGAGTTGAAGACATTAAACTTGTATGCATTGTAAAGTACAATTGTGAAAACTGAAATATGCAAACTAGTCTCTCTACAGAGATGATAAAATTTGAAAACAATTTGAAAAAAAGATGAAATTTTCACCCTAGGATAATAATGGAATTTTTCAGATGTATTTTTAAGGTTTTTCCTTGATTATTATTATTTTTGAGATATGATGTGTTTTCTAACAGGGTTAAGGATGCATAATACTTGTATGAAAAAATGTTTGTCATGTTCAAAGGAGTGTAATTCATGTGTTTTTAGGATTCAAGACCTGAAATTTGGAAGCAATCATTGTAGGGTATTTTATTAAGCTATGAATTTTTATTTTTCCATGGTTAGTTTTTTATATACTTATGACATCCCAGGAGGATGTCCTAAAACACAATTTAAGGCTAGTAAAGTGGAAAATTTTACAAGTGATGTGGAAGGTGTTGTAGAAAGAGGTGAAGCTTGAAATTATAGGAGCATGTTTTGATAGTAAAATGAAACATAATGCATCTTTTTAGATATTTTTAGGTGTATTTGGAAGTTTGTATTCACGGTTGGATAAGATGACATTAGCTTGAGAACTCAACGGAGAGTCTTGAAGGATGAAGGTAAAGTGAAGTTTGGAGTATAAATATTGTTCCTTATTGAATATCATGTCATTTTAAGTGTGTGAAGTAGGGGTGAAGTGAAATAATCCTTGAAAATGTGAATAAGGTGGTTAAGAAAGGGATTAGTGGAGCATAGGTAAGTACAAGTAAGAAGTGAGAGTACTAAGTCACCTTTAATTTCTTGATAAGCCATGGAATGGCTTAACAATTTATGAATGGAGTGTTTCTATTATGATTCAAGGATGGCATATAAAGTTTAGTTTGTTATAGCTTGGTGATGGTTACTTTCCTTGTGTTATTATATAAGATAGAGCAATTTGGGTAATTTTTAGCCTTATAGGATCTTAGAAAGATCCTCCATGCAGAGAGCAAGTTCAAGTAGACTTGTCTCAACCTTCTTGTGAAATTCAATACATGCTTGATTTTTAAATTTGATCTGCGTAAATTTCCCACACCCTTAAAACTCGGTCTTGAATAGGTTTTTCTGAATCAAAATTTCTTTCCTAAATATTACTAAATTGAGTTTTACATCCACAATACTCTTTGACACCATCTTTAGATGATTTATATTTTCTGTAAACACTTTTGGAGGGTATTCAATTAGTTGTAGAGTGGCCTAAAATGGCCTATTTAGGTCTCTAAATGGAATTTATATCACATCAAAACTTAATGAGTTCATAAACCATCTTAAATAATCTTCCCTACACACTGAAACCCACTTAGTTATGTTTTTAACACTCTCCTTTGAGCCTAGGTAAGGGTGGGACTGAAGGTAAGATGGACAAAGAAAGGATGCATAATGGTTGGTAAGTCTTATTTTCATTTAGGGGATTAATTTTTATGCTTAAAATTTTTCAATTTTTCATGTTGCACATTTACATGACAAAAAAATAGGATATTTCACCTCTTTAAAAACCATCCCCTCTTCTCCTTTATTCTTTTATTAAAATTGTTATAAATGCAAAAGGTGATAGAGTTGAATATGATATTACCTAATTTTGAAGATCTTTCCACCCATACCAAATCACCCATTATCAGTGAAGAGTAAATATTATCTCATATTGAATCATGACATCCAAATGTTATGCCTTATCAATAGAACTTAACAAGGATGCATGCATTTAATCATGATAGCAACATGGATTCCACATCATATAATTTTAACCCTCCTTCTTAAATGACACTATTAATAGTGAGAATGATAAAAATTACCTTACATTCCTCCAACTAATCCTCTTCTCCTAGATACCTCTTGGATCCTCTAGTAAATTTTAACTTACAATACAAAGCATAAATATCAAACTTCTTTTTTTCCTAAAAATATTGGCCATACTATATATAGAATTGATCATGTTAAACTAGAAAAATATCTATTTATTGCTATAATACCATCTAAAAAAATACACAACCAATATGATATGTGTTATTTTTCCATCCCTAATTACCATCAATCCTATATTATCACAAGTCAATATAACTTATCTGGAAATTAACCAAGCCATTAATATAAATCATTGGTTTTTATCACAAGGGATCCCATCAAGTAAAATGTTCCTTTGTCTCTCCTCATTAGTAAATCACTTTGGATGTTGAGATTATTTATGATAACTAAATCAAATCAAAATACTACCATGATGATAAGCAATATGTCTCACTTTAGATAGACGTTGAATAAAGTGTTATAATACCTACCCTTTACTATTATGAGGCTATCTTTGAGATCCTCCATAAACATGAATATTATTCCTTGCGAACACCATAAACTTGGCCACTTTATTTTCAATAAAAAAATTCGTAAGTGATCTTGTTCATGAAGATTTTTTCAAGATTCTGAAATATCTATACCATTTTTAATATGCTAATGTCATGTTTGCTAAAAATACCATTAATGTCTAACTTGATGATGATCCATCCCATGTTGTACTATTAAGATACATTTTTCCTCGTCTCCATGATAAACATCATGAAGTAATTCATAAAAAAGGAGGTTCTTTTCTTTGAATACTCTGAAACCTACTATTTATCTTGATATTGTTGTACATAATAGTTTCAATTCTCCTAGTGCTACAAATGTTGTAAGAAAAGATCCACAATTTTCCCCTAAAATCAAGTCGTTGGTGATAATTAAAGTTATTAATCTCCTCGAGGCCAAGTTTATCTACCCTATTAAATATTATGAACGGGTCTCTAATATTGTCCCCGTTTGTAAGAAATTCACATTTTCCATACACAATCATTGAATTTCATAGCCTTAACCTAACTTTCCTTAATATTAACTTTTACCAATGCCATCACCAATGATCTAATGGGATATGAGAGGTTATCACTTATAGATAACTTCTATGCTTATACAAAATCCAAATTCCCCCCAAAGATCAAGATAATACCATCTTCACTACTAAATGAGGCACTTAGTGCTACCTATAATGCCATTTGGCATTAAAAATGACAGGTAAACCTATCAATGAGCTATGAAATACATATTTCATTATTTCATTCATAAAATCATAAAATTTTATGTGGAAAACATCATCTTCAAATCTTGATGCTTAGGGGATCATGCCCATATCTTGGACATTAACCTAAAATGCCTTCATAAATACAAAGTTTTCCTTTAATCTAAGAAAACATTTATTTTGTGTCACTCAAGGAAAAATCTTATGGTTCCTATAGATAAGTGAGGAATAGTCATGAATAATGCTAAGATAAAATAAATCCTTGACATACATCATCCTACATCTATTTTTTTACACCCTAATTAAGTTCTATGTTATGGAGCTAAAAAATAGTAAAAAGGATGTAAGGGTTTGTAGTAGGGGAAAATTATACTTAATTAACTTCCAAAACTAACCATTCACTATAAGAATAAAACATTAATACATGTAAAAATTGATAAAATGGTAAGTAATTGATTAAATACACAAGAGGAGAAACAATCTTAGCTATACAAGTTAGAATAAAGAGGATTTATATGTGTAGAATAGTGAAGTAGGTAGATCAGAGAATGAAAATGCTTTAATATTGATTATGGAATTGGAAACTAAGTAGGGAAATAAATTTATAACTATTTTCCAATCCAAACAAGAATGTACAATCTAGATTAGAATTTTCCAGTCTTTACTTGAATCTATATGGTTTTGGACCCTTAAACAATCTGGGTCTAAAACATCATGTGTGTTTATCCTACTAACATAGATTCAAGATGACATATAATCACATGTAACAAAGTGGAAACCATAACAACCCACATAATCCTTCATCGGAGCATTACCAAACCAAAAGGAGAAAACATGTGTGTGTGGTGACAGTGGACCACCCTTGGAATTTAGAATCCTAGTTGTTTAATTGATCCAAGTGTTACATTACATGCCCTTGTTACAGGATCAAGACTTATGTAATTCTCCCAAGTTCTCATGTAATTATAGACTACTAACTAACCCCCTAAGGGTTACCTCATGTCTCTTAACACTAGGATAATGGTTTAACTATATAGTATAGAATGTAATTATTATGGTTGTAGTTTTAACTAGTGTGACTCAACTATGTGACCTAATTCTTAGTTCCTTGAAACCCTTGAACAATTTTTGGAGTAATTTATTTCTTACTAAGACATGTATTTATGACCTTTTCATGATTAGAAATTAATAAATTTGGCCTCTTTGATGTGGTTGAGTGCATCAAAATTATAGTAAGGACTACTCTAATTGATGTGTGATTTATTTGGGTAGATTTAGGTAACCCTTAAGTACTTTTAGAATGATTTTTTCAATAGGAGCTTGTAAGAGTGCCATGGAAGTTATAAAGTGATAATGAATCTCTTATAAGCCTTTTGTAGGTGAAATATTCTAATAAGCTTGACTCTAGGAAGAGTAAATGACCTAAAAAATTATTCAAATTGAAAATAAATTTGGAGAACTTAAAGAGCTAGGACTGTATAGGTAATCCAAGAATGAACCCCACATCTTGACCCATTTGTATGGTCTTGGAAAGAGAAGAGGAAAATAAAAATAGAAGTTGTGACATGAATAACATATGTTTTTACTAATTTTAATAATATAATATTTCTAGAATTGATGAAAAAGAAGAGTGTAAATATAAACAAGTCATAGACTTGAGATAGAGAGATAAACTAATTACATTTTGAATGTGATCATTTGTATTAACAAGGTAGAATATTCAAACGTGACTTTCCAAAAGGATAAGGTACAAAATTTTAGTTTCTACATTTCCTCCAATCTTAAGTGTGTAATTGAAAATTACATTATCCAAGGGAAAAAAAAAACTAACTTTGTGCGCACACTTTGCCTTTGCTTGATAGTGGTTATTTAATGTGTTGGTGTATATATGTTCCATGATGAAACCTACAACACAGAGTGTAGTCAACATCTACGATAGAAAGTGATTTATAGCTCAAAATATAGATAATTCGTGTTACTTTAAACTTGGAAAATGTAAACAAATGAGATGAAAAGTATGGAAAGAATACCCCTATTTATTTTTCAGAGGGAGTATCTCCCATTATTTTGCTGATTTGGAGACTCAAAATTCATACAGTGAATTATAGGATTGGTGGTTATCAGTTCTTAACTTGTTCCAAAGGAGACACTAGAGTGTTGATTACACCCCAACACCAAAGAGAGTGAGAAGAAGAGCCATAGTTCCTCTTTTATTGAAATTTATAGAGATAAAGGTAATCCTAGGAATAACTTAGCCAATTTGATACCTTCTAGTTACAAGATCTAGTGATAGAAGAGGAAGGAAAAATTATGAATAAATTCACTAATTTGAAACCTTTACTAATCCCTTAGACCACACTATTAAAGAAAAATCTAGGTACATTGTTATATTGTTATAACTACTGAGTAAAACAAAACCATGAAAGGAAAAGACATTGTCATGGATCTATAAGGTGTTGTGCTATACATAATGAATATATAGATTATGAGATTTCATATGGGAGAATGAGGATCCCGCACCTAAATCCTATTCTTGTGACTGATTTTGAATATTATATTAGAAAAGGAATGAATTACTCATGCCCCTTATATCATGTTTTGAATTTAATCATCTATATATGAGACAATATATAAATCTTGTATATATCTGCTAGAATTCAGAGAAATTGAAAAATCTAAAGAGTATTCCCTATACAGAACTTCCATCTTGGTGAAGACTATTTATGATCTTAACTATACTACATGGTTTTCAACATGTTTATTTTCTTCCACGTTTTACTATCTCTGTGAATTGTTTTAGGATCTAATCCATGTAAATATATATTATTGTTTTATGTATTATTTCTATGGATGTATAAAATATCCCAATGAATGCCCCCTTTTGTAGGTATGTGTGATAATTACTTTGAGGATGTATATCAAAATAATAGATATGTACCCATGTTTCTATTTTTGATAATCCATGTAAAATCACATAGAATGCTAGAATGGGGTCCACCATTGGGAACCTACACCTACAAATGGGTTACACATGGTGGAAACCATGACTTGGAGAGAATGAAACATGTAAAATGCAACAAGAAAAAATACATGTGTATAATAGTAAAATTAGTAGAGAAAGTGTCAATCATGTCATAATCCACAATAGTAGTAATATAAAAACATTAGGGTAGAAATCAAGTATGTTATAAACTAGAGTAGTAAGAGCATAAAAATATGAACAATAATATAGAGATATGTATATAGAAGAATAGTCATATGTATTCATAGAGATGGAACCGGGGACACCTAGTATGTCATAAGAAAAAAACAATAGAAGGAACAATCTGCAAATTTTAGAGAAATAACTTCATATACACATGATAGGCATAGAGCCAAAAATATGCAACACCAAAAATTTCACAAGGCAATCAAGGCACTAAGGTCGTGTTAAGAAAATAATCATAGAATCATAATCAAATAATACAATAATCATCCATAAAAATATTTTATTCAAATGAGGAGATAATCTATATAAGAAAGTAGAGAAAATAATATATCAAACAAGTATTGAAACAATTATAGTAAAATAGAGATATCGACATAGGTTAGCAATGAACAAGACACATGTTACTTGTGTTATCTTAAAATTTAGAAGTAAACACTATGAACATATGTTTAAGGGTGATGAGGAAGGTGTAATATAACGATGATGAACCAAAATAACATTTAGAGTGTAGGGAGATGTTGCTAAAGATTAGTGTAAGGAACAAAAATGACACTTATCATTGTATATTAACCTTTGTATGTCCTAAATCAAGATCAATATACCTTACAAACAAATGTGTTTAAATATTACATTTGATATCTATCAAAAACCATGGAAAAAACATGTGTAAAGTAAAAGGCTAGCCAATTAAATCAGAAATAGGTCGAAATCTTTATTTATCACATATTTTCATCTTTTTGTATCATGTGATTATTCAAATGTGTTTGAATTTCTTTTAAAAATAACTATGTATAGGAAAAGAGATTGCATGAGAGTTTAACAGTCATTAAGGAAATCATCTGTGTTAGGGTAAAATTCAATAATATCTAATGGGGTAAGGTTCCCAATAGGTGTGATTTATGTGTTAGTATCCAAATCAATTGGATCAATTGTTTGGTATTGTCCATGAACAATAGGTATCCTCGTGGAAACATCAAGATGTGATTGTTTCTATAGGAAACCATGTCAAGTAAATTGTAATGTTTCAATCCTAGGTATTATTATAGAAGTATGGTGATAACACCATCAACCTTTAACATTGATATGTTAATAATGAGAGCCTTACAATGACTAGTTACATGCATATATATGTAGTGATGGTCACAAATTGATGATCCAGTTACTAGGATAACTTTCTAGTCAAGTGATAAAGTAAGTAACTCAAAATCTCAAAAGATAGATAGTAATTCCTATGGGCTATCAACATGTTCTAGAGTGGTGAGACATTAAAAATATAGAATACTATATCACACATTAATAATATGTCATAAAGTATAAGATTTTGCTATATTATATGTATTAAGACAAGACAAAGTAGCGGGGATAAAAAGTTTAATATAGCATATTGCTTCGACAATGTCCTAGACTATTAGAAATGAAAAGATAATTAAACATGGATTCACATTCATCAATGGGATTAAAATTTAACTTGTCTAAATTTTCATCAATAAGTACAATAGTATTAACCTTAATATCCAAGGATTTATCATCAACATTCTTGTGTAATATTGCATTGGCCAATAAATTAGGAGCATGAGATGGATAATCATTAGAAGAGTGAGTAGTAACATATAATCCCATATTGTGTGCAAGAAATTGTGTTTTATAAGTGGTAGTATCATATCTATAATTATATAATCCTATGACATAGGTGGGTAATTTATCCAAAGGGGTATGTTTTTGAGGGGGAATAATAATGGGAAGTTAGCGGGAAGAGGCTTCAATGTTAAAATATTTTAAGGGCTTATATGATAAGCTATGATATACACACATTAATCATAGATGAAATTGAAACATAAATGAATATTATATGTGATAAATTGCATAAAATGTATCCAAGGATGCCCCAAAAGAATATTATAATGTAAATCTATGTCCATGATGTGGAATGTGGCGGGAAACATATTAGGGAAAACAAGGAGGTCATGACTGATAGTTCCTAACATAGAGTGCATGATATTATAAAATACCCTTACGATAGTGATAGTTTTATCAATTGTGAGTGTAGAAAATACCGTTTTCTTAAGAAAATAACTAGGATAAATATTATACTATAACCATTGTCTATTACGACATGTTTGATGAGGAAACCATTGATTTTTGTATTCATAAAAAGAGGGGTGAATAGGTCATCATAAAGAGGAAGTGAGAAATCAACTAGAATAAAATTATGGTCTTATCCATAGCTTTTATTGTGTCCATAATAGATTCAAAAGTAGTCGATTAAGTGGTATAAAATTAGGTAACAAATTGTAAAATATTAGATAACATGTATTTATATATAGGTACATTTTATAGTAATTTAAGAAGAGATATATTAGTAGTTGTATTGTTTGATTTATACAATACATCAAACCCTTTAGAAGCAACACTAGGTTTAGCAAGAGAAGCCAAAGGTGGTAGAGGAAATAATGGGATGCCCCAATGGGTTACTTAGTTTAGTGAGTTGTGATAGTGGTACCTTCAACAACCATGGATGAAGAAGAAAAGTGACGTGGATGTTTTCATGTAGGATGAATATTCAGCTTGTGTATAAAAAAATATAGAATCCTCATCATCCATGAAACATGTAGAACCATCATAGATACCCCTTCTACAAAATGAGATATAAACACAACCTTGGTGAGAGGGATAGTTTCCTTTATCGAATGAGGAAGTGATCCCTTAGTTTGAAGCGATGATCAAAGAATATTGAAGGAATAAGAATAATGATGCATACAAGGATAATTCAAAGTATCATAAGAAAATTATAAAACCCTAGAACTACAAGGATTTGAGAAATAAATTTTATTCGAGAGTTAGGTTCACCAAAATAAATTCACCTTAAAATAATTCTATTTTATGGAAGTAGACAATCATAAAAAATATATAAGGGTTTGTAACATGGAACTATTTAGATTAATTAAATTCTAACATTAACAATTCACTATTTTAATAATGCATTAGTACTTATAATTATTTATAGAATGATAAGTAACTTCTCAAAAACACCAAAGGAGAAGAAAATGGGTGTATAGGATAGAAGAGAAAGGATATGAATGTGTAAAATAGTGAAATTGGTAGATCATATATTAAAATGATTTGGTACTAATTCTAGAATTGGAAATCAAGTAGGCGTAGGACCGTACAACTACTATACAATCTTGACAAAAACTATACAATCTTGACCTGGGTGTGTATGGTCTAGGACCCCTTAAACAGTCTAGGTCAAAAAATTTGTATGTGCTTCACTTGCCTAGAAATGGCATTCTTTATTTGTCTTTCCTAATAACACTACTTGAAATGAGCTTTAATCACTTGTAATAAAATAGAAACCCTATAAAGTTGTAAAACCCTTCATCAGAGCATTAACAAACCAAAAGGAGAAAAATGTTTATATGGTGAAGTTGGAAAACTCTTTGTAGTCAAAATCCTAATTATTGATCCAATCCAATTTTTTTCACTCAATACCCTCGTTGTGGGATCAAACCTCATGTAGTTCTCTTAGGTTTCCCGCAAGTTTGAATAACTAAGCGAACTCCTAGGGGTTCCCCTATGTCTCTTAACACCAAGAAGGTGGGATAATTGTATGGTATATAAGATACCCAATGTGGTAGTAGTGTGATGTGGTGTGCCTCGGATACCGACCTCACCCTTTATTTCTTGAAACACTTAAACAATACTTGGAGTGAATTTATCTTTCTAAAAATGACTCTATTACATTTAAAAGCTTGGAAATGGAGGAAGATAGCCTTTTTGACATGATTGAGTTCTTTATAACTATAATAAAGACTACTCTAATTGATGTGCAACTGATTTAATAATATTTAAGAAACCCTTGAGTGATTTTGGAATGATATTTGTAATAGGAGATTGTAAGAGTGCCAAGCAAGTTATAAAATAATAATGACTTGCTTATATAACCTTTCGTAGGTGAAATATTCTAAGAAGAATAACCCTAGGAATACGAAAAGACTTAAACAATATATCTAAATTGAAGAAAAATAGAACTTGAAGATATAGGACCGTATAACTCATCTAAAAGCTGGACCCCACATCTTGACCCATTTGTACACTCATGGACATAGATAAGGAAAAGTAAAACATGAAGTTTTGACATGAAGCACAAAGGTTGTTTACAAATTTTAATATGATAATATTTCTATAATTGATGATAAAGAAAAGTGTAAATATAATATATTCAGATAATATATAGAAATTTTAATTGATTATATTTTAATCGAGCATTGTTCTTAGCTTGTGGGAGTATAGTCAAACTTGGAAATGTAAATGGACAAGTTACCAAATTTTAGTGTCTACACTATCCTTGATATTCACACTTTTCTAGGGAAACTTAGAAAAACCTAATGGTTTGTTCTCAAATTGTCCTATCAAACTCACTCCATCAAATATATTCTTAAATAGGGTGTTGTACTTGAATGGACCAAATATTATCAACAACCCTCTTATAATTTAACAATTTTATTCCTTGTTATCTGTACATTCAAACCTACATCTCCTGACTACCTTCTCATCCTATATGAATCATCTAAAACTATATTTTTTTGGGCAATATTAGTTCAAGAGGATGAAAAAGTAAGGAACATTTTATATACTACATTAGTCAAGCTCTTCTTGATAATGAAACCTTATATACTGAGATGTAGAATGAACTTGCCTAACCGTGTACATTGCTATCACTAATCTTCAATTCTACATGATTTATTAGTCTATTTATTTCATCATTCATATTGAACCTCTTTTCCATCTCATCTTCCATATTGTCATTCTTATGAAATTAATTTATAAGTGGATGAAACTCCTCATAGATTTTAATATATGGATTATCATGCAAAATTCCATCGAAGGCCAAGTCATCACATATCAACTAGTCTCTGCTCTTATACCCTCATCCCAACCCATTCTAGATGATTTTCCTAATGAGGAAATATTACTTATCAAGGATATAGAGAAATCCCTTACAATTAAGGACTATAAATATAGATTTGTTATTGATTTTGATACACAATATCTTGAAGTTGAAGTTGGCTATAGACACCAAAAATTTGCACTTGCTAAACCTAAACAAACTCGTGACTAAAAATTACACACATGTGACCTTTTTATATCACCCTCTCTAATAATTAATTTTACCCCTCATATTTCTAAAAGTCTAAAATAATTATTTAAGTGATTAAAATATATGAACGGATATTATCCCCTCACACCTCACTTTCACACCTCATCTAGTTCGACACGACACCTCGTCAACTCATTTAACAAATTATTAAAATCACACTAAACAACTTCCTAGATTGAATGATTCTCTAAGTAATCAAATAAATAAAAATATAACCCCTTCCCAAATCCAAATAAGTCATCTCATGATTTTTTTTTTTATGAAAAGCATATCCATATAATAATGATGAAATGTGCAATGCTAATCATACAAAATCGGGTGGAAAAGATCACACCCCACATGCAGAGAAAAAGTAGCCATAAACAAGGATACGAGTGGCACATATTTCATAATCATATTAAGATAAGATTATCAATAAAAAAAAGTCGGAGAAAACTTTGCAGAAACCAAGCCAAGCATGGAGCTAGGCGGCGATGGCAAACATGGAGGTAGGAGGCGATTGCGGGGGGCTCTTCGGGCGGTCACCCCAACCACCAGGAGGGTTGGCAGGGGTGTCGTAAATTAGTTTCCAACCATCACCAGTAGTTTCTCCTCCTCGGTGCCCCGCTGGTTAGGGTGAGATGGCTAAGGAGAGCCGACGGAACTTGGATTGATCGTGCACCTACCACCTAGAACCGCCACCTGCCCACCGGTGACTAATCACCCCGATGTGGGAGGAGCCCAAGAAGGAGGTGGAGAAGGACCCGACCAAGGAGGGGAGATGCTCTACCACCCACAAACTGGACCCCGATCAAAATTGTGAGGGAGGCACTCTGCCGCCCACGAACTGACTCCCCGATCAAAATTGTGTCGCCACGGGAGCGGGAGCAGCGATGAGGAGAGTCAGGGAACATGAATGAAAACGCAAGCGGGCACTTCCCTAGTGGTCCAACAGGTCTACAAGTGTTCCACTGAATGCGGACTTTCCGCTTGAACTTGGATCTGAAGTGAGACATTGGAAATAACAGCCAGTTTGTTAGAAATAATAAAATTTCTATCCACTGTCTCTTTGTTTTCCATATGTGATATAAAATAGTAGCCCAAAAAGAATGCCAAATGTTGAAAAATTTTGCAGGAACAAAGGCTGGGTCCCCAGCAGAACCATTTTCCACGTAAAGAACGTGGGCAGAAAAGGTTGAAAAAGGGTATGAATCCAGCAAGCAGACTAAGCATGGGGGAAGAACCAAAAAAGATGAAGAAGAGTTTCAATGTGGTTACAAAAAGGGCAGCACAGTGGAGGAGCTCCCATAAGAATGAGGCATTTTCCCACAGGAGCCCTTGGTGGAGAATACACCAAAGGAAGTGAGCAACTTTGGGCTCTATAGGAATGGCCCAGACAACCTGAAAGCATTGTTTCCAACCAAAATGGGTGGAATGCAAGCTCCAACAAGAATTGAGCTTAGTGAGAGGGAGCTGCTTCTGAGTAAGAAGCTTGTAGCCCACTCGAGGTTTGTAATTTCTGAAGGGAGTGGCAGCGGGCCAATGCCAGTCAAACCACCACAGAATTGCATATGAATACCAATTTTATGCAAATAATCACCAGGTATGAGCTCTTGTATTAGAGAAATGGCTTGTTTATCATTGTCATGAAGAGAAAATTTAGCTTTCAGGCTGATCCATGGAAGCCAATCCCTGGTGGTAGGACAGAAAAGGTCCTGAATAAACTTAACCCCTTTTCTGAAAAGACGCATACCCTTAAACTGCACTGAAAGAGCAAGCGGTTTCTCCTGATGTTGAAGAACTGGGTTCCACCATAAGCTGAGAGAGTTGAGAGAGAGCCCATTTCAAAACCATCACCCTGCCAAAGTAGGTGGGGTTTGAGGAGCTCCCAAGCTTTCCAAATACTTTTAGCCACAAAAGAACCACCAATTTTAATAGGAACAGGGAAAAGCAATAAAGAATAGTAGTTCAAACCCTGCCATGCCTTCCGATTAAGAGGAGACCCTTGAGATATACAATGTCTAAGCAGAATTTTCCAAGATTCCTCACCTTCAAGGCTGTGAAGAATCCATTTGGCGGTAAGAGCAACCCCTTGCAATTGTATGTTGATAAGGCCAAGACCACCGGTGTTTTTGGGCGTACAGCAAACATCCCAAGCAACCCTGTGAAAACCATGGTTCCCTTCAGAGTTGGCCCAAAGAAATTCATGTAGAATTTTTTCCAACCGATGGTAAGCAGCCTTAGAAGGAGCCCAATAGGAGGAATAGTAGACATGAGTGGCAGCGAGAACCTTGGAACAAACTTGAAATTTTCCAGCAAGAGACAAATGTTTGGTGAGCCAAAAGGAGATTTTTTTTTCAACTCGTTGAATCACATAATCCCAAAGGTCAGCAGGGGAGGCCATGAAGGCAAAGGGGATGCCAAGAAATTTAAACTGAATGCCAGGTTCAATCCAGAGCCATTGAAATCCCTCTAACCAAGGAGGTTTGGGACCCACTGCCTGCCTGTAACATTGAGTCTTTTTCCATTGAATGGTAGAACCCGAAGCAAGACAAAAGGTGTCAAGACATTGCATAGCATTAGAAACAGAAGCCTCAGACTCAGCCAGGGTGAGAAAAGAATCATCAGCGAAATGACCGTTAATCAGCTGCTGAGGAGAAGAAGGTAGATGAATGCCTTGGACTAAACCAACATGAGCAGCTTTAGCAAGCAAATAGTTGAGACCTTCAGCAGCAATGACATATAGAGAAGGAGCAAGAGGGAAACCTTGTCGGATGGAACGATGAAGAGAAAACCACTTAGATTGTTGACCATTGATAGTAATACAGGCACCAGCATCTTGGAAGAGCATATTAACAGAGCAGATGAACCGAGGTCCAAAGCCAATAGCCTGTAGCATGGCAAGAATGAAAGGCCACTCAACTCTATCATAGGATTTTTCAAAATCAATTTTGACAAACAGAGCCGGCTGAGAAGTCTGGCGCGCATATTCCATGCCCTCCCAAACTACAATAATGTTGTCCAAGATATATCTATTTTTAATAAAGCTAGTTTGTTCACTCTTGATGATCAAAGGTAAAAGGTTGGTAAGCCTGTTAGCAGAGCTTTGGCAATAATCTTGTATGAGACATTGAGCAGAGTGATTGGCCGCTAGTTGGTGATAAGTTCTGGATCACCAGTCTTAGGTATGAATTTGATGTTACCTTGGTTGATCAGAGCTCCCAGAGTGTTGGAGGACATAGCTTCCAGATAGACCTGGTAGAGATCTGGACCAACAGTGGGCCACAAAGCCTGGTAGAACTCGCAGGGAAAACCATCAACCCTGGGGCTTTATCAGAAGCCATCTGAAGAGTAGCTTCCTTCAAATCATCAAGCGTGAGAGGCCAATTGCAGGAAACACATTGACTTTCAGAAAGCTTGTAGGGAACAACCTCAATACATTGGAGGAGAGCAGCATCACGAGCCGGAGTAGCAGGCTGGGCAGCAAACACAGCGTGGTAGTGATGCACAAAAGCTTGTAGAATGTCAGGTAAAAGGGTAAGCCTTTGATTACCTTCCTTAATTGCTTTGATTTTGGTAAGAGTTTGATTAGATTTAAGAGAAGCAAAGAACTCTTTGGTAACTCTATCACCAATTCTGAGCCAGTGAAGTCTAGCTCGAACTTGAGCTCCTCTGGCCTTATAGTGCTCTTCAAGCTGCAGTTTATGTTTCCAATGAGCAGCCTGCACTTGAATGTGGGTGTTAAAGGGAGATAGATTAAGCTCTTGAATGGCTCTCGAGTATTCAATATGAGAGGCTTCATGAGCATTTTTTGGAAAAAAGTAGCCTGTTTCCCATAAAGCCGAAGAAAAGCAGTGGTGCAAGTGATGGCATGAGACCACCAATCAATCCAACCAATCCCATCAACCGGTCTTGGATCAAGATTCCAGATACGTCTGATGTAATCCAAAGTCTTAGGGTGAGAAAGATGAGACGTATTCAAGTAGAACTGAGTGGATTTGGGCTTGGGACACTGAAAGTTCCATTGGAGCCCAAAGAAAATAGGCTTATGGTCAGAGACCAAAGCAGTATCCACTACCGAGACCGGGAGGCTATGTGAAATATCAAAAGAGAACCATTGTTGTTCTAAGAGCAGAGCTCTATCAAGGTGTTTATACACTCTGTCATCACCAGCTCGAAAGTTGGACCATGTGAACCATGGAGTGGTAGAATTTGAGTGCTTGCGGTGGTTGGGATCAAATAAACAGAGCTTATTACGCAAGTAAAACCAAGCTTCACAATCCCCAAAGACACCAAAGACATAGGAAGCCTGCCTAATTTATCCATGGGAGATTCCACCATATTGAAATCACCACAAAGAAGAAGCTAGTAGTAGAAGGTAAGTGATCAGCCAACCACCACCAAAAGGAAGAGTGCTCCGAGGCATCATTGGAAGCATAAATGTTTTCCAGCCCAAGAATATGACCATCAAAATCAAAAAGGGTCCACACCACCCGATGGGTGGGGTCAGAGCCCCACGATATGATATTGGACGTGAGGTCAGGACTTAAAAGAGTGATAACACCACCTTGACCATTATCATGTGCTGACATCTAGCAGAGAGAACCAGGCCAGATGGTACGCATAGCAAAAGAAAGATGGAAGCCAGTGATTTTGACTTCCTACAAACACAAAACCTGAAACTTTTTAAAATACTTACAACTGTCTCTGACAAGATATCTGCGAGTCATATTAGTGAGCCCCCTGACATTCCATGAGTAAAAATCATGGAGAACTATCAAGGTGCATGGTTTCCTCCTCGAGGCTGGATAATGCTCCAAAACGGTTAGAAAAAGCAACTTGCCATGTATTCCCATGCAAATAGTCTCCAAGCTCAAACTGCCGGCGAGGTCTCTGTGAAAATTCCTCATCAGAAGGAGGGGAGGGACTTCGTGAATGGCGTAGGGCTGATTTTCTCTCTATCGGAACAGTCGAACCGCAGTAGTGTTATCCATGAGGCTTGAGGGTTTGGTAATCAAGGGGTGTGAAAAAATAGGTACCGATGGGTGGGAACTAATGACAATAGCAGCTTGAGGAGTCCGGGAGATGGCAGATGAGGGTTTGGGAAGGGTCGCAGTGGATGATTTCACAGGAGCAGAAGTGGAGGCATTCACCAGTTTATAAGTGGTAGCTTGGGGTTTATTACGAGCCGAAGGTTTACGGCCAGTGACGGTGGTCCATCCATCAGAAGGGGGGGTGTTGGATTTAGGGTTGGTCGGGGGCTTTTCAGCAACAATCGGAGAGTTTTGCTGCATGAGGGGACAATCCTTGATCATATGATTAGTGGATTGGCACCGAAAGTAGGTGTTGGGTAGGTTAATATAAAGCACCTTCTGTGCAAAGCGAGTATCCCCCACCTGGATGTCAAGGGTATCCTTAAGGTCCTTTGAGAGATCAATTTCCACACAAACTCATTTCTGGGGTCGGGCTGAGTAAAATTTGGGTTGTTCATGGTAGATGAGATGACCCAAGGGTTTGACAAGCTAGTCAATAAATCCCCATAGGGGCAACGACAGACCTAGAAATTCAATCCAAACAGGAATCTTGAGTTTGGCTTGCTCGGAGACTTGAAAGTCCCGAGTCCAGTGGGAGAATACCACAAGGGTGTTACGGATAAACCAGGGACCATGGTTGACGACAGTTTGCAATGCTCAGCATTAGCAAAGTGAAATAGAAAAAAACCCTTGGTCATATTCTAAACTCCTTCAACTTTGACGCCATGGGGTTGCCAATGGTTATGAATCCATTGATGGAGGATGCCTTCTAGGGGAACTCGGCCCAAAAAGTAAGCAACAAGAGAAAAATATTCAAACCAGTTGCATGCTTTATCAAACACAGGTAAATCAAGCACAATATCGGGGGAAGGAGTATCAAAATCCTTACCTCATTAAATACCTTCGAAACAAATTTCCTCACTCTTTTTGGCACCATTGTTGTCCAGAGCTCCTACGTTACGACTAGCATCAATAGATACATGGCCCAAGGAGGTGGTCATTATATATACCACCCAAGGGGTGGGGAGGTGATCAATACAAAATTAATGTAGATATTCCCGCCTAGATCAGAAGATTGGCAGGACGATATGGCGTGTACGGCACTTGCCGAGCATTCATCGCGCAAAATCGCATAGCCTAAGAAAACCCTAACCCTCGGTGTTGCAATATGTCACTATATCAGATTGATATCATCTCATGCTTTTTAACCTCCACCACATAAAAACATTGAAACCCATCCTTTGGATTGAAAAATAGAAGGAAATCATTCGGTTTGTAGCCTAACTAAGATTTCACCAAAATTTTCGGTGATTTACCTTACATCGGCGATCTATAAGATTAAGTTTTTAGACCCCATTTTCATCATGAATTCATAGGATTTGTAGGTACATTCTACCATTTTCTCAATCCACCAGGCATTCAAGACCTCCACATCAACACACTACAACATCACGTTATTTGTGGAACTTTGGAATCGTCTTCACATTGCTCATTATCAACCTTCAATCATCCGTTTTCATCTAGCATTCATAGTAGACATCTAAAAAGGTAAAATATTTCATTTTATTCATTCCATGCATTAACATCAGGTATGTTTTTGTTTTTAGATAATTTTCACATCATTAATTCTCTATTTTTGACAAAATTAATAGCATAAAACATTGATTTTAACTCTATTTAGGAAAATTGTTAACTTTCATAGTAATCACCAATGATTACCTTAATCACCTGTGATTCCCTTGAATCACTAGTGATTCCTACTATTTCTTCCTTTTACTATTTTTCACTCAATTTGATCAAAATGAAGACATATTTCTTGTTATCTACTAATATTTTGTCAAGTTTCATGATTTCAGATGGCATTAGGAGGTCCTAATTTTCCTACAGCTGATTCATTCCCTTGCATTCGCCACCCTTTCTATTGGGAACAATATGATTTGATCAATGATTTAGAATTGTGTGTCATTCAAGATACTCGCTTGATCATCTTGAAGCCATCTTCACTTCCACACAACGCATCTGTGAAGCTACTGATACCTTCTGGAATGCCTATGATGAGACATTGAGGCTATGAGAAGAGCTTTCCCAATTTGAATGTCTACAAAACCGGTCTTGAACATTTGGAGGAGGATTACCGTACTACTTCAGAATCCAATTCCATCAGTCACATTAGCATCTCCAGCTCAAAATCTACCTTCACCCACCAATACAACACCTAGGAAGAATATTTAGACTTCTTCATTGAGGATTACATTTCCATCCCTGACTCGGACCTGACTGAAGAAGAGGAGGAAACTAATACTTTGGCTGAATCTCAGTCCACGTCTCGTAAAATTATCAGAGAAATTTTTTTTAGATTTAATCATTGATTATTCTCAAATCATATATGTATTTAAATAAGTGATAAGCACATGTTGTTTTATAATCTTTTATATACACACAACTATATGTGTTAAATAAAGATCAGAGTGTTTATCTTGATCAATAAAATTTATTTTAACATAACATTGCATCTTTGATTACATGATTATTATTTACAACAAATACTTGTTTTGATTGTTTCGAATACGGTGCACAAAAACATAATCAACATCCATGGGTATCCTAGAAACCCCGCCATATTGAGGTCGAGTTTGGTTATTACCTCTTGAGAATTGTCAAGACAACCAAGGTACAAACTCTGCGAGACATTCCGAGACGCCCAAAGTGAGACCCAATCCCTTGTAAATTTGTTATTTTATCATCATTTTAATACTATGTTCCATTGGTTTCCAATCGTTGGTGATTGGATTGATCACCCGCAATTATTCTTAATCACTTGTTTATTTGTTTAATATTATCTAACAAATTTTATCAATTTGTATTTGTTTTCCTTGTATTTTTTTGTTTTTAACAAAATGACACATTTCTTTATCTCTCGGAATCTTTTCTCTGTAGATTTGATAAGTAAATGACTTAAAAAGGAAAACTGAAAAAAATATTAGAAGGATCTCATGGTGAGTCCAAAACACTTTTCTTTTTCCTTTATATCTTGCATCATTGACTATTTATCCTCATCAAAATCGACATCTCATTTTGGGATTTAAAATGAATTAACACATACTTCTCGATCACATAGTCTAACTAGGAAGGAAATTTGTTGCATTCACTTATTTCTTCCCCCCACACAACCAAACCCCTTCGACATCCAAAATGAGTTTAAAACAACTCTATCCTGGTGAAACTAATTGGGATTTCATCACCCAATGGGAAGTCAAATCGATTTTCTAGTGAGTATAAATATTAAATTATCGGTATATTTTGGCTCAATACCCGACACCCTTATCGCTTTGGATTGTGAAGTGAGGGGTAGGCCCCAATACTAAGACAATACCAAAAATAGTACATAATTACGCCTCATATACCTTTGGGTAGATTGAGGACTCTATATCTAAACACACTTGAAAAAAACCATAGATAACCACTTCTTAGGAGCTTCCTTTACTATTTTACACATTTCACCTTTTATAATTAAACAAAACAAGAATAAAATAATACTTTTCTTGGAATTTCTTGTTATTAATGCAAATAGATATTAAGCATTTGCTTTGTGTTTTGTGTGTATTTTTTTATTATGGTACTTACTAGATAACAAACACGTAATCAATTATTTGAAAACATGTCTACCTCAACACCTACATTTCAACTTCAAGACCCACTTCACACTACACCACTCCCAACAACAATTTCTTCACCTATGAGGCCACAAGCATTGCTTTATCAAATGAACACATCCAATCCATTTTTTGACATGCAAACATGGAATAAAGTAGGGTCTGGTTATAACAATGAAACTAGAAAACAATTCTTTCGGTCTTCACAATAGTACCTGGAAAATTTATTTACACACTAGAATCAGAACATTTGTTTTCTCCCATTACACCCAAACTCCCATTTTATAATGGGGTGATCCTGTTTTTGAAGAGATGTTAGAATCAAATCCTATTGCTCTTAATGCATACCTGACAGTGAGAAATCTTCAAATGCAGTCATTCACACCATAATCTGTTACACTCGCTCACAACCCTTTTCCCACCAATGCAAAAATCATTGAGAAAAACCAAGAGCCCATTATTCAATAGTTATTTTTCGATACTTCAGCTCAACCTAAAACACCAAGCATTAGTCAATCCTAGAATATTACTAACTCTACCAATCCATTTGACATATTGGATGAGCAAAATTTTGCAAGTCAACCCGAAGCATCCAATGTTTCCTCAACACTTTTCTATGATCTCCATATGATCTCATCACAAAACATGTTCACCTAACAATTTATGTCTTCATCAAGTCCCTCTACAAGTTATACACCTCCCCAAAGTAGTATCATTACTTCAACAATGGATCTTTCGGTCTCCTCACAGGTATCAACATCATTAAGTTCCATTCCTCTTTCTACTTTTTTATTATCCCAAAAAAATAGTGTTCTATTCAAAACATTAGCATGTATATCCCTTCAAAAATCAAATAATTAACACCAAAGTGCCATTCCAAGTATGTAACTCACCTTTTAATATATGCCAAAACTCTCTCAACCTTTGATTTCTATGTCACAATCCATACCATTACAAAATATCCCACCAATTTTTTTTTGTGGTAAGCACCATCATTTTCCACTTCTTCTACACCATCCCAACACATTCCCACATATTCACATCCTCTTACACAAATATCGACACCATACTAAGTACATTCAAACATTGCAATCTATTTATTTGTAAAATGGTTCTTTACCCCAACAAAACATCTCTCGAGAAAAATATCTCATTGCAAAACATCCCAAAGTATAAAACATTCCTTATCAACAGAACATCCCTCAACAAAACCTTCCTCATCAACAATACATGCCTCAACAAAATATTCTACAATACAATGTCGCACATCATAACATTTTGAAAAATAACAACGCTTACCAAACTATCCTCTCTTATCAATAAAACATCCCCATAGAAAACATTCCTTACCAACAAGACATTTTGCGACAACATCAAATGTAATCATCCTAGTCCCCCTATCAACTTAGGCCATCCTTGGGTGAACAAGCTCAAGAAGACCCTTTCTAGGCCCTCCTTAGTGAATATCTAGTTTGGGAGCCTACCTCATCCTCATCCAAAATTCCCTCTCTTACGAACAAATTTGCAATGAACCCATTCATCCTTCCATACCATACAATCCATATCCCTCGCATTCATAAGTTTATAAAGTTCTATAGAAAAAAGGAACCTCAACAACATATTCGTGCTCTCTACCATGTCTGCTATTTAATATCTCATGATTAGGATTTAATGTTAAGAATGTTCCCAATGTCTCTTAATGGTCCCGCTTAGATTGGAACAATGAAATTTCACAACATTCTTTATTTTCCTTTGTGTAACTTGCTCAGCTATTTTTAGATCATTTTTCAATAAACATAGCTTGCAAAATTACCATTAATGATTTATATTCCATCAAAAATTTGAATACAAATCCATCACTAAATTTTTAACCCATTGGAGGGGTATAACCAATAAGATATTTTTCACATTACTGAGACATAATTGATTGAGATTTTCTATCGCGCTTATGCTAAACATATTTCATCCACTTTACAAATCCAATCATTCCACACCTTCGATGAAGCCTTCACCATGGCTTGTAAGTTGGAATTGTGAGCTCTAGAAGATAGACGGGTGAAGCTTCACCCCAAGAAACCAAAAGTAGAGTTCCCATCTAAATAAACATCCAATACATGATACAACAAAAAAACCACTAATGCCATTGTGGTAAAATCCATTTCTAAAGAAAAGCCTATTTATCGAAAGAGTTTATCAACAACGTAATTACAAACCAATAGCATAAACTTATGGTGTGGTTTTTGAAAAATTACTCACTTCTAATATCATATCATTACCACCCATTTGACCTATTTACATATTGATATTGAATCCCATTTGGTACCGTGATAATGATTATTTCAAATTCCATCGAGTAAATGGTCATGACATAAAAAGATGTCACACTTTTTGTAATGTCCTTTAGGATTTGATTGATAAGGGTGACCTCCATTTAGATAATCCAAATGCGCCTCCAAACCAAAACCTTGATATATTTAAACAACCCTTCCCGAATCATCCCTCATCCTCTGAATCACCACAAGATAATGTCATCCACACCATTAACACAATAACAAAAATTGAACCCATTTCTCCATCTGCTTTCTTTCCTAATGCGAAGAATCCACAAAATCCTTCTCAAAGGCTAATGAACATGCAATCACAACTACAGAACACTCCCCCAGTCCAATAAGCATACAAATTACTCCCACATCCTTGTCACTTTTTTATTTTACACATTTAAAATTGATACAAACATTTAATAAAACCACGGTCATTAAACCACCACTTGCTACTAATCTCCTTCCAACACCTTTACGTGAAATTTTTTTGACATCAATGCCTACATTAACAAATCCTACTCGCATCTATACTTGATCCCATATTTGCAAACATAACAACGGTACCATTAGAATTTTATTTCTCTTTCACCCCCATATAAATCAACCAATAATCTCAGTCATCAACAAACTACAAAAATCAATAATCCTAGAAATCATGTGGACTATATCAACCGCACTATTCAAACTCTCCTTCCTCATTAGTAACAATGTCAACAAATACAATGAGTTCATTCAAGACTTTGAAGGGACCAAATAAACAAGGTGTTGTCCAAGTCTTTAAAATCACTCATTATGATGAAACTTATCATTTTTGTAGTCGTCCACCACCTCTATATCTAAGGGGCATGCCTCTTTTTGAAGAACCCTTTATCTTGCCAAAACCATGACCCATAGGACCTCTCGAACAAAATACCCACCAAAATATTAATCAAGGACCCTTGAATGATCCCTCCTTCCTTAAACCTGTTAACCACCTTATTATTATAGGGGAAAACCCCACTCTTCATGTTCATATAGTGATTCCTTACACTACATTCACTATCTCGCAATAGATAGCTATATCTACCTATCCCTTGCAGCCACCACCTATACAAGACTCATATTTCCCATTAGTTATAACAACTATGACACCTTTCACGACCGCCAAATAAAATGACTATCACAAAGTGACATGTTTCACCTATCCATGTTAGAAATCAATCGCTAGTGGCATTCATCCCCAAAGGGTGGTATACTATTATTTTAAATAATCTATTAAAAGAATCACCAATCACATTACCCCCTCTTAATCCATCAAATAATCATAGATGGAAACCCACTTTGTTGGTGCATTTTTTAGCTTGCATCATTTTGCCCTAAATTTTTCCTTCATTCTGCGTGCTCTGAAATGTTTTTCTCTTAAATTGGTGGTATGTAACTTTTCCCTCCAATCAAATGACTTGAAATGCTCACAAACTTGTTATTTTGCCCCAATTTGAAAGAAATCTACATATGTGCCCTATTTTGTGCCCTAATTTTTCCAAAATCTACGGGCTCTGTCATTTTTCCTTTTTGCCTGATCGTGGAGGTTTAAATTGATTGATTTACACTTGGATGCCATTGAAAATCCAATTCCATGATAAAAATGTTGTAAAAACATGTTTCAATTAGTTCAATTTCGAGAATTTTGTCATCCTTAGTGAAAAAATCAAATTCTAAGGCATCCCTAGCATTTTCTATGTTTTTGACAAATGATACATCATTTCCCATCAATTTATTCTTCAAGCATTCATCGAAACATGGCTTGTTCTAATTGGCCAAGGGACGGCATAATTTTTTTAACTTATCACTTTTTTGCTTTTTTGGCAAAAGGGAGAATTTTGTCCCATGTCTTCGCTTATACTCTAATTGGTCCTAATGTGCTTACATGGCATGTTTTGACTGGAGGAGGACTGGTGGGTCTTTTTGTGACTTAAGGAATTTTGGAAAAAGAGTTAAAGAGAAAAGAAAATGCCTAGGGCCCACAACAAATCAGAATGGAACACGTGGCGGATTCAGAGCCAAGGACGGAATTGCGGGTGGTCATGTTCTTTTGAATTTTTTTAATTTTATTTTGTTAAAATATTAAAGTCACAAAACAATTTGGAACTCTGTAGCGAATCACATGTGGACACGTGGCATAATCCAGGCCAAAGGGGATGCAGATTGGTGGAAGACTTAAAGATTTTTTGTCTTTTTTAGCAAAAGATATGAAAGTGCAGGAATGAGCCAAAACCCCACAACGAATCATAGAGGGACATGTGGTAGGGTTAGAAGTGGAACTTTGGGACTTGGGGAAAAATGAGATTTTTCCCATTTTTGGCATAAACGTATGAAATTAAAAGGAGGAGCACAAGCCTGTAGCTTATCGCTGACCAACACATGTTTGGGATAGAATCGGAGGAGCAGCCCCACAGGGATAATTTGGAAAATTTTCCTTTTTCCAAAAAGGGTGGAAATCAGTAGAATTGTTCCACAATTCGAATGGGGCACACTTTGGGACACATGTCGCCTGTTTTCACAAGTCGAGGTGTGGGGAAAATATCAAAATTTTCCAATTTTTCCTTAAAAGTTTAAAAGGTAAAATTAATCTCTTTAGCCTGTCTCCAATGGTTTTCTCCACGTGAAGGGTGTCGATTAAAATTTGAATGTGAAATCAACAAGAGATGGTGTGCATCGTTTTTGATCTCGCCACCATTTTTGCCCTAGAACTCTCTAGGAGTTTGGAGATGCATTTCTTACATCAATTTTCATCAAATTTTTGACAAATTTGTGTCATTTGTGCCTATAAGGATCAATGCAATCGGTTTTAAGAATCAATTTGAAGATTAGAGATGTTTTTTAAATGAACTTTTTCCCTAACCCGTAAAAAAATGTGACATATCAAATCCAAAAGTTGCAAAGTCAATTTTGAAGGGATAAGGATGAAATAATGAAAGGAAGGGGGTCTGCATGCTTTGAAGATGAAAAATGTGCCTCCATAATGGATAATGATGTGAATTTTAGAATGATTCATCTCTTTTTAAGACAACTAGCAACTTTTTGGACGTGTTTTGTTAAATGTCCCTATCTGCAAATCATGAGAAGTTTTTGTAACAAATTTGATCCTTTGGCATATTATTTTCTTAGGAAAGAAGTCTTGAAGGAGATTGAATGCCATATATTGAGTGAATTTTTCATGCAAAGGGTTAAAGGTAAGTGCACGAAGTTGGTGGACAATTCCGTGGACATAAAAACCTGAAATAAAGGTTCCGCGATCGCGGTTTTAAAACCGAGATCATGGTCCTAAAACCACGATCGCGGTTCTTGAATTCTAGGTTTGGTAATTACCGAACCTAAAACCATGATCACGAAACTCTGAGACAAAATTTAACAGTCCCACGACTCATTATTTTCCTTGTTTTTTATTTCGAACCGTGACTTTTCCTAAACGTTTTTCACTCGTGCTTTCAATACTATCTCAAAATTTCTCATCAAACTTCTGGATAGTGATAGATTCAACCATGCCGCCAAGATGAGGAGGTAAGTCCCCGATTGTAATCATTTTTTTGCATTTTAAGGGTTTTATTTGCATTTTCATGGGTTTTTTGAAATGTTTGTTTATGTATACAATTTTCTTGTTTTATCAGTTGGTCGGCAAGCTCGAAATGGTGCAAACTCAAATCATTCCTCAAAACCCTCAAAACATTCCTCAAAACCCTCCTCCAAACATAGATCCACCTCCTGTGGCTCCTTCTGTCCCCACTGAGCCAGCAGGAATGTAAGATAATATCATTGGAAGAATCCAAGAAAATAAAATTGTCATTGAGAACCTAATTCAAACTATAAGACAAAATCATGCTACAAATCCATCCCGCATGACTTTAGCCAATACATTGCAAACATTGATTGGCGAAGTCAAGTCTGCAACCAACCAAATACATAGATGGAACACCTTTAGAAGTGACTGTAGGTGGTGGTATGTGGATAAACTATCCCATGCGGCCGTCAAAGACAAAAAAATTGGAAAAGACCTCATTTGTGCATTATTTACCAACCCTAGAACCAATGCCCCCGCAGTTACTTGCAAACGGTTCCCAATCCATTGGTGCCATGATGATAGAATCAAAAAAAAAATTTGGGACCGATGGTGGATGGTTTTTGATTATCCACCATGCAACAACAATGAGGTTCCTCTTTATTTTTTGAAGAAATTATATTGTGAGTTCATGCTCAATGAGGTCCCGAATTATTTTGACTTTTCAGACTTTTTTGGTCGAGGAGGTGGCTCGCATGCAGTAGCAGCCCTGCACATGCGTAGGTTAGCCTAGATCCCCATGCCCCAAAACCCCACTGCCTTCGATTATCCCTCCTACAAAGTGAAGGAGGTTGTGGAGATTGATACATCGCATGCATTGAGGGAGCTCACCGACACTCTCACCCAAAGATAGCACCCAGATGCATCCGATGATGTTGGTGGAGGTGCTGGGTTCTAGTGCACCACACCACCGTGGATCATGTGGTGCCCATATGCACCTGCAAAGTAGACATCATTTGCTAGTTCAGGATTTTTTTCTATAGATGAGATGTCGGGAATGTTTTTGGAACCGGAGCCACCGATATTGGTCTTTCATAGGTAAATTTTAAATAAATTTAAATAATATATATATGTATAATAGTTTAATTCACATGTTTGAGATATATTATATATATATATATATATATATATATATATATATATATTTGATTGTACATCATGTACATACATGTAAAAAACTAATTTTTTATTTTATTTTAAATAGCAAGAGCCATGAAGGAAACATCCGGTGTCGACATGCTAGCTATTATGGCTGGGCATGTTTCAAACGTAAGTTTCAAGTTGTACAAACTTACATTTTTAATAAATCATTTAATTGCACTAGATTATTATTATAATTTGTTTCACGTGTATGTTGTACATGTATTAATATTTTTCTCTTTTATACACGTGGAGTCGTGACGGGTCATCATCTCGCAGTGGAATCGAGGCTACGGCACACCTCACATGAGTTTTACGCAGTTAGTTACAAATCTCTTTACACTTTGTTTCTAATTCTTGGACCTCGTCACATGAGTTTCACTTTCTTATACTCAACCTATATATTATTTCTAGTAGGAAATGCCAATTCATTTGATATAACTAGCCATGTATGTAATCATATATTGGTTTTACATGTCTCTGAGTACCACCACACAAATAACTCCTAAAAATTCAAGTAACTCCTATGAAACAAAGAACATATAAGCAAGATGAGTCACGATATATCTACATGAAATATTCTAAGAAATAAATAATTACAAGGAAAATCTATACCTACACGAAAACACCCTGAAGTGTAGCTTAGGTTGGTAAAAATGAGGGTCCTTGAAATAAGACCATATGAGCTACCCAAATTACAATGAAACTCTCCAAAAGTAGAGAACATGAGAAAAACCAATGGGAAAAACTCCTTTAATTTAGAGAAAAGAAGAAAGGATGGATAAAATGCTCCCTCAGAAGATGATGTTGATATAGACCACACCCTTAAAATAGATCATAAGTGAATAATATTTCTATCGGTGAATGGTTTGGTCAAGATGTTTGCAATATAATCCAATGTCTAGCAATATATGAGATAAATGACCTATCCATGGATCAACTCCTTGATGAAATTCTGTGAATCTATATGTGTTTGGTCTGGTGATGTTAGATAAAAGTCCTTCAAATTTGAATGATGCTCTAATTGTCATAGAAGATGACTATGGGTTACCTTGATTAAATACAAAACTTTGTCAAAATCTTATGAAGATAGATGGCCTTCGTGCTAACATTTATAGATCCTATGTATTTAGCCTAAATAGAAGATAAAATAATAACATTTTTATTCTTTCTTGACTAACTAAATATTGATTTGTACATGTTTTTTGTATAGCTCTTAAGTAGATTTTAATATTGATTTGTACATGTTTTTTGTATAGCTTATGACTACTAGAGAGACTCCTCCATATATGCAGATCACTGGAGGTCAGCCAGAGATACTACATAAAGATCGCAGATCCACTAACTGAGGTACACAATTTTTTAAATTTGTTAAATTTTGGAGGTTCATTATTTCTTATTAAACTTAAATCTACAATATCAAATTTTGTAGGTATATATGTGAAATATTTAATTTGAAAATTAATTATTTGTATGTACACCTTACCCTCGTGAGTCTATTATTGTCCCCGCGACACGCGTCAAAACAAATTGATAGGGATCATGACATTGCGGTAAGATTTCACATGCATTTTAACTAAATTGTACAAGTTTCTAAATTTTGAATGTATTTTAAAATTTTGGGGGTTAAAAACTTGTTGTTTATGAATGTAGGTTAGGTTGCAGACATGCTTAGAGACACCTAGGACCACACGGATGAAATCAGAGTGGCATCTCCCTCCACTACATCCCTGTGTCGTGGACGTGCTACTTTAAAGCAGGCGAAGAGAGGGAAGATGTTTCATGAGTAGATTTATAGTCCACCTGGATGACACATATGTGGTCATGAGTAGATTCACAGTCCATATATATATATATAGCCTTTTGCGACCACATGTGGTCCCATATGTACATTATGACACATGTTTAGTTTGAGATGTATACATACATTATGAACTTATGTACATATATATTTTCAGAGACGTGCGCATCTGGAGCACACTTTGTTTGATTCTTATATATATATATATCCATGTGTGTTGGTTAAATCATATTTATTTTGGTTATTTTGGTATTATTGCTAACTCTGAGAAAGTGGGTTTTGATCTCTGTTCGGTGGATTTAGTGTATTACTTCTAGTTATATATTTTCTAGTATCTTTCTGGATTATTATTTGTGGTATATTTCACCATGGGCATTTTGAATTTTTATTTTTCAAACTAAAACAATATTGTTAGCTCTATTGCCAACTTAAGTATTAGTAACTAAAGCTTATTTGAGTTATGGTTCACATCCCTCCATCTTTTAACAACTCCCAAAATAATAATTCCATAACCTATGGATTTAATGGAATTCATCAATATCATCCTGTTGTATTTGGAAAAGTGTGCTTGAAACTCTGGTGTATTTGACTGTATCTTGATAATATTATAGGTATACCCAAAATTGGGTCTGCATTGTTTGTAACTTTTGTGTGTACATATGAGTTAATCCTTGAAGTAACTGTATTGATTTTCCAACTCGTTCTTTTCAGAACTCATAATAATCCTGAAATATTGTTAAATCTGAATGATATGTGGAGTTGTATCTTTATATTATTTTTATTTGCATCATAAGCTTGTACTATTAGATGTGCATTACTGAAACATGCCATTATAGTTGCAATCTTATTCTTCCATATGAAACTAATACCATGAAACTACATTCTTTCAATTGCTAAAAGGATTTGAGATAAGGTTGATACAAAGGACAAGAAGAGAGACAAAGAGATAGATGAAAATGATGGGTGAAGTAAAGAGTGACCATGGTTACAAAATGCCACATTGGATGGAGAAGTTAGTATCAAAGAGATAAGATGCTAGACTAAAGCAATTACAAGAAAGGATAAGAGAACAAGAACATATGTGAAAAATAGAAAAGATGATGGAAACAAGGAAGAAACGTAGAGAAAGATAATTTTGAAGGTTATTAGGCCTCATGAATCAGACTTGATATATATGGTGAAGAAGAAGAAGAACTAGCAGGAGATGTGATTCAAAGGTTGATAGAGCTTTAATGAGGTACAAGAAGAGAGAGAGAGAGAGAGAGAGAGAGAGAGAGAGAGAGAGAGAGAGAGAGGAAAGAAGAAAGGAGGAAGAGAAGATAATTATGGTTTCACAGGAGGTCAGAGAGTTGAATCAAGAGAGTTGGGAAAAGAAAACCGTAGAACAATTTACTACCCATAATATTATAACAAAACCAAGTGTTAAGGAGAAGGTAGAAAATAAGATTCATGAGCCCTGGATGTATATCATCCTACCAAGGACAAGATGACAACAAGAGATAACATAACAACCAAGTCATTGTAATTTAATTTAAATAAATAAGGAAATGCTATATTTTGTAAATGGTGGGTCGTGGCACTCAACCGACTACACCGGCATGTCTGGGTGGCTAGGTGAATGCTAGAGGAGGTGGTGTTTCAGTGCGTGAAAGGGTCGTTGCTTCCGGCTACTTCTGCTCGGCATAGTCCCTTAAGAGCCCCGAGACCAAAATATCGCTCAACTTTGACGGGTGACTACTCTGACTCCATGGCACCTAGAGAGGCCTTGTCCGATCCGGCACCTGGCATACGGACCCTCTACAATAGCCTCTCTCATTTTTTCCTTCTCATTTCGGGTGCTCTCGTTGTCCTACGCTTGCAAACGTGAAATAAATAGCATGAGCGAGCGGTGTAAGGTAAGGTCAAACGCTATATTTTGCAAGCGGTGGGTCATGGCACCGAACCGACTATGCTGGAATGTCTAGGTGGCTAGGTGAATGCTAGAGGAGGAGGTGTTTCAGTGCGTGAAAGGGTCATTGCTTCCGGGCTACTTCGTTTAGGCGTAGTCCCTTAAGAGCCCTGAGACCAAAATATCGCTCAACTTTGACGGTGACTACTCGACTCCATGGCACCTAGAGAGGCCTGTCTGATCCAACATCTTCGCGCATGCATGACCCTCTCTATAATATCCTCTCTCATTTTTTTCCTTCTCATTTGGTGCTCTTGTTGTCCTACTACGTTTGCAAACGCATGAAATAGGCAATGGAGCCAGTGTAAGGTTGTCAAATGCTATATTTTGCAAACGTGGGTCGTGGCACCAAACCACCTATGCTGGCACGTCCGAGTGGCTAGGTGAACACTAGAGGAGGTAGTTTTTTAGTGCACGAAAGGGTCGTTGCTTCCGGGCTACTTCATTCGAGCGTAGTCCCTTAAGAGCCCTGAGACCAAAATATCGTTCAACTTTGACGGGTGACTACTCAGACTCCGTGGCACCTAGAGAGGCCTCTGTCGATCCGGAACCTCGCGTATGGACCTCTACAATAGCCTCTCTCATTTTTTTCCTTCTCATTTTGGTGCTCTCACTGTCCTATTGTTTGTAAACACGCGTGAAATAGTGCAGTTGGAGCCAGTGTAAGGTTGTCAAACGCTATATTTTGCAAACGGTGGGTCGTGGCACCAAACCAACTGTGTCGGCACATCCGGGTGGCCAGGTGAACACTAGAGGAGGTGGTTTTTGGTGCACGAAAGGGTCGTTGCTTCCGGGCTACTTCGTTCGGGCGTAGTCCCTTAAGAGCCCTGAGACCAAAATATCATTCAACTTTGACGGGTGACTACTCAGACTCGTGGCACCTAGAGAGGCCTCGTCTGATCTAGAACCTGGCATATAGACCCTCTACAATAGCCTCTCTCATTTTTTTCCTTCTCATTTTGGTGCTCTCGCTGTCCTACTATTTGCAAACGCACAAAATAGTGCAGTTTGAGCCAGTGTAAGGTTGTCAAATGCTATATTTTTCAAACGGTGGGTCGTGGCACCAAACTACCTATGCCGGCACATCCGGGTGGCTAGGTGAATGCTAGAGGTGGTGTTTTTGGTGCGCGAAAGGGTCATTGCTTCTGGGCTACTTCGTTCGGGCGTAGTCCCTTAAGAGCCCTGAGACCAAAATATCGTTCAACTTCGACGGTGACTACTCGACTCCATGGCACCTAGAGAGGCCTCGTCTAATCCAAAGCACCTCGGTGTACTGACCCTCTACAATAGCCTCTCTCATTTTTTTCCTTCTCATTTCGGTGTTCTCGCTGTCCTACTATTTGCAAACGCACGAAATAGTGTAGTTGGAGCCAGTGTAAGGTTGTCAAATGCTATATTTTGCAAACGGTGGGTCGTGGCACCAACCGAACCACCTATGCCATGCACATCGGGTGGCTAGGTGAACACTAGAGGAGGTAGTGTTTTGGTGAGCGAAAGGGTCATTGCTTCCGGGCTACTTCGTTCGGGCGTAGTCCCTTAAGAGCCCTGAGACCAAAATATCGTTCAACTTTGACGGGTGACTACTGGACCGTGGAGCACCTAGAGAGGCCTCGTCGATTTGGAACCCAGCATACGGACCCTATACAATATCCTCTCTCATTTTTTTCCTTCTCATTTCGGTGCTCTCGCTGTCCTACTATTTGTAAACGCGTGAAATAGTGCAGTTGGAGCCAGTGTAAGGTTGTCAAATGCTATATTTTACAAACGGTGGGTCGTGGGCACCGAACCGACGCCATGCCTAAAAGCACATCCAGGTGGCTAGGTGAACACTAGAGGAGGTGGTGTTTTGGTGCATGAAAGGGTTGTTGCTTCCGGGCTACTTTGTTCGGGCGTAGTCCCTTAAGAGCCCTAAGACCAAAATATCATTCAACTTTGACGGTGGTGACTATGACTCCGTGACACCTAGAGAGGCCTCGTCTAATCTAGCACCTTGGCGCATGACCCTCTACAATAGCCTCTCTCATTTTTTTCCTTCTCATTTCGGTGCTCTCGCTGTCCTACTATTTGTAAACGCGTGAAATAGTGCAGTTGTGAGCAAACAGTAAGGTCACAAACGCTATATTTTGCAAACGGTGGGTCGTGGCACCGAACCGACTACGCCGGCACATCCGGGTGGCCATGTGAATGCTAGAGGAGGTGGTGTTTTGGTGTGTGAAAGGGTCGTTGCTTCCGGCTACTTCGTTTGGGCTTAGTCCCTTAAGAGCCCTGAGACCAAAATATCGTTCAACTTCGACGGGTGACTACTCGGACTCCGTGGCACCTAGAGGAGTCATTTTCAAAATTTACAACTTTTTCAAAATTTACAAATTTTTCAAAATTTACAACTTTTTCAAAATTTACAATATTTTCAAAATTTACAAGTGACTTTTTCAAAATTTACAATTTTTTCAAACAATGTTCAAGCTTCTCTTAGCTTCGAGAATTTAAAATTCTCTACTAACAATGCCAACCACGTGAAGGTGGAAGCTTTTCTGGCACCACTAACCTAAACATAAAATTGTTAGTCAAAGAAATTTAAGTTTCAAATCAAAACCATATACTATCTATATACATGACACACAAAATACACAAATTTAAAATAAAATATATTCAAACTTAAATCTAGATCTTTAAACTAAAATATATATATATATATATATATATATATAAATTGAAACTTGAAATTAAATATATACTAGTATATGAGCATTGTAAATTCATTCCAATGAACCATCAGATCGGATCTACTCGAATAATAGCAGATAAGATTGCTTCATGATCTAACTCGAACCTTCCAAAGAATTTGTTATTAGGTCTTCCTCGATATCTATACAACTAAATATTTGTCGCTAGAACTAGATGTGAATATAAGAGTATTTTCCTGTGTGTCTCAAAGTCTTCAAACACCCAAACAGAGGAGTTTTTTAATGGATACCGTCGAAGCCAAGTTCCAAAGTAACTACCACTGACCTTGTAGGATACTCAATCTCTTCGCCATCTATAATAGGAGAAGTCAACTTCTTTCTTTCCTCGATGCAACGACATAAGAAATAGTCTGCTCCTTCTTCATTGTCTTCTCACAACCATCAGCAAAACACATGTCCTACAAAAATAACCAAGGTTCAACAACTCAAATTTAAATTACATATTAAAATTTCAATGGACATAACTCAATACAAAAATTAAATAAATAACCATAAATACCTTGTCGCACCAAAATCAAAATTTCACAAAGTCCTTGGATGTTGAACTTCATCTCAGTAAAAAGTTGTAATGCTTGTGGAGGTTGATAACTAGGAAGTGGAGTTAGAGGCCTACAAATCCATCCATCCACCCATTCTTGTGAATCACACTCAGCAGTGACAAATTCGATACAAGATGCACAAAAACATGTCAACTTTCTTGTCCATACGGCCCACGAAGTAGCGCTCGAGCTAAAAATGAGTGCATATCATTGGACCTAGTGAGTGTCATATAATCCTTGTAGTTAGCAATATGTTTTTCCTCTATCAACCAAAAATATCTGTAAACTGTGGAATTTTCTTGAGAACCTCGGGCCATGTTGTCAATACACCATTCCACTATGCTCTTTGCATCTTTTAATTTAGCACCATCTTTGTACTTCAACTCTTCTCTTGCAAGAGCTCTTTTCACACATGCCCCTGCACCGTCATGCTCTCCTTTTCCATGTCCAAATTTAGTGAAACTCCAAATATGTTGCACACCCATCTTGACATGCATCTTGCTCATCCAATAAAATATTCGTGCATTCTTAAACTGAGACGTGCAATTATCTGACCATATATAATGTTGTTTGAAGTGGATGTCCCTATCAAAAAGTTTCCATAAAATAACCGGAAACACCCTTGCACAAATTCAAAGAGAATGAGTATGATCATCACCGATATAAAAGTGGTACTCTCTTAAAATTTTTGATCATTCTCAGAGTCGTGAGAATGTAGAAATGCTATATGCACAAAAATGGCAACTTGTACCGAGTTGTAATATTGTGATCAACCTCCATTTGTGGTTGCAATGTGTAATTCTCTGCAAAATCGACCACTGAAACAATAGTACCAATAGGAAATGTGTCTTTGCATAGCTTGAATTGTTCATCCAACCATCGAGCTCTATGTGTATGCCTCGCATACTCATAAACAATTTCATCCTTAAATTTTCTCATAAATTGAAAAATGGGCATTTGTTCTGTAACTAGCTCACACCGTTTCGACTCTTTTCCATCTTTCAACTGGTATGCAACTGATTTATATTTATCAAATTCAACTAAATTATGTCCTATTGTACCTTCAATTTTCTCATGGATGCAACTTTCCAATTTAGGTAATCCGCCGCATGTACTACAACTTCCATCTAAACAATCCTGACTATAAAAAATTGTCCAACTTCTTTTTCACAAAATATAGTAGGAATGAAATCCTTGGAAGATATTGGTGGAACTTGAACACCACATTCTAGATAACATAGTTTCATAATGAAAATAGAACGAATATAAAAATTTAGCATAATGCATCGCAAATTCAACATGTTGCCTACAACAACAAGTGGTGCGAGCATGGTTGATTTTCACATAGAATGGTTTCAACATTTCAAAAAAACGTTGACTAATTTTAATTTCTAGATTCTCTTGTTCAAACTTACGAAAAAATTGAGTTTGAGTCATATCTAAGAAATGATTTGGATGTGGTTCACGATTAGTAGAACCAACTCTCTATTTTATAACATCTCTTGTATTAGGTGAAACTCTAGTGTTATCATGCCAAAATTGAATAACAACTTCTCTTATAAAGATCGAATTATTTTTGTCCTTACGTGGTGCTCTAGCAGAAAATGCCCAAAATCGACATTATTGAGTGATCAAGGATATTACGCCTTTCAATTGCTTTCATTAGAGTTTTTCGATTAACTTGCAACATTCGACTTGTTTGCGTAATCAAACGTTGTTTTTTTATTGATTCACTTACAACACTAGTAGCAAGTACACGACACAATATTACTATCCCTAGTGCATCTCTTGACACCAACAGTGTGATATGCATCATGAAGGTTTTCAACAATTGTAGAGGTTTGACCACGTATGTTAGATGTGTCAATCCTAAGGTGTTTAATGTAGGTCTCATTTTAATCAATTTCATCAAACTAACTAACAACTGACATCTTTGGGAATCATTTAAAATTTCAAAATGATTATCCCAAATTTTAGTGGCTTTTCTTTCTGATTTGTCATTCAGAAAGTTTGTCAGACATTGGTTTCAAAATGTTTTCATCAATTTCAATAAAAAATTAGGTTTCTTATGTAAAATCCTAGGAGGTGTTTTTGTCAAATTTTGCTTGTCTACAGTTTCAACATGAATTTCCTTATTCACATTTTCATTATCTCCTTCAATTTCAACATTTTCTACATCATGAGTATTTAATTCTTCTTCAACATTGACAGTAAAAACTTCTTCATCACGAGTATTTAATTCAACTTCAACATTGACAGTAGAAACATTACCTAGTTCTTCATTGCTTACAATAGTTGGGATTGAAGATGAACCTCTTCTAGATTCACGAAGTTTCCGCATTTGCTCAACATTTTCAATTTTGTTGGCCTCTAATTTGTTTGGTGTTTTTTTACTTAATGACTTCCTTTTTTGACTTCGTTTTTTGTCTCCCATGATGTTTTGCTTCCGGTGATAAGAAAAACGTGCAGAAAAAGACAAAATTTCACAGTAATTCATACGGTAAGGTCAGAGAGTAAAAATCACATGGTAATTTAGACATTGGGATGTGTGTAAATATGATTTATGAACCATGCGAGTGCGCTTTATAAACCGCGAGCGTGCTTTATAAAGTGCGCTCATGGTTTATAAAGCGCTCACGGTATTGTTAAAAAAACCGCGATCGCGGATCTATCTGCCGAACCTAAGCCTCAGAAAATCTTTGTTTTTCCCCAACCAAAGCTATGGAAGGTCATTATGAAGTGCAAAAGGTCAAAAAACCTCAAATCTGCTCTTCCAAAGACTTGAACCATGCTAAAAACTGAAAACATTTCACAAAAATGGTGCCATCACGTAGGGTAGACTCTTAGCTTTGTAGAAATATTGTTTTTAAAGTGAATAGAATAAGATAAATATCATTTTATAATTTCTTACTAACAATAGGTCTTTAAGACATTTTTTCCCGTGAATGTTCATGTCTATGTTTAAGATCAGAATTTTTGTTTCGCTTATCAAAATATGATAAAACTTATACCATCCCAAGTGGACAAATTCTATACACCTTAAAAAAAAAAAAATTGATTTCGATATTTTTAATTTAGTTATGGTGGGCAAATGGAAAGCGCTCCATTTTCTAAATATTTTCAGACCACTTTCACGGAAAAAATCATAAAAAAAAAAAAAAATATTGCTAAAAAAAATACAAAATAAAATCCATCCCAAGATAGACAACTACATCTAACGTTTCACCAAAGGAAAAAAATAACAAGATTTGGTCATCCAAAATGCGGGCAAACGGACTATTTTAATCTTATAAGTTTTTTCAAAAAAAAAAAAAAAGTCATATAATAATTTAAGTATGTTTAATATAGCTAAACTTGTCCATTTTTACAAAAATTAGTATTTTAGAAACTAGATTCCGAATGCTACGATTCATATTTATATAAATTTGATTTTCTAATTTAGAGTGCGAATGCTTAGATTTTAGAATGCATTTCAAATTTGTGTTTCTTCTTCGTTATAGTCTTGTGTTGAAAAATATAGATGATCAAATATTGTGTTCAAAAACCGTAGATCTGGGCCTCCATTTGATGCACATATCCTAGTTGAAGGGATGATTAACCATTTTGATACTTTCATCTGTTAAGTTTCTCCATATTTTGCTGAAATCCTCAAAGAGTATGACAAACCTTTGTTTGTCTTATTCAAGCTCCCACCCAAAAAATCATTCAAAACAACTAATCTTTCCTTGTTTTACCCTCGTTTGACATTGTGTATACCCACAAAAGATTAAAATACATTTGCTAAAGTATGTAGAACAGATCAAGATTTCAAAATGCCTTTAGTAACCCTTGCCTTGCATTGAAAGTATGTCCATAATATAGAATTTACAACTTCTGAAAGTTAGATTTGGAGTGTGGATCATATTTTCCCAAGGCCTTTTCATACTATTTGCACAAATTGATGGATATCTTCATCTCCTTCACCATTTGAGGGTTACAAAATAGGTCCTCTTACCTTTGTTGAAAGGCACAACCTAAAACAATTAGGAAAAGATCAAGTCCTATTTGAGTGCTATCCATCTCTCCACAAATCTGAGTGCTAGTTAGATCATATCCGCGTCTACAAAACAACACACACCATGATCCATCTGTCTTCAAGCTTCATGTCATATCTTTAATGCTGCTCATATTGAAAAGGAGAATAGATCTGGGTATCAACACCAATGAAACCATTATTGGGGACATTCTTAGTTCAATATAATCCATGTTCATACATATTTGAAATATTTGAATGCATATCAAACCCTGGTAATATCTCTTGGAAGTTCTATCTGCAAATATATTGTTAAAGCATCATTCTATACCTAGATTTACAAGGTGTATACAAAGGTTTCAAGTTCTTTCTACAATTTTATCAGTTTCTAATAGTAGTTGCACTTCATTTTCATTTGTGGTTGATAAATTCAAGAAAAAGAAGGTCTGATCTATAAATTTTGGCAAGATTTTCAGTGCTGATAGGTATTTGATAGAGTATTTTAGTGCATTTCAACAACTAGGGTGAAATTCCTTAGTGGTGACTCCATGTTGTTTTGATCTTGATAAATACCAGTGTCTTAGCTTTTGTCATTTACTTTTGGTGTTGTTAATCTCTACAAACCTGGAAGGAAGAAGATCTCTCTTTAGGAGGGACCCAAGTAGAAAGTTATTTCAAGAATTTGGAAAGATAGTTTTAGAGGAAAGAAAAGTTTGGAAGGTTGTTGAAGGTTAGACATCAAGCAAAGGAATATCCATTGGTGAGAGAGATCAGCCTTTAATAGAGGATTATCACTCTTCTTCCAGTGATTCTGATTCAAGCAATCTTCTCATAAACTTGTTTACTTCAACTAGTGAAGGTCCTTCTGTTGTACCTGGTGAGTTCCTTCTTCAATCTACACATGTGTGTTTCAATTCTAGTAAAACTTTCCAAGAAAATCAGCACCTAGAGAATACCAATCTTGTGAACCACATTCTTGAGCCCCAAATACCTCACACTCCTCATCAACTTGTGTCACCCCCAAGATCACCTCCACAAACAACATGGCTCAACCTCCACCTAGGCCTCCATTTTTGGTCAATACCTTTGGCCCAATAAATTTTAGGGGAATGGTTGGTTATCCTAATGCTGTGCCTCAGGATGTTAGAAGTAGATTGCCAAAGTTCCAAGGGAATAATTCCATAACAGGTGATCAGCATTTGAAACTCTTTATTAATATTATGGAGGATTTTGAAATTTGATTTGAAGATATGTATATTAAATTTTTGTCCACACTTTAGAGGAGGATGCTAGGGATTGGTACAAGGCCTTGCCAAATAATTATATTGATTCATGGACTCAAATGTAGAATGCATTCTGATTTTAATATGGTGACAAGACTCGATCATAGATTTCTCTTGTCCAAATTTGAGAATATCAAAAAGAACCCCATTGTATCGTTGCATGACTTTAATATAATATTTAACAAGACATTGAGAATACTAACTATTAATATGAGGCCTTGTGATGAATCTTGTTTAATCAAATATGTAGATTCATTTGATAATAAACCAACCTACTACTTAAGAGACAAGAACCCTACCAATTTAAGGCAAGAATTTACCATGGCACTACAGATTGAAAATAACATTAAGGCCATTGGGAAACCTCTCAAGAGGGATGGTGTAAAGTTGATAAACCTTGAAAAACCTCAAGCTAGCAAGGGTGCTGATTTGGAGGAGGTTATGAAAACTTTGGTAGGGGATGTCAAAGAAATCTCATACAAGTTAGCCGGGAAGAAAAGGAAATTGGGTAGACTTCACAAGGATAGAAAAAAGTAAAAACCATGACATATTTACCAATCATCCTAGGGGTGATTAGAGATCTGATGATAGAGGGAAATGACCCTTGGGGTCTGTAAATAGAAATCCTCAAACACGTGAAGGAAGAGTATTACCTAATCCCCTAATTTCTAGGGTTGTTATTGTTGTTGAGGAAGTTGTTAATATTGATTGGTGTGATAGGTGTTTTCGGCCTCATACTCCATGTGAAGTGGACCAAAAAGATGGTGAAGATAATAATGATGATGGTGCTGACGATGATATCCGCATGGTGGGTTGTTCTTCGGGATCACAAGAAGGAGCAACATCAATCGAGGTAATAAGTGCAAGGATAGCTACAACCTTCTGGGATCGCATCAAATGGGTACAAGTTCTTCTTCCTCTCATATTCTTGAGGTAGATGTAATGCAAGCTTTTGAGAACCCTAACAATGTGTACACACTAAAATTATTTCACACTCCCCTTTGGTCCTCGACAAATAAGCACCCTTTATCACAATCACCTAGCCATAGCCCCCTTTCACCTCACTAATATTAATTTAATTAATTTAATTAATTAATTAATTAATTATCCTCACTATATTTAATATTTAAATATCTTAAATTAATTAATATCCACACATATAGTTCACTTAGACACCTCACCACCCAATTCAACCAAAGACCTATTCTTATCAAGTTGCCATAACTAACTAAGACTTACCCAAACCCTAAAAATCAATACGTACATTCCCTCTAACCACATTCCTACATGCTCACAGGAAACTCCCAATATAATCCAAAGGATAATAACATGTCATCCAAGGAAATCAAGAGGATCTCCTAGTTTAGTAAACCTAGGAAATCCCACCTTGATCGATGTCGGTTACCCCTAACCATCAGGTTAAGTGGACCGCATTCGTTACCCTTTTAACCCCTAAACTACCTTATTCTCAAGGTTGGAAAACATTGGGAAAAGGTTGACAAGAAAGAACACATCTAAGAGAGATAACACATCTTCAGAGAGAAAATTCCAACGAAAACCCACATGCAAGGAAGGAGATTGAGCATCTTCCTCGCACAGCCATCCCAGCCATGATCTAATCTATCCAAGCAAAGAGGAGTGTACATGTAGCCCATGAAAAGCTTTCTTGTAGTTGGTGATCACTTGTAACCTTCAAAACCCTCATCAGCACCTCCATCCCTCACACACAGGCATTTAGGAACAAAATCCAAGTAAGTATAACATCATACTTTCCTAGTTTATTTCATTTTATCATCCATTGTTTATCTTGCCCCTATTTGACCTTCTCCAACATTTTCACCTCCATATACCCATTAAAACCTCACCTAATCCTACTCCAATAACCCAATATTTCACCTCGACTCACCAAATTCCTTTGTGCAATCACAAAGGAGACCACAACTTGTTCTGTGACATTTCTAGATCTCACAGTAACCGGCACCGGTTACACCTAATCATCATTGGTCACCCTTGACCGAAACCAGTGTCTTTATTTGCCCACAAAGCCTAGAATAGAGACCTACCCACCAAATTTCATCTCACCCCTATTCACCTATGATCTATCGGAGACCTCTATCAAACCTGCAAAGACCCAAAACCAATCATTTTACCTCTAGCTTAGCTTGTTAGATTAGATCTATTTCTTATTGTGTTTTAAGTGAGATACCTAAATCATTTTGAATAACAATAGGATTTACTTTGTTTACAACATTAAATTGTTTAAAATAGTGGACTGATAGCCATCTAGGAAGTATCACACTTCTCGGATCTAGCATACGCTAGGTAGTTCACTTCCCATATTGTTTAATTCCTTCTGGTGGTCTTGTTTTCATTATAGGTAGTTCCTCCTAGCCAAAAGGAATCTCTCACGATCAGTTGTGGATCCGAAAGTCATACACATGCAACAACCCATCAACCAACATTTGAACAGGTATTCCTCCTACACCTGTTACCCTATCTGTTTCATCAACACTTCAAAGAAACGATCTAAGAAATAGGTGAATTTTTTGGCATGCATGGTGGGACCCATTCGGGGTTCCTTGCATTTCATTCATTCCTAGGAAAAAATTGTGTGTTTTTTTCCTTCTGAAAAGTGTACACACTAATTTTCTTCCCTAGTAATCCACCTCTTCTTTCTATTTGCTCTAAAGGAAAATTTTCTTTTGGTGTAATTAAAAAGAACCATTTCTTCATGTTTTCTACACTTCGGTGAAAGAGCATCCCTCTTCCTCTTCATCTTATTGTGTAATCCAATTTCACATTTTTGATTTGGGTTTAAAAATAAGTGCATTCCATTCTGATTTATTGCATTAGCTCATATTAATTGAGGGCAACCTATATGGTAGAAGTCATGCCCAGCTGATGGTTGACAAATGAATCGTAATAAAGCACTTCTATCATTTTCTCTTTCTTTGAGTTTTACCAAACCTCACAAAAATTCAAAATACATACATTCTTAAACAACATCCTACCTAGAAGAAGTTGTAGGTGATCACACGATCATGGAATAGTGGGCACCTAACTTGCTGATCTGTCGAGTCATACTTCAGAGTGAAGCCTGCCCCCACCATAACATACCTGAAACCTCACATTTTAGATCTCCTTCTTTGTAGGAAGCCATCCACACCAAAAATCTATTTCACAATTCATATGTTAGTCCCAAAATAGCATGAGCTAAAAAACATAATAGAAAGGACACTCCTAGGATCACATTTTCTTATTGTTTTTGCTTGGCTTGCGTTTTGAGGTGAGAGATCACGTTCGTCACTTATTTTGTTCATCCTTGGATGCTCCTCATCATAACTGGTGTATTTCAGCTTCACCTGAGTGTGCCTAGGCCATATCATCATCATTCTTAGAATTCTAGGTCTGATTCTACATCAGATTTTAATTCACAACCACTTTATTTCATCATGCATGTTTCAAATTTCATAAGAATCTGTCATCGGTTACCTTTGACCACCATCATCTATACCCAACAAAAATTGGTTCCAGTCCTTTTTCTATCCTACACAAAAGGACATTTTTCTTCACTTTCTTCCACTTTTCACAGTCCCTGTCACTGTCATTATTCCCATTGACATTTTAAACATCCTCAGATTTGGCATACCTATCATATTTTACCTTCTACCTCATTGTTTACTCACTGTCATTTTCACTGAAGAATGCACTGGTTACGCCTCATCAAGCGCGCTTTTCCTAGCCGACATCGGTTAGTCTATTTCACATTCCAGCCACCATTTGGTACTTAATCCACTTTTTTTTGCTGATTCAATTGTTCCTACCGGTCCTTTGTGTCATTTATGAGATAAGCAGCCCTACGATCGGTACATTAGTTAGTTCACATGGTGTCAAGACAAGCAAGCACCCTCGTATTTCATGTCAGTTATCAACCACTCCCACCTAGTCCTTCACCACCTTCCATTTTATCACCAACCATGGATCCCATCCAGCCTATTACTATCGCTACCAGAGATGAGGAGTTCACATGACTCCTTGACCAAAACCCTACCACCTTGCAGTTTTACGTTTTCCACTCATCCACTCGAAATGTCTCGGATCACTGATATACGGCATACCCATATCTATCCCTATGACTCTTGCACCCACTCCCACATCGGCCCCATCCGGTTCCGTGTTTCCCGTATCCACCTTACCCCTAATAATTTCGTAGTTAGGTCATATACCCACTATGACTACCACATTTGTTACCTCTGTGGCCATCGTTACATCCACCATACCCTAAAAAACTACCCCAAACAAAACCTCATCCACACCTAATGTCTCCCACATACCCGTAGCTACATTACCACCTCTAGTATTGGTGATCCCTACCCCATTTCAGAATGTGGTCCTTTCTATTCCACAAGCATTAGCCCCTATTGCCACTAGGGTTACCACGACCCTTCCACCCCTATATACATACTATCAAAAACCTCTTGTTTCATCCATCATTCATTCCGGGTACGTACCCCTATTTCACTACCCTCTTCTCCACCAAACTACATGGCAGCCCCACACACTGGAGTGCCACCCTTGTTCTATGCCCAAAACCAACCTCCTCATGCTACAAGAGGCATCCGATCATCACAACCCACCAACGACCTAATTAATTTGATGTTGGACAAGATGCACATTAGAGGCATTAATTTACGTCTCCCATAACAATCTTACCTATCAAAAGATTTGGAACAAGCCTATTTACACATCCATTCCTATCTGTTCATTCCTCGTGCATTGGGAAATGCCTAAATTCAATCGTTTCAATAGCAAAGAAGACCACCACCGTAGCATTTGCGGTTGTTCAAATATGGGGGTTATCGATCACTCATGATGATGCCTTGCTTTTGAGAACCTTTCCCATGTCCTCACTGGACCTACGTTAGATTGGTATAGTGGGTTACCTAAACACTCTATATTCTCATTCAATCAGGTATCCCAAGCCTTCTTAGATCATTTCTCTATGAATATCGTCATGAAGGTTACCATGATCGATCTATATTCCACACATCAAGATGAGGACGAATCTATCGCAAATTTTTTCACTCCGCGCAACTAGATCAATCAACTTACCTTATAATCTGCAACAAACTGAACTCATTGAGCTCTTTAAATAGGCTAGTGCTAGACATATCTCCCGACCTTGCAGGTCCAAACCTTCCGAACATTCGATGAGGCATTCACTATGGCACGAAAGTTAGAGATTCGGGCCATTGAAGAGAAGAAAATCTAATTACGTAATAAGAATTCGGCATTCAAGTTGAATGATACCTCTTCTTCTTCCAAACCACAAACCAATTATTCAAAAGCTAAGGGCACCACTAACACAGTGGTACTCAAGTCCGCCCAACTCATCCATCAAATCAGGCTACACCCTCATCTAATCTCTCACATGTCCAAACTTTTCAATTCAAACGAGAGCAACAAAAATATACCCCAATTGGGGAACCTTACTCTTTTATCTTAGAAAATATTATCAAACCCAGAGCCATCACCCTTCCACCTATAAAACCACACACTAGTTTTAACCCTGCTCGCCCCATGCCCATATGGTATAAAGAACATGATTTCTATAACTATCATCGAGTAAAGGGTCATAGTGATAAAAACTACATCACTTTCAAAATATTGTCCAAGAAATGCTTGAGAAAGGTGAGTTAACTGTGGATAATCCCAATGCCACCCCCAACCAAAATCTACAAATATTCAAAAAACCATTTCCCAACCATGCCCCTTCATCCAATCAAACCAGTGAGACATCAACTCATGATACCCATACCCGCGAGGTTCACGCTATCTTTAACAAGGTACCTGTTGCCTCCCAATTACCCCATATTCCTTCCATAGAGGAGATCCTAGCCCGAAATCCTCCTTCCACATTGGAACCAACCTCCCTTGTTCCTTCACATACGAGCAACACCTTTCATCTACTTCATCACCAATGGAGGGGTCTTTCGCTAACATTGAGCCAATCTCACCCCTAGCTTCACCACTTAGAGAACCTTTACCTATAGTACCTCCTCCACCCATAGAGGAGCTCCCATTGTCTCCTCCACCCAAAAAGGAGCACCCATTGCCTCCTCCACCCACAGAGGCATGCCCATTTGTTCCTCCACTTATAGAGGAGCTCCCATCATCTCCTCCACCTATCATAGACCTAGTTGAGATACCTTTTCCTCTTGGCGAGCATTCTCCATCAGCTACCTAGAATCCCGCCAACCTACTTTTAGATCTCTTACCCATAGAAGCTGAAGCTAGCCAATTCCCCATCTCTAAGAAACATTTTACGGGAATTACCATTAGGTCCTCACCAACTCCACCCATAGACATTTCGTTCTCACGTTTGGTCGATCACTTAGATTATGTGGATAGGGCTTTACTATGGGGGCCTCTTACTCCCCATCTCAACACAGATGTAGAGATCCCTTGCTAATACCTCCACTATCTACCCAAACACATTTCAACCAATCAAACCAAATATAACCACCTCTATCGCAACCCCTTCCATGATACCTGTTAGCACTCAAACCACACCCTTACCCATAACCCAACCTACATCTAAACCCAAACCCACACCTACAAAATTTGCCTCAACTAAACCTATTATCACTTTAGGGGTCACCTCGACCACCAACCTTACTCATCCACCTATTAAAATAGATTTAGCTACATCCTCCAATGTCAATACCACACCTACTCCGACACCCAAACCAAAGAAACAAACTCATCGACCTCATACCCCGACCGCACCAATCACACCTGCACTTGTCTCATCTATCTTAAGACCTCAGTTTCCCAACATGGTCAAGCAACCTTCACCCATCCATAAAACAATAACACAACAACCCATTCCTTTCTCAAAAACCTCTAACCTACCTAGGCACACAACATAACTTACACCCGTACTGCGGTCCTTTTACCACCAATACCTCCAATACCCTCAGCTATTTCTTCAAGACTCACCATAATTCAGTCATTATCCCTCACACCCCAAGCATAACCCATGTCATCTACCTTCACAAAGACCTCATTATCCCCGTGGGTAACTCACCCTCTTCCTCCATCGACTTTTCCTTCTAGACCTCGTACACCCACATCACCTTTACCCAAAAAGGGGAAACCCAAAAATAAAACCCCACTACACCACAATAAGGTAGTCAAAACAACTACACACCCTCCTACCCATCCATCTACTGTACCCCTACCCAAGTAAACAAGACTGATACCTAAAACCACACCGACACCTAAACCCATAGCTCGACCCATTCCTACTCTTCCAAAAATAGTTCCTCAAAATCAACCACACCTGCACCCAAACCCACGTTCACTTCCCATTGTGATCCACTAGTAGGACCCTATGCAAAAATTTTAACCAACCTCCTCGAGACCTGTGTTATCACATTACCGCCACTTCGAACTTACGACCCCTGCAAACCCAAGCCCAAAGGGTTTGATGATACTAAAATTTATGCATACCATCATGTGCCAGGGCATGATGTGGAGAACTACAAGGCCATTAAAACCATCCTTATCCAATTATGTCTACCAAAAATGGACTTTGATGATGATGACCTTCTTCACGAGGATCTCGTTTCACCGACACCCATTCTCACGCTTCCCACTCAAACACCACAACCTCCACCCTCATAGCTCCTAGAGCCAATACCAAGATTTAAAATTAACATGGTTCGCATTAGATAACTTGCCACGCCACCACCCCTATGTCGTTGCACCCAGCTCACCTCACAAGGCTTTTCTCCTCCAATAGGTTTTTTCCCTTCTTGTCGTTATACCACTCATCCTACACCTTCTCTGTTTGCTAACTTCCTCAAATCAACATGATACACATCACTACACATGTGCGTAAGGGAAAAGAAAAAGAAACTAACCTACCAACCAATCATATACCCAACATATCATCCACACCCATACTAAAAATAACTATCTGCGGCCCCACGTACCCCATTTCTAATGGCATCACACATCACACCATGCTCAAACAATTACATCAATGTCCCCTCAAAATGTCCTTATACGACCTCATCCAAACCTCAGAATCCCATCGTCAAGCTCTCATGGAGGTTCTTCGATCTATTGAGGTTTTACCTAATGACCCTACACCCGTACCCTCCATTATCACACCCCATCATGTAGCCTCTCTCACCAAATTACCACCTTCATCTTCACCCCATCTTGTTCATCAATTGGCCACCCTTAGCTTCTCATAGGAAGAGATTTTGCCACACCAAAATGATGACTCGAACCTAACCCTTTTCATCTCCATCCACATTGATGACATACAAGTACATCGTGTGATGATTGATGGAGGCACTAAGCATTAACATCATTTCCTCCCATGCATTTTCTCAAATGTGCATACCTGAAAATTACATGTATAAACATCTGGTCATGTTGCATTCATTCAACAATTCTATCACCTCCAAACTGAGCCTTTGTCATCCTCCATGTTTGCATGGGCCCCACGCTGTTCTAGAATTGTTTTATGTTTTGGAGGGGTAATTCTAATATAACTTGTTGCTTGGTATACTACTGGATGTGTCACGGGTTGCGTTCCTTCCACTTTTCATCGTTGTGTAAAGTTTGAACACAAATGAAATACTTATACCATTCCGGATGACCCATCACCTTTCAAAACATGCAACATGCTTTACTGACCCAATGATGTGCTCATACCTGTCAAGCCGTCTACCTCCACAACCAATACCACTTCACCTACACCTCCACCTACCAGTACAACCGCTGCTTTCACTACACATACCTCCTTCATTCTTATTCTACTGCTATAACCTCCAAGGCTGATCCATTAGCTTCCCAATCTATAAACTCCACCTCTACATCAACCTCGACACATCATCCATTCTAGCTACCTACTACCAAGTACTCATCCCTTGGAAGGTGTTTTTCAATTCCTCACTCTGGGGAGTACCGCCTTATATATAGTGTTAACACATTCCTTACTCCGCAGAGTACGGAATCCTTCACCAACACCCTGCTACGATCACCATAGAGGAGAACTCCTCCTTTATGGTCCTCCTCATCTTTGTACTAGTATCACATATGGGGACTTGATACTACCACTTACACACCTAAAACACCATCACAAACCTGCCCATTTTACGTTGACTTCCAATCACTTACCAATTGTTGTTTCGCCCACACCTTCCTACACCGTTGTGTGTGGAAGGGTTTTGGTTTTGGATTTTACAAGCAAGGACGCCATACCAATATTCCATGTACCACTTGTAAACATAACGACCATAGCGGTATTGGCTTCCCCAAACCTCCTACCAAATAGGCCCACATTGAACTCATTGAGGACCCTAGCCCTTCTCCACCTTCATCTTCATCACTACCTTCACCCGCTCCACCTTCATCACCACCCTCAACGACAAAGTCGATGGATCCTGAATCTATCCCCCTAACCCTTTTTTTTCATAAACACCATTTCCTTGGGGCCTTTGAATTATAAACACGAAGGCAAGGCCCCTTCCACTCTTCCATTCCTATATCCTGAAATAATCGACGATGACACACCTACAATTAACATTGTTCAATGTCAGGATGATGAATCCATACTCACCTACCTTGGTGTAGAAGACTCATATATTCATCAGTCATTACCCTCTGAGATGTAAACCATGTTGAATCTATTGACTATTGAGATCAACATTCATACTTAGATGACCCGCACATCCTAAAGATTAGACAATCTTTAGATGCTTTGCGAACAAGAAGCCATCACTTCTTTTCTCCGAGATCATAACCATGCTTTTGCTTGGTCTTATATAGAGATGCCGGTATTGACCCCACCATAGTGGTCCATAATATCGTAACCATTCCCGATGCCAAACCTATCAAACAAAAGCTGAGGAAAATGCACCCTCGCATTGCTCTTCTCATCAAAGAAGAACTTCAGCACCTTCTTTTTGTTTCCTTCATCTTACCCATTAATTATCCTTGTTGGATTTATAACATTGTCCCTATTACTAAAGTAATAGGGGACTCGCATTTGCACAGACTTCTATGATGTCAACCTAGCCTCGCCCAAAAGATGAGTGTCCTTGCCTAGTATTGATCATCTAGTTGACGACCCGGTCATGAGATGATATCAATCATGGATGGCTTCTCCGGTTATAACCAAATTTCACTTGCCACAAAAGATCAACACAAGACAACATTCATCACCCCTCGGGGACCTTTCGCTATCACATCATGCCTTTTGGCCTTAAAATGATGGTGCCACATATCGCGATGCCATGACTTACATCTTCCATGATATCATGTATCATATATTATAAGATTATATGGATGATCTCTTGGAAAAATGTAAATGTCACTCCAAACACCTTGCCATCCTTAAAACAATATTTGACCGCCTCATTAAATATTACATCTCGCCTTGACTGAGAAGTGCGTCTTCACGGTTCTGTTAGGAAAGCTCCTGGGATTTATTATTTCCCTCCATGGTATAGAATTTGACCCTGTTAAAGTCAAGGCCATCCTCGAAATGCCTCCACCTGCTAACCTTCACCAACTCTGTAGCCTGCAAGGTAAATTATAGTTCATTCATCATTTCATTTCACAATTATCTTATTGGTGTCAACCATTTCATCATCTGCTTTCAGAAGGATGTCTCCTTTAAATCGGATGATGACTATCACACAAAGCTTTTGAGGCCCTAAAACAATACCTTCTCCAACCACCTGTACTCATTCCACCTAAAATGATCAAACTTTTTACCTATACATATCCGCTACTGATCATTCCTTGGGAGCCATGCTCGCTCATCATGATGAAAAACACAAGGAGTAGGGGTTTATTACATAAGCTACACTCTTTTTAGACTATGAAACCCAATACGACCATCTAGAAAAACTTTTCTTATCCTTAGTTTTCATTTCCACCAAACTCGCCATTACCTACTCAACCTTAAAACCTATGTCACGACTAACAACAATCCTTTACACCTCATGTACACCAAACCTTATCAAAATCAACATGCCGCATGATGGATTATGCTTTTAGCTGATCTTGACCTCAAATTCATTCATCAAAATTCTATCAAGGGCCAAGCTATCACCGACCAACTGAATGTCAAACCTATTTCTAGGGATCAACCTCTAATTTTGACTTTCCCATGAGTGAGTCGATTACATTACTCTTTCCTGCACGAACCCCCTTACAAAATGACATTATTCTTCGATAGTTCCAAGTGTCTCGCGTGGGTTCGGGGCTTGTATTATCCTCATTCCTCTAGATGGAGAACCTATTCCTTTGTCGCTCAAACTAGACTTTGAATGCATCAACAATATTTCTAAGTACGAAGTGCTCGTACTAGCTCTCCAAGCCACATATGCCCTAGATGTAAAATCAATCCACATCTTTGGTGATTCACAATTGGTCATAAACCAAGTCAATGGTATGTACTAATTTTGTAACGAGATACTTCAAAAGTATAAACAATATGTAGACATACTTTTGACCACCTTTGATCATTACACCCTTCAAACCATGCCACGTTCAACCAACAAATTTGTAGATACCATGGCCTACTTAGCTTCCCAAATACCCGCTTCACCCACCGATTCTAAAATCTTTGTCACCATACAATTCCTCCATTCACCTTCTTATTTACCTCATGATGTTTACTCAATCGGAAATGACACCCCGACCGAGTGACATTTGGTATAAACAATACTCACTACCTTTCTCTCTCCATCTTATCTCCTAATCTCACCCGTAATGGATGACGCGTCTTCCTTAAAAAGGTCTCTCATTTTCTTATTATTCGAATTAATCCTATATAAGAATGGATTTGATGGTATTCTCTTATGATTCCTTATAAGTTCATAAATTCCTTATACCATTAAGGAGGTTCATGATGGCATATTTTGAGGTCATTTTAGTGGCCTTGCTATTGCTAAGTGTATTCTTCTCCTAGGCTATTACTAGTGACCCTTAACCATGATTATTGTGACTTTGTCAAACATTGTGTAAAATGCCAACAAAATTCCAACCTTCATCATACACCTAGTCATGCCTTATAGGTCACTCATGACCTTTGGCCCTTCTCTCAATAGGGTTTGGATATTGTTGAAGAAATCAATCCTCATTCTTCCCAATGCCATCAATGGATCATAATCGCTACTCCGAATACTACACAAAATGGGGTGGAAGCCATACCACTCATCTCCACATAAAGCCGAGAAAATATGTGAGTTCATTAACCATCACATCATTTTTCACTTTGGTGTTCTTCATCACCTCATCACCTGCAATGGAAAATAATTCAAAAATAAAACATTGCAAAAAATGTGATGCCTTCAACATTCAGCTTTAGTTTCTCGTCACCTTATTACCCGTAAACCAATGGCCAAGCTGAATCCACTAATAAAACCTCAAAAAATTCTCATGAAATTGTTTGACGATACTAGGAAGGATTGGCATACGCACATTCCTTTTACCCTATGGCCATACCGCATTAGTATTCACACTTCCATAGTGGCCACACCATTTTCTCTGGTCTACGGTACAAAGGCTGTTCTGCCTCTCAAAGTCTAGATCCCCTCACTCCACATTTCTCTCTATGACATGCTTATTGATGATGACTTTTGTCAGGACCGCTTAGCACAACTAGAGTTATTAGACGAATGTCATCTTAACGCTTTGGATCACCTTCAAGTTTACCAACAACGTATCAAACGTGCTTATGACAAACATGTTCATGAATGAACCTTCCAAGTCGGTGACCTTGTCTTGAAATAAAATCAACACGTAACCAAAGTAGAAAAAAGTAAACAGGGAAAATTCGCTCCTAATTGGCTTGGACCATACATAATAACTCATACCTATGGATTAGGTGCCTATCATTTATCCTCACTTGATGGTAAACTAGAACCTGAGCCTCTTAATGCATTACATCTTCGTCCATTATATTTTTTACTTTTTGTCCTACCTCACCATTTGTCTCTTTACTGTGCTCGTCCTTTAAGCACTATCCACTCCATATACACATCCCTAATGATTAAACAAGAATCATGTGAGTACCCATCACTTGTTATCTTCTCTTGAATATATGTACCACGGCATCTTGCACATAAAGCATGATTCTCATGGATACTTTTGTCTACGTGAAGATGGGATCCCATGGTCATTCTACATTTCCTTTTAAACAAGAGTCTTATCCTCCACCTTTGTCTTGTCCATAATTTCAAAGATCTCACATGGGACCAAACTTCTTGACTCAAACTTTTAATAAAATATGACTCCCTCAAAAAGACATCTTCCTCTCTGCAAAATTGTTGTTATAAATAAATGGTCCTGAAGGACATCTATGTGACGCTTTAAAAAAAAATGAGAGAAAATGAAGCTTCCTACATCGATCAACTTCACGAAGACCTCAAGGAGCACCATATTCATTATCCCATATAGATTTCTCGCATCAATCGGTCTATTAAAACAAAAAAATTAGTCATGGACTTGCCCACTTGTGACCTAGGACCCCTCGCCCAAGGGCCCTGTCACTCAAAACATATAAAATTCACTACCTTTCACCTCACCATTTCTACTCTCATTTCCTCAATTTCCTCAAGGAAATATTGGAATTTAGACATTTGGTGATCCTATGACTACCATCGTCATAGAACATGTCAATTGTGAAATGTCTTTTAGGGTCTTATGTTCCTCACCTCCTCCAAGTTATGATCTACTTGGTATGATCCTACCCAATCAGGTGGATTTATTGCCCCCTCTTATCTTTTAACAATCTTCATTTACATTTTGATTACCTAATACAAGACTTGGTCCTCGATGCTTACCTTTGCGGTAATCCTCCCCTTTCACCATAATCACCTTCACCTACAACCTTTTACCTATAATCTACCCGCACCTATTAAACATAAACCCACAACATGCCCAAAAACCTACTAACTCATTTTCATATTCTTCCCTAGCTCATGGGAGAACTACATCGGCCTGAGGTCCCTTTTCACCAGGACTATGTAGGTAGCACTCTGAGGGCATGGGGCCCTTGGAGGTTAGCTCAGCCATTTTCTACCCTAAAAAAATTCATCAACCATGCCTAACTCACCATTTACATCACATTTCACTTAGTTCCCCTTTTATAACAAAATTGGAAACTAAGCCACATACATAAAAATTTGCTTACCACAACATACATTTATTACACCTACCATCCCTCTATCATCACTATGCATAGATTATACAACATTTCACATATGACCCATAGTATCATTCATTGCCAAAATAATGAATCATAACTAAACCTACTTTCAACTCAACCATGCCTATAACCTAACTCAATCCATGCTTAACCAAACCCGACTTGATCCATGCCTAACAAACCTAACTCCACCATGCCTACAAAAACCTAACTCAACCATGCGTAACAAACATAACTCCATCATGCCTAAACAAACCTAAGTCAACCATGTCTAATCAAACCTAACTCAACCATGCCTAACCCGACCTAATTCGATCAATGCCTAAACAAACCTAACTCGATCCATGTCTAAACCAACCAACGAATCAATCTATTCCTAACCAACCTGACTCGATCCATGCCTAAATCAACCTGACTCCATCATGCCTAACTCACCTACTTTCCATCCATATCAAAATAACAAATCAAAATCTCATCAACATATCAACAAATCAAAAAATACCATGTATCTCATCATATAAATAAATCAATGTGTATCTCAACCTCACCCCACCCTTTACCTTGCTCCTTTACCCCATCTAAGCATTTACCCAACCCATTACCTTACCTTTCCTAACCTCGTCACTTCCTACCTCCATTTTTCCTCCTTTGGGGACTTATTATTCTTTTACCCCTACCTTGACCTTACCCGTCTTTGTGACCTAGATATTTAGACCTGGACCATCACTAGTGACCTTTGACCTCATGTGTTTGTTATACCTTGCACTATTGTTACCTGTGTTGATTGACCTAATGACCTTACCTAGCCTATCATTGTGACCATTTATCCCGACCCTACCTTTGGTGTACCGAACATACCTAAATTTTCCGCACCTAACCTATGTTGTGTTTCGACCACATCTTATTTTTTGTTAGCGTAAACCAATACAAGCTACGCAACGAAAATGGGTAAAATATAGACACTAAAATTAGGTCACACTCCCCTTTGGTCCCTTGACAAATAAGCACCCTTTATCACATTCACCTAGCCATAGCCACTTTCACCACACTAACATTAATTTAATTAATTTAATTCATTATCCTCATTATATTTATTATTTAAATATCTTAATTTAAATAATATCCACACATATAGTTCACTTAGACACCTCACCAAGCCAACTCAACCTAAGACATATTCTTAGCAATTTTCCATAACTAACTAAGACTTACCCAAACCCTAAAAATCGATGCCTACATTCGCTCTAACTACATTCCCGCATGCTTAAAGGAAGCTCCCGAGAATAATCCATGAGATAATGACACATGATCCAAGGAAATTAAGAGGATCTCCTAGTTTAGTAAACCTAGGAAATCCTGCCTTGACCAACGCCAACTACCCCTAACTATCGTTGGTTAAGCTTCGAACCACTATCGGTTACCCTTTTAACCCCTAAACTACCTTATTGTCAAGGTTGGAAAACATTGGAAAAAATGTTTACGAGCAAGAACACATCTCAGAGAGATAACGCATCTTCATAGAGTGAATTCGGCAAAAAAAACTGCATGCAAGGAAAGAGATTGAGCATCTTCCCCTACACAGCCATCTCAGCCATGATCGATCTATCCAAGCAAGGAGGAGTGTACATGCAGCCCATGTAAAAGCTTTCTTGCAGCTGGTGATCACTTGCAACCTTCAAAACCCTCATTAGTACCTCCATCCCTCACACACAGGCATTCAAGAATGGGATCCAAGTAAGTATAACATCATACTTTCCTGATTTATTTCATTTCATCATCATTTTATCATCCATTGTTTATCTTGCCCCTAATTGACCTTATCCAACATTTTTACCTCCATATACCCATTAAAACCTCACCTAAGCCTACTCTAGTAACCCAATATTTCACCTCGACTCACCAAAGTCCTTTGTGCAATCACAAAGGAGACCACAACTTGTTCTGTGACATTTCTAGATCTCACAAAGTAATCGGCACTGTTACATTCTGACTAACCACTTTGTTAGTCACCCTTAAATGACTTGGTCTCTGTATTTTCCCACACAGCCTAGAACATAGACCTACCAACCAAATTTCATCTCACCCCCATTCACCTGTGATCTACCTGAGACCTCTATCAAACTTGCAGAGATCAGAAACTAATCATTTGACCTTTGGATTATATTATAGCTTAGCTTGTTAGATTATATCTATTTCTTATTGTCTTTTAAGTGAGATACCTAAATCATTTTGAATAACAGTAAGAATGTATTTGTTTCTGACATTAAATTATTTAAAATAGTGGTGAAAGCCATCTGTCAGGAAGTATCACACTTCCCAAATCTAGCATACGCTCAGTAGGCGGTTCACCTTTGCCCATATTGTTTAATTCCTTTTGGTGGTATTTTTTTCATTACAAGTAGTTCCTCCTAGCCAAAAGGAAGCTCTCACGATCAGCTATGGATCTGGAATTCATATGCGCGGAACAAACCATAAACCAACATTTGAGCAATTATTCTTCCTATGCCTGTTACCCCCGTCTGTTTCATCAACACTTTAAAGAAATGATCTAAGAATCAAGTGAAACACAATGAATTTGAATAGTTAAGAGATTTGATGATTAAGAAGTATGATGGCGTATCCTTTGGAGGAAGATAGACAATTGTTAATGAATGTTGTTGTGGATCAAGAGAAATAGTCTAACACAAGGAGCAATGTTGTTAAGGGATTTGGGCCTCAAGCCAAACCTAAAACACCCTTGCCTATGAGTATTCCCAAAGAATCTCCTAGAAGAGAAACACCTACCAAAAGCTTTGCTATCCCAAGTAAAAATTACAGTCCTCCTCATGCCCAAACTGCCAAGAATCCCTTGCCATCTAATGAATCTGCTTGTCTCCATTCCAATGTTGCCTTGCCAAAGAATGTTCCCTATGACATAGCCCAAGTATTGATCCAAATCAAAGTGAGTGTTCCAATCATTGAGTTGCTTAGGATTCCTAAGCACAAGAAGAGAGCATTTGAGTACTTGGGATTGAAAGAGGAGAAGAGTACCCCAAGAAGAAATGTAAACATTGTTAAAACTCCTCCTCAAATCATTGCAGACCTTGAAACACCACTAGCATTAGAGGATCTTGGAGAAATACCTGAGGTATACTTGGGGACATCCTTGGTTGATTCCCAATTGAATGTTGATCCATTCTTTACAACTTTGATCATAAAGGATAGACTACTTCATAATTGTATGTTTGATTTCGGTGCATCATGCAATGTCATGCCTCTAGAAGTCATGAATGAGTTGGATATCAAAGTGACAATAGCCTATGGAAAGTGTACTACCATGGACTCAAGAGAAGTGCTAGTAGTTGGTTGTGTGAAGGGTTTGGTGGTATAACTAGCTGCCTATCCAAGTAAGAATTTGAAACTTGATGTTATGATTGTTAATTACCCACCAAATGGGGTATGCTTTTATCAATAAAGTGGGCTGCAAGTGTTGGTAGGACTATTAAAATGGACATGTCTTTTACTAGTATTCCCATTGAAGGCAGCCTTTTCAAGCTCTATGGAGAAAAGAAGATGTTACACCTTATTGAAGATCCCAACAATGCTTCTATGAGGTGTTGTTTATTGATGTTGATGCTTTGATAACTTTGTTGGGTTTCTGATGGAAAAGAGAACAAGATGGATCAGTCAAAGTGCCTTAAATAGGTAGGTTTCCTTGGACCTTTATATTTGATGGATCTTGCTCCAAATTTGGAAATGGTGCTGGTATAATTCTGATTTCTCCTAACTTGGAAGAGTTTTTTTCCTTGAAGATTAATTTTGAATGTGCTAACAACATTACCTTGAGTATGAAGCCTTGTTGTTGGGTCTAATAATTGCATGGATGTATGGTTTCGAGGAAATCATTGCAAAAGGATATTTAGAGCTAGTTGTCAAGCAAATAAGAAAAGCGTATGCTACAAAAAATTAGCGGATGGAATTGTACAAACATGCAGTTTGAAATCTAATTGAGATGTTTGATTCCTTCAAAATTGTGCATCATGACAGGAGTTTCAATGCTATTGCATACAAGTTGGTAGTGTTTGGGTCGAGATTTGTAAATTGCACTTTTTCACCTTATTGTGAGTACAATATTGAAGTGTTAACTAGGCCACCTGTCCCTGACAACATCAAGCATTGGCAAGTGTTTAATGATGATTCCCAAGTGCAATGGTTATTATAAAATCAAGGTGAGTTTTCAGATTAGAATATTGATTAGGAACTAATGGTGTGTGTGACTAAAGGAAGAGAGACTTTTTTGGAAAGGATATTATCCAATTGAAAACTAACACCATTCCTAGAGGTATTGTTGTACTTGAGTCTAATTTTGACAATGTTGATTGCATCATCAATAGAAACATGTCTTCCTCAAGGGATGTGGAAGAGCATAATTTGGGAACTAATGATAAACCAAGAAAAGTTTGGTTGAGTAGCAATATAAAAAAAAAAAGAAAAATAGTCCTATGTTCAAATATTGAAGAAATATGAAGACTGTTTGGCTTGGTCTTATTAAGAGCTAAAAGAATATAAAGAGGACTTGTTTCAGCATGAGATTCCTCTTAAAACAAATGACAAGCCCTTCAGACAAAAGTAGAGGCAAATTAAACCAATGTTCTCAATGAATATGCAAGATGAATTGAAGAAACTGAAGGTGGGAGGGATCATTCAGCTCATAAGGTATTCATCTTGGGTTGCAAACCTGTGCGGTCGAGAAAGAAAATGGAGATATCAGACTTTGTGTAGACTTCAAAATCTAAATAGAGCTTCATTGAAAGACAATTATCATTTTCCAAACATGGAAAAATTTCTACGATTCTTGAATGGATTTGAATTGTTGTCCACCTTGGATGGTTTCTCTAGCTACAATCAAGTTGTTGTCAAGGAGTCAGAAAGATTTAAAACTACCTTTACCACTCCTTAGGGAACATATGTCTATGTAAGAATGCCTTTTGGTCTCATGAATGTTGGAGCTACCTTCAAAGAGAAATGGATTTTTATTTTTTTGGTTACATAAATGATTTCATTGCATTTTTTTAGGATGATGTGACTGTGTTTTCAAGGAGCAGAAAAGATCACTTGCAGCACTTGGAAATAATGTTGATCAGATGTAGAGAATATGGCATTTCTCTCAATCCAAAGAAGTTTCATTTTGAAGTGCAAAAGGCCAAGTTGCTTGGTCATATTTTTTCAAAGGCTAGTGTCATGATTGACCCTGAGAGGATAAAAGCAATAAGAAAGGTTCCAATTCTAAGAACAAAGAATGGCATCTAATCCTTCTTTGGGTAGATCAATTTCATTAGAAGGTTTGTGTCTAATTTTTCTGAATTGACTCTTCCTATTACATGCATGTTAAAGAAATACCAAGTTATCAAATGGGAGGAGGCTACTATTTATGGTTTTGAAGGAATCAAAGAAGCATTGAAACCTGCACTTGTCTTAGCATATTTGAATTACAAGAAGCCTTTCCAAATCTTCTCCTTTTCTTCTGAAAATACCATTGCATCTATTTTGCTACAAAAGGATGAAGATGGGGCTGAGAGGCCTATTGCCTTCTTTAGCAAGGATTTACAGGCTATTGATTTAAAGTACACAATCAAGAAAAAATAAGCATTTACCTTGGTGAAAGCAAAAAAGGTTTATAGACCTTATATCTTAAGTTTAAAAGTTGTTGCTTATGTTCCCCACACCATGGTGAAATAAATCTTATCATAGATGGAGATCTCAATCAAAATATTTAGATGGGTGAATAGACTATAGGAATATGACATGGATATCCAAACCACAAAGTTGGTAAGAGGTTTGGGTCTTGTTAAGCTCATGGCTAAGAGAAACTTGTAGACTGTGGAAGTGAATGAAGTAGAGGAAGAAAGGGAAGATGTTCTTGAGAATTTGGTAATTTCTAAGTGGTACAAGGATGTAATCTTTTACCTTAGACACCTATGTTGCCCTGATCATTTAAATAAAAATAAGAAAATATCCCTCAAGCTGGCTTTTCAAAAATACATCATCACTGAATTTGGGCTAGCTTGGAAGAACCCTAAAGGTGTCCTCTTGAAATGTATAACTGAAGATGAAGCTCCCAAAATAGTTTCGATTTCCATGGGGGAGTTTGTGGAGAACACTTTCTGGAAGTGTTACAACAAAAAAATTTGAGAGTTAGTTATTGGTGGCCAACTCTCTTCAAAGATGCAACCCTAGCTGGTAAGAAAATGTGAAAGTTGTCAGCGTTTCTCTAGAAGAATGAAAGCTTCAAGCTCCCTTCCTTTACACCCTGTATCAATTGAAGCTCCTTTCAAACAATGGGGAATAGACTTCATTGGTGAGATTTAGACCCTTCTAGTGTTGGACATAAGTGGATCCTTGTAGCCAAAAATTACTTCACCAAGTGGGTAGAAGCAATCCCCACCAAGAAAGCAACACACCAAGTTGTTATGGACTTCTTGTTGAATCACATCATATGTAGATTTGGTGTGCCAATAAATATTGTTATTGATAATGCCATGTGTTTTAGAGCTAAACCCTTGATGGAAATGTGTAAGGAGTATGGAACCAATCTAACTTATGCTTCAAACTATAACCCTCAAGGGAATGGACAAGCTGAGTCTAGCAATAAGAACTTGTTGAAGATCATTAGGAGAACATTGGAGTTGAACAAGAGAAAATGGGGTGAAGCAACTGAAATTTTCCATTTGGGCTAATAGAATCATGACAAAAGAGATACTAGTAAGAGCCCATTTGAGTTGGTGTATAACTCAAGATTTACTACCCTTACATCTGCAATTATCTTTATTTCAGTCTATTCAACAAATTGAAGATCAAGAGGTCATTCCATATAAAGCAAGGATTAATTGGATTTTTGAGTTGGATGAAGAAAGAAGAGCATCCCACCAAAGGTATGTCAGATTTAGAGAGAATTTGAAGAGATTGTTTTACAAGAAGGTCACTCCTAGGGATTTCAATTTTGGAGAACTAGTTTTGTTGTGGGATAGTAGGAATGAAGATAAGGGAAAACATGGTAAATTTGATGCATTGTGGATGAGCCCTTACTCCATTGATATAAGAATCGGTGAAAATACCTTTTTTCTCAAGGACTTAGATGGGGAATTACTTGACCTAGCTATTAATGCCAGAATTTGAAGCATTTCATGGATTAATCACCAAATTTGAGGTATGTATCACGTGTATAGTGTATAGTCTTTGTTTTCTTGGCTCTAATTTTTTTGCTTTTGTCGGTTTGTGGTTTTCCCAATTCTTGGCAGCCATTTTTTGTTGATTGGGTCTAGTTTTTCTACCCTACATTTTTACTCCGTTTCCCAATGGTTGTTTTTGGCACTTGGTCTGCTTCTTTTGTTCTTGTGGCACTTGCTGGGAGTGCCCATCCTCGAGTAGGAGTCGATGTTGGTGCCACTTTTGAGCTTGCATCATTTTTCCCTAAATTGTTCCTTCATTCTGTGTGCTCTAAAATTTTTTTCTCTCAAATTGGTGGTCTGAAAATTTTCCATCCAGTTGAATGCCTTGAAATGCTCACAAACTTGTTGTTTTTCCCCAATTTGAAAGAAATTTACATGTGTGCCCTGTTTTGTGCCCTAATTTTTCCAAAATCTGTGGGCTCTACCATTTTTCCTTTTTCCCAATCGTGGAAGTTTAAAATTTATTGATTTGCACTTATATGCCATTGAAAATCCAATTCCATGATAAAAATGCTTTGAAAACATGTTTTAGTTGGTTCAATTTCAAGAAATTTATCATCCTTAGTGAAAAAGTTGAATTCATTTTCTATGTTTTATGGTGATGGATGGGCGTTATTTACCCATCAATTTCTTCTTCAACATTCATTGATAACGTGGCTTGTTCTAATTGGCCGAGGGATGGCGGAAAATTGTTTTAACTTATCGCTTTTTGATTTTTTGGCAAAAGGTAGAATTTGGTCCCATGGCTGCACTTTACTTTGATTGGTCCTAATGTGCTTACGTGGCGTGTTTTGATTGGAGGAGGAGTGGCGGGTCTTTTTGTGCCTTAAGGCATTTTGGAAAAAGAGTTAAATAGCAAAGAAAATGCCTAGGGCTTTGCAACAAATCAAAATGGAACACGTGGTGGCTTTAGAGCCAAGGACGAAATTGTGGGTGGCGGCTTCTTTTGAAGTTTTTGAATTTCTTTGGATTACAAAAATACATGATTGAAGCACGTCAATATATTACTATCTCATCCAAAGTGACTCCTCCCCTATTACAAATTTTGTAGGTGTTTTGAATGCATCCACCATAACTTCCTTTGAAACATCTCCAATACCCACTCTTAGATCAGAATACCACGACCTACAAATTTTTATCACTTCTCAAGTCAATGATATATCTATCAAAAGAGTTATGATTGATAGCGGTGCCACTATCAACATTATATCCTCCCTAGAATTTGATAAACTTAGACTACCTAACATAGTTGTTTCTCAAACCCCAATCCTATTACGCTCATTTAATGACACAATTGCACCCACACTAGGCACTGTCATATTACAACTTAAAGTTGGTGTTGAAACCCTACTATAACTCTTCTACATCATAGAAGGAGAGTTCCATTATAATATTTTATTAGGATTCCCTTTAATACACAGATGCACTGAATTCCTTCAACTCTCCATCACTACCTTAAATACAAACATGAAGGCCAGACTTATACTATCCCCATTGACCTAAATCCATTTGTTGAATGTTATATGATGTATCGTCCAAATGATGTATTAGTACCTAAATCCATATCTAAATCTTTTGATCAAGTATCCACTATAAGATCGGTACCTTATTCTAAACTATCAAATAATTCCTCTATTACGTAATTTGCGAAATGTCTCACTCTCGGGGAATATCACCTTCTATGCTTAAATATTTTCCACAACCAAAAACATACATTCACCCTGATAAACAACCCATGTACAATCCGATGTGGGAGATGTTATCTCTTATAGACCAGCATACCTTAAAACAAATCTTGTTTATGGCGGGTTTGATAAACCACCATCCCAATCAACCAAATTACACCATGTAACACCATTCAAGTCAAATCTCAAATCCCTTGATAATCCTAAATTATCCCGCTCGTACCTTCTTTGTTGTGCATGGAAAGGATTTTTCCTTGGGATTTACAAACAAGGAATACATGATCAACCCGTCTTATGCACCCTTAAGCCATATGAGAAAAATGTCCTAGGTTATAGAAAATTCACCCCTAAAAATTTTGAAGCCCCTTCATCTCGAGAAAGAAATCCCGTATCCACTTTTGGATTAGAATTGTAATCGCCCACAAAACTTAAGGATTCCATAGATATAAATGACACTATATCTATCCCAACAAAAATTTTTATATTCAACACTATATCCTTAGGACCACTCACATATCAATCAGGAAACTTTGTCAAATCATTTTCACTTCTTTCACCACACATGATTGAAGAAAATTTACCTGTCGTAGATATCCTTAAGTGTCAAGATGATTAATAAATTCTCTCTCACATGGGAGCTAAAGAACGCTTTCTTCATAAATCTTTACCATTTGATACATTAGCTCTTCTAAATAAATCCACTATCGATGTTAACATTGTAACCTCAAAGGACCCTCACATATTAAAAACCGATCAAAGTATCAATCGACAAGAATTACACGACTTAAGCTCTTGTTAACGAAATATCATGAGGCTTTCGCTTGGTCATATAGTGATATGCCAAGAATTGATCCCAACACAGTCATACATAACATCATCACATATCCTAATTCCAAACTAGTTAAACAAAAGATTCGTAAAATGTATCCTCGTATCACTCTCCTTGTTAAAGAATAATTGTAGCATCTCTTTTTACCAATTTTATCGTTTACAACCAAATTTGTATTTTTCTTACAAACAATCTAGTCTAGCATTAAGTAAAAACACATATTGATTTCATTATGAACTTTATCGGAAGAAAGTTCTTAATTGTGACATAAATATCAAGTTTTATTCCACCGAATATCAAGTTGTAAACATTTTTACTAAGCCCTTATGTGCTCCAAAGTTCTATGAATTATGTTCCATGTTGGGAATTTCAGATTTTAGCTCTTATGATCATGTGAATTTTTTTATCTTCACCTTTGAATCACATGAGTTTTAGCCTCTCAAATCTTCCTTGAGGGGAAGATAAGAAATTATCATGTTGCATGTTTTTCTTAAGAAATGACATCTCTTATTGGCTTGATTGTGTGAAATTGGAGACTCCCTAGACTAAATCCATTTTTTAAAACTAAATTGTCATGTTATGTGAATTTTACATGTAATTCCCAGCAGGAATTAGATATTAGAGGTTTTTTGTTTTATAAAACTCCATGATATTATGTAATACTTCATCCTTAATCACTTTATCTTGAGAATTTGGTTTGTTCAAATGAACTACATTGTTTCTATAACATTTGGGACAATTTCTATGTGTCACATATTCTTGAAGTCCAAGGAGAACTAAATTATTATACCATGGATTTAATAAAACCTTTGGATTAGTTTCTATTGTTTGTAGCTTGCTCAAACCTATGACATCTTGCAAAGTATTACATCATGGAGATGTAAACCCCACAGGACATTGTTGTAGTGCACCGTCAAAGTACAAAATCTATGGAATAAGTGTTTTTGTTGCATGCTAGCTTAAATTAATTCATGGTTTATGGATTCTAATTTTTTTTGTACCAAAATGTGACTTGGTATGTGTTATTTGGAATAAAATTTGTTTTTGACATAGAAATGCAAGTTTTAATGTCTCCTAGTTATCATTAAGGGGGAGTGTTGGGTTTATAATATTAAGTTGGAAAATACTTGTTTAGAAGTCTTATAAAGACTGTATTTTTTTAGTTTATAGATTATATTTAAAACATAAGCATGGAAGATGTACTATTGTTTTTTGTAGTGTTTAAAATTTAAAAGTAACCCAAAATAGGTCACCCACCTTGTATAAATCAAGGTGATCTCATTAGAAATCAGATACACGCACACACACAAGTGAAATATGAAATGCGACATATGAATGCAAGTAATATGTGTGATAGGATCATAGATACATGTTGAAAATGGTGAAAAAACATGAAAATATGTATGAAGCGAGTTTGTAATACCTTCTTGAAGGTGTAATGCAAGTGGATCTTTGGAAATAGTTAGAGTGTTGGGTGAAACTGAATTTTTAATAAAGATGAATGTTTTTAATGGGTTTTCTACTTTTCATGGTTTTCCCACTTATATATTTTCTCATTGTGTTCATTTTATTTTTATTTCATGTTTTTAACAATCATTTATATGTAATATAAAAATCTTAATCTATGTTTTAATCAATGCATGCCATAAACTATAATATTTTTCAATGTAATATGGTGGATCTATAATTTGTAACATTATTTATTGACTAAATTTTCCAACATTGAGGCAAAAAAGGAACTATATGCAAAATATAAAAAATTGAAGGGAGTTGTACAAAAGAAAAGCATCATGTTACCTTCTTCGTACCCTACTTCCTGAGGTCACCAAGATAGTCGGTGTAGAATAGAAATGGATGTGAATGTGGTAACGATGAGAAAGCTAATAAGGAAACCTTATATCTTTAACACATAATATCGAGATATGCAAGTCTAAGGAAATGAAAGCCATCCCAAGCTGAATTCATGTGATGGATCGATAAGATAAAATAGCTACTCGGAGGCTCCACTCAATATCAAGTTATGCTGAAATTATGTCAACTAGTTGTGGAACATGTAGAAAGTTGCCTGCATGTGCCTCGTATAGATTTCTAGAAAAGTTCATGGAAGTGAGAATGAGATGTGTAAAGAAACCATAGGGACTATGGGTGGTTTTTGGTCTAGTCAAGAAATACCTAGTCTGATCACTACTATGTTCAATAATGAAAGTTGTGTACTTATGTCAGGTGGAAGTGGTGATGATCTAAACACCAATGCACGCAAACTAATGTCTATGTTTAATTGGTCAATAGGCCTATTGGGTTTTTAGACCTATGGATCAAAACCGTAAACTCGTGGAGCTTGTGGTCCTTGTATGGTCATGCGTGTAATTAAACCCTGTTGCACAAGAGCGATCGAATAATTATAGGCTTGATTAGATACAATATTTTAAGTGTTCAATTATTCTATCTTCTCAGAATACCTAGCAGGTGTGCATAAAACTAACAAGCATAGACTTGTATCAATTTTAGTAAACAACTCTAGCCCATTTGGTTGTCGTATCAGGTGGATCACAATTGAACTTTTTCTCTTGATGTGGAGCATTGATGGCCATACAAAATGAATTGAATTTATTTAGATGAAACCAACTAACTATAAAATGAAATGTAACATTCCCATTTTAAGACTTTAGAAACAAGGGAATTTTATTTTGCATAACGTTTTCTCTTCTAAATTAGCATAACTTAGAACATACATTCCAAGCCAATCAATCTCATAACAGAACCATATGTAGCTATAAATGACTTTTTGATACACCGATCTCTCATTTCATGACTCGGTATCATACCGATATCTCATGTTAACTTTTTAATTTGTATACTATGTATACTTGGTTCCTTTACCATTTTTGGGGTATTAAGTGTTCTGTTTAAGAGGCCTATCTGAATATTTGTTACCAATATTCATCTAAAATCTCACTTCTTAAACTAGGTGACATAGGACAATGTAACCAGCAGCTTGTGATACTTTGGCCAAATATTTTAAACATACTGTTCATGTTTCATATTCTTAGATGGCATACATGTCAAATGGAATAAGTCCTTCACCTCACTCAATCTGTTATCTAGGATGGTCCTTATTAACTACTGTTAGTCCACTCTTTCAGAGTTTAACCATAGACAAGGTTAGCAACATATTCTAGTGTGGAGGACTTCTCATGGTGACTAAGGATACTTAGACATACTTGATCGACCTAAGTCAATCACGTGTGTCTAGTTATCCTAAGTCATCGTGAGTTGACCCCAACACTAGGTCATGCCCCTAACTCTACCTAGGGAAAAGCTGTGATCAAGTCTGAATTTATGTAAATCTAGATGATTTAACTCAAGGGTGCTAAAACATGTCAATTGCAACACAGTATCCTTGTGAAGACCCAAGTCTTCACGAAGGTACTACACTGTAGTTGGCATGTGTCAACATCCATCTGAGTTCTCCTCACCTGGATGAACATACCTTAAATAGAAGTTAATGACTTATTAATTTTTTCATTAAGTATTAATTGCAGTAGTCCCTACTGAACAACTAGGTTCATTTACCATTAGGGTTACAAGTTAAAAATGTAATTAGAGTGGGTATGTAGATACATCTGCTCCCAAAAATTTCATAAGTTATGTTTTTATTCCATTAACATTCTGATTTATGTTTCACATAACAAATTCAACATACATGACAATGTTGTTGCTTACTCCCCTACTCAAGCCCTAGCTTATATAAGTTCAAAGTAAGTTATTATTATATTAGACTTCATTGGAATGAATTCTAATCCCATTTAATTCCCTTTCTCTACATTCCTAATCTAGTTAAGGAACTCTTCATGAGAAATCACACCATCAACTAACCAAAGATAACATTTAGATTTATTTCAAGAGATCTTAAAATAGTCTATTATTCATTACATGGAAGTTGTCTTCCCTTTTTCTTATATAGGGTTAATGATTATTTATAACCCCATAGCATGTTATAAGTTATCATCATAGTTATATCCACCTATAAACATTTGTTTTAAATATATTCAAAGTGAAATAATTGAGTATCCATGCAAGAATGTCAACTTAATAAGTTGCATTTTCACTAGAGAGGGTAGTACATCTAGTACCCCTAATCTCTATCCATTATATTCCAAGCCATAAAAGAGAGTTACTATCTGAGAAGTAGAGAATTACTTAACATTTCCACTCATTGAATGCCAAAAGGGAATACATCAAATGCAACAAATTTCACATATCTTTTATTCATCAAGAAGATTCATACATTTACAAGTCCAAACACATCAGACATTACTAATGTCAAACAACAATACTTGAATCAATTTCAAATACAACTTTATTTTCCATAAAATACATTTCAGTCATGAACCATATTTCATCACAAAAAGATCTAGTCTCTTGGGTAAAAAAAGTAAGTTCCTAAAGATATTTTCTCCTTTCATCACTTACAAATTCCATCTGCAAAAATTGCTAGCACGGGTCAGTTCATTGAACTGAGCATGATAAGCACTAAGCATTAAAATGATGTGATTTTAGCTAACTGTTCCATAAAAAGAACTCTGTTGTTATGAAACAGTCAAGAGAAATTAAGAATACATAACCAAAGGAAGTTACCACACTCAAATAAGAGAGAGAGAGAGAGAGAGAGAGAGAAAAAGTAAGATTGAGTCATGAAGAAAACAACTTCAACCTTCCATACTATAACTTATTAACAAAATAATTACAACATTAATTTAGATAAGTAACATTTCTTCATAGTTTACTATCTCTTTGAAACATTTAACTACATGTTTCCCTTCTTAGTTAAACCTATTTAATAGAAGGAGATAACTATCCTACTATCCTCTAGGCATAGTTTAGCTGAAGATAAAACAACAATAATACCATCACAAAATTTCATTCATCAAAAATCATCCAAAAATATGAGATGCCAAGTAATCAGATCTAAAACATAAGAATAAAATTTAGGATGATTCAAAACATCATAACTTAACATGTGCCTCTGATTTGAGTATCCTAATACTCAAACCCAAAATATCTCCAATTTAAGTTAAGTCTAGAAAACTAAAAACATACCTCATCATAGGTTTAAAATCAATTAAGCAAGAAAAAGGGAATACCCTCAATCCTAAAAAGACACAACAATTCCTCCTATTAACCTCTGCTTCAACTACACTTCCCTAACCCCACCTGAACTTAATTCTACAAAACAAGTCTAGAAGATTGCATCATGAAGCAGACCAAAAAAGGACAACACCTTCTCCAAAGTTGAAATAGAAAGAAGATTGTAGAAGTGAGGGAGAGGTTACTTTCTCAAAGTTCTAAGCATGATTAGAAAGAGAGTTGGAGATAACCAGAACATAATCAGAAAATCTTAGTCTCTACTATCCCTTACCAAAATTCCCAAACAGAGAACAAATAGAGATCGAATTGAATGACTACAGTCCCAAAGAAGGGAAGAAATGATGACCCACAACAATCATTACCTTTCATCATTCAAGAGAACAATAAGGATAACATCAAAACCTATAAGACAACAAGTAACCATTTTCCACAGACATAGTGGAGAAAGGAAGAGAATTATCGAAAGGTAAGTCTACATAGTCCTCCCAACTTAGATTCATCAAAGGAAAAAGTAAATAAAACAATTAAACCTAATAGGAGTCTCCATTCTTTTTCGTCGATACCTTATTGCCTAGAATCTGAAAGAGCTGAAACCGAGTTTGATAGCCAAGGTCAAGAAACATGCAAACTAAACACATCAAACCATGTCCAAAGAACTATCTAGAAATTCTAATTGACAACAATCTGTAAAACAATATGCCATTAACCAAGATAATTTTCCTTCCAAAACATCAACTATCTCAATTTTAGAGATTACCCAATATTCAAGAGTAGAAAAGCAAGTATCACTTCCCTTAATTACACTTTCTCAAGCAATGATTCCTTTCAAGGAGCTACATAATTATTCAAAAATCACGAGAGACAAATGATTACAATGGGGAGGGTGAAAACAAGAACCCAATACCGTAATCACAGAAGTGAAAAGGAATCAGACATATTACAAGTTAAATACATAACCAAATGACTTAAACAAGTCTTGGAGTGATAAACTATTTTCCAAGAAATTCCAAGAAATAATTCCTATGAATCCCCAAAGTCAGAGGTCTGCAACAAATAACAACACAATAAAACCCCGATTCGCAACTATTGAAAATCATTTTTCTGAAGGATGATGAAAGGTTCAAAACAAAGTCCAGATATTTAAATAGACTACTATCAATAGTATTCCAACAGAGAGGAGAACAATGTTATGAAAAAACAAGTTCCACAGTATTTACCACATTACATAGTTCAACAAGTTCTTCCATAGTTTTGACTTCATAGCAAGCTCAAGTAGAAGGATTAAAGCATAACCTAGTAATTCAAAACAAGAGAATGAAACCCAGATCAGACCTTCCATCATAAAAGTGAAGTCAAACAGTATTCATAGTAAACAATACAAGAATCAAATGCAAGAGATCATAACATCAAACAAAACCAAATTATCCCCAAGAGCAGAGTTCTTTTAATGAATCATTTAAGTAAAATAAAAAAACTTAATGGGTAGAGCCTATCATGCCTGATAGCGCTTCTCCTTTACTGATTCGTGAAGAAGATCTCCAAGAAAAACTTCAATATCTTCTTCCTTGCCATGAAACGTCAACCAAACCATCAACACTTCCCCTTTCTTTATATAGTTTTTCCCAATGTCCAATAAAAGTTCAAAGCCATGAAAAAATTATAGTCATGCAAGAATCGAACTGGAGTGGTTTGAAGAGTAGGAACAATCTCATATGCGAGCTTGGTTTGCAAATGAACCAAAAGATCAAAAAAACAAAAACCCCTCATGCACCTTCCTAGGTGGTTTTCACCAAATTCAAAAACATTAAATGCAAAGGACTGTCAGTTCCCTCCATTTCCCATGCCACCGCCATCTCCACATTTGGTAAAGACTAAATTCAAATTTGCATGCAACCAAATTTGGTGGAGGTTCCAACTCAGCCTCCCCTAAATTTTTCAATGCCCATGCCAAAGTTGGCGGTAAGAAGAGATAAGACAAAATTAAATATCATTTAATATCTAGAAACCAATGCCACCGACCACCCAACTCCCATGTAGTTCCATAGACCCCCTTTTAGGTTAGCCATACATTAAGTTAGGTTAACTTTAGTTTAGGAAATCATCAAAGGTCCAAGGTAGGTCTAAGTTTAAGTCTTAACATCCTAACTAACAAAAGATCATAGAGACATAGGTTAGACTTAGCTTTAGGACACAATTACTAACATTTAGTTAAAAATAGGTTATCATTCAAAGAAAACATTGCGATCTAACAAAAGAAGAACCAGCCATGACATTTGCATTCAACATACAATAGGGTCTGAAGACTTAATCAATTCTCTAGCATAATTTGAATCTAGTGATCAACTGATCTAACAGACTTGGTCATTATGATCACAAAATTATGAATTAAAAGCATACCTTGGATCAATGGAATTGATCCAAGGTAATGTTGTTCTAAAGGAAGAGTTTATAAAAATTGAAACCGAATTTCTCAATTCAAGCAACAAACTAATTCTACATAAGGAGGTGGGTTGTTCTTATTAAATACAATAAAACATGACAAAAATGTACCTACACAAAGGATGAATTATTTTCTACTACAAACATGATTTCCAAAGTCACAAGAGTATCTAGATGCAAAAAAAAATAATAAAATTTAAATAAAACCCTTTAAACCCTTCCTCAGAGGTGAGAACATCTTAATACTAAATCTCCTCTTAACGTTTGTATCTTCTAAAGTAGAAGTCATCTAAGAGTAGAAATTTAATCTATAGACATCCTGAAGAAAATAATGGAAGAAAATAATCTAATAAAAGTAAAAAAATTTATCTTTTCTAGTTTTTTTAAACAATACTTGCAAGAATTCCAATCTAGATCTAAAAAAAAAAAAATAATTTAAATAAAACCCTTTAAACCCTACCTCAGAGGTAGAGAGAAAATCATAACCCTAGAATAGCTATTGTTCCCCACTATTTCTCGATAATTTAATAGAGTAAGCTTTCTAAATATTTTCTCTATTTGTAATTTCTTAATCAACTAAAATGAATTTTTTTACTCTATTTGATATTTATTTGAAATGAATAACTCAAAATTGATAATTTGACAAATCAAGAAAACTAACAAATAATTTTGTCCTGGATAATAAAGAGATTTGGCAAATCTAGTCAGTATCTGTATATGTTCCCTCATTTTGTCTCTTTCTTTCATTGTGTTTCCATATGAGTCCAAGTATTTGCAAATGCAAAGGTAGAAAAAGAAAAGGTGCTTGAGAAATGGTAGCTTGAAGGTAGTTTAGTTGCAATGCAGGTGGAAGATGGATAACTCAAGTGAACAGAGCTTGGCTATGTAATTTACAAGAAGATTATGGCAGCAATAAAATGCATGATACACAAAATTCTCAGGCCATTTGCTTGAATACAAGCATGGAATATATAGGAATTGGCTTGGATGTTCCTTCATACACTAGAAACCTTGGAGTGCCAAATCATTGGGTGAACAAGAAGTTCAAAGTAATTAAATCTATTTTAAAATTGAAGAGAGACGGAATGCCATGGAATAAGGGAGTTGGGATTTGGAATTATCTAAAACGGAAAGAAACTACATTTTAAACTAGAAGGTAAGTGAAGTGTCGGGTGTGAATTTGATGGATGGAAGTTTTTGGAAAAAGCACGCAGGACCGCGACCTCCTCGGGCGGAAATTTTAGAATTGCCACCGAGGAAAGTTAGTGGTCCTAACACTAAAGGCCAAAACATGCAGAATGAATAAGGAAGCTGAAGAAAGTGTGGAAAAGCTAAGGATTTCTAGGCTACAAATATACACTACGAGTGGGTTTAGGAACTCAAACACCTTTTGAGAGGACATGAATAATCATTTAGGACTTTTGCAACTATTTTTGATAATGTAGCACATTCAAATTTGGGTGCTTACATATTTCCCCCTCAAAGAAGTGTCTTATCCATGAAGAGGCATAAAATGTAGAGTCTGAGTATGACATTACCGAAATGGGGGTTAAAAGCTATACCTAACATGTGCGTGTGTCAAAATGTTGTCATCCAAACTCCCACTACCTGTAAAATGAAGAGAAGAATCAATTGAAGATAGATAAAATATCAAAAAATAAAAACTAAATCAAAACAACAATAGGACTTACCATTTATGTGCGGATATAGAAGTATACCTACACCAAAGTGCTCGATCCTGTGAACAATTGCATTCAAAATGAAGTTATAATGACATATATATATATATATATATATATATATATATATATATATATAAACTCATTTTTCAATTCATTTGTACATATTGACTTGGTGATTTTTGAGCTTTGGGCCCACGGTGACCATTTTCATCGAAAGAATAGTCAAAACATTCGTTGTGAGATCATGATCATGCCTCCATGAGTGGGAGATCAACCAGCGCGGTCTCAAGTTAGTTCTCCTCACTTGTGTGTTTTTAAACCTAAAATGTGAAAACATCAAAATATTTTCCTAAGGGGATCATTTTTGAAATTTCTTGTTTTAAATGAGTCTCTAGGGGGCTCTAGGTAGTCTTTTATTTCATTGAAAATGGTCCTTTTTTACATTTTTGAGTATTTTTAGGGCAAAAAAACCGTTTGATGAGTCAATTTGGGAACACTGTCTAAGTAGGGCGGCGGTCACAAAACCACCACCTTATCTCGAGTGGTGGTCCTGGAACCTCCGCCTTGCACGGGAAGTGGTTTTGAACAAAATGACCAAAACTCCATGATAACTTAAATATTTATGGATTTTTAAATTTTGTTGTATTTTTGATGAATTTATTTCTTGAGATATGTCACTAACTTTATCTTTTCTTGTGTTTTGGTGGATGAGATGAAGGAAGAGTATATCCCCTAGAGTCATAAGAGGGAGTGTGAATGGCTCCAAGCTATATTCTATGAATTGACTTACGATGAGACTGATACTCTTCAAAGAGCGGGCATATAGAGGATTGCACATGCACCCCATGTCACTCCTGCGAATCACATATTATGTGACATGTTCTCTTATTGGGATGAAGACCAAAATACCTTCCGATTGTCGAGTGCTAGGGGTGAGTGGACAATCACCCGAGAGGATGTGTGCCTTATTATTGGGGTTTTGATCTTTGGGTAGACAACTAACTCTAGAGACAACATGATCCAGAGCCACGATGACAATATGGGCCACCTATATGGGGGATGCCTTGGTCTCCTTTGGTTTGAAGAAGGGGATTAAGGTCTGATCCATTCCTATTACTCCCATCCCTATTATCTATAAGGCCATCATGGGTATCTTGGCCTCATGGTTGATTGGGGACAAGGGAGGTGATACACTACTATATTGTTGGGATCCCATCATTACATAGATTGAGGCACATGGTTGTATCTATGCCTAGGGAGTAGACATACTTGGGAGTACTTATCATGACCTGTATCAAATTTTCATATTATAGGGGTAGTCTTTGAGCCACCCCACATTAGTTATGAGCTGGGTGTACGAGTGGATCATCCCCTATGGGAGGAGTCCCGAAGACATGACCTATGGATTGTCGGGGCCACTAAATGGACAATGATGATAGTTCTCAGAGTGCCACACTAGCCAATGGCTTCTTTGACCATAATAGACATGGTGGCTACCCCATACCAGGACATGATAGGGTTGTGGGGATAGGATGGGACCACAGTCAAATCTTGTTCCACTACTGGTTAGTTAGTTGATAGGATGGGGAAGCTTGAGATTCACTCGTTTGGCCGAGTTCCTCAATAGTTTGGCCTCCCCTACATTGATATGCTTCCCCTAGTGGCACCTGTGTATAGGACAATGAAGGAGCCTGAAAGGGGCCTTACGGAGATCTAGGTTGGACAATGGTGGTTCTAGGAGTTCCTATCATAGTTAGGCGAGTTGTTCATGCCCGATGGGCAGCTCATGTCATTCCTTCACCCTTACTCCAGATTGGGGCCACACTTTCTCACAGTGGAGAGGAGGATGAGCCCATAGACATAGGCTCGAATATGAGGAGTATACAAGGTATGAAACTCGGGAGAGGATACTAGCAAAGAGGAAACTAGTGGAGAGAATATGGATGACATTTGAGATATGAGGTTGGTGAATATCTCAAATGGAGGAGGAGAGCGATACCAAGTGGCATGACACTCGGTACATTCCGAGAGTAGAGCAAGAGGAGGAAACTATAGAGAAGAGATACTTGTCTCCGAGAGACAATGTTTTCTTGATGGAGAGGGTGATAATTAGTCTATGGTGGGAAAACATCTTTCCTCTAGTTTTGGGAGGCCCCAGTAGCTATCAACAATAGTAGCAACATCAGCCACTGATCCTACATGGATGTCTAGATATCCAAGCATGTTGATCCTCTTATCTTTTACCTTTTTAGTCAGAAATATTATTTGGTATTTCTTTTTGTTTTGTTTTTTTAACTTTATAACTCACCATTTCTTCTTTTTTTCGCTTACATGGTGATCGCACAGGAGTGGTGAGATCTCATTCGATGGGTGTGCATGGAAATTTTTGATCCCTTCAGGGAATACCTAAGCTGAGTAGATCTGGATATAGGCAAACCACTATCAAATTGCACAAAAACTAATGTGTTTGTGCCCATCTAGAGGGTAATGGAGGTTATGACCTCTCTCCGCATTTAGGTGACCGCATACGAGACAAATGAGTGTTTGATGAGGCGAACTCACTCTTATAGTGAGACCACACTAATGGATACCACCATGAGAAATCCCACCATTAAATACATTCTCATCACTTTGTAGATGCGTAAGAGTCCTGAAGGCAGACATGCACCATCTCATTGGTCCCATAGGGATTGATAGGCCAATGGGCCTTTTATTTCTTGGTTGTGATTTTTTCAAGCATTATATGATTTTGTTTGTATTCATATCTTATTTAATATGTAATATAAACATCTTAATCTTTTTCTAATCACTACATATCATAAACTATAATATTTTTCAAAGTAATGTGGTGGATCTATAATTTGTAACATTATTTATCCACTATATTTCCTAACATTGAGGCCAAAAAGGAACTATATGCACAAGATAACAACTTGAATGGATTTATACAAAAGAAAATCAACATGTGACCTTATTTGCACCCGACTTCCCGAGGTCGTGCGGAGACAACTAGTGTAGAATAGAAATGGATGTGAGTGTGGTAACGATGAACAAGCTAATGAGGAAACCTTATATCTTCAACACATAATATCAAGATTTGTGAGTCTAAGGAAAATAAAGCCATCCTAAGCTAAAGTGGTGTGATGGATCGATCAAATAGAATAGCTACTCGGAGGCTCCAGTCAATATCGAACTTTGTTGAGATTCTATCGACTAGTTATGGATCACTCGAAAGTGATCTACAAAGGTGCCTCGTATAGATTTCCAGAAAATTTCATGGAAGTGAGAATGAGAGGTGTAAAGAAACCACATGGACTATGGGTGGTTTTCCGGTCTAGTCTAGAAATCCCTAGTCTGATCAGATTCTATGTTAAATAATGAAAGTTGTGCAATGATGTCAGGTGGAAGTGGTGATGATATAAATACCAATGCACACAAACCAGTGTCGATGTTTAATTGGTCAACATGTCTATTGGGTTGTGGGACCTAGGGATCACAACCATAAACCCATGGAGGTTTTTGTCCTTGTATGTTCATGTGTGTAATCAAGCCCTGTTTCTAGGAGCATTCCAACAATAATACGATTTATTAGCTATAATATATAATGTGTTCAATTGTTCTATCTTCTTAGAATACCTAACAAGTGTGCATAAAACTAACAAGCGTAAACATGTATCAATGTTTGTACACAAATATAGCCCACTGTGTTGTGGGACCGATGGATCACAACTAAAAATTTTCTCTTGTTGTAGACCACTGATGGTCATGTGGAATGAATTGAATTTATTTTGATGAATCCAACTAACTATCAAAGGAAATTTTATCTATGTTTTTGGTATCTTCACAACACATTTGAAAAAAATGATGGAAGAAAATTAATCAATAAAATTATATATCTTTGATCTTTTCTAGTTTTTTTAAACAATTCTTCTAATCTAATAAATAAAAATTAAATACAAACAATCAGCCGGTTGTAGATAATTACTTCTTCAAGAATGTGAATCTAGATATAAAACAACTAAACTAATTTAATAAAAACCCTTCAAACCCTACCTCAAAGGTAGAGAAAAAATCATAACCCTAGAAGAGCTATTGTTCCCCACTACTTCCCTGGTAATGTCAAAGAGAAATCTTTCTAATGATTTTCTCTATTTGTAATTTCTTAATCAATTGAAATGAAAAATTTTTCTACTCTATTTGATATGTATTTGAAATGAATAACTCAAAATTGATAATTTGACAAATGAAGCAAACAAACAAATAATTCCAACCTAGATAAGCAAGAGCTTTGGAAAATCTGGTTGTATCTATATTTGTCCCCTCATTTGGTCTCTTTATTTCTCTGTGTGTCCATATGAGTCCAAGGAATTGTCAATGTAAAGATAGAAACAAGAGAAGAAACTTGAGAAATGGTAGCCTTAAGCTAGTCTCAAGTTACAATCCAGGTGGAAGAGGGATAGCACAAGTGAACAAAGCTTGTCTATGTAATTTCCAGCAATATTATGGCAGCTATACAATGCAACATACAACAATTCTTAGGCCATTTGCTTGAATACAAGCATGGAATATATAGGAATTGGCTAGGATGTTCCTTCATGCACTAGGAAACCTTGGAGTGCCAAATCATTGGGTGAAGAGGCAATTCAAACTAATTAAATCTATTTAAGAATAGAAGAGTGAAGGAATACCATGCAACAAGGTAGTTGGGATTTGGAATCATCTAAAATAGGAAAGAAACACATTTTAAAATAGAATTTAAGTGAAGCGTCGGGTTTGAATTTGACGGATAAAAGGTTCTAGAAAAATCACGCATGACTGCCACCTTACATGGGTGGCGGTTTCAGACCCATTTCCCAAGTAGGGTGGTGGTCTTGACACTAATAGACAAAACATGCACAAAATGAAGTGGGAAGCTTGAAGAAAGCATGGAAAAGCTAAGGATTTTTAGGATACAAATATACACTACGAGTGGGTTTAAGAACTCCAATACCTTTTGAAAGGACATGAAACATCATTGGGGACTTTTCTAACTATTTTCTAACAATGTAGCATATTCAATTTTGGGATCTTACATATTTCCCCCTCAGAGAAGTGTCTTAGCTATGAAGACGCATAAAATGTAGAGTTCATGTATGGTGCTCCCGAAATGGGGGTTAGAAGCTATACCTTACATGCGCGTGTGTCAAAATGTTGTCTTCAAAAATCCCGCTACTTGTAAAATGAAGAGAAGACTCAAGTGCGAGATAGATAAAATATCAAAAATAAAACACTAAATAAAAATGACAATATTAATTACCATTTGTGTGGGGATATATAAGTATACATGCGTCAGCGCCAATCCTGTGAACATATGCACTCAAAAAGAAGTTATAAAAACACACACACACACACACAACCTCATTTTTCAAATTCAATTGTGCATATCGACTTGGTGATTTTTGAACTTTGGGCCCACAATGACCATTGTCATGGAAAGGATACTCAAAATGTTCGTTGTGAGATTGTGATCATGCCTCTGTGAGTAGGATATTGACCAGTAGCGGTCTCAAAGTTAATTCTCCTCACTTGTGTGTTTTTAAACCTAAAATGTGAAAACATAAAAATATTTTCCTAAGGGGGATCATTTTTGAAATTTCTTATTTTAAATGAGTCTCTAGGGGGCACCCTTTGCATAGTATTTTATTTCATTGAAAATGGTCCTTTTTGCATTTTTGAGTGTTTTTAGGGAAAAAACACCGTATGATGAATCAAGACAGACCACCACCCTACACCAGAAGTGTTTTTGAACAAAATGACTAAAAATCCATGATAACTTAAATTTTTTTTTTTTTTTTTAATGTTTTGTTTTGTTTTTTCCGAGTTTGTTTCTTGAGATTTGTCACTAACTTGCTCTTTTATTGTGTTTTGATGGATGCAGAAAAAGGAAGAGTATATCCCTTGGAGTCGTAAGAGGGAGTGTGACTAGATCCTAGCGATATTGGATCAACCGAATCAAGATGAAATTTAAACCTGTTCATAGAATGGGCATATGGAGGATTGCGGGTGCCCCATGTCACTTCTGCTAGTCACATATTACGTGACATGTTCTCTTATTGGGATACATACCAAAATACCTTCGATTGTCAATTGCTAGGGCTAAGTGGATGATCACCCTAGAGGATGTGTACCATATTCTTCATGTTTTGAGACTGGGTAAACAACTAACTCTGGAGACTACATGATCCAGAGCCATGATGACACTATGGGCCACCTATATGGGGGATGCCATGGTCCTTTGGTTTGAAGAAGGGGATTAAGGTTTGATTCATTCCTACTACTCCCATCCCTATTAAGTGGAAGGCCATCATAGGTATGTTGACCTCGCGGTTGATCGAGAACAAGGGAGATGATACACTACTCTATTGCTGGGATCCCATTATTACACAGATTGAGGCACATGGCCATATTTACACCTATGGAGCATACATACTTGGGAATACTTATCATGACATGTATCATATTATCTTATTATAGGGGTAGTATTTGAGCCACCCCACATTGGTTATGAGTCGGGTGTATGAGAGGATCATCCCCTATGGAAGGGCGATCTTAGATAAGACCGGGGGCCATCCAGGATGCCAGATTGATAGGGATGATAGTTATCAAAGTGCCACACCAGCGAATGCCTTCTTTGACAATAACAGATATGGTGGCAATCCCATACCAAGATATAGTAGGGTTATGTGGATAGGAGGGGACCACAGTCAGATATTGTTCCACTATAGGTGAGTTAGTTGACAGGACAGGGAAGCTAGAGATTCACTTGTTTGGTCGATTTCCTCAAATCTTCAGCCTCCCCTACATTTATATGCTTCTCTCAATGGTGACACTGTGTATAAGACAATGAAGGAGACCTGAAAGGGGTCTCACGGAGATCCAGGTTGGAAAGTGGTGGTTCCGGGAGTTCCTATCATAGTTAATCAAGTTTTTCATGCCCACTGGGTAGCTCATGCCATTCTTGCATAGTTACTCTAGATTGGGGACACACCTTCTCACAACGAAGAGGAGGATGAGCCCATAGACATAGAATTTGAATCTGAGGAGTATAAAAGGGATGATGGATTGGTGGAGATGAGGCTGGTGACAACGGGTTAGGAGGTGAGGTTGGCAGAGAAGCTCACACGAGAGGAGGAGAGAGATCCGAGTGGCATGACACTTGGGACATTCTTATATCGCAGTGGGAGGAGGCGGCTATAGAGGAGGAAACACATTCCTTCAAGGGACCACTTTTTCATGATATAGAGGGTGATGATGAGTCCATAGTGGGACAATGTATTGCCTCTTGTTTTGGGAGGCCCCATATCCATCAGCAACATCAATCATCGATAAAAATGGATGCCTAAATATTCGAGCATGTTGATCCTCTTCTCTTTGACCTTGTTAGTTATAAATATTAGTTGGTATTTCTTTTTTGTAACTTTCTAACTCACCATATCTTCTTTGTTTCTACTTGAAGTGACTACAAAGGAGTGGAGAGATTTCATTTGATGAGTGTGTGTAGACACATTGTTGATCCCTCCGGGGAAGACATGAGCTGAGCTAACTAAGGATATAGGAAAACTAGTTGTAGTTGGCACACACTAATGTGTTTGTGCCCATTTAGAGGGAAACGTAGGTTATGACCTCTCTCCACACTTAGGTGACCGCATACGAGACAACTAAGCATTTTATGAGGTGGAGTCACTCTCATAGTGAGACTAAATCCAGTTCTCACCACCATGATCACTCCCACCATTAAGTACACTCTCATCGCCGTAGCCACAGTATGAGTCCTAGACGTAAACTTGCACTATACCATGGGTCCCATAGGGATTGATAGGTTGATGGGCCTTTTATTACTTGGTTTCAATTTTATCAGGCATTATATTATTTTTTTGTATATTTCAAGCTCATTGTGAGAATTTTGACCACACCTAGCGCGTGATGGCATTGTATACAAACTTGATTTATTATGATATATACAGACTCTTATTTTTGGTTCGGTAATTTATTGTATCTGAGTTGACTTCCTCTTGGATCACTTCACATGTGTACTCTATATGTTTAGAACTTCTATTTTTATATGATTTTCAGAATGTATGTAGTGGATATGAATGCTAATAGAATGATCTCTTTTCCTTTTTTAATCCCGATATATATGATAATGCAATCACATTATAATGGTGAAATTTAGTTTCTCTATGCAACTTTTGGTACTTCATATTGTTTTGTAAAAACGTGGTGATAGAGTGATATGATAAGTGAATGACCTTTCCCCACTCCTAACTCCATGCAACTAGTAAGATGCGATGAATCAACCCCAAGAGCTAGAAAGGGAACAAGTTATGGAAATTTGTTGAATGTTAATGATGAGAGGAAGACAAGGATTAGGAGAAAAATAAATTGAGACACTACAACCTCACTCTACTAAAGTTTTCTTCATAGTTTAGAATGTGAATTTCTTTCCATTTTATCTATACTTAGATCCATAGATGGCCACATGGTTGAAAAATCTGGTTTTGAGGTTTTAAACTCTTTTGGAACTTTGAACATCTAACTCACTTTATTTTGATTTTTGATTTCACAATATTTGAATTAACTATTTCTAAATTTAAAGTTTGTCAAAGAGACCTCCTACACCTTGCCACATGCTACCAAAAGTAGGAAGTATGGGCTCACCACCATGGACAAGGCACGGGCGAGTAAGGGCACTTCTTTCCTCTCCCGACCCTACATCACTATTAAGAGACATAGGCTTAACATGAAGGTTTCTAAGGTAAAGAAATGTGTAAAATAATTTTTTTTTATTTGTATTTGACTTATTGATCAAGGAAAATGATTTAGAAACAATTGATGATATCGTGAAGATTTAAAGAGACATGATTTGAATGTTTTTCCAATGTTTTGAAATTTTTAGGAATTTCTATAAGAATAAGTCCCTTGATCACAAATTTTACAAAATGAACTGGCAGATGAAAATGCAATGCAGATGCAATAATGTACATATGGAAATGCTAATAGATCATGCATAGTACCTCTTTAGGTGAAGAGAGTTTCTGATTCACTAAACTCCTCACCCTCTAGTGTACACAGGAGAAATGCCCCATTTTTATAGTCTTCTATTACTTGATATGGACCCAACCACCATGGGCCTAAATTTCCTTCCTTCACCGGTATTTTCTCTATTCAGCTATTAAGTATTAGAACTAAATCTACCTCATATATTTCATGCTCGTATAATTTCTTGTTGTATTTTTGAGCCATCCGGTCAACATAAACTCTATGTCATTGTTCAGCGTTGAGCCTAGCTTCATCAAGACTTTCTAATTGAGAGATTTGTGCCTCTCGATAGCCCTCTTCCCCTAGAATTCCTTGCAGTGAGATGCAAAGAATAGGTATTTCAACCTCAAGTGGTAAAACCACTTCTACACCAAATACCAAGGAAAAGGGGTTTCCCTCGTTAGCGTTCTTACCAATGTCTAATAGGCCCACAAGGCTAGAAAGAAATTTAAATGCCAATCTCATTTGTTCTCCTTGACCATCTTAAGGAGAATGGATTTTAATGTCTTATTCATAGCCTCAGCTTGTCCATTGTCCGAGGGTAATAGAGAGAAGTCATATGGTGATTTATTTTGAACTTTTCACACAATTCATGTACTTCCTCATTTTTGAAATATGTGCCATTATCAAAGATAATGACTTATGGGACCTCATACCTACAAATGATTTGGTTCAGAATGAACTTAGTGATTACACATCCAGGCATGGTGGTAAGAGGCATGGATTCTACCCACTTAGTAAAGTATTATGTGGCCATGATTATGAAGTTATGACCATCGTTGATGAGGGAGAGAACTTCCCTATCAAATCAAGGCCCTACATGGAAAAGGGCCATGGTGTTGTAATTGGTTGCAGATCTTGTGCGGTATGTGGATCTCATGGGAGAACTCTTGACATTTATGGAATTTACACACAAACTCTACCGCATCATGTTCTAGCATGGGCCAAAAGTATCCCATCTGATATATCTTCCAAGAAGTGTTGTGATCACCGAAGTTACCTCTACATAATCCACTATGTGATTCATAAATAATCTTCTCGGATTCTTCTTCATCAACACATCTTAACAAAATTCCATCAAAGGCTCTACAATAGAGCACATGTTCCAAGATAACATACTTAGCGATTATAACATGTAACCATCTTATTTGTTTTGATGTCATCCCTTCAAGATACATATGATCAACTATGAAATTAATGATATCAGTTTAGCATGGGCACGTAGAAATGGGATGATTGATTTCAACAAAATACACACACTTGTCAAGGAAGTCCAAATTTACTAAATCACCTCCATCTAATGGGTTTTCATCCAACTAGTCTGCAATGAATTTTCCTTTGATGGATTTCTGATTAAAAAAGTTAAATCAAACTCACCCATGAGAGTTATGAAGCATATAACTTTCTTAGATAAGGACCCTTACGTGAGAAATTTCTGTAAATGATCCGATTTAATGGCAACCCTTTTTATTGATTTACAATTAATGTCTTAAGTGCTTTTTCGTGAAGATTATGGAAAGTCATTCCTTTTCTGCCTATGTGTAGTGTGTCTCATAGTCAAGAAATGTTTGACTAATAAAATAGATTGCATGTTATCATTTATTATCATCTTCTTAAGCTAGCATGCAGGCTAATGAGACATTCATAGCTCATGAATACAGGATCAAGGGGTTATCTTACTTAGGTAGAATGAGTGTGGAAGGAGACAACAAGAATCGTTTAAATCACTCAAATGCCTCATTTCCCTATTTCATCCAAAAAATGTTGCAATCCTTTTTTAATAAATTATTTATTGTGTGAATAGAAAAGGTAGGGATAAACCTTTGGATTGCATTGAGTTTTCCAAGAAAAGATCTAATGCCAAACTCATCTGATGGTGGAGTCATTTCCAGTACAACTTAGATTTTGGCTAGGTCTACATCAATCCCTCATGAAGATATGATGTATCCAAATAGCTTGCTCACATTACAATGAGTACACATTTTTCGGCTTTAATGTGATATCTTATTCAAATAAACAAGAAATAATGATACAAAGCACCTCAAGGTGATCGCAGCGCTTTCTGGCCTTAGCCAGAAGATCATCCACATAGGATTCCACAATCTTATGGATAAGATCATGGAATATATAAGTCATCACCCATTGGTATGTGGCACCAATATTATTAAGTTCGAACGACATGAAAACATAACAGTATGTTCCCAAGGAGTGATGAATGTATTTTTGGTCTGATCCTCCTCGGAGATTTTGATTTGGTTATATCCAAAAACCCATCCATGAGAGACAAAAATCATAACCAGTTGTTGCGTCGACAATAACATCGATGGATGGTAATGGGAAATCATATTTGGGACAAGATTTTTTATATCCTGAAAAGTCTATACAAATGCAGATTTTTCCATTCTTCTTGAGAATGGGGATGATATTAGACACCCATTGTGAATAGTCAACTGGCTTGATGAACCCCACTTGTAGGAGTTTCATCACTTCTTTCACCATGAGGGCCACCTTTGGCTTCATGGGTCTCAACTTCTATTTAATTGGCTTAGCATTTGGCTTAGTGACAAGGTTGTGAACTACAATATGTGGTGTAATTCTCATCATTTCCTTGTAGCTAAATGTGAAATATTTTTCATGCTCCTTGAGGACTCGGGTATGTATTTCTATCTCCTCTAGAGTTAGAGAGGATCCCAACTTCAAGATTTTTGGTTCCTCCTCCATCCCAATGTTTATATCAATTGTTCCTTTAATTAAGGAAGTGTTACCCTCTTCAAGTTAGGTGGGGCCGGAGGTAGCTCTAAATCTCCTTCCTCTTCTACTTCATAGACCTCAAGACCTTCCATAGAGGAAGAGTCTATTGTGGAATCTCCAAAGTAAGAGGAAGAGTGTGGGATGAGATAAAAGTCAATCTTATGATGAGTGGGATGCAAGTTTGTGTACGCATTAAAAAACCCTAGGATTGCTTTGGCATTAAATGCATTCTCAGATTCTACATAAGTTAGAGTTGAGGTTATTGGTATATTTTTAACCAAAGGCTAGTACGAATGAAACCATAAAGCTAGTATCTTCTAATTTTCTACTTGGGGTAAAACGAGAAGCGAAGTTGTTTTAGAGTCAAGAACGAGGATTTTATCTCTATGTATATCCTTGATTGAAATGAAATCAAAACCTTTACTTAACTCGAGGAAGGAAGTATTTTAGAGTTGTAAATTCTCATCCCTAGTCTCATAAACTTTAGATACTTGATATTTAAAAATTTACGAATCACCCAACACCCTAATATTAATAGAACCCATACTTTTGGCTATAATGAGACCAAGAAGGAGAGCCTCATATTTTTCTCCATTGTTAGTGCATTTGAAATTAAATTTAAAGGCAAAGGGAATGAACCTTCCTTGAGGGTTTTTCAGTATCACATCTTCCCTAACTAAAAAGAAACACTTTAATCCATCATAATTCAAGGTCCAATAGTCATCTGGGAAGATTGAAGTTGGATTATTTGTTGTATTATCTTCCCTTTCTTCCAAGACCTCTACCATGCATATGTCATCAGCCGAGAGAGATCCGAGTCCCAAGGCATGTCCTATACCCATGGAATAAAAATAATAATAAGTGGTGGGTCATTATCCAAAAACGTGACTATCCTTGTTGTCATTCATGTTGAAACTGTTTGAACAATTACATTTTCATACTTTGTGGAAGGAACTCCTTCGATTAAACACGTAGTTTCTAAATCATTGTAGGAACTAGATTTTCTTAAGTTTTGAGCTTGTAGGTTTGTTTAAATAATTTGTAGGAATATAAAACTCAGAATGAACCCCTGGCCTCTTCTTTAAATTAGCTAGATGTATGTTGAAGGGTTTTGGGTCACCCTGTGCCACGAAGACCTTCCCTAAAAGGTCGAACTATACTTCTGAAATAAAGTGGAGGGAATCACCTTCATGCGATGAATCCAAGGATGAATGAGGATCATATTATAGTTGGTTTCCTGATCTATAATATAAAACTTGGTTAGAACCATCTTAGGTCCAAGGGTGACTGACAACACTATAGTTCCAATTGATGTTGCTTTGAGGCTATCATATCCTCTCAACATGTTTCGTGTTGAGGAGAAATTGGTCTCTCCATAACCTAAATTTTGAAGGAAATATAAGGTTTCTATTGTTGAATCTGGGTAAGATTTACACAGGGAAATAATTCTTCAATATACTCAATACATCATACATTACATTGGGCTAATAAATAGCCATAAAGGTAGGTAACAAAACATCCTATAAAATAGGATGTATTACAAATAATAAACCCGTAAATAGTGATACGGGTATAACCAAATAACCAAGTACATAATATTGTTATTATATTTAACAATATTACTTAATTGACTAACCACCCAAACATATAATGTAAACATTATTATTAATTTCCTAACATTCCCCCCCTTAATGTTTACATGGTAAAAAAACATCCACACGCTCCTCTGCAGTATGCTCACCCCTGTGGCATGTCCAACTCTGTGACTCATGACCTTGATCAAAAGAAAGGCTCTCTCCTTCCATGGTTTTAAACAGGCTTACCACAAACCTTGACGTGACAGAACCTCATCAACTATCCACCTCATGTGGTTTTTGGATTCTCCTACAAACCCTTTCAAGATCCATGAACTAACTTACTCCGGGCTACTGTTTCACCACTATGCTTATACATCGAGGGAATTATGTAGGAAACACAATGGCATATCTCAAACTCGCACAATAGAAGACATACAGAAAATATTTCACATTACTTCCTATAAGAATCATAATGTTCTTAATTGTAGTCTTTGTCATTGATCGCTGCCACTCGATCTCGAATAGCATAGAAAAGCATCCACGCTACTTTGGACGCTTTCCTTGACTAAGTCATTTTGGGTGCAAAATGGGAATGGAACATTGGTATGTATTCCCCCCCACAATGTGAAATTCCAAATAAGAAATCAGAAAGGGAAAAATGTATTGTGTTGTATCATACTAGCTTTGGATCTTGCTATCTTGATCTTTTCCTAAGATATAACATGATTTTTTCGGTATGTCCAAAAACAGCAAAAAAATGAAAATGCCCAAAACAACGATAAAGCTGATCACAATTACCAAAATGGCGACGCAATACGCAGGTCGGTCGATACAATGCGCATGCAACAGGACGATGAAATACGCACAAGCAACTATGCACGCAAAATGATTCAAATCGCAGACATAATGCTTCAATACGCAGGATCAGAATATCAAACCACTTCGAACCCACTTCCAGCAGAATAGATACACTGGATCAGGCCACATACACACTTCTCTCGTCCACTTTTATCTATGCAGGATGACACGTCCAGGTCTGCAATAAACTACCTATAAACTATTACTGCAAAAAACTAATAAAATGAATCTCTCATAATACGGCTGACCATAAACAAGAAACAATCAGCCCCTCACAAACTCAGGGAGCCATCGCTCTGATACCTAGATGTTGAATCTGGGTAAGATTTACAGAGGGAAATAATTCTTCAATATACTCAATACATCATACATTACATTGGGCTAATAAATAGCCATAAAGGTAGGTAACAAAACATCCTATAAAATAGGATGTATTACAAATAATAAACCCGTAAATAGTGATACGGGTATAACCAAATAACCAAGTACATAATATTGTTATTATATTTAACAATATTACTTAATTGACTAACCACCCAAACATATAATTTAAACATTATTATTAATTTCCTAACATCTATAATGATCATCGCCCCATCATCAATCATCACACGTTTTACATAGTTGTTGTTAATCCAAAATTGTAAAAAAATGTCGGATCACCTCTACAAGATATTTCAACATTCATTGGCATCTTGCTAATGTCAAATATGAATCTAACATTTCTTTAAAGCCTCCCTGGATGATAACATAAAAGTCTACATGATTTATCTATGTTTCTAGAGGAGGGGTGACACTAATCAAATGGAAAATACCTAGTGCTTCTAATAAAGAAAATTTGTGAGAAGGTAAATTCTTTAATAGATCCAAAGAGGAAATGTGAGAGAACATTTTAGTTAGGTCATTTCTCAAGTAATAAGATCCTATTTTATTTCCAGGTGTATCACGAATGTCATATGATATAGTCAAGTAGATTGGGGTAGGATGCAAAGAATAATATTTGATTTTAATGGCAACATTAATCTAAGGTTCTGTGTATAACTCTACAAATCCCACAATTTTTATTTGTTAGTGACCATCCGAAGGAGTTACTACCTGTGAGTTTGAAAAAGTTGAGGCTTCATGATCATTGGTTCCTATTGCAATTCCTTTGTTTAAACCATTGGGATCTATTCTATCATCTTTTGGGCACGTGGGGAGAGGATCGCTAAAGATCCTGAGCGATGTGTTCTATGGGGATACCGACCCCGTGTATGTGTTTTGAGTTGGAGTTGTTGGGTTTTCTAAAAACATGTCAACAAATAATTGTATTTGATCCTCGATAAATGTTGTGATAAATTGTTGCAATAACGGCATGTTCTTGTCTCATGCCGACGAACTATCGACACTAAAATTTTCCTCCATAATTTCTATTTCATTAATGTATAGGATGTTGTTAAGTATAATTAGTAGTAGCGTCGATAGAAGATAATGGCGCGCACGTCGATGCGGTGCACGCCAATAATGTGGAGTACGGGTAGCAGTCAAAGTACAATAGGAATGTTGTAAAAAGTAAATATTTGTCGTAAGTGGTCCAGGTAATGTTAAAATGTCAAAGTTTGGGTAATTAGAGAAGTAGGGTCTACATGATTAGGAATTAGAAATATTATTTTGGTTATAAGGACAAGGAGTGAGGTCATAAATATTTTGTGTATTTTATTTGTAAAAAGTCTAAAAATGTGGAACCCATGTAAAATGATAAGGTTTATCTTATCTTAACAGATAAGCCTACATGTACAGATAAGAGTTAAGGTATGGAATATGATTCGTCAGAGTGGATTTCTTATCCTATCTTAGAGATAAGATGGATAAGCCTGGAAGTTCTATAAATAGAGAGGCCACCCCCCTCATTTAGCATAGAAAGAAGTAGTGAGAAATATTGTAGGAAGTGTGCAAAGGAAGCCATCAGTTAAAGGTGTGTTGAAGAAGCCATCGAGAGGTGTAATTGTAAAGTTTCTCCCATAGTCTTGTTGAAGTACCTCATGGGTGAGATTGTAACAATTTCATGTTAATATTATAATTTACTTTGATATTTCAGATTTGTCATCATTCCGTCTTATCATAGTCGATGGTATTCTTGTGTTCGGTTGTTGTTTTGTTTCCAGATTACGTCCACCAAACTAAAGGCTGTGCATTAGTAAATAATCATAGCACGAGGAGTTCCCGGTGAAGAATTATCATAGTGCCGGATTGGTGATGACATTTTGGTTCCGTTGCCGGGACCATTCCTCGTTGGTGGATTTTCTGGAGAGATATTCCCACTTAGGCAAAAATTAATTGGAGGGTAACCTTGTTTTTACTATGCATAGTAGTTACCATGGTAAAGTCATTTTTACCGTGAATAGTAGTTACCATGTTAAAGTCATTTTTGCCATGAATAGTAGTTAGTAAAGTCCTTTTTTTGGGAATAGTATTACGCATGAGTAAAATCACTTTTTACCATGAATAGTATTTACATGATAACTTCACTTTTTAGTGAATAGTGTTTACCAATGTAAAGTTAGTTTTTACCGTAGTGAGTCAAGTTTTACCATAGTTTACCAGTGGTCATTTCTATTTTTTGTAGAAAGGTGTAAAGTCACTTTCTAGTATAGTGATTCCAATTATTTGTGCACATAAGTCTTGTTAATTGTACTTGTGGGTTGGTATTTCACGGTGGTTACTTTTGAAAATGGGAAAGATTCTGTTTTTCAGCTCAATCTAATGAAGATGCTTCTTCTTTCATTCAAGAGTTTAAACGATCTTGTATTTGTAATGGCCTTATAAAGGGAACAATGGATTGAATTTTTCCTACCTTTTTGGATGGTTCAAAGCACTTAGGTGGTTTGAAACACTAGGTGATAATGTGAAAAATTCATGGGATTTATTAACGGAAGTTTTCTTGAAGAATTTGGTGAACAACAAAAATATGCAGATCTCATGATCGAGATCACAAAGCTATCCCAAGGAGAGAAGGAGAAGATAAGGGATTATCATGCTCGTGTTCTAGAGCTAAGGAGGAAGCTCGATGCCCAGATCCGGAAGGAAGGACTAGCGGATGGGTTGATGAATGGCATGGATAATCTCCTCTGTAAGCACTTCATTCTTGGGATGAAGCCAGAGATCAGACAACGAGTGAAGTATGACCTTGGCTACCATTGAACAAGCAAAGGAGATTGCAAGAAGGCAAGAAGAAAGCATGGAAGAGGAGCCCAAAGAAATTGTTGCTAAAGTAGAGCCTACACCAGCACCTTTGGTCAGAATCCTGACCACTCCCGGTGAGCACAAATATTTCTCCTAGTACATCTCACGAGTATGAAGATCTACTCAAAAAGATGGGTCGATTAACTATTAATCTTCTTGAGGAAAGGAATTTAGTTCTCGGGGAGGAGATAGAGGTCGAAAAGAAATATTTCTGAAGTTGTTTGTTATGGTTGTTATAAAAAGGGTCATTATAAGTATAATTGTCGAGATAGAGCTTCTACATCAGTACAAGAGATAATGATAAAGGAAAAGCACTGTGAATTCTCTTGATGTAGTAGATAAGAGTAGAAATAATGAAGTAGATGTGTTTGTAACAAAAAGAAAGAAAGAAAAAGATAATCAAGATGGAAATGATCTAAGAAGATGAAAGGAGAAACTAGTAAGAAACATAGGAGAAGAAAGTTGGGTGTGCGGGATTTTCGATTTCACGGGGGCAAGGACCATACTCCATCTTGGAAGATCTGTCCAAAGGCTGCAAATATTACATATGGTCAACTCTTGGCTATGTCTTCGAGAAGAGGCGGGAGTTGCGAGGTGGACTCAATGCTCGAAGAAGGAAGGAGGTTGAGGTCCCCTGTTTTGGGAGCGAGCGAGATCCCTATGCTCCTGGTGAGGTATTATGTAATGGTATTTCAATTCATGATGTCTTAGTTGATGGAGGTGCTGCGATTAATGTAATGACCAAGTCACGTAATGAATATGTTGGGTTTAAAAATTGATCGCCCTTGACACTTATGTTAAGGTCATTAAATAAGGAAAAACTAAACCGAGAAGGTGTAGTTTCAAATGTGGCAATATACATTATGGGTGTTGTATGTGTGGTAGACTTTCGGGTGATGAAAAATGGTGCTTGACTATTGCGTACCCAATCTTTCTTTGGGAAGACCATGGCTAAGGAGAGTTCATGCAAGAAACTCTTTGGAATGAAGGTTTCATGACACTTGGACGTGGTAGAGAGAGGGTGAAGATAAACGTGATCCTCGACATCATAAAGTAGAACCTGTGGATTCAAGTGATGAAACTGATGATTGGACATCCTCTGATTACTCTAGTACCAGTGAAGTGGACACTAAAGATGAAGAAAGCGAGGTGGATGTTTCAGTCATGGATATCCTGCCAGTCACACCAACTCATGACCCCATAAAATTATCTGAAGAAGAAGTTGATGATCATCTCCAACAAATAAAGATTGGTGATGCTGTGATGGAGAGTGAGAAGGAATCCTACCTCCAGCTCTTTCGAAGGTACATACACCTATTCACTTTTGATTACAAGGAACTCCATCAAGTAAGTTGGGTAGAACATTCTATTGAGTGGTAGATGGTGCTAAGCCCATAAAGCAAATGCCATATAGAATGAATCCTAATTTTTTCAAGGCGTAAAAGAAGAAATAGATAAGTTGCTTGATGCGGGATTCATATTTCTTTGTGGAGAATTCGAGAATGGGTTTCTCCCATTGTGATCTCAATAAAAAAGAATGGGAAGCTACGCATTTGTGTTGATTACAGGAAGCTCAATAAGGCAACAAAGAAGGATCATTACCCTCTTCCATTTTGAGATCAGATCTTGGGCGAAGTAGGTGGCGGAGAGTCTTTATAGTTTTTGATGGATATAGCGGCTCTGACCAAGTTCGTATAGCGAGAGAAAGATCAGTGAAGACCACGTTCACCACTCCTTGGGAACGTTTGCTTATAGAGTTATGCCTTTTGGGTTGTGTAATGCTCAAAGCAACATTCCAGCGTTTGATGAATAGGGTGTTCGAACCCTACATTGGGACCTTCATCGAGTATTTTGGATGATTTTTGCATCTATGGGAGCAAGTTGGACCACTGCACTAGATGGAGACAACATTTCAAAGGTTAGATGAAGCACAAGCCTCACTAAACCCTACAAAGTGTGTCTTTGGATGTTCTAAAGGCGTTTTGTTAGGGCATGTTGTATCGAGAGATGGTATTAGTGCTTGATCACGATAAAGTTTCAAAAATCAAAGATTTACCATTTCTATGAATAGAAGTAAGTTGAGATCATTTTTAGGCCATGTGGGTTACTATAGAAGGTTCATCAAGAATTTCTCAAAGATTGCCTGACCACTAACTTGATTCTTGAAGAAGGATGTTGTTTATGAACCGAGGAAACAAGGCGCATGAAGCTTTTGGACAACTGAAGGAAGCCCTGGTGTCTTCACCTGTTTTGAAGAATCCAGTTGGAGCAAGCCATTCATTGTGTACTGATGCCTCGAGATGCAGCACTAGGTAGTACTTTGAGCCAAAAGGATGAAAATGGGAATGAACATCCAATTTACTTTGGGAGCGAGACAAATGAGCGAGTGCTAAGGTAAACTATCATGGCGAAAAAGAGGCTCTGGCTATCATTTTTGCTGTAAAGAAGTTTAGAAATTACTTGCTAGGGCAGAAATTTATAGTTGTAATGGATCATCAGGCTCTAAAATATATTGTCAATAAGCCTAACCCATCAGGGAGGATAGCAAGATGGATAATTTTGCTACAAGAATTTGAATTTGATATTATAGATAGGCAGGAAAGAAGCATGTCAATGCAGATGCACTCTCTCGAGCCTATGATGGTTTAGGATCATCTTGTGATGATGATGATTTTCCGATGCAGCATTGTTCTCCCTTGACACAATCCCTAGTGAATACATAGATATTTGGAATTATCTGAATGAATTCAAGTTTCCTGATGGTGCCAATGCAAAGACTAAGAGAAAGATTACTCAAGCCAGTCATCCATATTCTATTATGCATGGAGCATTATTTGAATAGGACACGATGGACGAGTCTGAGAGGGCAGTTGGACGTGATCAAGGAAAGGAGCTGCTAGAAGAATTCCACAATGGTACATGTGGAGGGCACTTCTCTGGACAACTTACAGCAAGAAGGATCTTGGATGCAGGTTATCACTGGCCCACTCTTTTTAAAGATTGTTATAATTATTGTAAGACATGTGATATTTGTCAAACACATGGTAACCGTAAGACTTCATCAGCTCCATTATGTCCTATTCTTCCCCTTGGTCCCTTTGAAAATGGGGAATAGACATTGTAGGTCCACTTCCAACTACATCACGTCAAAATAAGTATATTGTAGTTGCCACATGATTATTTAACCAAGTGGGTTGAAGCTAGGCCATTGAAAACAGACTTCCGTGGATGAAGTGGCAAGGTTCATATATGAACGCATTGTCACCAGATTTGGTTGTCCATTAGAAATTGTAACAGATCAAGGAAGCCACTTCATTAATGAGGTGGTAGAAGCCCTAGTCAATAAGTTTTCTATTAAGCACAGGAAGGCAACAACATACAAGCCAAGCACAAATGGACAGGTGGAACGAACAAATTTTGTGTTGTGTCAAATTCTAGCAAAAGATGCAGCCTTGCAGGTACATAAATGGGATAAAAGGATTCATGCAGCATTGTGGGCATATAGGGCAACATCAAAGTCAGCAACAGGATACTCCCCATTTCAGTTGGCCTATGGCATTGATCTAGTTCTTCCTATTGAGTTTGATATTCCCACTGTGAGAGTTATGAAAAATGAAAGGATGGATGAAAGTGATTCAGTAAAAGAAAGGTTGGTACATCTTCATTTGCTAGAGGAAATGAGGGAAATAGCAAAGGATACAAGCCATAAGAAGAAAATGAAGCAGAAGGAATACTTTGATCAAAAGATCCGATGGTCTCCATTTCATGTGAATGACTTGGTTCTAGTATATGATTCCAGATACAAAAAAGAAGACAGAGAAAATTTCTTCCAAAATGGATGGGGCCCTACAAAATAGCAGCTGTGCATGAAAATGGTATGTACCGATTGGAGGAATTGGATGGCACTCCCATTATGAAATGGGTCAATGACCATGACAAGTTGAAGATTTTCCAAGCACGAGAAGAGTCTACTCGAGGACGGAGTAGAAGCTAGGAAGGGGAAGATGTCGACACTAAAATTTTCCTCCATAATTTCTATTTCATTAATGTATGTATTAGGAATAGGATGTTGTTAAGTATAATTAGTAGTAGCGTCTGATAGAAGATAATGGTGCCATCAGTACGGTGCCGCCAATAATGTGGAGTACGGTAACAGTCAAAGTACAATAGGAATGTTGTAAAAAGTAAATATTTGTCGTAAGTGGTCGGTAATATTAAAATGTCAAAGTTTGGGTAATTAGAGAAGTAGGGTCTACATGATTAGGAATTAGAAATATTATATTGGTAATAAGGACAAGGAGTGAGGTCATAAATATTTTGTGTATTTTATTTGTAAAAAGTCTAAAAATGTGGAACCCATGTAAAATGATAAGGTTTATCTTATCTTAAGAGATAAGCTTACATGTACAGATAAGAGTTAAGGTATGGAATATGATTCGTCGGAGTGGATTTCTTATCCTATCTTAGAGATAAGATGGATAAGCTGGAAGTTCTATAAATAGAGAGGCCACCCCCCTCATTTAGCATAGAAAGAAGTAGTGAGAAATATTGTAGGAAGTGTGCAAAGGAAGGGCCATCGAGTTAAAGGTGTGTTGAAGAAGCCATCGAGAGGTGTAATTGTAAAGTTTCTCCCATAGTCTTGTTGAAGTACCTCATGGGTGAGATTGTAACAATTTCATGTTAATATTATAATTTACTTTGATATTTCAGATTTGTCATCATTCCGTCTTATCATAGTCGATGGTATTCTTGTGTTCGGTTGTTGTTTTGTTTCAGATTACGTCCAACAAACTAAAGGCTGTGCATTAGTAAATAATCATTGTTGTTGTTTTTGTTATTATTGTTGTTTCTATTGAGGATGATTAAAATCCACAACATTGATTGAGGGTGAGAAATTATTATTTCTCTGATTATTGCCATTTTTGTTGTTGTTGGTAGTATTTGTATTGGGAGAGCTAACAACATTGGGTTTCTTGGGATGATTGGTGACTGCATCAGCCATAACTCCATGATTCTTATTAAGGACCTTTGGTCCCTGATTATTGTTTGCATTGTTGGAGTAACCGGGGTTATTTTAGTTAGGAGTGACTAACCTCCCATTTGTCCCATAAGTCTTACGACCACTGTCAATGGCTGTTTGATCAATCCAAAGAGCACCCTCTAGCACCTCTTCATAGATCCTTAGCGAGAACTTTTGGACTTCTTCCTTTGTCTCTCTATTGAGGGAGTGGAGGAAAAAATCACAAATCTCCATTTGATCCATATTTAGAGTGCTTGTAGAGGAATAGAGAACCTATCACCACCTTTGAATGAAGTGGGAAACAAAATCATTGTGCTCTTGTTTGATATGAAGGAATTCTCTTATTCTTATCCTTAAAAGTTTGTTCATATCAAAATCCTTAATAAAATCTGACATGAGTTGCTTGAAGGAGTGTATTAAAGCCTCTAGTATCCTATAGTACCAATCGAGAGTGATACCTTCTAGCATCTTAGGGAAAATATTCACAACAACTACATTTAATGGGAGCATCTCTCAAATGGCCATTGTGTAAGATTTGATGTGATGTTTAGGATCACCCTCCCTTTGAAATTTGGAAGATCGAGAAAGTGTCTTTGAAGCATGACAACTGAATGGATAAGTCTATCATCTCCTTAAGATATTCAGAATAGGTCCCCATTGCATATGTTTCAACCATTGAAGATCCTTGTTGGGGAGGTGGAGGCTTCATTAGTTGCTGAAATAGTATAGTATAATATTTTTTTGGGGTGTACGGAATCCCATGTGGCTTTCCATAGGGACCTAGGTAAGTTTACATATCCCCCTCTAGTGATTTAGAGTAGATGTGTACGTAAGGGGGTTAACTTCTTTGATATGGAGTTAAAGGAACAACGTCAGGGAATGTCACATTTCCAGCTGATATGGCATTTGAGAACGCACTTCCGACTAGTTCCTATTGTAGATATCCATATGTGGCGTGAGGGGGCATACCCAAGGTGCACATCCTAGTCATAAAATCTCCAGGGCTTAGGGCACCCGTATAAACAAGAGGAGTCTATGAAGTAGGTACTCATCTATAATTTTGTGGATAGCGAGAAACTCTTGCTTGCCCTATGTATGAATTTTGGGTATTTTAGGAAAGCTTTAAGTCTTTGAATTTATCTACTAGCGTAAATATGAAGTTACCCGTCGATGGGGTGGTGTTTTGTTTCGGTTAGTTTTTTTGAACTTTTGGAGGTTTTTGAGGAGTGTGTTATCTTGCTATGAATTGTTCGATGTTTTTCCACCCCTCGTTGGTAATGTTTTTCATTGTTAGAGGGGTAGTGTTATTATTTTGGAGCAAGACATCAACATGTCCTTACAACTTGTCAAAATCCCAGTTTATATTCTAGAAGCGTTGTTTTCTTCTAGCATATCATGCTAAGTAATCCTCATCTAGAGGTGGGAGTTGGTCCGATTGCATGCTAATGGGTTATCAAAACAAAACTCGAGGAGATGAACTTTCCTCCCCAGTGAAAGTCATGTTGTTAGAACTTGACTGCTCAGGAGGATGTGTCTGTGTGATTTGGTCAAGCTCCTTGATACGTATGGAGGAACCAACATTGGTTCCCTAAAGAAGAGGATTTTGAGCCTGAGTAGTTGAATGGTTATCTTCCCATGTAGAGAGTGAAGGTGATTATTGTTGTCTACCTGTTTGATAGTTGTAGACATTGAAACCTAGGAGGGGTCGACCATATTCATCGTATCCCGACATATTCAAGGGGTATAAGAATACCTACAGAATAAAGGGAGAGAGGAAGATGGATGAAGAAATTGGAAACATTTAGAGACTATCTCTTCACATCAAGTTCACCAATTTGTATGAAAGAAAATAAAAACATGACCTTCTTTGCACCCGACTTCCCAAGGTGGTGCCAAGACATCTGGGTGTAGAAAATAAATTGATGTGAGTGTGGAAATGATGAGAAAGATAATGAGGAAACCTTATATCTTCAACATGCAATATTTGGATCTGTGAGTCTAAGGAAAATAAATTATTCCTAAGATGAAGTGGTATGATGAATCGATTAGATAGAATAGCTGCTCGGAGGCTCCATTAAATATCGAGCTCTACCGAGATTCTATCTATTGGTTGTGGAACACACATAAAGTGACATATGGATGCCTCATATAGATTTCTAGACAAGGTCATGGAAGTTAGAATGAGGGGTGTAAAGAAACCACAGGGACTATTGGTGATTTTCTGGTCTAGTCTAGAAAGCCCTAGCCTGAATAGGTGTTATGTTAAATAATGGAATTTGTGCAATGATGTCAAAGTGCAAGTGGTTATGATGTAAATACCAATGCAGAAAAACCAGTTTTAATGTTTAATTGGTCAACATGGCCTTTGGGTTATGGGACCTGGGGATCACAACCGTAAACTCGTGGAGGTTGTGGTCCTTATATTGTCATGTGCATAATCAAGCTCTATTTTCAAGATTAGTCCAATAATCATAGGTTTTATTAGCTATAATATTTAATGTGTTCAATTGTTCTATTTTATCAAAATAGTTAGTAGGCATCTGTAAAACTAACAAGCATAAACATGTATCAATTTCGCTCAACAACTTTGGCCCGTTGTGTTATTGGACTAATGGATCACAACCAAACATTTTTTCTTGTTGTGGACCACTGATGGTCATGCAGAATGAATTGAATTGATTTTGATGAAACAAAATAATAAGGAAAGGAAATTTAGTCTATGTTTTGGTATTTTCATAACATATCTCAATAAAAAATGGAAGCAAACTAATCTAATAAAAGTAAATATTTTTGATATTTTTAGTTTTTTTAAACAATGCTTCTAATCTAATAAATGAAATTAAATAAAAGCAATCAACCAGTTGTAGCTAATTACTTGTGCAAGAATATGAATATAGATCTAATAAAAATAAAATAATTTAATCAAAACCCTTCAAACCCTACATCGAATGTAGAGAGAAAAACATCACCCTAGAAGAGCTATTGCTCCCTACTACTTCCTGGTAATGCCAAAGAGAAATCTTTCTAATGATTTTCTCTATTTGTAATTTCTTTATCAACTGAAATGAACTATTTTTCTACTCTATTAGATATATATTTGAAATAAATAACTCAAAATTGATAATTTGACAAATGGAGCAAACAAACATATAATTCCAACTTGGATAAGCAAGAGCTTTGGAAAATCTAGTTGTATTTGTATCTATCCCCTCATTTTGTCTCTTTATTTATCTATCTGTTCATATGAGTCCAAGGAATTGCGAATGCAAACAAAACAATAACAAAAAGTGCTTGAGAAATGGTATCTTGAAGGTAGTTTGGTTACAATGTAGGTGTAAGATGGATAACACAAGTGAATAGATCTTGGTGTGTAATTTCCAATAATATTATGGTAGTAATACAATGCAAGATACACAAAAGTATGAGGCCATTTTCTTGAATACAAGCATGGAATATATAGGAGTTGATCTGGGATATCCCTTCATGCACTAGGCAACCTTGGATTGCTAAATAATTGAGTGAAGAGGCATTTCAAACTAATTAAATTTATTTAAAAATAGAAGAGGGAAGGAATGTCATGGAACAAGGTAGTTGGGATTTGGAATCATCTCAAATGGGAAAGAAAAATGTTTTAAAACAAAATTTAAGTGAAGCGTCGCGTGTGAATTTATCACATTGAAGGTTCTAGAAAAAGTGTGTAGGACTGTTGTCCTACGTGGGAGGTGGTTTCAGAACCGCGACCCAGAAAGGTGGTTTTCCTACAACTAAAGGCCAAAAAATGGATATAATGAAGTGGGAAGCTAGAAGAAAGTGTGGAAGAGCTAAGTAACGATGTCTAGGCTAAAAAAATACATTGCGAGTGCTCTGTTTAGGAACTCGAACACCTTACGAAAGGACATGAATCATAATTGGGGAATTTTGTACCTATTTTTCGATAATGTAACACATGCAATTTTGGGTGCATATAAGATCATGGGAGACATGCACAAAACCATAACATGTAGATCAAACACTTTGGCTATATTATCATATTCAATAAGGAATTTTATTTAGGGAGCATATTTGTGTATATGCCAAGGATCAATGTGCAAGAACTTAATCAAGAAAAAAATAGTGGAGGATTAAAATTTCACATTTGAAGTGAAAATAATCTAACACAATTGGGAGAGAGATATTATTTTCCAAGGATGGATGCATATGTGCACAACTATGTGAAAATATGTTAGATTTTATAGGTATCTAATGGGTGTAAGTAAAATATTAGATTGTATCATCCTTTACCGATACCAATAAGGACGTGGAAGAATGTCATCATTGTTTTCATGATGGGATATCTAAGAATGTAGAGAGGAAATGACTTGGTATTTTTGTAGTTGATAGATTCTCAAAGATGGAATACTTTATTACATGTAAGAAAACTAGTGATGCATCAGGCATCACACATTTATTTTCCAAAGATGTATTTTGAATTCATGGGTTTCCATTAAACATAGTATATGATAGGGATACAATGTTTCTAGGTCATTATTGGAGGACCTTGTGGAATAAAATGGGAATGAAACTAATCTTTATAGTAGCATAACATCCACAAAATCATGAAAAAAATAGGTAGCGGAGTAGAAATTAGGAAATTTATTCCATATCTTGGTTAGAGATAATCCAAAATAGTGGGATATGACATTGGCGCAACTCAATTTTGATATAATGAGTCATTCAAGTAAAATAATTGGAAAGACTCCATTTTATATTTGCTATGGGGAAAGTAATAGAGATGTCATATAATTGCATGAAGAAATACAAAAGTGAAATAATATCTTGAGCATATGTGTAAGCTACATAGAGAGTTATGCAAGAAGTTAGAACAAAGTAACCAAAGTTATAAAGAATGTATATATGAAAGGTGAAAACTCAGAAAACTCAAGGTAGGATATAAAATGTTGTCACATTTACTCAAGGAGAGGTTTTGAAAGGCACATATAGTAAATTGAAGTTGAAAAAAATTGGCCATGCAAGTTGTTATGGAAGATAATACAAAATACATATAATATAGTCTTACCTAAAAATTGGGATATGTGACCGATATTCAATGTTAAATATTTGTACAAATTACATGAATGGGAAGATCATGCATAAGAAACAAAGAATAATTACATGGAGGAATCAAGTGAGGACATGTAGAGAACATCAAAGGAATTAAGATGGAATAGGTGATAACTACAAAAGGAAAAAAATGTTGAGGCAATAGTGGACTCAAGGGTAGTAAAGGAAACACATGGGAAATAATACATAGAATATTTGGTAAAGTGGAGGAATCACACAAAATAATATGTTACATGGATATGTGTGAAGTAGATTGGTCAACTCCACCATAATTAGAATCCTAACTCATCGGAAGGATCTAATTTTTGTCTTACTCGAGGTGTTTGAAGCAAGAGCATCATAGAAAAATGAGAGTGTGCATGTTTTTTAATGTTTTGGATAAGTGTTTGAATGTGTCAAAGAATTACAATGTTTACTAAGGAAACAAAGGCATGGTAGAATGTATAATACATTATATCATAGTGTGCAAGAGTTTCATGCAATAGTTACAAATACACATTGTGTGGTAGAAATAGTACAAAAAAGAGACATAAAGTTATGTGAATTTTTTTCTAGAGTACAACGGCATGTAGAATTTTGGTAAGGAAGTGAGGCACAACAATTTGTAAAACAACACAAGGAGGAGTACACCAATTCATGAAAATATCAGTGCATGAATTTAGATTGCATGGACATATGAGACTAGAGGAAAAAATGACAAATTGGTAGGTGAAGACTAAGGATATGTGCATGTGGAAGAAACTCTTACCAAATACACCAACTAAAAAGCTTACATTGAGTTTCCATTATGGATTTAGCTAGTTACCATATCAAGGTGGTTGGAAACCTTTAATGAGCATGAGTTTAAATTCAAGATTCAGTGGTTTGAGGAGAGGAATCTAGAAGGACATTCTATTTACAAATGAGTGGGAATATAGGTCTATAAAATTAATGTCAACATATCATTTGGGAGTTTTATTAGATACATTTTTCGAATGCACTAAGGAGTGATGTCATGTTTGAGAGTATATGAATTCCTTTGAATGTTTTGAACCCTTCATTTTTCTCGGGTTTATTACAAGATTTGTAAACATCCCCATTACGGGAAAACACTTGTATATCTTGTTAAGTAATTTTATATGATAAAAAAACATCTGTTTTGTCTTATTCTTGTTATGTTAAGCTTTGTAAATGATACATATTGTCTCAATCTAACTATTACCATAGTAAAAATTAAGAAACATAAAATTGTCAATGTTTATGACACTACCATACTATGGTAATGTCAAAGTGTATGTTAACATCCTTGTATGGAGTTCAAATCTATTTATTTTTTTATCCCTATAATTTTTTATCTAACCTATTCCTATATTAAGTAATTTTGTGATATTTCAATTTACATAATTTACATTTATATTTCATTAATAACCCCATTAAATTCCCCCTCTTCTAAGGTTATGGAGATATATTTTAGATCCTAATATATGAATAATTGAAATTTTTTTATGCAGAGAAGGTTTCTAACCAAGCTCAGTCTTTGGTTTTTAAATACCAACTCCATAATTCACTCCTTTGAGACGCGTCTAGTCTTAAACAAAATTATGAGTTAAAATTGTGCTTACAACTTATCCAAAGTATAAAATTGATTTACTCACGCTATTTAATCGTCCAAGAATACATTTACTCACTCTCACGGAACCAAGGAACACTCCTTGTACCTTAAACCCTATCTTGGTGTCACTCTAAACTTATTACGGTCTAAGTAGCCATGTTAGATACTTCTATCAGTCCTATCTTGCACTAAAAACAACTTTAAAAATATTTCAAATTTTCTTCACCACCCTTTAACTTGTATTTACTTCCATAGAAGATTCAATATTTAACACTTAGTAAAATTTTCACTTCCTTTAGAATTGTATTGTTTCTTAAGGCCCGTTAATATGTATAGAACAAACTGTTGAGGATATATCTTTTTATAACGAATTTTTATTATAATTACTTCAAAATCATTTGGAAAATCTCGGGATATAATTTTCTACTGCTTTCCATGCATTTTGAACTATTTTTTGCAAACAATTCAAGTTTTAGCTTCAAAACCTGTAGTTTGAGGGTTTCTAGTTCGCTAGCCCGAGAAGGAAAATTTAAATGATTCTTGACTATTTTTCAAACTAGATTGGTCCTTTTGGTTTTAACTTATCAATTTCAACATGTACTAATTACCAACAAATAAATCACTCCTTGCAACAACTTCTACCACCCTTCAAATTTGTTTCTAACTATGAATTGTAGTTAATGATAACTTGTTTCTACCAATGGACTACTATAGCATCCTTCAAGGTTTTACTTAAACTTTAAATTACTTAAGGGAGTGATCAAGGATTTAAATTCAAATCACGACCTTTCAAGAGAAAAATTTCCTTGATTCAAGTAATTTTTCACAACCTACAAAGTTGACTCCAAATTACCTAGGTTTCTTACAAAGTAGTTCCATGGTAAAAACAAGAATAAGGAAAACTTTCCACGAATCATAAAAAATAAATGCAATTCCTCACTCACCATTAGAATAATCACTTTCTTAGCAACCAAACAATGAATTTATGTTCATTAGACCAACATGTAATCAAATTAAACTTGTAACTTCACAACCTGCTTTTACTTCCACATAGTACATATAACTTCTTAAAGTCTTTTTATTTGAATCGGAATGAATAAAATAGTTACATTTTAGTTTATATAACTTCACTATTTAGTTCACCTTAGAACTAGGCTCTATAGGTCCTTAATCTCTTACATTAGACTCTTAGACTACCTACATTTTTCCCAAATCAATTTCAAGAGCCTTTCAAAGGCTAGGGCCCAAAGCATTTTATTCTAAACAAAGATTATGGATTTAAGTCCTTCGTAATACCTTTTAAATATTTATTACATGCTCCAAGTTCAAATAAATGCACTAAAATGCGTATAAAATTAAAATTTCAACTTTTTGAGGGAAAAAGAAAATTCAAATTTTCTAAAGAATAGAACCAAACCAAACATAACTAGTTAATAACCTAAAAATACATATAATTCCTCTTGAAACTCATCCATGCTAAAATTGAAAAGAAAAACAAAATTTATAACTAGAAAGAAGATGCTCCTACATCATATAACCTAGGAAAGAAGAAAATATTTGGGTATATTTTTCAAAATATCTTGTAGAAGGTATTTCATTGTTGTTTTCTATCATTTTAAGACATCCATGTGGCTTCCTCAAATGTTTTATCGTTCCATTTCATTAGGTACTAAAAATATTGCTTGCATCTTGTAGTCATTGTTTTCCTACTCCCTTTTAAACCCCAAGCGCATCGACCTATTTCGCAACATCGGTTGGGTGCTCACTCGAGGCTTGTACAGCACCAAGATCCTCATTTATGTGAGCCTTATAATAATGTTCACCATTAATGGAGGAATCTTTGTAGAAACATCAATACATGTATTTACTCTAACACGAAGTAAAGATGCTAGATCTAAGCATAGATTCCCATAAAAATAACATAAACATTATAACAACACAAAGGAATCAGATATGAACCATATATAAAATAAAACATACTATGGTTTGAACCTAGAACCAAATATTTTCATAACAACCCTCATATATATTGATTAACAAATGTTAACAATAGCGATTACATCAAAACATTTTGGCAACATATCAAGTACATAATTTTACTATATGCATCCTACCCTTCCCATTACTTTGATCTAGAATCCCCACATTACCCCTAGAGCAATTACATATTTATCACCAAGAATCCACCATATGCACTCACCCTCTAATCTCTAACTCTCCACACCTTTTTAGATTCAAAATCCTCCTTAAATAGGATAGGAGCTCACATAATCATCATTCTAAAAGCAAGCCCACATGCCAAATGTCATCATATCCTGTTATACTTGAGTATCCAAGCCATGCAAGTGCTAGATAGCCATAAAAACCTCCACTTTCCAGCCCATAACTATAATGATTCCATATAATAATCCTTTCTCGAGCCTCAAGTATCCATCTAACAACCTTGTCATCATTACACTTATCCATAGCTTCACATGTTTTACATGTGATACCCTTAACCAAAATGTAGCTAAGTCCTTAAACCCTTCAAAACTTTCCTACTTCTGTGTGCAAACCTGTTTTTCATTGCGTGCATTCACTCACATGATTTTCTCCACATTTCCATTCACGCGCACATGCTCATTCTTTTTTTCAGGAGTTAGTCATTTTCCAGATCAACATCACCCCACACTAAATGTGTTGTCCATCCTTAGAAATAATCTATCCTTTAATAATCAAAGAATAAATAATGGAAGGAAAGAATAACTTGTATCTAGCTTGCGCCAAAGAACAAAATAATTTTTCTATTGTTGTACAAGGATTGGGAAGTATTTGTTCAAGGATGCTTCAATTTTATTCTAGGAATCCACCTCACTCTATGCTTGTTGAAATAAATACCCTATTAGCATGTTGACTTCATCAAATGATAACTCTTCACCCTTAGCCTTCAGTGTATCAACAATATTTTCCATTTTCTTGCTAAGGTCTCTCAATGTGTCCATCCTTCGTGTAACCTAGGGATATAATTTCTTCACTTTATTTTTAATTGAGACCCTTAGGCCTTTAATCACATTCGAATTATTCTTGAATTCCACTATGATCTTGTCTCATTCTTCCCTATTACTATTTTCTTCTCCTAAAACTCCTTTAGGTTTGCTTCATGGGAAGCAAATAATCCATTTGCCACTCTGTCACGGTCTCCATAGTTGTCATAGAAAACTTCGGCCATTTGAGCCATGATTTTTACAAAGGAAAGGAGTTCGGAGTATCTATTAATGGTCTCCTCAATCTTCAACTTCTGCTATTCTATTTTTCATTCAAAAAATTCCTCTGTGAACCCTAATGTAATCGGTTGTTTTTCCATTGTGATCAAACATGTAAAATCTTATAGGAAGTGCAAAGACAACTCATACTTCTTCCGAGGAGGGGAAAATCGGGTGTCCTAAAATGGAGTCTCGAGATAGTCTCTTATTTATTTTAGGCCTCATACACTTTCACCTTCTCTTCCCTCGGCACAAGCTTTAACCGCACAATTATTTACTCCTTCCCTTTTATCTCCTTTTCTCTCTCTATTATCTCCATATTCTTTTCCTCCAATTTTTCCTCCACTTTGCATTGATTTTGTAACCTTGCCTTTTTCTTCCATTGATACCTTTTTGAGCATGTTACAAGCCTACTTATCAGTTAGCCGCTGAGTATCCATGATAACATTCACCTCATTAGTGTTCTTTATATCTTTCACTGCATCTGCACCAACTTCAAATTTAGGATCATCAACCTGAGACTCAAAGGTCCATGAAAACATATTTCTTATGTGTGTCTACATGCTACCTCTATAAAATGATGACCAAGAAATACTTATTCTATGGGAACCGTGTGCTCTAGAAGTGCGCACCTAGGACCTTGTTAGGGTCATTGATATAAGTCATCATGTGTCCTTACGCCACTGTCGCACCCTCTTGCTACAAATTCATTTTACCCTTGGGAAGCTAACTGCTAGACTCTTCTCCTTGTCTACGCCCTCTTCCACCTCTATTAGTATTTCCTCAATGATGCACTACACCATGTTTTGTATGATGTCTTCCACTTTATTTTCCATAGTATCATTTAACTTTCCTTCGCTTAGGTGTGAGGTCTTTGTACATTCATATTCACCTCTTCACTTCCTCCCATGTTATGAGTGACCTCCTTAAATTCATTCCTCTCCACATAAAATTTAGGTACATCAAACACATGGGGATCCTTACCTTCCTCACACTCCTCATTCTCCTCCTCGGACTCATCACCCTTCATACTCTTCATCTCCTCAGAGTCTAAACTATAAGACATCTTTTTCTTCTTCTTCACTAGTTTCTCTTCTATCACAGGGAAATTTTCCTTCTCAAGTGACTTCTCCTTCATGGGGGATTTATTCCTCGAGTGTAAGTAATTGGGCCTACACATACACTTTCACCCCTATGGTCCGAACTATATGTGCTCTTGGTGCCCTTCATGCCGTAGTTTCTTCTCTTTCACTCTTCACCCCTTTCTTCTTGGCATGGTCTTCTAGGATGGATATATCATCCAAACATATGTACCCTTATCAAACTTGGGCCTTAGGTGTATATACACCCTTTCTTCCAACTTTCCTTCAATATGTATTGTTCTTGGTTTTAACATACAAACATCATGGGAGACTTAATTCTTGACATACGTGCATTTCTTAGTATACTCCTAATCTACATCACTTAGATCAAATCTAAATTTCTTGGCTTCATGAAACACGTTAACCACACTCGAAAACATTATGCTATGAAGTAAAATGATAAATTACATTATGGGATTTTCTTACCATCTCACAAAGTGAATATTCCTATGCAGAAGTGTTGGTATACAAAAAACTAAGCCTCGCCATCCACAAAGGTTGATAGTTGCTCAGAGATTCTCCATTCTACCCCAAATGTGGCGTGCATTCACTTGTACCACCTTTCCAAGTGCACCTTATATGTAGCAATCATTGTATCTCATGTTTATGACTCGAACCTCTTAGTGGGGAAAGGGAACTCATCAGGTTACTCAAAGACATAGTTATTCGACCCATCAAGCACTCCAATCTTTGAAAACACAATAGTAAGAAGGAAATTACCTACATGTTTTTTCCCCATCACTTGCGGAATCTATGATTTCTTCTACAATAAAGGTTGAGAGGTTTTAGATTGTTCGTTCTAAAATCTTTTTAGAAATGTATAAAAATATCTTGCTCACTTGCTTCCACCGCTCTTGTCCATTCAGCTTGGCGAGAAGGTGTGTAGCCATCTTAATGGTTGGGTTTGTGATCTTGGTGATATCAAAATAGTGTGATCCCTTCTTGTATTCATTTTTTTTGGTTTTTTCCTTAACAACTTATTTATCACCAAAGCCATCCTCCAATGATTTTCGATGTAGATAAGCCCAATGTATCTAGAGATCAACTAATAACTCAAGTGTATTGTGCTTTCTACTTAGTAAAACTAGTCTTTGTTCATGTGCAACATCAACCACTACTATAACCTTTCAAGTTTTCCAAAGTATGGTAACTAATAAGATACAAAAATGAAGCCTTCTCTAATGTGGTCTTGTTATAAATTCATCATACACAAGTTTTTCATCCTATGTTCTCTCTCCTGTTGGCTAAACTAGCTACAACACCATCACCTTCGTTGTGGTAATTGTCATATGGTAATAATCATTTATACCTGTCTTGTGCATGTGAGAAACCCATTCCATACCCATTAAAATTCCATCTAGGTATTGCATCTTTGCATACCATTCTTTGTTAAAACTTATCGATATTGTTGGTTTTCCCTTGCCATTTCCCTTCATCTTTTGTGAAATGTTCAATCCCTTCCTTCATGTCATTTTTCACATCAAGCCCTTGTATGTTATTCATTACATATTTCTTCAATACTGATCCATCCCTCAGCTCCACTCCTTCTATGAAATTTCTCAAAACCCGTGCCCTAGCTCTACAAACCCTAACTGGAAAAGTCTACTTCCACAAGACAACCTAAATCCTCACGAGAATCCATCAACCGATCTCCTCCGCACACAAGCATGTACTATGTTCTGTTTGGTTCATAAATTTGTTAGATTATCAAATTTTTATGAAAATATCTATAAATTATTTCACAAGGATTTCCCTAGTTCAAGAGATTTCTTTAACAACAAACACAAGGTACAAAGAATAACTTACCCCAACCTTCTATTTATAGCCTCTTGATATTTCCCACATTAAATCCTATGCCACCCAAAATCGTGAAAGAACATTAAAGTGAAAAGTTTGTAATTCTATCCTCCCATACAGTTTGTCTAGCACTTTACCTTCATGCACAAACTTCCACAACCTTCTAGTGTGTAAAACCGCATTGACCCAAATCCTTAGGTGCACTAATGGTGCCAAATTCAATATCCCTCTGCATCTTAGGACTACTTCTTATTTTTCCTACCTCATGTTTCTCTAGGATTTTATCCCTATACGTGGTATTCTAAAGCTTTTAACACCAATATCCACCTAAATTCACTTCGATATGTGTGTTCTGCTAAATCCATGCATGTTATATTTCATTATTAAGGACGCCAATCAACGTCACTCTCAACACTTCCTTCTTACCACACCATTCACTTAAAAATTCTTTACATTCTCTATTCACCCCACACTAAATAGATGTGTGGTCTTCGCACATAAAACCCCTTTAGATATTAATTGGCTACCAGTGTGCAAGCACACCCACAACAAACCAAACAAAAAGACAAAGAAAAGTTACGATGAAAGGAAACACGTATAAAGGAAAATGCATTAAGGGAAATCCTAAGCTAAATGACAATAATTATTTATTTACAAACACATAAAACAATTATTTATAGTAGGGATTCAACGTAATTCCATTAAAATAATCAGAAAACTATATTCCATCCAATGCTTATAACCACTGCACCTTTAATCTCTTTGGGTTCCGTAGAAACTTAGAAACATAGAGAAGAATCATCTACCTAACCTCAAATTTCTTATTTTTAATATCACAATCATGTTGTGCCTTCTTTCACACTTTATCCTTCTTTTGACTCCATCTCGAAAATGGTCCACCTCTAATCCAACACCATAACTTTATCAATGTGCTCCTCTAATTATTTCTCATCAGCTAATCCTCTTGCACATGCAATACGTAGGGATGGTAACATAAATTCAACCAAAAAAATAGCTTCCCGGAAAAAAATCAATTGAAAGTGTGTGAGCTTGTTCAAATGTTTATAAATCATGCGATATGCCCACATCATTATAGAGACTTTATCATCCCAATCCCTTCTCCCCGACACCATAAATCTTAGTTAATGTGTTTCTCATTATCTTGTTAAATTCCTCGATAGTTCCATTAACCTGAGGGTGATAGGGCATAGTTTTGTGATGGGCCACCATAAACTCGCCAATTAAATTCTAATTGTTTAATTCATAAATTAGGTACCCCTATCACTTGTAAAATTCAATGGGCGTCCATACCTAATGATTATATTCTTGCATAATGACCTAATCTGTTATAGCCACAGTGAAATCCTTCGTAGGCGTCGATTTTTCCCACCTTGTAATATAGTTTGTATAAGTGATAATGTAGCACAAACATGTCTTGCATACGATCTGGGAAATAGGACCCAAAATCCAATTGCCTATTTTTCTAATGGCTCTGCACTAGAAATAAGACTTAATGGAATTTCATCTCTCCATCCTAGTTTACTAAGGCACTGGAAATGGTCACCGACCTTGCAATAGTCTATATAATCCTTATAAATTATTTCCCACTAAATGTCTGCTAATAGGATCTTGCACGCGATCACATTCTCTACATAGTGACCTCATGTATTGTCATTAGGAGCTTCTTCCATGATTGCAGTATGCTCATGTTCCAACACACACCACTGTAGAACTCATCCCGGACTAGCTTGTATAGGTTTCCACTAATCAATGTATAGGCGTGATGCATATAACCAACTACTTTTCCACTAAGGCCTTCATTCCTTTAGGTGCCACACTTTTTTGTAAGAAAGGAGCAATATAATCTAAATTAGAGGGCATGCACTACAATCTAAATAATTGTGCATCTAACATTGTGTCCTCAATGATTTTCTCATCCTCACATGAGTTAATATATGATAGAGTCCTAAATTGCTTTTCCCTGGTTTTACAATGATTGGAAAGTCAAACTCTTAAAATTGCAAGATTCACTAGCATATGTGCCCTTACAAAATGGGCTTGTTCACCAGGTACTTTGATTTCATGTGGTCCGTGTAGAAAATAAAAGTTGTTAGTAGAAAATATTTGCTAAATTTGTGTATCCCTTAGATCATTGACAATGCCTCATGCTTCATGGTAATATAATTTTTGTTTCTTGAGTTAGCTTCCTACTAGAAAAACATAAGGGATGGTCAATAATTCTCTCTCCAGGCTATGCCAAGACGCCCCAATTTCCATACCCTATCCATAAACATGCACATGAAAAGGTTTATCCCAAGAGGAAAGCAAAAATGGGTGTAGTGGTGAGTTTGTCCTTCGGTGTGTCAAAATATACCTGCTATGCCTCACCCAAATGGAATTTACTCTTATGTCTCAATAACTCTTCCAATGGTGTGGAGATCCAAAGCATATCCCTTGATGAAATTCCTATAATACCCTGTATGCCCAAAGAATCCATGCACTACATTTTCACTTGTAGGCTCCTCGAACCCAGGATAACAACCACTTTGGAAGGGTCTACCAATAAGCCTTCGTGATATATGATGTGACCTAGAAAAGTGCCAAATGATGTAGCAAAGAAATATTTCTTAATGTTAAGAGAGATATTCAACTTCCTTCATCTATCAAACATTAAAATGATATTGTCACAATGGTCTCTTACTAACCCATACACCGTCTAATCATCTAGGTAAACTTATAGAAACTTATGGATGAAGTTCTGAAAGGCTCCGTACTACATTGTGCAAAAACACAATAGGCATGTTCTTCAATCCAAAATGCATGACCATATAAACAAACTTCCCCATTTAGTGGTGAAAGTAGTCTTCTCCTAGTCTTCCTTCACAATTCTCACCTAGTGATAACCTAAAAATCCATCTGTAAAAGAATAGATCTCCCACCCTACTACTCCTTCCAATATATCCTTAGTAAATGGGGTTGGAAAAGGATATATGACACACACAACATTTAAATCCCTATAGTCAACATAAATCCTTATCCTTCCATCCTTTTTAATGCTAATTACCATCAGGCTCACCCACTTAGATTCTTCAATTGCCTCAATGATTCCAGATTTTATCATCTTGTCAATCTCCTCTTTAACCTTTACACGCGGATTCAAGTACACACCCTCTTTTAACTTAATCCTCATTTCTCTCAATGATTGATATACTGCTTTCAATTCATGGTACCCGTGTGGGAAAATATATTGGAATTCACATAGTAGATCACTAATTTTTAACACTTCTTGTTTAGTCTAGTAATCTTTATTGAAAGATTCCTTCAACTTTGTCTCTGTATGAATGTTAACTTTCTTCATTTTCAAGGGCTCATGGTAAGTGCACACTTTCTCATCTACACTATTTATGACTTCACACATACCTTCCATATGATTAACATCTAAATTCTCTACCTTCTCATCATCTTTTAGGTAAACCAACTTACCCTTTTCTTTCTCCAGGTAGCCATGCTCAAGTTTTCCTTCCTTAGTTTCTCCATCATCAAAGAACGTGTCCAAACTAGGTTCACCTAACAAATTTAAAATCATATCCTCCATCATGGCATTATCTCCCATAGTAAGGCACTTGACTAATTGGAATGCCTCATTTTGTGATGACTTCTAACTTTGATACTCAAAAGTTTGAATAATATCTATTGTTATCTCTTTTCAATTTACCTTATGATGATGTAGCTCTAAATGAATGTACCACACATGCACGTAGCCTTGCAGGTGGAAGAGAAATTATTCACCCATTGTGAAGGAGGTAAGGCCTATGTGCCTATCATTTATGCTCTCTCACACTCCTAGACATGGAATGAGGTGGAATCCTTCCCATGATAGTTACATATTTTAGATGGTGCATTGCTTTGGAGAAACCTAACAGAGAACATGATTCTCACTTTGCACCATTCTAGAAGGTTATCTCGATGGGTCACCCACTAACGCACTATTTCCCTATACAAGGTATAAGTAAGAATATTCCTTTTATTGACTTGACATGTCTATTGGGATTCTCTCACATGCAAAACAAAATCAAAGTTTTTCTTCCACTCAGGCACCTAATTAAGCACGCTTTGATAACTCAAGTAACAATGCATTTCAATTGTCTCCCAATCAAGTTATAGGTATCATGTACCTAATTTTCATATACAACTCTAGTTGTATCACTCATGGATTGAGCATCTTCACATTGAATGATTCCTTCCTCTGATCGATGAACAATATCAGATTCATTAATGGTACGCATATAGATTCTATCCAGTCCACTTCTTGAAAAGGTTCCACATTAGGTGCATACTTCCCATCCGTGGAGTGGAATAATGATGTACTCCTATTTGTTCTCAAAACTTATGTACCCTTTATTGAAGCTCAAGTCAATATTGTTGTTATAACACCAGGGGTGTCCAAGTAATGTTGGAAATGTATCTTCCTCAACAAGTCCTAAGACTTCAAAATATCCAGTAAAATTTTCCCCTTATATGGTTATGGATACATCCTTCAATACTCATATGGGCATAGCCTTTTTCCTATTTTCCATATCCAAGTATGTTTGAAAATGGTTGTAATGCTCCCCCATCTGATTCCATGCATCTAGAGTAAGGAAATTGATCCCAACGCTCCTATCAATAAGAATGTCTCTTAAGAGCCATCCATCCACAACTACATTCAATGTGATCTTTTTATCATAATCAATAATGTAAGGAGGAATATTAGGATGTAAGACCTACTTCTCTCACTCACCTCAATTTCTCAAGATTACTTTCTCTCTCAGCCACTCTCCTAGTAGAGGTATAATATTCTCCTGGCACAACATTTGACATACTTCCCTAACATCATCCATGTCCTTCTGGGGGACCTCAACACTCTTCTTCTTCTCCAACTTCCATGATTTCTCCTTTAGACATTGAATCTCCCCTTGTAGGCTCCTAATCACCTCCATGGTATCTTGGTAGACCTATTTCTGATGAGTTGGATCAAAATATTTACATTGTAATACCTCTTCTTGTGTAATGAGAGTCCTTTTCCTCGGTGTTTCCTTTGTGTGCATAGCCTCGTTCATGTAGTCACTAAGATAGGTTCAAACTTAGGGTTGTGTGCTACCCTAAGTATCAATCGTGTATCCATTCACTACACACTCACCATCCCCACACTCTTTTCCTTTCTATGGTTCTAGGTCATGTTCTCATACAATTTAGAGAACTCCTCATACTTATGCTTCTTCCTGCACCATGAGCATTGTAAAAATCTGACACTTAATCGGCACTTGTAGTGTTTAGTAGATTTGGAATCGTAAAAAGTTCCACGGGAAAATTCACTCCTACCTCTTTGACCACCATGGCCTTTAATTTCTCCTTGAAAACCCCTTCCTTGACTGCACCCGTCTTTACACCATTCATAATAATGACATTCATTCTTAGAACTTCTTCCAATACTTGTCTAGCACACACTAATATCAATGGCATAATGGATTTAGTCTATCAATCCGTAGTCCTTTTCTGTCATTAGTCTCGGATGAGAAAATCTTACACTAAATGTTGGGAATAGTTTAATTATTGTGAACATTAGAGTTGTGTGAGAAATAATTTAATATATTGTAAGTAAGTTCTTTATAAAACTCACATAGGTAATCTCTAGAGAGATATTAGGAGTAAGTTGAGTGAGTTGTGTTATCTTGGGATTTGTGAGAGATATGTGGATCATGGAGAGATAAGTTGATTCATGATTAGAGTTGACTCCTCATTTGTAGGAGTTTCCACCTCTTTATATGTAACCTCTTTCTATGAATCAATCACTCCCGAATGAATACGAAGAAATATATTAGTGTGTGTAAAATTAATAATTCTTAGAATTATTTCTGTGTAAGTCTGGTTCAAAGTTTATATTTGGTATCGTGAGCAGGTGTTATAATCTTATGGATGTGCATTTGTGGCTTTCGATTCAATAATTCCAATGTAAATATCAAGTCATAAGTTTGTTTTTACAATCTAGATCTCTACGATTTTTAATGGGTTTCAAGATTCACATTTGAGTAGACTATTGTTAAAATTTTATCCGAACCCACATCATGGTTTAGGAGAAAAAGTGAAATAGATTTTGACTTCTGAAGTAATTTATGGAATTTGAGACCACAATTCAGATGAATGTTGCATAATCCTTGCATAGTGATATTTTACATTAGATTTTCTTCTCACATAAATGGAGCATTACTCAAGAGTATTTAATTACAGATTTGATATCAGTATGAAGATAGCGTAAAGTTTCTCGATGGAGGCGGAGGCAATGGAGGAAGGAGGTTGATCAGTGACCTCTCGTCAGGCACCATCGACGAGGCCGTGGTATTGATTTGGTGGCCAAGTATTTCAGTTGTGTGTTTGATTCCATTATTGTGTGTTTTATAATAAGAACAGAAGGAAATTCTTGTTCAATTGTAATTTCCTTTTATAAACCTCCTTGATGTAATGTTGTAATAGAAAGAAGAAAACACAAGTACAAAGTCAACATCATGATACTTGAAGGGGATGAACAGAGGTTCATGAACAGGGGTTCTTACCTTGGACTGAGGTCCATATGTGTACCAAGATCATGAGCAAACAGGGGTGTGCAAGCTGCAGAGAAAGTGTAACTATTCTTTTCTACTTTGTTCACATTAGGGGAGTGTAAGGGAAGTAATAATGTAAACAATAGGGGAGTGAATGTTAGGAATATTATATTGTTTACATTGGTTAATGTTTTAATGTAATATATATTATCATGGAGATAATATATATGGGTGAATAAATAAAATGTAATATTATTAAATATGAGAAAACATATCTCATATTAATAATATAGGTTTTATATATTAGTTGTGAGTTTGTTGTATAAACAACTCACGTTGGTATTTTTAGGATTAGTTTAGTGTGTTGAGATAACTAAGGGATGTTAGAGAGATATTAGGAGATGGGGTTGAGATTATGCAGGGATTGCAGATCATGTTTGACTCCACCATTGTAGGGGTTAATTGATCTATATATGTAACTCATAAATCATGAATAAGATGTCCCGAATGAAATACAATATCTTTGGTTTTATTATTTTACTATGCAATGTTTTATTTTTATTGATTAAATCATGCACATTTTCTAGACTAAAAATACGCATTCTTTCGGACCGCACATTGCAATAATAGGAATATACTTAGATAATGATCCTCGGTATCAATTTCACAATCTATTGAAATAGTGCACACCAACTTATGTGAGCAATTGTCCTTTATGTGTCCTTCTACCTCACAATCCGCACACTATAGTCCTCTGTGAGTTTCATGAGACAAGTTCACAGATGATTTCTTAATTTTATTTTCCATGGAAGATATTTGTGGCTCCAATAAGGGACTTAGCAAACTATCAATTCTTCGAAAGCCTTAACATGTAAGTCAGCCTCCAAGGCTTCACGCAGATCCATGAATGTCTTATGTGAGAGTGCTCATATGAAAGGTGTTATCAAGCCACCTAAGATCCACTATGCATCCTAAGAGGGATGAATATCATAAGACAATTTTGATAGAAGAGTATTAAAATGCACTTCATACTCCCACACACTGCATTCTATACCTTGTTGAATTTATTTCAATGCACTGATGCTCTTTTTCTCAAACTTGGGAATATGAAATTCTACCAAAAAGGCATCACATAGTGTAGTATAATCTACCTCCTTTTGATGAGGGTCATACTTCCGGTACCTAATATACATGCGCCCTTGAAATGTAGTTACAAAATAACTTGGCTTCTTCTCTGGGGTAGTGATGCCCTTAGCACGCCTTAAAAACTTGCATTTGTGTACATGATCTGCAGCATCTTCAACACCCTTGTAATTAGGTAAATGTAGAGACATCTCAAAAAATATTTGTTAAGGTGGTTGAGGTCCTTGTCCACTAGATCCAAAACTTTTATTTTCTTTGGTGTTTTCTCCACCACCATATCCACTAGCTTATATTCCTCTCGGATCACCTAGCTTGTCCTCCTATAGCAAGTAAGGGGCATGATGCAAATTCACTCTACATACTCACTCTCACACTAAACTATGCACCAATAGTCTATGATATTGAACCGCTCCAAAACGTGTTTCCCAAAATTTGTGTTCCCACACTTCATCCAAATGACATGTTATAAAAATACCTCTAAACACCATAATTTTTTCACCAACACTGACTGCATAACACTGACCGGACTAGAAATACTTGTCTTAGATGTTGGAAAACTAAGCACTAGGGTTTGGTCACCAGGTTTTTTAAGATTCATGTCTATGGTTCTTCTCCTCCCTTTATATGAAAAGCTCTCTCCATAAGTCTCCGTGAAGTTGAGGGGTTTTCTACCACACTTGCAAAGATGGGGTAGCAAAGACCGCCCAGTGTTCCATGCTCCCCCATGAACCTCAAATCCTTCCCACAATGTCTTCCTCCATAATTCCATAACTCTTCAGAACTTCACATTATATCTCTAACTCCCTCTCTTGCACTTCATTATACTTGAGCTGCCTCTCTTCTCCCTGTTCTTCTATTATAATATTTTTTGTCTTCTACCACACCAGCCTTCCATGCCCCATGCCTAGTGAGGGTTTAGTTAGCCATAAGAAATTCTTCAAAAATCAAAGTGATAATCAGGATCTTAATGCATAATGGTATAGCATGCAAGAATGATCCTCTTAGCTCCCTCAACAACCCATACTCATCAATATATGAGAAATAATACGTAGAAACTGTGTACTCCAACATGTAGATAATCAACACACCACTCCACCAATGATCAACAACATAATTATAGGTCAAATCAACAACATAATTATAGGTTAGATCAACATGATATAGCCTATGATAATCTTCTTTGGTCCACACATGAGGTTGATAATGCAAACTCTTCCTCGAAGCATACACCAATAACCATTCATACAACCCTACTAAAAAAACAACGTCTCATAGACCTCATGATATAGATTCTCCTCTACCCATTTATGTGTATCAAACTTAGGTCTAGTATTTATTCTCTATACAAATTCAACTCCTGTGTTGTTAAGCCAAGTCTTAATGTTCTCTAAGGTCAAATTCTCTTTCATCATGCACCATTCTTACAATAACTTCAAAAGAGGTCTCGACACTAGAACTAAAATGTAGTCATTTTTTCCTACTCCATTTTAAACCCCAAGTGCATTGGCCTATCAACCAACATCATATGGGAACTCACCTAAGGCATGCATAGATGAAGATCCCCTCCTTTATGTAATCCTTGTTAGAATGTTCACCATTAATGGAGGATTGTTTTAGAAACATGAATACATGTATTTAGTCTAACAAAAAGTAAATATGCTCGATCTAAGAATAAATTCCCATGAAAAGAACCTAAACATTATAACAACATGAACGAATTATATCTTAACCATAAAAAGATGAAATATACTAGGGTTTGAACCCAAAAGAAAAAATATTTAGAACAACCCTATATATATTGATTAACAAATGTTTACAATAGCTAGATTAAATAAAAAAGGTTCGGAAATAGATCAATACATCTTTCTACTCTAAACATCCTACCCTTCCCATGGCTCGATCAAAAACCCCAGATTACTTCCTAGATCCATTACATATGTATCACCATGAATCTACCATATGCACTCACCCTCTAATATCTAACTCTCCACACATTTTCAAATCCAAAATACTCCTTGAATAGGATAGGAGCTCACCCAATCATCATTCCAAAAGTAATTCCACATGCCAAATGTCATCATATCCTATTATACTTGAGTATCTAAGCCATGCATGTGCCATATAGCTAAAAAAACCTCCAATTTGTAATGATAGTGACTCCCTAGAATATTCCTTTCTTTATCCTCAAGTTTCCATGTAACAACATTTTCATCATTATGCTTATCCATAAATTCATGTGTTACGAATGTGATAACCTTAAGCTCGAAATGTGGCTAATTCCTTAAACCATTAAACTCTTTCCCGCTCCCACATGTAAACCTATTTCTCCTTACATGCATTAACTCACATGCTTTTCTTAATATTTCCATCTGCACACACTCATTCTTTGCTTCAAGACTTAGTCATTTTCCACACTCTACACATCTAGTCTTCTTGAACTCCTTTTTATCCGTAATGTACTCAATCTCCTATTTTTGACCTTTGACAGCTATCACACCCACTCTTCCTCTATTGTATATGCTTCCTCTAATATGTCTTCACTCTTTTCACCTTCCTTGAAGGGATACAAATCTGAAACATTGAATATTGGAGATATGCCCACTCCACTAGGCAATTCCAACTCATAAGAATTACTAGAAAATTTCTTCAACTCCCGTAACGTAATACCTTTTTCATCTATAGTTTGTTATATTATCCTTTGGGAAACCTATTTTTGCTAAGATGATCCATGAATAGATCATCAACATCAAAATTCACTTCCTTTGTTTTCAAATCTTCTTGTGTCTGTATTTGTCTACAATATCTTGTAAATGTTTTTACTGTGCTCATGTAACTCATGATTGGAAACTAAAAACTATTCTCCCACAACACTCCTTTTAATGATATTGTTGATATCCCTTAGCTCAATCACACTGCTTGGTTGCATTCCATACACCATATGAAAAGGGATCTTATCTATGCTTTTGTTCAATGAATTATTTTAGGAAATTTTTTCTTATGGTAGCACAAGATCCCACTACTTTGGATGATCCTTAGACAAATGCCTTAGGAGGTTTCCTAAGCTCCTTTTGACCACCTTAGTTTTTCCATCATTCTAAAGATAGTATGTTGAAATTAAACCGGGATTAACTCCCAAATTTCTCCATAATGTTCTGCTTTGAAATGTTCCAAAAAATTAGTGTCCATGTCTAAAACTATGATCACTATAATTCCATGAAGTCTAACCATTATTTGCAGAATAAATCAACTATGTGAGTGGCATCACTTGTTGTCTCAAAAGTAATGAAGTGTGCCATCTTAGAAAATTTATGTACAACCAAATAAATTGAATCATAACCCCTTTGTGTTATTGGCAATCCCATAACATTGTGCACTGATGGAATCCTAATGTCTATTTAATTTTTGAAGGGTATGGTACAATCATGTATTTGTAGTCTTACCCTTGACTCTTTAACAAGTAGTCAATCTCTCAACAAACCTCTTTATATCAATTTACATCCTTTTCCAACAAAGTAGTGTCTAGTGAGTTGTTCTAGTGTCTTATTAAGCCCAAAAAGCATGCCTATAATCCCACTATGCTTCTCTTTCATGATATTATCTCTCATATAAATCTTAGGTACACAAATTTTAACCTATTTGAGAATAAAACCATCTTGAATAAGGTAATCCAACCAAAACTCTCTATTTATTCTTGTTGGTTACTTGCAAGCTTCATATGCTTCCTTGAAATCTTCATCATCTTCATACAACTCCTTAAGTGAATCAATTCCAACACTTTCCAATTGAACTTCATGCACCAATAAAAATCTCCTACTTAAGGCATCAACTACCTTGTTACTTTGTCCCTTCTTGTGCTTGATAGTGAAAGTAAAATTTTGTAAATATTCCACCCATTTTACATGCCTTTGACTGAGCTTTGGTTGATTAGTAATGAATTGAAGAGCATGATTATTTGTGTAAATAATAAAATCCTTAGGCAATAGGTAGTGTCTCCACTTTTTCAATGCCTAAGAAATGGCATAAAATTCCAAATCATATGAGGAATAATTCCTTTTTGCATCATTGATTTTATCTCTAAAATAATCTATTGGTTTGTTGTATTGCATTAGAATAGAACCTATGACAACTCTATTTGCATCACACTCAACCTACAGACTTTGACTTTACCGTAGTATGGAAATGGTAAGATAGGTATTTCTATCACATTTTTCTTCAAATACTAAAAATTTCTTTTAGCTTCTTGTGTCCAAACAAATTTTTTCTTATCCCCTCTAAAAGTATCAACAATTGGTGCACAAATCTCACTAAAATTTCTAATAAATTTCTTAGAAAAAATTACAATACCATGGAAAATTTTACCACTCTTTCTTTGCTAGGTGTTGGCCATTACAATATTTCCTTGACCTTTTTTATCCATCTTCAAAATTCCTTTGGTGATCACAAAACCCAAATATAACAACTCTATTTTCATGAATTCACACTTCTTGAGATTGATTAACAATCTCTCTTCCTATAGCTTCTTCAAAACCAAATGAAAATGATGCATATGATCCTCCTTGTTATGACTAAAAATCAGTATGTCATCTAGATAAACAACCACAAATTTACCTATAAAATGCTTAAGAACTTCATTCATGAGCCTCATAAAGGTGCTAGGTGCATTTGAGAGTCCAAATGGCATTACAAGCCATTCATATAACCCTTCATTTATCTTGAATTTTTTTCCATTCATCCCCTTGTCTGATTCTAATCTAATAATACCCACTTTTGAGATCTATTTTTGAAAAATAACTTGCACCACATAAGAAATCCATCAAGTATTCCATCCTAGGAAAGGGAAATCTATACCTGATTGTGATCTTATTGATAGCTCTAGAATCAGTGCACATCCTCAAGTCATTTTATTTCTTAGGAACCAACACTATAGGAACTACACATGGGCTGAGACTCTCTCTAATCAGTCCTTTTTCTAATAAGTATTGCACGTGCTTCTTTATTTCTTAATTTTATTTTGGTGTCATTTTGTAGGATTCTTTATTAGGAAAACTTTCCCTAGCAAAATTCTATGTGATGACTAATTTCTCTCATAGGAGGTAAGGAACTAGGAAGCTCATCCACCACTATGTCTGCATATTATTTCAACATATCTTGCACTTCTTGAGGAAACTCATCCATCCTTGTTGTTGTTATGACTATCCTTGGTTTTAACACTAATGCAAATCCTATTTCTTCCTCCTCCACTATTTTCAAGAACTCTTTCTCCCCAATCAAAATTACACTAGAACAAATTTTTTTCACCTTCTTCTTCTCTCATGGGCAGCAAGGTATGACTAATTCCATCCTTCTCTAGAATGTATACATTCTTCCTCCCATCATGTGTAGTCTTCCTATCATACTACCAAGGCCTAGAAGGACACAAATAAAAAACATCCATAGGAATAACATCACAAAGCACCTTGTCCTTATACCTACCAATTTGGAAATCAACCCAACATTATTCATTCACTAACACCTACTGTCCTTTATTCAACCATGAGACTTTATATGGAGTAGGATGAGGTATATTTTCAATCCTAATTTATTCACCATTTCAAATGATACCAACATGTATGTAATTCCTTAATCTATAACCATTTTACAACACTTACCTTGACTCTTGTAAATGGTCCTAAACAATGATTTCCTTTTTGGTGGATCTTTCTCTTTTGGTGTATTGATCAAAATTATTCTCAGATGGAATGAATCCCCCACTTTTTGTTCTTCTATAAATCAAGGAGAGAAAAAACTCTCTTTATATCCTCCTTGAACTAGTCTAGTTCTTCCTTCATTCTTTGTGTTGCTCATAAGTTTCTCCTCTAGACATTCTCATTAACTATGAACTACAACTTTATTACATTTGTAGAACCTACATATGAATCCTCATGTTCCTCTTCCTCGTGTTCCATAGCCACCTCTGAAGTAGGGTATTCTAAATCTAAAACCACATGTTATTACTGAAAAACACCACTCTCTGATTTGTTTGCATGTGAATGAAATGTGAAATCATTTTTTGGGAAACACAGAATTATCTCCAAGCGTGGGACCATGAAACAAAGATAATTCTCCAAAGAAGGTTGGTTCCTCTTCCTAATCTAATGATAAAACTACTCTTAATGTTGGGAATACAACTAGATAATCCTATTCTTTATTCTAAGGGACCATGGAGAGAGGAAAATGTTTATAAATCAAGAAATCCTACACTAAGGAGGTGATAGAACCAAAAGAATGGAAATTGAGACATTTTATAATGTGTGAAAATTGGAAGAAATGATAGTAGAGATGGGTATATAGAACACCAAATTCTAAAAAAACACATTCACAACACCATTTCCATTAAACACAACCATTTAGAGTTTGTAAGAAATCATAAAATGCACAAAAATACCTTTAAATGCAATGTAGAGGTGAAAAGGTGCAATAAAACACAACAAGGGTTGAATAATAACCACAAAACTTGATTTTATTGCTTCATATAATCACACAGTTCATTATAATAAGAGAGATAGAGGCATGAATTTTTTACAAAAGGAACACAAATGGAGGCTTGAAGCTCACAAAAGGCCACAATAACCTATAGAGAAGTGGAGGAGTAGATAGAAAATGTTCAACACTTACACATGATCTCTTTTTTACATTTTATAGAAACTGGAAGGGACAGAGAGAAAGAATAGAGGTAAATTTTAATTCCCCTTTCTAACCACAAATAAGGTGCATTAAATATTTGAAAATAGTGATGGGCATCCTACCAAATCCATCCCTCCATGATATATTTGTTTTAAAAGAAGGAAGAGCACCGAATCACATCAGATCTGATTTTTAAGCTACCTAGAACTATGTATCTTTAATGTTGGGGACGTTTTCATATTTTTCACCAACCTAACCTCAATAAAATTGGTATGGAGGATGTCAAGATATTTGCAATGATATAATTTTTTTCAAAATCAAACAACTCGGAAGAAATTTATGCCCATTTGAAGCTCAAAGCTTTGAAGGTGTTCCATGCAGCTCTACTGATCCGCATTAAATGAAGTTATTACCCCTTTAAACTCAAACTCCTTGAAAATCATATATGTCGGGAATTTTGGGTAATTGGGGTCTTTGGGGTACCTGGGTCTCTTGGTCCTCGAAGGTCACATTCCGCTTTATTCGCATCTAAGTGGACATCTCCTTTGATTTGTAGGACATTTGGGTCCACTGGGAACTTAAACACCTAAAAATATGTACCGTCCCATCCTCCCAATCCCATAAGTCATTCGTCACCCACATTACATTATATCCACTCCCCCGACCAATTTGGCACTTTCAACCATGCGGGAACACTTTACTCGACGGAAATTGTTCCATCGGGGCCTCCAAACTCCACTTTTTTGCACTAAATCACCTTCATACAACTACAACCATTTTGGGAATTTTGGAAATGTGGAGAAATAAAGCACATGTGACCCATGTACGCGCCCGCGTCCAAGACTGTATTATCGTAGAAACACTAAAATAGGGTAGTTTTCCCATTTTTTCAATTTTCTCCAAACCTTTTGGAATTTTTTGGGCTGGGAGTTAGGAGAAACGGAGTGAAGTGCCCCAAAAGCCAAATTTCCCAATTTTATCCATTTTTACCACCTTTTAGATAAGTATGAGAATTGAGCCAAGGGTAAAAGCCTTCAAATTACTTCTATTTTTCCATTTTTCCCGTTTATCCTTGTCCAAGCTAAGATAAAATGTAAGCTATTAAAATTACCTCTAGGAGTAGAATTTTGGATTACACCACCTCTTGAACTAGAAATTTGATCTTGTTGTGTATTGATTGACTCACCTTGACTCCTTTGTTATGGTCCTCTTCCTCCAAGTTGTCCTCTACTTCTATAAATCATTCATCTTCCTTTGTTTTTTTACCATGCCTTCTACCTAGTTTGTCTTCATCTTTCAAAGCAAGTGGCGCAAAGCATTCTTCTAGACTCCTAGGACTAGTCAAGATAAGTTTATCATATAGTTGGTACCTTAAACCATTCAAATACCTTGCTAACTTATCTGTTTCATCCTCCATATGACTTGACTTGATGCTTAACTTGTATAATTCTTCAATGTACTCTTTAACTCCCATCTCTTTTTGCTTCAAATTTTGTAATTTTCTATATAAATTTTTCATATAATCAATAGGTAAGAACTTACCTTTAAGTTTGGCCACCATCCTGTCCCAAGACTTAATATTTGATTTATTATTCTTCATCCTTTCCATTTGAATTTATTCCTATCATAGGGATGCATGCCATTTCAAATTTATCCTAAAAAAATTCGCCTGTTGGTATTCAAAAAATTCTCAAAATCAGAATATTTATCTAACTCCGTTATCCAATCAAGGAGTTATTCACCATGAGAACTACCTGAATATAATGGAAGTTCTATTTTGGGATTAAATCCCTCTTCTTTCACTTATTTCAGCAACATTTCAAACCACAAATCTTCAAGGTCTCTTTCTTCGTAACCTAGTACTAGTTCTCTTTGAGCCACTTCCTCTTCTTAATCACTTAAATCTCTTGTTTCCCATCATCTTCCCTATTTAGCCTCTATTGTTTTGATCCTAGAATTAAAATTGAACTTCACATTACTTAACTCTTAAAGGATGACCTCACCCATCTGCAATTTGGTTGATCTCTCTCCTTCTATATTCTTCCTTGATGGCATTTTACCTTTCTTGAATAATTACTACAAATTTTCTTAGAAAATAAAATATTCCTTCTTTAAAATTACTCGAGATAATACCCTCCACTCGATACCAATTACAATGTAGAGAAGGTTTGTGATGAATCTCACTCTATGTTTTTGTAAACCCCAACTCGTAAATTCACTACTTTGAGACAACTAGTCTTAGACCAAATTTTAAGTTACAATGATGCTTACAACTAATCAAAGGTATAAAATGGATTTAATCACTCTTTTCAATCCTATAATAAGACGTTTATTGTCTCTCATAGAACCAAGGAACAATCCTTACGCCTTGACCCTATCTTGGTGTCACTCCAAACGGGTTACACTCCTAAGTAACCCTATTAGAGACACCTATCAATCCTATATTCCAATCAAAACAACTTAAATACCAATTAAAAATGTTTTCCATCACCTTTTAACCTCTATTTACTTTCATGGAATTTTTAAGCTTTAACACTTAGTAAAAGTTCCACTTCCTTCACAACCGCCTTGTTTTTCTTACAACCTCGCTAATCTGAATAGAAAATACTATCAAGGATATTGCTCAAGATACAATGAATAATTTAATACATTTCATTCAAAATATTTTGGAAAATCTTAGGATATAAATTTATACCAATTTCTATGCATTTTGAATGGTTCATTTCTAAGCAATTCAATTTTTACCATTGAAAGATCTAGTCCGAAGGTTTCTAGTTACGTATCATCCCAGAACGAAAATTTAAATTATTCTTTACTTTTTTAAACATAGATCAATATTTTTGGTTCTAAATTATTTGTGTAAACATGTACTCCCTATAAAAACAAATCGCTCCTTGCAACAACTTCTAACACCTCGTAACTTTGTTCCTAACGGTGAAGCGTAGTTGATGATACCATGTTTCTACCAAGGACTATTGTATCACCCTTTGAGTGTTTACTTAAACTTTAAATGACTTAAAGGAGTGATCTAGGCTTAAAAAATTGAATCAAAACCTTTCAAGAGAAAACTTTCCCTTATTCGGTGGTTTTTCACAACCTACAGGTTGACTCCAAATTACTTAGGTTTTCTACAATGCACTTCCATTGGTAACAAAAAAACAACTAAAAATTACCATGAATAATCATCAAAGTAATGTGATACCTCACACACCATTACTATAATCACTTTCTCAACAACCAAACACTGAATTTTTGTTCATTATACCAACATGCAATTAAATTAAACAAGTAATTTAACAATTTTTTTACTTCCATACAAAGATCGTAGAAATTCTTATTGTATCCTTCTTTGAAAAAAATAGAATTAGAATTTTAGTTTATATTTCTTCAATATTTGGTTCCCATTCTAACTAGACTATCAAATCCCTTAATATCATACATTAGACTTTTAGATTACCTACATTTTCCCCAAACTACATCAATTTGAAGATCATTTAAAAGGCCAGGACCCAAATCATTATATTTTAAACCAATATTATGGATTTAAGTCCTTAGGAGGACCCTTTTCCACTTTATTACATGCTCCAAGTTCCCAGAGACAAATAAAAATATTATAAAATTCAAATTTCACCTTTTGGAAGAAAAAATAAAAATAATTTGTTTTTACGAAGGATAGGACCAATCCAAACAGGACACTGGTGAAGAAATAAGAATTAAAAAGACTTATAATCCCCCTGGCACTCATCGAAGCCAAGATTAAAAATAAAACCAAAATTTTCAACTAGAAAGAAGATGCTTTTGCATCAGGTTTCCAGGTGAAATATAGAATAAAATCATGATTAGAATATATAGGAGGTGAATGTAGTTAGTTCTTTGTAGAACCAACCCTTGAGAGAGAATGTGTGATATGGATCATGACATAAGGAAATAGAAATACCAATAAGCATAGATTAATGGAATCTCATAGACAAATGCATGCACGATATCACATATAAAATCCAAATGAATTCATAGAATGGAAAATTACTTGTTCCACATACACAATAGGCTAAGGTACACATAAGAAAATGCTAATGAGGCCAAAAAAGGGACCCCAATTTTTTTCACACACACAAAAGTCCAAGGGTCACATGTAAAAATAAGCAATACGTAATCCAATATGCCAAAACTAAGATTGTAGCTAATGGGACCATAAAATAAAATATACTAGTCCTATACAATGCAATTTTGTTTGTCCTAAAATCTTGAGAATATAACATTTGTCACAGTTTAAAATATGAACTTAACTAGGGCATGCATATTAGTAATGGAAAATGATGTGTGTAAAATAGATCAAATGTACTTGGTAGTGTAGAGTATGCTTTGTAATTTAACAAATATTGAATTTTTTAAATTTTAATTGTAGATTCACATACGATAAATAAATCTCTAAAGTACATATATGAAACAAGTAATAAGCTACAGAAATATGAAACCCTAGGAGTAATAGGGAGAATAATAGACTTAACTTACTTCACAATAAATCCCAAAGTGTGTTGGATTGAGAAATTGGTAAGCATTAGGACGATAATATTGCAATCGCACACAAAATTTTTGGGAATTCGGGATTGCGGTATAGTGCTATGATTTAATAACAAAAAAAATGATGCACATAGGATCTAAAAAATTCCCCAAAAGTTACAACAGTGGAAGTATAAACTAGAATAATCCAAATCAAAACAAAGTACACTCACATATCAGAACATGTATCGTGGTTCACCCATTGTGGGCTACGTCCACCAAAGATAGAGATCTCATATTTATAATACAAAAATATTATAAACTAACTCTTCCAATACAAGAGTACACTTCATCTCTCCAAGAGTATCTCCTCTCATCCCAATCTCTAAACGGATCTCCATGAGGGCACTACAACTATGCCTCCAAACACCACTAGCAGATCTCACATAACTAGGAACTACTGCATCTCTGAATTGCTACCAAGTTCTTTGTGGATCTGCAACAAGACCTCTTGCATGGGTCTACCAATGTGCAACTATGATTGTGCACCAAGAAGTATGTTTGTCTCTCCATCACTGTATAACCTGTGCCAACATGAAGACAACCTCCTCTACAATATGTAGATCTACATGGATCAACAATACAATATAATCTCACGGATCTACAATACAAGACTAGATCTATAATAAAAGATATCACCAACATGTGGATCTATAATAAGAAACTCTATGTGCTTTGCATACTATGAAAGCCATTACAATGAGACAATAACTATACAAAGAAAATATAGTAGAAGATGTTACCCTCTTCTCACCATTCAAATGTACTTGCTATTTCCTTCTATCCAGCTCCTCTCCATGGAGACTCTGTCTTCATGTAACATGTTCTTTCTTTCTCTTCTTCTTCTTCATCCTCTCAATCTAGGAGAATCAAGGATCTAATTCAATCCTTCTCTTAATTCTCCTTCTAACCCTAGATTTCATGCTTATATAGGAATATACAAACTTAGAGCACAATAGCTATGTAATTACATCCTTTAAATCATCTTTAAAACAAAATCTATATTAAATTCCCATGAGTTAAATATTAAATTTCATGCATAGGTAATCAAGACAATTACCCCGAACGATGGAGGTTCTTATCTTTGTGCCGATGATGGTGGTTAATATGTTGACCGACTCCGATTCTTTGTGTAAACCAACAAGGTGTAAAATTGTTGAATCTCTATACATGTACTAGTACATTACCATCCTCTACACACTTTGTGAAGACCATATATTCTTTCCTTCAACAATTATCTCAAAAAATAAAACCAAGAAGATAAAAATATGACTTACCAAACCACCACAAAGCTATAAGTGATCCATGATAACCGAGATATGTATACATCAAGGTCCCCTTTGAATCATAAAACCAAGCCTCTCATGCAACCAATCCATCATGAATAACACACCTACAATATCTTCCACTCAAACTGAAGTACTGAGCTTCAACTGCAACCATATCCATACCTATAAAACCAACCATGTTCTCCATCCATCTATCCATGTCTTCATGCAACCACCAATGCAACTGTCCAAAGACAAGTCAAACTGGAATATGCAAAAGCAAAACAAGATCCTGGGTAAAAACAACCTTGAATGAGTTCTACATGCAATAATGGGTGATCAATCCACAAACACCTACATAACTCAAATAAATCCAAACACTGCAATCTACAAATCCAACCTTGCATAAACAACTAACATGTCCAAGACAACCATCTATAGATAACATACCTATCAAGGAGTAACATAATAAAACTACAAACATCCCATAATCGTTCTCATAGGCATCCATGTGCAAATCAAACATCTACATCATCATAGACTCACAAAACTAAATCTATCCACATGTATAAACTCACCTATACATTCATCCATATCATTGGGCTCTCCAAAAGTGCCAAGTGTCTCACCGACTAACTCTAAAGAAATATATGAATCATGTGTTCATTAATGTCGATAAAAAATAACCATGCTAAACCATGCAACTAATAGCAAGTGCAAATACCAAAAAACATGTCATCAACATACTGCACAAACCAAACCAAGATGAAAGCAAAACAAGGGAACCATCTAAAAATGATAAATAAACACTGTTGTCAAACCTGTAACCAAACTAACCATGGTTTCCCCTACCGACACCAGTCACTTCCTAACTAACCACGTTACTAGATGACTGACCACAGTTCATCCTAACCGACACCAATCTCTGTAACTAGTAGATTTTCTCTTTTAACCCTTAAAACTTTGAAAAATTTCTCTATCATCTTCACCCAGCTGAATATAGCCATCAACTATTAATCCCATAGGGATATCTAGGCACCAAAAAAAAACAAGAAGTGACATCACCATGCGATAAACTCAAAATACCTGCAAGCCTATGAATGTCCTCCAAAACAACTTATGCCTCATGTCACTATGAATAGTAACACCCTCCTCTCACTCTACATATGCATCATGCATCCAATCCTAAAATTCCAACAATCATGGCTTTCTCCCACTTGAGCACAAAATTCACTAGACTACCTCTAACACCAAGCTCAAAAGGAATATGTTAGTGAGAAATAAAATGAGATGAAAGAAAATATAGAATGATTCCATTCTTTTCAAAGAATACTTCTAAATCATAGACATTTGGACTTCTTGTGAATTAGGTGAGTCAACTTCTTTTCATCCTATATACTCAACATCTTTTGTTACCTAAAAGCGTGTCTAACTATGACTTTTCATTGAGGATCTCCTCCTTAGACTAGATATCTTTTTCCTAAAGATTCCACACAACCAGAAATAAATTTCAAATAACACCAATAACATGGTGTAAATATATGCATATTATCCAAAAATAGTATCAGTTTCTCCAAACGAAAGAAATAAAACATGAAGCATATAGGGATTCCTAACCCAAAGTCTCCTTTGGACTAACCAAGCTAACTCCGTCCTCTTTTTGATCCAAAAATTGAAGTGATCTACACTATTTCTTCCTGTACACATTTTGTAAGAAACCTGGTCCTGAAAAATAGGACACTAAACCATCCATGCCCTCTTCGACTGTAAGAAACCATGTCTAAACTCATTCTCAAAGAGACCGAATATGGTTTGATGACTAGTACCGGTTACCCTATGTGATCAATTTTGATCCCTAACTCGACATCAATGCTACTAGAACTAACACATTGCGCAACTTGGCATAGGTCACCAAACCAGGTGCCTACTCCAACAAAAGCCGATAGTTGTGTTGAGCCAATCATTTCAAGAAGCACCCAAATCTTACACAAAAACTTAACAACAATAATACATGCAATAAAACTGCATCAAGATGAAACACATAACCTTACCAACACTAGGATACTTAACCACATATTCAATGAAGAACATGTTTCTCGATGGAAACCCCATATTCATTGTGTGCTACTATATTCATATTCTCTAATGAAGCACATGCTTCTAACTACACCAAAGGATGCATAACTAATCCTTTTCTCATTCTCAAATCTAGATATGCAATCCTAAATATGCATGTGCAACCAAGATAATATAAACACCGCAATACCAAGATAAAACCATACCTCAATAACCGGATCTGCAACTTTGACTAACATGCTTTTTCCTCCAAGAACTAGGGACACCTTATCAAACAAGGTATATCCCATGCATCTTTCCATTTCTTCAGATTTTTGATTTTTTGTTTAAAACTAGGTTGCCCAGTAATTGACCACGGTGACCACATGTAATCGATTAAAGTTACCCTGTAACCGATCACGATCACCCCTGCCGATGCTAGTTGCCACTTAACCGATGCCAGTCACTATAATTTCCAGTAACCTTACTCTTCTAGCTCCCACTTGAGATTGAATCTCTTCTTGCAATCTTCTCATTAGGAAAAACAAACCCTGCTCTCATACATGTCAGTCAAACCACTAACAAAACCATGAAGCAAACCCTTGCTTTGAAATAACCAAGCTAACCAAGCTCTGATACCAGTTGTTGGTATCAGATAAGATAACAAACTTGGATCTGATACCAGTTGTTGGGAATTCGGGACTTCAGAATAGTGCTATGATTTAATAACAAAAAAATTATGCACACAGGAACTAAAAAATTCCCCAAAATCTACAACAGTGGAAGTATAAACTAGAATAATCCAAAGAAAAAAAAAAGTATGCTCACATAAAAAACATGTATTGTGGTTCACCCAATGTGGGTTACATCCACCAAAGATAGAGATCTCATATATATAATATAAAAAGAGTACAAACCAACTCTTCCAATACAAGAGTACAACGCATCTCTCCAAGAGTATCTCCTCTCCTCAGATCTCTAAACAGATCTCCATGAGTGCACTACAACAGTACCTCCAAACACCACTATAAGATCTCACATAACCAAAAACTACTACATCTCTGAACTACTACGAAGTTCTCTATATATCTACAAGAAGACCTTTTGCATGGGTCTAACAATGTGCAACCATGACTGTGCAACAAGAATTAAGTTTGTCTCCCCGTCACTACATAAGCTATGCAAACATGAATAAAACCTCCTCTACAATATGTAGATCTACATGGATCAACAATACAATATGATCTCATGGATCTAAAATACAAGACTAGATCTACATATAACTATAATACAAGATCTCACCAACATGTGGATCTATAAGAAGAAAAATTATGTGATTTGCATATTATGCAAGCCATTACAATGAGATAATAACTATGCAAAGGAAATAAGTAGAAGATGTTACCCTATTCTCACAATTGAGATGTACCACGATATTTCCTTTTGTCCATCTCCTCTCCATAGAGACTCTGTCTCTATGTAATATGTTTTTGTTTCTCTTCTTCTTCTTCTTCATCCTCTCAATCTAGGAGAATCAAGGATTTAATTCAATCCTTCTCTTAATTCTCCTTCTAACCCTAAATTTCATGTTTATATAGGCATCTACAAACTTAGGTCACAATAACCATGCAACTATATCCTTTAAATCATCTCAGTAAAACAAAAAGATATATTAAATTCCAGTGAGTTAAATATAAAATTTCATGCATAGGTTAGCGTGCAATGGTTACCACGACAAATGGTGGTTAATATGCTTTGATTGACATCGGTTAATGTGTAAACCAGCAAGGTGTAAAACAAGCTATTTGTGAAGCAATTCAACTCCACAATCCTAACAAGAAATTCTTGGAACTTCCAAACAACCATGGAATAGGGCATTTGGATTGGGTTAGGGGCACCTAGTCATTAAATACTTGTTAGGTTCTGTGAATGCGAAAAATGTTCATAAATTGAATCTTCTTATGTCATAAGGTGGTTAATAACCTTCATTTTTGGTCACCTGTGTGTCTAGATGATCACAAAAGTCACCTATAACCTACAAAATGAATTATATCCTGCAAAAACCAAAAACACATAAAATCCTAAAAAAATGCAAATGGGGAGTCGCACTTACCTTAAATCACCCAACATAGTCAACTTATGGTCGAGTGTTGTACTACATCTCAAAATCCATGTAGTTCTTGTGTATGTGTTTAGCAATCGTTCCGTAGAAATATCTTGTGCTAGATGTACCAATGTAAGTAGATGTGTGGATGAAAAAATTAACTTCCCCTCATATGCGTGTATGCAGAAAATGCATTCCCTTGTCCCTTGAGTTAGTGCTAGATGGATTCCATTGATGCTCATAGATTCCTTTGGATGTAACCTTAGGTGGTGATATTAGATGCTTAGAGCTTGGTACTCTATTATGGTCACATAGATGTTTATTTATATGATTCTCTTTGTTGAATTTCCTAATTGAAAGATAAAAGGCTAATCCATAAGAAAACAAGATGATAAAAAGATAAAAGAGGCCCAAAATATCCAAGCAAGATACAAAGAGGTCAAGGGCACCCAAACGGGACAAGGACACTTGGGCTCTAGCATCCTAGTTGGGCATTGGTGTCCAAAGTAAATAAATATAAAGAACAAAAGATTAGATTGGGATGTGGTGTGTGTAAGACAAAATAGGAAACAAAGAAATACATAAAAGAGGCAAAAGATAGATGTCAATTACCATTTTTCTTGCTTAGGAATCATATGAATAGTAGTATGTGATTAAGACTTAGAAATTTGTCCAAGTGCATGATTTTGTGTCTACATTTTCATCCATTTTATGTTTTTGAGTGAATACTCGATAACATAAAATAGATAAGGGATGCCTACCTAATAACCATGTAGATTGATGGTGAAATCATGTCGAATAGACAAAAATGAAGCATGGAAGGTAACGAAGAGGAAATGACCCTAGGGGTGAAGCTTATGAGTGTTGAACCATGTTTGTAGCTATTTTTTTGTCATGTTATGCTGATGTGGGGTTGCTTCTTGTTGTGTATTAAGGATGGACCTGCAAAAGAAGAGAGAAAGAGTAGTAAAAGTCACGTGTTATGAAAACTCTATAAAAAGCATGTAAAAATGTGAAAAAGTAGTAAAAGGAATGTTTACACCATATTTTTGATGAGTGAAAAGGATAGAAAGTTTACTACGCTATTGTAGAAGAGGTAGGTTTTTGGACAATCTCATGCAAAGAATGAGTTTTTTGGGTGATCTCATGCAAGTGCAAGTTTTTTTGGTGATCTCACGCCATGGAAGAAGAGTGTTGGGAAGAAAGGTCTAGTGTTATTATCCATATTTGACTGATTCTCAAAATTTATAAACAACTACATATGGTGCGATCCTATTTTATTACGTGTTCGATAAAATTTGATTCAAGTCGAAAAATGAGATAAAATGCATTTTGATTACTTTGGAGGATTATGCCTATGCTCCACAAACTTATTTGTAAACTAATGAAAAGTTTACAAATCTTAGAAAGTAATCAGTAAATGCCCTTTTTCATAGGCACCCAAGAAAGGTCAGAATTTCCCATGAATTCATTTCTATATCTAGGCACTAGTGTTTTTCGAAACTAAGGACCCATGTTATATTAAGGTTGTCCGATTGTCGTAATTTTTTTGTTCATGTACTATAAAGACCTATATTCAGGCTTGAGGTTTCTATATGGGGTAATTGATTCAATGAATGCATCCCCCTCATTTGGGGTACATGTATCATCACTAGGAGAATGCATCCGAAGGACAAGACCTTATAATGGTTTGAAATTGATACATTATAGGGGAGGGAATTTTCATTGTGGAAGCTAACATATATACAAGGAAAGACGCTAGAAACATGTGTTAGTGCAATCAAGACAAATATAGATATAAATAGAAATGTGTAATATAGAAAGTAAGAAGATAATGTAGACAACGAAAAGAGGGTTTTAAACATGGGAAATCACTCACTATGTTACAAGACAATCGGGGTCAAAGAGGCCAAAATTAAAAAACAAATGAATAATCAAGACATATGGAATATCCCACAAAAATGGCATAGAATAGAAGATAAGAGAAAACAATAACAAACAAGTAGAAAGAAAAGCATCGGGAAACAATGGTGAATAATAGATCCTACAAATAAAATACTACGGATGAAGCACCTGATAGCATGTTAGAAAGATAAAAGTATGTCAAAGTGTGTATATATCGATAGAGTAGTGTGTTAGTAAGAATTGAAGCAATATAAAATTAAATAATAGAACCTATAATTTGTAAGAAAGTAGATGCCCTGTGAAGCCTTGGTGGAATTTGGTAAGAGATAAATTGTTAAGCATCAATGTTCATGTAAATATCTTTAAGGAGTCTACATTCACAAGTAGATAAAAAGTGGATGTGCATGTGTATATAATAAATATAATGACATACGAAGTATCTATCTAGCATGAAAACAAAGTGTACATGTAACTAGTATAAGTAGGAAAGAGTATGTGCAACAAAGATATGAAATATGATGTGAATGAGTGAAATGTAATTATATGTAATGTAAATTTGATATGAGTGGCGTGCCCCTCGAGTGGATGTGTATGAGCATGAGATGAGGTTCATTTATAAAATACCCCTCACTAGTCAAGAATGAACCATATAATAAGAGTGTTTCATCAGAAATGGTTTTATACTATGCACTAGAAAAATATAGTGTGAAGCATAGAGCGTAGAGTGTAGAATGTGGTGAGGTTCATCAATATAGAATTCCCTAAAAATTCAAGTTTGAACCTTACCACAAGACTATGCCATAGGGTAATGACGATACTGAGGTTGAGTATCAAGTTGTGTAAGATGCATGAGAAAATCTATATGTAAAGCATAGAAAGTGATAGTAGAAATTTGACACACCTAATAATGTTACGAGGGGGAAAGTAAGTATGATTCTCCCCAAGTGTATGATGATGAAAAATCTATCCAAAAAAAAGGGAAAGGATCCTCCACCCGATGCTTGTAGAGAAAATGGCATGTGACCATGCTCTGAGATCGATGATGTATGAGATAGATGATGTATCAGTGAATGAGTGTAGACACAACGTCATGAAGTTTAGACATTATTTAATATTAGTCTCATGCTACTATTTATTGGGTTTTTAGAGAAGAAAGTACTAATTAAAACTCATATTTTGGCCATCTTTATTTATTTTATTTCATCATTCACGACCTCCACCTCACATAATCTTAGTCCATTTTGTCACTTTTGTGTTATTTTATCCTTGATTGGTTTTCCAAGGCTAGTACTTGGGCACTCATGGGTGCCCTGGTCCCACCATGGGTGAACTAATCCTTTTGAAATTTCGTCTCTTTTTGGGATCTTTCTAGCTATTTTAGGTGTTTATCTTTTTAGTGGTTGGCCAATTCAAGGTTAATTATGAAATTAGATCAATATAACCTTATAAATATAAAGTTATGAAACCATAATGAGGGACTAAGCACTAGTCACTATTATCATCCATCTAGAGTTGCATCCATCTATTGCATTAGAAATCACTTGCATCAGCATATCTCTATCAAAAGGCTCAAGGCTAGGTCATTTGCATCACACACAACATAGGGGGAGGATTCTATTCTATTCCATGCACCATACTAATTCCAATTTTCTACACATAGTCACCTCGCTACATTACAAAGTGTGACTAACACAAGAGCAACCTAGGGCATGTTCACACACACACACCACATATATAAATACATTTGGGTCTGGAATGTAGTGTAGTTCTCGATTAGTAAGTCCACCATTATGGTTGTTGAGTTCAATATGACCTATTCATATGAATTTTTATTTTTAGGGATTGATGCTTGTTCAAGTTTTTATAGGTATTTTCATTCATCTTGGCATATCTACGACATCGAAGTAGTGCAAAAACTTGATGCAATAGATAGTGGGAATTTAGACCACCTTCCAAACATGTGAAGATCAGTCAGGAGATTTTACAAAAACTAGGGAACCCATTTTTAGATGAAAGCACACATGGGCACCCCAGTCCCTCTACAAGTGCTCCAAACCAGCCATATTACTCAGATTCATCCTTTTCAGGGCTCTTGCACAATCGTTCCTACTTCCAAGTTCTCTAATCACATCTACGACATAGTCCTATGAGTATCTTCTATTTAGCTTGAGTTATTTTCTCTTACACATTGCACATCAAGGTTTTTTTAATTTTCATTAGATTAGTTGTTTGGGTCATTTATGCACTCATTTACAACATCTATTTATTTCAATTCCATTTGTGCATATCTTATATTAACTACTAATTATTACACATTTAAGTTAATCATTTTGGAGAACCCGATCTTTGAATCAACCTTTCTTCTATGGATTTTATCATCTTTTCTATCATGACTTCTAATGTCTATCAAGAATCTTTACTTCAATTGATTCAAATTCACCCATGTTGTAAAGACACCAGTTAAAAAAACCTAGAGAATATGCATCTTCCTATCAACATGTTTCCTACCCAACTCAATGCTAGTTTTGGTCATCTTTATGAGGAATCCCTTGATTCCAATTCCAATCAATCAATTTGCAAATCCATTGACACTCTTCATTCATTATTTCAAGATAAATTTCATGCTATGGAATCCAAAATGACAACTCTTAAATATGAAATTCAACAACTTAAGGATAATTCTCAGGCTTGTGATTGTTCTTCTATCACATTCATCATATTCCTTCTACATGTTCTCATATTGGTGAACCCAAATACATATCATACCCTACACCTCTCATGTTTAATCTCAATGCTAAGAAATAAGATATTATTCCACATCTCATCACTCATAGAATCATTATCTTTCCATCTACTCATGGTTATCCTCCTTATAGGCTTGCCAAGTATCAAGGTCTTCCATATTGCAACTATCACTAAATCAATGGACATAATGAAAATGATTGTTATGCTTTACAATGAAGTATCAAGTACCTTACATGTTAAGGTTTTCTCTCATTTGTTGCACAACATTCTAATACAAATGATAAATCCCATTGGGTTCCTAAATATGATCCATCTATATCTAATAAAAATCAGGATAGTGTTACTTAGGATCCTTCTACAATAAGCCAAGCACATCCTAAACAGCCATCTCTCAAAATTATTTCAACACCACCTCCTATTGAGTCATCTACGGTCTCACCAAGTCAAACCACATCACCACCTCCCATAATCAATCAACCTTCTTCTCCTATCAAGTCTTCTACAATGTCACCAATACCACCAAAGCTACCACCATTCAATATTCCTCCCCATCCTACTCCAGTTTTCATGTAATAAATTTCTTCAAATAAACCAATCCTTCTACCGATGGTCAAGACATAGTTAAAATTCGACTACTATCACATGGTACTATTAGTGATTCATCCTACCATTATGGTGGCCCTCACTCTTATCATGACACATAAAATTATCTCCCACAATGGCATGGAACCTCTTGTGTGATTTCATAGAACTCCATCATCATAGTACACTTGGGGGGCATAACACTCACACAATCCCTTGTTAACATTGGTGGATATCTCTATGCATTATCAATCATTTAATATTATCACATAGGCATGCTCATCACACACTTTAGGATCATCATCAACTGATGAGACACTCTTGTGCTTCGGTTCACACTTGATTGTTGAGGGATTACTATACATGAAGCCCACACACTACACTATGTGCATTACACATTATGTTTCATTAAACCCCGCGTGTCATACAACATCATTGTTTTCATTATAAACATATCATACTTCTATTATCTACAACACTAATATTACATCTTAGTCTTCCTCCATATTACATACCCTATTAGGATATCTATGCATAATTCATATTGTCATTATACTACATATCATGTCACATGTTTTATATCATATACTTCACATCTTCACATTACACATTTTCTACTTACTGTACTACTCATCATTAAATATGACTCTATCATCATTTCATTTCACACACTACGTCTACACTTATTACATTTCATACTACACATTACACTCTACACATTCTACACATATAGCATTACATCATACACACCACATATTTACATATTCTACTCATCACATGGTCGTGTTTTAATCATAACATATACATCATATTCTATGCACTACACTCCCTACCCTATGGTGCACTATATTTCCTCGGTCCATACTTAATTACCGAGGGTTTAAAAATCAAATGGGACTTCTCTTCATCATGCATTTATCATTTGACCTTTTATCATGGGACATTACTAGGTTAGTGCTATACACTTTAGGCTAAATGGTCACCCATTCTATCATTTTGTAGTGGTATACACCTTAGGTTACATTACCACTCCCTATTTTCATATTGTAGTCATATATGCTTAGGCTAAATCATCACTTATACGGTCATGATATATGCTTCAGCTATAGGGTTCATGCACATATCATATTTTACAGGTCACATATCATCATCACACATACAAAATCATCACAAAACGCCTAACACAACACAAACTTCAACCATTTCTCGATGACACACTCTCATTTAATTTTCACTATTGATCATTGAGAGGGAAAACAAAATGAACCTCATTTCATACATCTCCATTCAATTGAGGTTTATGTGTCTCCTATCATTCCATTTCGCATTCCTTTCCATCCATCCACAACATATCACATAGTCTTGAGGGCATTTACTCTTGCTTACTAGTGTTTTACATGATCACTTTCCTACACATGTTAGATTACATTATTATATGTCATTATCTATATCATACAAACATGTACATTCATTCCTTAGTTTAGTTATGAAAATATATAGAGGTCTCATACACGCAACATGGATGATCGCCTTATACCCTTCCTACATTGGTCACCGGGGTATTCACATTCCTCTCTCATAGGTGTTATTGTTTCATTTTTTACTCAGAACTTTACATTATTTGGTTATACATGCCTTGATATATTACTTATCTCTCTAACATGCTAAAAATTAGTTTTTCAAGATTACATGTTACCATGACTACTTATTTGTTTTTTTGTTCTTTTCTACCATTGTATCTTCTTATATGCGGGCCTTTCCCTATGTTTTGTGTGCACACTTTTTTTTTTTTTGCCATCATGGACTTGCATGTCTTGCGACATCATGAGTGCTTTCCCATGTTTGTAGCTCCATTTATGTGCCTTACTTTTGTTCTTATGTATTTACATTACCTTCTTGGTAGCTTACACACTATTTTCATAGATTACACATGAATGTTTTTTTATACTAACACTTTACTTTGGCTAGCCTTCTTGTTTGTGTGCGCGTTTCTACGAAGAAAATTTCCCCTACAAGGAATATTTTAAAATTACATGTAGTTGGTCCTCTTTTGGGGTCATATTTTCCTATTAGTGACGTCGCATGTGCTCCCAAAAGGGGAGCATAATTTGGTGTTTATAGTCTACACAACACATTTACACCGGTTTAGTTCGTGCACTTTTCACCCTTGGAATTATGGGTTTTTATATAGGGATTGGATTCATAATAGTGTATGAACCTCGTACACAACATATTTTACAAGAAATGGTGTCCTTAGCATTTTTGAAGTGGTTATAGGATTGGAGGTTACGAGTGGGTGTACCTCCCTACACTTCTTCACCAAGTGGAGTCGGATCACCCAAAAACCCTTACAAGTATAGGATATCCTTTTACACTCTTTATTTTAACATAGATTAGGTGCACATGTTCCATTTACTCTTTTTTATTTGCATAGTTTTCATTTACATGATTTTACATACATACATCTTTTACATAGCCTTCTTACACATACATACATATTTGAATACTTGGTCATTTTCTCTCTTTGGGTCCAACCATATGAGAAACAAATAGTCAAATGTGGGAAACAACAACAAAAATGACATCAACAAAACTTCACGGTAATACACACCATAGTAACCATTTAGGTACACTACACACATCCAAATAAAGACACATGTTTCCACCCTAGGTTCACTCTCAACACTTTTTGTGTATTTTTCATCTTTAGTTTACACGCTCCATCATTTTTTATCACTACATGATTTTTCTAATCATTCAAGCACACCTTCTTCATCAAACTACATGAAAATCAGGTACACATCTCTATCTACTTTATGTTAACAAGATTTTCGCTTACCATCATAAAGTGGGAGAAAATGTAGACACAAAATCATGAACTTTATACATTATTTAATCCCAATCTTATCTTGCTATTTAGAGGGTTTTCAGAGAAGATAGTATGATTAACCCCCATCTTTTGGCCATATTGCTTTATTTTATTTCTTTAATCATGATCTCCACCTCACTTATTCCTAGTCTATTTCATCATTTTTGCATTATTTTAGCCTTGAATGGGGCACCAGGATAGTTATGGGGCCCCTATGGGTTCCTTAGTCCCACCATGAGTGCATCAATCCTTTGATAACTTTATCACCACTTTATGGAATTTTTCTAGACGTTTGAGGTCTTTATGTGTTTGGTGTTTGGCCATTTTGGGGTTAATTAAAAAGATAGATCAAGATAACCTTTTAAATAAAAAGTTATGTGACCATAATGAGGGACCAAAGAGTAGTCACTATTATCCTCCATATAGAATTTCATCTATTTATTGGATTGGATATCACTTGCATCCACATAGCTCCATAAAAACTTAATAAGGTTAGGAAATTTACATCACACAAAACATATTGGGAGGATTCTATTCTAGTCCATGCACCATGTTATTATATTTTTCGACATATAATTAGCTCACTACATCACATAGTGTGATCGGCACAAGAGAAACCTAGGAGTTTCACACACACAAAAACTACATTTAGGTTGTAAATTTAGTGTATTGCTTAATTAGTAAGTCCACCATTATAGAAACCGAGGTAAGTACGATCTATTCATATGAATTTTTCTCTTTCGGTGATCGATTCTTGTTTAGGGTTTTACATGTCTTTTCATTCATCTTGGCGTATCAATGACATTTTAAGTGATGTAAAAAACTTGATATAATAGATAGAGAGGGTTTCAGACCACCCATCGAACCTATGAAGATCAGTTCGAAGATTTTTCATAGACCAAGGCACCAATTTTTTTTACTAGAGCACCTATGGATGCCCCGATACCTCTCTAGGTGCTTTACTATAGCCATACTACTCAGATCCATCTTTTCGTGGCTCTTGCATAGTATTTCCTACTTCCTAATTCTCTAGTCACCTACGACATAGTCTTGGAGGCATCTTCTATTCACTTGAGTTCTTTCCCCTTCCTCTTGCATATTATGGTTTTTATTTCCATTAGGTTAGTGTTTGGGTCATTTACATACTTCTTTGCTACATTTATTTACTACACTTACAGCTATTCATAGCTTATATTAAATATCCCCATAATTATAATTTTACTTAATCAATTAGACCTATGTGCATGAGACGTAGGAGGTGATGTACACCTATTTAAAGGAGACCATAGAGGTTATGTAAACCTATGTGAAGGATATGGTGGAGGTGATGCATACCTATGTGAAGGATATCGTGGATATGATGTAATCCTATGATAAGGAGACATCTAAGTGGTGTACCTAGGTTGATGAGATGGACTAGTGGATCAATGATACTGAGTAGATCATGTGTGAATAAGAGAGGTAAGAGAATAGGTTTCTTTAGATTTGAAATGTCTCGGGAACCTAGATGCTCTAGTGAGTGCAATGGAAACCCGAAGAGGAATTTACGTCCACATTGTTCATGAAGGAACACCTTTGATGGTGGTAATATGTTTGTTTAGAATGGAATTTAAAAACAAGTGAATCATGTAAATAATAGCCTAAGAGGCATAGAACCAAGGAAGACTGAAGAGTATGTCACAACCTTTGATTAAATGTTCCACAATAAATGACACAAACATGGTGAGAGGACCAATTGTAGATAGAATCTTGACGTAAACATAAGATTTGGGAGCTAGATATGAGAGAGTGGATAGTTGATAGTGACAAGAAGTGTAATAGAGCACTCACTCATATGAATCGATGGATTGATCATTGAATTATTGATAGCATCAGGTCTGATAGAAGTGCGAATATATAATTTATCAATAGTGAAGGTGGAATGATAATCATGACCAGAGAATGTGATGAATGGTGGAGATGCATCAACATTGGAAACTAGAAAATCAAGATCCACCGATGAATGAGGATGAATTGTGCGATATGTATGATTAGCTAAGAATTAGTATCCTACTTTTCATGCGTAGGAGAGGATCATTAAATATTTTTATTTTTGTTCTCATTGATTGACGTAGATGTCAAAGGATGAGGAAATTTGATTTCATTATTTTCAATAAGATCCCTGAATAAGATGTCTAAGTTTAAAACATTGATATCTAGAATACCCAATGCATTGATGATGTTTGTATCTTAATTTTTCATTATAATTGTGTTAATTAGGTCGAGATGGATCCAAATTAAGTTGAGGAATAAGTGTAATAATATTTCTCTCAAGAAGATATGGCAATAGAATATTTGGAGTAAAAGCAAATTTCATGAATGTATGCTTTGGAGGTTTCTATTGAAGATTTTAGAAGTAGAGACAACATTGATAATAGCTTTTTCTATAGTGGGCTTAGTATATGGCTTAAAAGTTAACTTGCTTAGAAATCAATTAGAGGATGATGAAGCCCGATCATGGTATTCAAGTTTTCCCACAGAGCTATGTTTTCCTTCACTTAACTTAAGAGTATGGCATAAATAATCAAATGAAGGAGATGTATCAAAGATGACAATATCTTGGAGAGGTGGAAAAATAATTTGCAAAATAATATTTTGCGATTCATATCCAAAGTGATTACATTATTCATCCTAAATAAGTTGTTCTTATATCATAAAACATAGTCCATTAGATGCTCATTAGATCCTTTCATATTTTTTATAAATTTATCTTAGGATATCTTACAACCTATATTAATTGAAAAATTAGAGATATAAGCATGAGCTAAATGCATAAATCATGTTACCAAATGGACAGTTTGATTATAGAAACAACGCATTGCATAGTCTTAGAGGCTTCTAGGAAACAAATTTTCTAGTAAAGTATGATCATTTGGATAATCTAGACATCCCAAATGAAATGATCAGAGATGCCCTTAGGGAACACCATGGCCATTTAAGCTAGGTATATTTGGAGTGATGAAGTTTGGAGGAAGTGCATAAGTGGAAATGGCAGGTGTAAAAGGAGTATGAAGTAGTAATGTGGAATCAAGAGATGGAGATGCATGAGAAGTAGCCTATTGCAATTGATGGATTTGAACTTGGAGATCCTAATAGAGAGAGGCTAGGTATTGAGTTCCAGTGGAAGACAATTGTCACATGTGACAAAAATAGGTTGAGTGAAGTGATTGGTGGGAGTAGGAACAAATACAGAACAATAGAAGTAGGTGGAAGAGTGGAAGTAGGGGGTTGAGTAGTAATAGGCATAGAAGTGAGGATGGATGTAGGAACATTAAGCTCAGCAAGATTTTTGGCCTCCTAACGAACAACGAATAAGAGAAGATATAAATCTGGGGGATGTTCAACAAGATGATCCTTGAGCTCTTAAAGGTGGGCTTTAATAACTTGTCCATAAGATTAAGCCATGATAAAAGGATGAAGAAATACCTAGAAGAAAGGTTGGGTTTGATTGATGGGTTCACCAAATGATTTAACAAATATTTAATTTGTAAAATATTAATTGGAGATTCATATATGATAAAGTACATATCTCGAGACAAGAAATAAGCTAAAGAAATATGAAACCCTAGGTGCAAGAGGTACATTAAAATACATAGTTGATTTTGCAATAAATCCCAAAGTGTGTTGGACTGGAAAAATGGTAAAAAGAGGATGAAATTGTCACAACCACACATAAAAACTCCTGGTACTACCAAACAAGATTGGACCATGGCGTTTAGGTGGGGTCGGGGTGCATGGGTGTTGGAGACCTCTATTGGGCACTGTGACTGCAAAAATGGTTGGATACTAATTCTTCATGTATCACAATGTGGTCACTAACCTTCATTAATGGACACATGTGTGTCACTTTGTATGATTATTAAAATATCATGTAACTGTGAAATAAATGATATCCTAAAAACCCCAAAACATATCAAATCCTAAAAATAAATATGTAAATGGGGAGTGATATCGACTCGATCACCCAATAGAGTCAACTTACGAGAAAGCACTACACACTGCATCTTAAACTACATATATTTCTTGTGCATGTGTAGAAATCATGCCCTAGGAAGCTCTCGTGTAAGATGCATATGATAGAGAGAAATAGCTAGATGTACCAATGTAAGTAGATTTGTGGATGAAAAAAGAACTTCCCCTCTATGAATGTATACAAAAATGAAGTGCCTTGTCCCTTGAGTGAGTGCTAGATGGATTCATTTGATGCTCTTAGATGCATTTGGATGCAACCTTAGGTAGTGATAGTAGATACTTAGATATTTTTCCTTTATTACGGTGACATAGATTTGTATTTATATGATTCCTTTGAGTGAATTTCGTAATTGACAACTAAAAGGCCTACAAATAAGAAAAAATATGCCCAAAAGATAAAATATGTGAGAAAGATACAAAGAAGTCAAGGGCACCCAGAGGGAATGAGGTCACCTAGGTGTTGGCATCCTGGTTGGGCTTTGGTGTCCGAGTTAATAACGATAAAGAAATAAAGATAAGACTAGGATGCGGGGTATGTAATACAAAAGAGGAAACAAAAATACATAAAAGAGGCCCAATATATATGTCAATTACAAGTTATCTTGTTTATGAATCATATGAATAGTAGTATGTGATTAGGACCTAGAAATGTACCCAAGTGCATGATTTTGTGTTTACACTCTCATATTAGCAAGGTCAATGGGAGAAGGGAAATTCCAATATCGACAAATATGTAGAATCATATGTATCAAACAATGTGATCATATACCCCGATGAAATACAAGTGTATTTATATAAATATAGTATACTATCAACCATAACACCTAATAAATGACACTTAAAGAGTATACATTCTAGATAACCATGTCCCGATTTTATCCAAATTTTGTAATTTAAAAATATTTTATATGTTTTTTAGTTTTTGTATTATTTTATGATTTTTTAATTGCTATTTTTCAAAACTATTTAGAAGTGTGTTATTTTATGCTCAATTCTTACAAATAGTGAGAATTGTGAACTTGGTCCAAGAAATAAAATATGTAAAATGAGTGTGTATGATAGTATTAGATGGAATGATGTGTTGTAACATAAAAATTTCACATGAAGGAGGATTTGTATAATGTCAAAGTTTTTTTCCTTTTTGTGGTAAATTAATATATGATATTGGAAAAATTTAAGCTTAGGATATAGGACATACTAATTTGATTGAAAATATCCAAGATATTCGATTGATATAGATTTGTTTGATCATGATTATGGCTTATATATACTAATTGATAATTTACAATCTATTATTATTTTCTTAGGCATGATGTGAATATATGGGGTGAGTATAATTCATGATAACAATTATAAAAAGGATTAAAATGAATAATATAATCCATAGTTCATAATAGAGACTCATAATGCATGTCATTAACTTTGAAAAAATCATTATAACGAATGTATTTTGAAACAATTATGCACTATAGAAGTGATATCTTAGGGATTATAAAACAAAGGGTGTCTTAATAACACCTCACATACTTTGATGCTAGAAAATACAAAGAAAAATGTAAATATAATAACTACTGCCAATTCAAGGGGTAATTTGATATGTCAAATAGATCCATTAATATCATGGTATAGATGTTGATGATAATATCCAAAATTATTAAATAATGTCATAGTACATAAATTATCACTTTAACCACTATCAACCTTAATATTGGGGACATGTTATTTATTTATATAAAATTTAATAAATAGTTTGTTTTAATATAAAGAATTATCATAAATTTCAATTTCATTGAATGCATTATTACGACATTGAGGTGGATTAGTAGTGATACTTCTAATAATTGAATCTAATGCATAAATATAAGAACATAGACGAGGATACCCATTATATAGATGATGAACCTTAGAATTTATTTTAGGTTATGTCATATGCTACAATAATGGATCAGTAAATATTTTAAAATTTGCATTCTCTTTAACTTGAGGTCTAGAATTTTATTGACTAGTGTAAGATTTTAAAGTTTGATTACTAGTAATATATTGAATCACATGTTTTATCTTGAAGTGTTGATATGTAAAATGGCCAATACAATAGTGAAATCAAAATACACATTACAATAAAAATATTTAGAGTGAGTATTTTCCATATCAACCTCTATAGGTAGAGGGAGATACATGAGGTTTTCATTCAATTGTTCTTATTATAATATGTGGTTTTAAAAGTAGCTATGTGAATTACCACCTAATAGGTGCTTGAAATTAAATCTTAGCTAGTTGAGATATAAAATTGAGTTTCATATCTACTTAATTTTTACTATAAATATATTTTATATTAAATTATGTTTCAACTTAATACATAATATTAGGTATAAATTTTACATTGGGATGACATTTAAGCTTGTACAATGATAAAAATTTTACATCTTGTTCTTTAATGGTATGACATAGCTCGTTGAAATATTGAAACATTGAAAACTTGATAGATAATTTTAAAGAGGATAGTAAATTTTGTGTGAATACATCTTGAAAACAATTTTTTTCATGTGAATTGTTTACCTTAGTAAGTACAGTCTTGTATCACAAGACATAGGTGCTGAAATTCTCATTAGATTCTTTCTTAAATTTTTATATTTGAGCATAAAAGTCTTTCTCACCTATATTGAACAAAAAGTGAACAATAAATGGATTTTCCAATAGATTAAATACTCTAATAGATTAAAGGGGTGATCATAGAACCATTTTAGGGCATAATTGATACAAGACCTTAGTAAATTCATATTCACCCAAACAATTCTTAACTATAAAACCCTCAACTCTACCATTAAATCACTCAAATAAGTCACTTCTCAACCATGAACATATAATAACTTGTTCTTTGATCATAAAACCCACTTTGAAATCTAACAACCTTTTTTAGATACTTCAAATGAGGGTCATGACATCATTAAAAATTATTATTAACAAGAGAAGGTCTAACATTCTTATCCATCTTGAACCTTTCTTTTACTAGCATTGAAGGAATATGACCTAGAAGGCATGATTTGGATCTTTTCAAGAATAATTTTTAAGATCTCTCAACCTACCATAAAAGTAACTGTTCCTCAAAATTACTTTCATCATCTCATTGCTTCCCTCAAGCCAAGGATTGCATCCACTACCTTGTTTTATCTCACACTGTTCTATGTGACTTTCATTAGCACTTTACTTTTAAAATATAAAACTTTAAAACTGTCCACTCTGAGATTTTTACTCTTACTAATGCTTATTAAGCATTCAATCATTTCCTTAGAAAAAAAAAAGCTATCTCCCCAATCAAATTGATCAAAATTATTTAAAAGTCTCAAATTCACTCACCTTCACTAAACTAATCCTCTTAGTACACAACAACATGGGTATTTGGTCAATTCATGGTTTGATTTATGCAAACCTACCCACAAAAATGTAAAATCCTATAAATACCCTTTAGGATGAACAAAGTTCATGCCAAATGTTATAGGTTAACTCCTCAATCTCCCTAAACAATCCTCTATTTTGCCTCTTGATGAGATTAGGCCATACCAGCCCTATCCTAAGAGTTTTATTAATGTAAATTGAGTTAACTTCACTCATTCAAAAATATTAACATATTTTTAGTGCCAATTTTTGTATTCTAGTTGTGTGTAATATTTAGGACTACTTACTTTATGAAAATAATCCCAACTTTACTAATTTGGGTTTTTAATTAGGCCTCCAAACTTTGTTGCCTCTAAAATATTTCAATTTTCATGATCTAGGTTAATTCTATCCTATATTAGAAATTAATATTTCAATAATTCTTACAAGGAATGATCCATGGTAAAAAAAATTCCAAATTTCACCATTCAATTCCTTCATTTAGGCCCTCAATCACTAAATGCTTGTTAAACACTAAGAGGGTTTCCTACAAAACCAGTAGGAAAGAAAATTCAATAACATGTGCTAAAATTCATTTCAAGGATTAAAATTCACATCTTATCTCTTTTTGAAGGTTCCCCACATATATACTTTACTAGTAAAGATTAGGAATTATTTCTACTTCAAAATTGGTCACAAAACCTCCTACTTTGCCCCTAAAATCAGGTTCTCCAATGTTTTCCAACATTAGGTTAACCAATATTTTTCCTTTTGATACTTGTGAGGACCCTTGAATAATTACAAGGATTATATTTCAACACAATATTTCTCAATATTCATGAAATATTTAATTTTATTCTTCCTTCATTCCAACTACCTCAAATGGTTTAATGCGCTTAAGAACTCTATTTCAGTGGTCATCAAATAGTTAAAGAAAATTTCACACACATATAAGACAATATATTCATGCTTAAATTTAATAAACAGAGGTGCCAAACCTCTTATCAACCTTGATTCTCTTCCTCTTGATTAAATCCTCTATCTCTTATGCTTCAAACTGCCTTGTTCATTCATTACACTTATAGTTTGAGTACAGAGAGGGCTTAGGAACATTACACCAACCTTCACAAACCAATAAAATATCATAAGATCAATACAAAATACATATTACCTCATTCTCGTGATTATCCTTTACCTTTTTTGGATGACATGCACATGTTTTCCTTAATCAATAGCATGTACAATAATTTCTTCAAATTAAAAAAATCACCTACAACAGCTCCAATTAAGCTACTCCAAGATGGTATAGTTTTATTCAAGAGCATAATGCTCTCTTATCAAAATAATGAGACACACAAATAATCATAAATACACATGAATATATCCTTTACAAGTTATGAATCAATCCATGATGAATATATAGAATCCAAATATCATCTCAAATGTCATGTGCATATTGAAACAAGTTAAAAATTGTTTGCGATCGTTTTGCTCCACAAAAATCTTATTGAAACTCCTTCAATTAATTATTGTTATCACCGAATCACAGCACCCCTGGATGTTGATCAGATTTCTAGTTTGATCACTCTAAGCATCCAGTGTGATTGGATAACATGGGTACTATCTCCAAGTTGTGGGACTTGTTGCTTGAGACAGACCTCCAGAGAAAGCTGGTTCTTGCTCCTAAACTACCTGCCACAATCTACTCTAATGCAGGGTAAGCTAACTGTTCTAATCTAAATTTCCAAGGGACCAGGGAGAGAGAATACATAAAATGAAAGCCTACACTAAAGCGGTGATACACCAGAAAAGGAGGGTGGGAGAGTAGTCTCCAAATGTGTGAAATACAGAGGCAAAGTGCACACTAGAAGAGGTGATGACAGTTCACCATAATCTAGCAAAATGCATTCACAATAATATTCCAAGCATACTCAATGATAATGAATTCCTGCAAGAACATAATAATAGACACAATATTCTTGTAGAAAGATAAAAGGGGCAAGGAGAATGCAAGAAAACACAGCAGGGGAAGATACATCCACAAACTTGTATTTTATTGCTTCCTGGTATGCACAATTCAGTCTATTACAAGATAAGGGCCTGGATCACCATGCAAGGAGTCCACTACAAGGGCCTGCAACACACTGGCTTCACAAAGCAATTTTGACAGAGCTTTGTTACCCAAAAACTCTCCCCCTTACAATGAGCCCAACACTCCAATTTATAAAAAAATGAGAAGGAAAAGAGAAGGGAAAATGGAAATCCTGAAATCTGTCCTTCAACCACCTGTAAGAGGCATTAAATTGAGTGGAATGGGTATACATTACTTGCAAAAGGCTCCCCATACTGTCCCATGTGCTGCAGCAGAGAAGGAATGATGACCATGCCTCTTAATTGCACTCCCAGCTACCAAATAAAACACTGTTCTGAACCCGGCCACGTTTCCTTAAAAACTCAATCAATTTCTGATCAAATCTGGAATTTCTTGATTGCTGTGCATCAGGCTCGGAACCATGATTCCAACGGTACCAATTTTGTGCGATTTCGTTAAGAAATACAAAAGTTATGGCCTTCTGAGTGTGGGCAGCTATTTTAGTGCATGCAGGCGCGTTTTTTCGTCATTTGACGGGAATGAGCATTGGATCGACTGGAGCCGAATATGTTTCTTTTATTTAAATATATCTACCCTCATTAAAATTAAGAAAAGTTTTTGTGGCGTAGAAAGTCCGTAAAATTTTGTGAAAATCGGAGCTCGGAGTCAAAAGTTATGGCCGTTTGAAGTTTCCGGACCAAACGTTGACTTTTCTTCCTGTGACACGTGTCACGATTTGATTGGCTCTCGGCTCCTTCGGATTTTCGCGTCCCGGATGTCCCTTTGTCCCATTTGGCACAGTGCTGAAATTTCCCATTTCGGCCGATCCGGCTGGTTCGCGTACTTTTGGCCCGCGCGTCCCATTTGCTTTTGGGCTGTCTGGGACAAATTCGCCCGGTTCGGCCGGTTCGCGCCCTTTTGTCCCAACTGTCCCGGGACAAAAGTTCTCATTTCGGCCGATCCGGCCGGTTCGCGTACTTCGCGTACCTTCGGCCCAACTGTTTCGGGCCGCCTTGACTCATTTCGGCCGATTCGCCCGGTTCGCGTACTTTTGGCCCGCGCGTCCCTTTTGCTTTCGGGCCGCCTTGACTAATTTCGGCCGGTTCGGCCGGTTCGCGCCCGGATGTCCCATCTGTCCCACTTGCATTTGGACTGTTTGTGCTCATTTCGGCCGGTTCGCGCTTTTCGTCCCAACTGTCCCAAGCTGCCTGGTCTAGGACTTAGCCATTTTTCGTGATTTTTCCTGGCCCGAGTCTGTTTTTTGCAATTTTCTTACCTTTCCTCAGAACTTGCTCTCTTCTACTTGGACAGGGGAGTTAGAAAAATACGATGGGACCTTAGAAACATGACCTTTCACTCTGAATCAACATAATTGCTTGGGATTAAAGAATTTGATGCATGTTATCAAAATTACCTTGAGGGGTGAATTTTGGATAACAATTATCATTCAAATAGAATGAGGAAAAATCAGTTACATTTTGTAATTTTTATCCTCTCAATCATTTCCCAATCGAATACACAACTTTAAACCTCATGGTTACTTGAATGTACTTGGCCAATCACTAGAAAGCTTTACTAGTACCCTAAGTCTTAAACTTTTTAACCACTTTAAATGACTTCTAAAGAAAGAGGTTGGTTAAGACAGCCATATTAGGCCTCATTTCATCCCTTATAATGTTTATAAGCTTCAAGAATACACTAAATAAAAATAAACCAAGCCAAAAAAAGGCCTTCACATTCAAATTTGGCATTTTGGAGGGAAAATGCTTCATTTAAATTTGTGAAGGTCCAAAGCACAAATAACACCACAAATGGACCCCTAATGACCTCTAAGACCTATAGCCACACTTGAAAGCCAACATTTATGATAACATGACATATTTACAAGATGGAGATGATGCTCCTGCATCATACTCCAGGGGTAAGAAATTTTGACCTCAATAGCTTTGTTTTCTTCTTCTTCTTTCCATTTCTTTATATCTTCATCTTGACTTTAATACGACCTCCCTCTCCATCTTGCTCATCTTTCATGTCTTCAATCATGATTTTTCCTGGTTCCAATTCTCCATTTTTGTTCATAGATGAGGTATCCTTCTAATATATCATCTTCATAATATTCTTCTTCTTCATTCTTCCCTTCTTCAACTCTCGACCGCCACTTGAAATCAGGTTCCTCTTCATCTTCATCATCCCATATATTTCTCAAAATATGATTCACCCGATTCTTCATGAATTTTTTCTTCCTATTCATCTTGCATTATCTTTATAAGTTCTTCCTCTTTTCTCTTATAGTTAGCATCATCCTCAACCAGGTCCGAATCTTGAGGTTCCTTCATGATTTGTTGGGTAGTGCTTCATCACCTGCATTCACACACTCAAAGGAAAGATTTGAATAAAAATAAGGAGGCCTTATAGCCTCATGATACACTGCATCAATGAGATCTTCCTCATCTTCACTTTGTTTCTCCACTTCATAACATTATTCATCTTTTCCAAGATAAGATAAAAAGCTTGCAATCACCTCTTCTTCATCCAATTTTAGTTTCTTCATAGATTATCATTTTGTCAACTTCTTCTTATTATTTTATCATCCTCTTCTCTTCTTTCTTTATCTTCCTCTCTTCCTTTCTCATCATCTCTCTCAGTTGTTATATTTTTCTCTTCCTCACAACTAGAACTAGGGGTCACTTAACTTTCTTATTAAATACTATTCCCACTTGTTACTCTTTTTCTCTCTTGCTTTCCATATTTTCCACCAACTATTCCACATCTCTTTTCAACTCCTGCATCCATAACTCTCTCTTTCTCTTTCTAAATTCTTCTTTTCCTCAATTATTTTCCTCTCTCTCTATCTCTTCTTGTTCTCTCTTAGTATTACTTAGTATATTTACCAATACCTTAACCATCTCTTTTGTTTATTCTTCTCCACCCCAATCATCTTCTAGATCTAATTCATAAGGATTAATAACCCTCAAATATGTCTCTTTGTATCCCTTTTTTGTGTCCATCATCATTTCCAATATTGTCTATTGTTATTGTTCTTGTGTACTCTCATTCACTTGCCTTTTTTATCTCATCTTTCTCTGCTACTATTTTCTTCATCCACTTGCTCATCTCATATCCAAATCCTTTGTGACAGTTCCAAGAGCTTCAATGGATCTCCTCTTCACTAATCTTTTAGTCAACCTTAACACAAACTCACAATTCACTTTGTTAGCCACACCAATATTTAAATTTTAATAAGAATCCTCTACTCTAATAAAAAGGTTGTAGAGCCTTCATCAATTATTATGTAACCAAAAATTCTTAATGATGAACACCCTCAACTCTACCACTAAATACATCAAACAACTCACTTCTCAACCTTGAACATAAAATAACTTGGTATTTCATCTTAAAGCACACCTTACAATATAGAAAACTTTTTTAGGTACTTCAAATGAGTTTTATGACATGATTCAAAAATCTCATTAGTAGCAGAAGTTCTAACATTCTTATGCTTCTTAAAACTACCCTTTACTATCTTTGAAGGAATAGGCTCTAGAAGGAATAATATGGATCTTTTGAAGAATAATATTTTAAATATAGCCACTTAACCTAGAAGTATATCTTCCTCAAATTGATTTTCATCATCTCAAGTGCTTCCATCAAGCCAAGGATTTCATCCACTTTTCTATTTTAACCCACACTCGTCCTATGTGACTTCTACCAAAGCACTTTACTCTTAAGAAAAGAAACTTCAAAACATGTCTAGTTAAATATTTTTACCCTTATTTATTCTTACACAACATTAAATCATGTCCTTAGAACCATGACAAAGCTATCTCCACCATCAAATTGATCAAAATCAATCAAAAGTATCAAATTCACTCACCTTCACCGAACGTCTTCTCTTAGAACATTAAAACAAAGGTCTTTGGTCAATTCATGGTTAGAGTTATTAAAGCCTTACCGAAAACAAACTATAAAATCCTATAAATACCCTTTAATATAAAAAGGTGTATGCCAAATTTCAGAAGCTAACTCCTCAAACTCCCTTCACAATCCTCCATTTTTATTCTTAATTAGATAAGGCCTTACCAATGCTATCCTAGGTATTTTTTGGATGTAACTTCAATTACCTTCACTCATTCAATGATATAAAGACATTTTTTAGTACCCATTTGGGGATTCTAGATGTGTGTAATATTTTTGGACCAATTCCTTTATGATAATCTTTACAACATCACTAATTTAGGGTTTTAATTAGGCCTCGAATTGTGTTACTTCTACAATATTCCAACTATAACGAGTTATGTTATTTCTATCCTATATTAGACCTTAAAACTTCAATAATCCTTGCAAAGAATGCTGCAAGGTCATTTTATCCAAATTTCACCTTTCAATTACTTCATTTAGGCCCTCACTCATCGAACCCTAGTCAAACCCTAGGAGGGTTTTCTATAAATCCGATAGGAAAAATGAAATAACATGTGCTAAAATTCGTTTTAAGGGTTTAAATTCATACTATATTCCTTTACTAATCTTCCCCACATATTTACTTTACTATTAAATCTTAGGAATGAATTCTACTTTGAAATTGGTCATAAAACATCCTACTTTGCCTCTCCAAAGCGGGTTGTCCAATGCTTTCCAAGGTTAGGTTACCAAATATTTTTCCTTTTCAATCTTTGTTAGGACTTGTGACGAATTACTAGGTTTATATTACCACACAAACCTTCTCACTATTCATGAAATATTTAAATTTACTCTTCCTTTGTCCTAACTACCTTTAATGGTCTAATTTTCCTTAATAACTTTGTTTTAGGGTCATCAAATAGTCGAAGAAACTTTCACACATGTATAAGACAATATATTCATGATTAAATTTTAAAAAAATAGGTATCAAACCTCTTCTCAAAATTTATTTTATTCCTCTTGATTAAATCCTCTCTCCCTTGGGAGTTAAACTCTTGTGTTAATTCATTACACTTATAGTTTCGTATGAGAGGGCGTAAGAATCATTATACCAACCTTCACAAGCCAATAGAATATCATAAGATAAATACCAACTACATTTTACCTCATTCAATGACTCTCCTTTACCTTATTTGGATGACATGCACAAGGTTTCCTTATTCAATAACATGCACTAGAATATTCAAATCAATAAAATTCGCATGCACAAGGCTTGAATTAAAATATTACAAGATGGTACGGTCTTGCTCAAGAGCATAGTTATCTCTTACCAAAACAATGAGACACTTAAATAATCATAAATATATAGTAATATATCCTTTACCATTCATGAATTAATCCTTAATGCATGCATAAAATTCAAAGATCATCTAAATGTCATATATAGATTGGAAACAAGCTCAATTTTTTTTTTGCAACAGCTTTTCTCCACCAAACTCTTCTTGAAAATCCTTCAACTGATTCTCATTGTAATGGATCAAGGAAAAATTAATTAGATTTTTCAATTTATATCCTCTCAATCAGTTCCCAACAGAATACAAAACTTTAAACCTCTTGGTTACATGATTTTACTTAACCAATCATTAGAAATCTTAACTAGTACCCTAGGTCTTAACCTTTTTAACCACTTATTTTGACTTATACACCAAGAGGTGGCCTTATACACTCATATCATGCCTCATTTTATCCTTTTAAAGGTTTAAAAGCTCTAAAAATATAGTAATACAAAAAAACTAGGACAAAAATGACCTTCACATTCATATTTGGTATTTTTTAGTGAAAATGCTCCATTTAAATTTTTGAAGGTCCAAAGCACAAATATACCCCTAATGAATTCTAGGACCTATAACCAAAATAGAAAACCAAAATTGATGGCATAATGACATATTTACAAGATGGATATTATGTTCCTACATCATACTCTAGGGGTAAGAAAGCTTAAGCTCCATAGCTTTGATTTCTTCTTCTTCGTCAAATTTATTTGTATCTACATCTTGAATTTAATCTGATCACCCTCTCCATCTTTCTCATCCTTCATGTATTCAATAATATCATTTTCCTTGTTCTCATTCTACACTTTGTCTTCATAGATGATGTATAACTCTAATATAGCTTCTTCTTCTTCATTCTTCTCTTCTTCAACTCTAAGTACCATATGAAGTTATGTTCATCTTCATCTTCATTATTCCATATCTTTCTCAAATCTGATTCACTAGACTCTTATTGAGTTTTTTCATCCTTTTCATCTTTTAATATCTTCATTAGTTATTCCTATGCTCTCTTATTGTCCTCATCATCTTGAATCAGGTTTGAATTCTCATGTTCCTTCATGATTTGTTTCAAAACATATTTTCATAAAATATAAAGTCATCATTGTCCTCATTTCTTCCTTTACTTTCATTTTCTTCATCTTCTCTCTTGGCAATTTTCTTTGTTTCTAGTGCTTCATTTTCATCACCTGCATTCACACACTCAAAGGAAATATTAGAATAAAAATAAGGAGGCCTTATATCCTCATGATATCCTCCATCAATGAACTCTTCCTCATCTTCATTGTTTTACTCAACTTCATCACTTTCTTCTTCTTTTTTATAAGACAAGATAAAAATATTGCAATCACGTCATCTTCATCTAAATTATGAGTTTATTCACACACTATCATTTTTTAGACTTATTCTTCTTATTTTATTATTATCTTATCTTATTATTTTAGCTTCTTCTCTTCCTTTCTCATTATCTCTCTAAGTTATGCTCTTGGTCTCTTCCTCACAAGTACCACTATGGGTGACTTAGATTTCTTATTAACCACTGTTCCCACTTGTTTCTCTTCATCTCTCTTTCTTTCCATGATTTCCACCAACTATTCCACATATCTTTTTAACTCTTATAACTCTTCTTGCATCCATAACTCTCTCTATTTCTCTCTCACTAGTTTCTTCTTATTTTCCTCATTTCTTTTCTCTCTCTCTCTCTCTCTCTCTCTCTTCTTGTTCTCTCTTACTATTACTTAGTATCTTTACCAATATCTCTATTTTTACTTCTTCTTCTTCATCCCAATCATCTTATATATCTGATTCATAAGGCTTAACATCCCTCAACTATGTATCTCTGCATGTGTTCCTTATTTCCATCATCATTATTAATCTTGTATATTGTGCTCTCATTCACCTTTCTTGGTTTTATCTCATCTCTCTCTACTATTGGTTTTTTCATCCACTTGGGAATCACATATATCCATGCCTGTTTATTGGTTCCTAAGAGCTTCTAAGGGATATCCTCTTCACTCATCTTCTTTTCAACCTTCACGTAAAATCACAAGTCATTGTTAGCCATGACAATATTTAAATTTCAAAATTGATCATCCAATTTAATACTAAATGATGGAGAGTCGTAATCAATTATTATGCACCCTAATAACTATTAATGATAAACACCCTCAACTCTACCACTAAATCCCTTAAGAAAATCACTTCTAATCCTTGAACATCCAACAACTTTCCCTTTCTTCTTAAACCCCACCTTGCAATATAGTAACCTTTTTCATCTACTTCAAATGAGGGTCATGACATCATTAAAAATTCTCATTAACTGGAAAAGGTGTAACATTATTACGATTCTTGAAATCGTAGACACTAAATCATATAGTTTGGGAAACTTACTATGTCCTAATCACATACTACTATTCATATCCTTCTTACATGAGAAAATTACTAATTTATCATTATAATTGGCCTCTTAGTTTCCTTTCTAGCATACTCTTGGCCTTACGTAACTCAATTCCTACTCTAACCCTTTATACTTCACCTTTTCTAAATCGAAACAAATACCTAGCAAGGAGGCCAGGTTTCATCATCCCTTTTGGGTGCCCTAGAGTTCTTTGTACTTTGCTCACTCCTTTTTGTGTCCTTTCTAGCTGTTGGGAATCCCTATCTCTTAGGGGTCATCCTTTTGTGATCAATTATGAAATTTGAACAAGATAAGCATATAAATTTAAAGTTATGTGACCAAACTAAATGACCAAGATCTAAGCATCTATACTATCACCTAAGGTTGAATCTCGCAAGAACTCAGGAGCATATTTTCATTCATCCACAACCATTATAGGAGGAAAGGGATGGATTTCCACATCACACGCATAGGAAGGAAGATCATTTTATTCCATACACACATATATAACATATTTTCTACATCTAGCTACTTTTCTCGCTAGCAAGTATGACACATTAATCTTATGAGATGTAGTACAACATTTAGTCGTAAGATTACTTATTTCACAATTGAGGTAAGTCCAACCCCTTATTTGAATTTTTTCTCTTTTAGTATTTGATGTTATTTTTAGCATTTTACAGTGATCTCTTTATTACAAGTTATCAATGATATAAATGATCATAGTAGTACCATCTTGAGGAAAACATTGAGGGTTTCGGATCATCCAACAACCCTATAAAATTCATCTTTAGAGATCCCGCATGCACTCCTAACACCTAGCACGAGATCCTAGTACCTCGATACCCCAAAGCACTCTAGGTGCTCTTGTCCTTTCTTTTCCTACTCTCTGGCACTTTTTGGGTTAAATTTTGAGGTCTTGTATTGTATTTCTAGAAGTTTTCTACCTTCGCACACCGGGATATTTGTAAAATCAACTGTGAAACCAAAATCTCTATTGAATTTAGGGTTTCACTTCCTTCTCTTATTTATCTTGAGTAATTTATGTACTTTCTTATCATATTTATTTCTTATAGCATATATAATAATTTAACAAATTAAATCTACATCCTCTAGTCTATTTTTGTTGAATCAAAACTACCCTTTACTATCTTTGAAGGAATATTCTCTAAAGGGAATAACATGGATCTTTCCAAGAAAAATATTTTAACTTTGGACACCTACCTTGTAAGTATCTCTTGCTCAAATTTCCTTTCATCATCTCGGCACTTCCTCAAGAAAAGGATTGCATCCACTTCCCTGTTTTAGTCCACACCGTCTAATGTGACTTCCACTATGACTTTACTCTTAAGACAAGAAACATCAAAACATGTCCACTTTTATATTTTTATCCTTGTGCTTATAAAATATTTACTCATTTCCTTTTAACCACAACTAAGCTATCTCCACCATAAAATTGTTCAAAATAAGTCAAAAGTCTGAAATTCACTCACCTTTACTAAACTACACCTTTTAGTGCACAAGAACAAGGGTCCTGGTCAATTCATGGGTTGAGATATTCAAACCTACCCATAAAAATGTAAAATCATCTAAATACCCTTTGGGCTTAACAAATTCCACGTAAAATTTTAGAGGCTAACTCCTTAATCTCCCTTCAAAATCCTCCATTTTGCTTCTTAGTGAGATTAGGCCTTATCAACCTTGTCCTATGTGTTTTATTGATGTAACTTAAGTTACCTTAACTAATTCAACAAGATAAAGACATTTTAATCATCCATTTGGGTATTTTATTTGTGTGTAATATTTCATGATCACTTCCTTTATGACAATCCTAAAACTTCACTAATTTGGGTTTTCAATTAGGTTTTTCAAATTGTGTTACATCTACTGACCTTCCAAATGTCATGAGCTAGGTTAATGTTAGCCTATATTAGACATTAAAACTTTAATAATCCATGAATGTCATTTTTTCCAAATTTCACCTTCCAATTCCTTCATTTAGGACACCCTTGCCAAACTCTATGAGTTTTCCTATGAATATGGTAGGAAAGAAAATGTAACAACATTTTGTAAACTTCATTTCAGGGCTTTAAATTTATACCTTATATTTTTTTAAGCTTCCCCATGTATTTACTTTACAACTAAATCTTAGGAATTATTTGCACTTCAAAATTGCTCACAAAACCTCCTACTCTACCCTTGAAATCGGGTTCTCCAATGCTTTCCAAGGTTAGGTTACCTAATATTGTTCCTTTTCTATACTGTTAGGACTCATAAGGAATTACTAGATTTATATTACCAAAAAAACTTCTCACTATTTAGGAAATATTTAAATTTACCCTTTCTTTTTTAAACTACCTCGAATGGTCTAACGTGCTTAAGAACTCTCTTTCAAGGTCATTAAATAGTTCAAGAAATTTTGAAACACACATATAAGACAATATATTCATGCTTAAATTTAAGAAACATATTTTCCAAACCTCTTCTCAACCTTAATTCTCTTCCTCTTGATTAAATCCTCAATCTCTTGAGCATCAAACTGCTTTGTTCATTCATTACACTTATAGTTTTGTCACAAAGGGCTTAGGAAATATTACACCAACCTTCAAAACCATTAGAATCTCATAAGATTAATACCAAATACCTCTTACCTCATTTATTGAATCTGCTTTTACCTCCTTTAGATGACATGCATAGTTTTTTCTTATTCAATAACATGCATAAGAATCTCTTCAACATAACAAAATTCACATGCACACAACTTTAACTAAGATACTCCAAGATTGTATAGTCTTGTTCAAGAGCATAGTTATCTCTTACGAAAAAAATGATACACTCAAATAATCATAAATACATAGGAATATATCCTTTACCAGTCATAAATCAATCCATAATGCATGCATAGAATTCAAAGATAATCTAAAATGTAATATACATATTTGAAACAAGCTCAAAACTATTTGTAACCAATTTTACTCCACAAAAATATTCCCTGAAAAACCTTCAATTGATTGTCATTTTAATGTAATGAGGAAAATAAGTTGAATTTTTCAATTTATAGCCTTTGAATTAATTCCCAACTGAATAGACACCTTTAAACCTCTTGGTTACATGATTCGCACTTGATCAATCACTAGAAAGATTAACTAAGTACGCTAATTATTAACCTTTTTAACCACTTATTTTGACTTCTAAACCAAAAGGGGGCATAAGAAACCCACATTCAACCTCATTTCATCCTTTACAAGTTTTATAAGCTCCAAGAATACAAGTAAAACAACTAAACAAAGAAACAAATGGCCTTCACATTCAAATTTGGTATTAGGGAGGAAAGATGCTCCATTTAAATTTGTGAAGGTAAAAACATAACTAACACCACAAATGGAACCATAATGACCTCTAAGACCTATAACCACACATGCAAACCAAAATGTATGACAACATGACATATTTATAAGATGGAAATGATGTTCCCGCATTAATAATCCTTGAAACTCCATGGGAACAACCTAGTAATGATTTTATCATTATAGACATAATCTTGTTATAATAGATGGAAGGAATGAATATTTTATTTAGGATCTACCTTACCTTCATAAATTGTAATCTTAGGTGAAACAATCCCATAGGATAATTATTTGAAGTTGGTAATATATGGCATGAGAGTTTCTAGACATAGCCTTCTGTAACTACAAAAACTTAGCCTCTTAATCATGAATGTTCTGTGATAGGAATGTGTGGAAAATATGGTATAAAATATTCCATGTGTGTGCATTATTTTTTAAAATACTAATATTAATGCATAATTAATCCAGTAAGAAGAAGTATGTTGATCAAGATTTGGATTCCCTATAAAAAGGGTAGATGTACGCAAATGATATGTATGATTGATATTTTGGAAAGGTATTTCTAATTGATATGTAGGTGGGGTATAGTTAGATGTAATAATTATTTAATCTCTACCTATGTATAATAAAGAGTCATATTTATTGGAATAAAGAATATGGAATTTTTAAAATTCACACTCATTAACCTCATCAAAGTTATTTGGAGCATGAGAATGGTAGAGATTATTGTAGATAACCTCACATTGAGAGGTATCACTACTAATGGTCATACTAAAATCATAATGAGGGTTCATGAAAGAAGAAGGGTGCTACTAGTGTATAATTCAATATGAAGATAAAGGGTAAGGTGGAAAAAAGGTTTCATACAATTGCTTTGTTCATGTAAAGCAGTTGACTAGATGTATTTCAAATTGAATATTATTACACGCATATGAGTTGATAAGATGTTTTATATTATATTCAATTTTTACATCAAAACCAACATCAACCTCTACTAAAGCATGAATATATGATGGAATAGTAGACACCAATGGTTCTACATTCTTATGATTTGAAGAAGTAAGGTGTCTTGATATTTCATAGTTTATTTATCAATAAAGTTTTGGATAATATGTTTTGACTTAAAGCATTATTTGGTATAATTATTGATACATTTGTGATAGTAATAATGTGTACGAGGATTGATTTATGTTGGTTAAGGTTTTACCGTATTAACTTCTAGTGGGGAGGGAGAGATAAAATATTACACTCAATAAATTTTTAAGAAATATATTCCTTAGTATTTTCAATAATAGGAATAGGAACCTAAGAGGGCTTGGATATTGGTGGATTTGATATCCATATAATAAATTGGGAAACATTGGAAAAATTGAAACAAAAATGACCAAACTTAATGGTAGGGAAGGTTACGTAATATCAATTAATATGTTACCCAAATTATTTAACCCTAAATAGTTTTTTATGGTGTATATAAATTAATAATAGGAAAGAAATCTATAAATTGTGTATATTTAAATTAATAATTTAAGCATTCACACACATAGCTATACATACACTAAATTAATGATAATTATCCGATAAATTAAACACAATTTAACTATAGGATATCATAAAAGAGGAGATCCACTTATATAATTTTATGTTTTGCAAACTTATCTTGATCTAGAATAGGGTGAAAATGGTTGGCAAGTCTAGAAGTACTTTATTTCTAAAATGGATTATCCAAACCTTCAGGGGCACTAGAATGTGATGCTTCTATATGAGTGACATGGTTTTTCCTTTGATTATTTTTTACAAATTTTACTATGGGATAATGTGTAAAGATGTACATTTATAATATTAGAAGATGTGTAATTATGATATTAAAATATGTGAAGAATCCCCGATAATCATACTTGTTTCATCCATACCCTAGATCTCTTGAAAGGACCTATAAAAATGGGTCAATAATTTTTGTTTTGGAGCTAATTCTATGTATATGTACTACTACTCCATTGATGTAAAAACCCACATAGTTATCCACTTACTATATGTACAATTATGTTGATGTAACTAGATGAATGGAATTATAAATTACGGTCCGAGAATCAATATTGATAGATTTAACTTGTATTGAGATTATCTTGACTTGTATTTTATTATCTTGGATATATTTAAAGTGTTTAAAACTTGTGTAGGGCCTTGTCTTAATGCCTAATATTGGAATAAACAAATTTAGGGTAACTTTTCTTGAGATTTGGAGATGAAAAGAAACTAGTGTATTTTATTTGTGAAGTAGAGTTTTAATTTCCAATGGAGTAAGTGTCTGTGTTTAAATTTTTAGATACTATTAACAGGATATAATTTTATCTAATGACTACCCAATAAGGGAATAAGTATAAACATTACAAATTTGACCATTTCCACATAGAGGATAGAACCTTATAATAAAGGACAAAAGTGTATGGTTGTTTTGTCCAACATGTATGGTACTATTGAGAAGGTTACATTATTCTAAGTGGAAATATAGAAAATCATGGTAAGAAGTGTAATATTCCTATAAGAAATTTGAGCATTTGTGTAGGTGTCTTAATAGAAGAATAACATAATATGAATTGTTTTCAAGACTTAGGATAGAAAATGATAAAGTGCTAAAGTTATGTTTCTACAAATAAGTCATGTCTATGAGATATAAGTTATATTTCCTTTTGAAATTAAAAATTACATAACTCGGTTGTCTATAGGTGGAGAAACTTAGTTTTAGATCAAAACATAAAAGGGAAATATTAGCCACATAAGTTCATATACATTGATATTTAACCATCTCTTTTACACAATTCTAAATGCACTAATTTTCAGAACTTTGTATTGTAGAAGCAATGAATAAATTATGTACATATCATTTTTATGGTTACAATATCTGTCACACTTTCATACTTCATAAAGAATGTTGCCTCTATAACCCCAACAATATTTTACATCATCTATATTTCAAGAGTTATGTTTATTTATATTTCATTAACATATGGTTTAGAATTTCTATATATATTTTTATCTTTGTTTAGCTTTTTTAATCATATAATTAACATTTAGAAAGTAGTATTAAATAGAATAAACATAATTTAGTAATTAAAACACATATCTAAATTTTAATATTTTATGAAAAAGATTTTATAATTTGTTTTTCTAAATGATGACTCATTGTTAGTGATGATAGAAAAAAGTATCTGAACTTGAGATATGAAATATGTAAAAAGAAAGTAACATATATAATCCTTACTAGAAGACCTTATAGGCATTGCTTCAAACCTTTTTTTTTTATGTTTTGGTAGAATAATACTGAATTTATGAAATTTATTTTACGCTAGATTAATGTTGCATCTTGAATCAAATATCGACATTAGTAAGAGCCATGGTGATATAATAGTTTGAAATTATTTATATGGAGCTTGTATCAAATTACAATACAATTGAAATTGTATGAAAACTTTCACATGGTCACAGTGAGTCATGATTTATTGTACATCAATAATACCCTCATATGAGTAACATGTATGACATGGACTTACCAATAAATTTTCATTCATATTCACTATCACGTACTTGTTCTAATGTTATCTTAGGTTTTATCTAGAAAACATATAGTAGAAAGTTCCCATTGAATGATATTTTCAATAGTATATCCCCTATGAAAACATATATGATTACTTCCATTAATAGTCTTCATTTTTTATTTCCACATGATTCAATTGGGTTTTTATTTTCAGATATAATTTATATTTATTGTCATCACACCACACATGTGGATTTTCAATTGTTTCTATAGTACATACCTTTGGTTTTATCCACTTTGAGTAAGGTTATACCTAGTTGTATTTTTTAAATTTTAAAATAGCATAGTATTCATAGATATAATAAGTATGAGGGAAGAGACACTATCCATAGTTTTCATATGAATATTATCCTTTTGTGGGATATTATGAATGGAAAAATGTTTGAGATGAGATACTAAGCATTGCACTAAATCCCTATATGGAATGATCTTGTCATCCTTTGTTTGCTAAATGTGTTTCAATTTATAAAAGAAAAACTAGGATCGCCATTTACCGACATAGATCTTACACATAATGTGACATAGGGACATCAAATCCAAAAATTAGAGCTTCATAGTTAGAAATATTATTAGTACATAGGAAGATAAACTCATAGAACAATCGTATACTATTACCTTAATATTTAATTAATATGATCTTCGTTTTTATGTTGGATGTACATTTGGATATTTCGTAATACACAATTCAAAATTATGGGGATGTAGTATAAATGATAAAAAAATTTACAATGCATCACTATGTCATTTATGGTGTTTAGAATGATTCTACTAATTGGTCATTGATTAATTCTTATTTTATTGATTTTTGTGAATAAAATTTAAGATCAAGATCCATGAGTAATATGACCGATTTGTAAATGAAACTAGATATGTTATTTTTAAATATAAGCAACCTTATGGATTCTTCTCTTGATATGGAATTTTTTATTTAAGTGGAAAATAAGATTTAGATGAACATATTCTCCATGGGAGTCTTTTTCATATTTTAAAAGAGTGCATCCAATGTAATATATAGCTCTCTCCTTATTTTTATCACCATTTTGTGCTATCAAATCTGAAGTGTGTACTAAGTTGTCGAGATGTTTAGTAGTAATGGTCTATCAAAGATAAGGGATTTTATGAGTGGTGAATTAGTAAAATTTTCTTGTAAATATTCAAATACTTCTTATAAGTTAGCATTTGAATTGAGATGTAGTTTATTATAAGCGTTTGAAGGGAAGGGCCTTATTAGCAAGTTGAGAAAAAAATTCCATATGGCTTGAATATTTCCTTATAACTTGTGTAAATGTCTTAGTTATCTTTTTGTGGAATTTTAATTATTTATTGTATATTTTTTTGAAAATCTCAATTAATTTATTTTAAATTCTAAATCCTAATTATTTTCCAGTGTTTACCAAAGACAAAATTTCAAATTGAGATAGTTTTTGTGTTATTTACTATAAAAATTGAGTAGGTCTAATTCATGCTCATGCCACTTTATTATTTTTATAATAAGTGATCAAAATAGTCCTAGTTGAGATTTTTAATGCTATCATGAAATATATATGTCATTTGCAATTGGTATGTGGACCATGCATTTTCTCAAGCCAAAGAGCATACTTATATAATACAAATTTCTCCATGTAGTAGTAAAGGTCCTCATGAATTTGTATTTTGGATTAATGTTTTTAGTTATATCTTAAAACATAATCCATAAATGATGGTATCTCATGTATAGTGGTAGAATAAAAATAACATCAATATAAGGAAATGAGAACTCATCCATGGGAAATGTCATTTTTGGGTCTTGAAATCCAATACACACACACACGCATGCATGCACAGCACGCGCGCACACACACACACACACACACACACACACACACGAATATGACCAATAGCCATAACCATAGGGATGATATTAGATACTTGTTTAGGATAATTAATAGGATTTATGATCCACACATCTGGTATATTTATAATATCTTCCTAACAACTCGAATTCACCCTTAGGATTTATCTTACATATTTTTTCTTGTATGGATTTGCACTTGAATGGAGAAATATATTATATAATGTGATCATAAGGTAAATGCCTAAAATTTATACATAATACAAGGAATTTGATTTTTGAAGTTACTTTTTGGTTACTATGTCCATCTTATATTCATCATCTTCTAATAGTGTTCGAATAATACATTCTTAGGGTCTTCCTTGGTTATAAAGTTCAACTATATAGTTGATTTATTTATTGATGTGGACTATTCCTTGATGTATGGTGTAGTGTGTAAAGAATTAGAGATTTCCCATATTCCCTATGAATCCAAATAAATATCTATGAACTTTCCTAAGTATGCATGGGAATTCATTTTAGTGGGAAATGTTTCCACATGATAGAAGGGTGAGAAATATGCATATGTGACAAGGAATTATAAAATGTAATTTTAATTGGAAATCAGATCAAGTGTACAAATTTTTGGGAATTATTAATGTTAATGAGCTCATTATAGGTTATTGATACAGATGTATTTTTGGGGAATACGGATGTAATACGATGTAATACAAATATCATATGGGTGATTAGCATTGTTGACTTTTCGTACTAATTTCTAGGAAACATTTTCAAAACCATGAATTTTTCGGTTGTAGATGGTAAGGTTATTTAATTTCAAGCCCATCAAATGGGGAAATGTGATAATAAAATATTCCATCATAAGCCATTGTCAATAATTACACTTTTACTCTAGTTGATAAGATGTTGAATTTTGTAGTGCCCACATTTTACACACCCAAATACAACAAGAGAAAAAAACAAGGAATTTTTTTTTTTGACTTACATTGCTCACTACACAACGCCACAAGGCTACAAGTAAGGAAAACTCCATAACACATATGACATTTACATAAGTCATCGACCCACTTAGACACATGATAACACCATATACATGACGATGCCACATTTTTCCCAATGAACGAAGCTAGAAATAACACAACCAAAATAAAAAGGGACTTAAGGTTTAACAACCCACAACACATCATTACCATGGTTACATCTAGGATATGTTAACAATCCAATAACATTATTATGTGAGCATAATTTTCTCCCTCTTTCCACCTACATATTCTGAAAATTCATTTCACATTTCACTTGTTGTTCAACCATTTAATTTTTCTCTTTACCCTTACTACAATATTCATAACTTACATAAGTATTTTCCATATTTGAATTGCCTGCAAGATTCTAATTCTCTCATTCTTATGTTAAGATTTTTCTTCCCAAATTCTTATTCAATGTTTAAAATTTAACCTTCTACACAAGTGAAACTAATGTGATGTCAAGATGAAATCTTGGGATTGAGGGAGACTTAGATTCAATATAGACTTTTCCCAAAAACATTCTTTGATCACATTATAGTTATTTCCCTACCATTATTATTATAGTTCAATAACTTATGGACTTCCATTTATATTTATATATATTTTGTTTTCTCAAAGATTGGTCACACCAAGGCAATACCTATTTTTTTAAACACGTAAAGAAATTTAATTGATTATCTGGACTCCAAGAGTGGCAATATCCCTAACCTCAAATCTCATTTTGTTTCTCTTCTATAATTTACTTTTTCATCACATTATGGTCGCATTATAACCATCGTTTTACAACAAAAGAGTTACTAAAGTACTTTTCGGACCTATTAAGGAAGTACATGGTTAGAAGCATTATAAACTACACATGAACCACAAGTGACCTATGTTCATGAAGATCCCATATCTCCGCATTTCACAATTCCTCATAAGAAATATTTCTTATTCGTTAATGCCACGTGAATGACATAACAAGGGATTATGTGACAAGATTTTAGTTTCTAAGGTCCTCTAGAATCAACATCTTTCAAAACAATTTCGTATGAAAAGAGTTAAATTATAGTTTTATATCCACAAGTTATCATCCTACTCAACTAGGGTTTAGTTTAATTCCAATTTCCACTTAGGGCTTTATGCTCTATTATAGATAAGATTAAGGTTTAAAACATATTTCCCCTTTAAACCCTCGTCAAAAGATCAAAGCGCTATATTATCACTAGCCAAAGATAGCACCTATAGCTAAGAGGATCTATTAATTAGAAAAAATTAAGTGATAGAACCACTATTTCACTAGCTCCATGATGTCATCTGGACCCCACAACGAATTCATTAATGCAGAAGATTTATTTGATTGTGTTTCTCCTATATGTCTGGTTTATGTCGATGTCACCTAAACGTACCTACTAGGACGATAAACCCCTTTCTTGGGATCGTATTTGCCTAAAACTAGGATGTTCCATCGAGTGTAAAGGTTCGTTTGAAGGTCACGGTTTTCTACGCTAAGGGATTAACATCGGCAGGTTAGTTATATACAAATTTTGAACTAAGGTTGACTGTTGTGGTTAGGTTCCTTTATTACATTTTCAAGGTAGAAACACAACACCAATTACTAAACCAATAATAGCACAATGAAAGTTCACTACAAGGTATAAATTTCAATTCCTTTTGACAATTGTATTCCACTTTTACCATAACATTTTTGGGATCAAAATAAAATCCATGAAAGAAATAAAAATTTCTCAAGAACTTATTAATCTAGTGACTTTTACATACGACCAATTTCAACAATAAGTCTTTCAATATAATATCAAAAATAAACAATGATTTACTCAACGCCTTTACGTCATCATTCTTTCATCTTGCAAAAACTACTTGAGAAAGATGTCGGTGATAAATTGCTGGCATGGCATCCACCCAAAGCAACCATAATTATCTTTTTTAGTTTCCCATTTACATATGATAATAATTACAATTTGCAATCGAAATAAAATGGTCTCGAGACATGTATTCATAACATTTATTTTTACTTCATTTTGTAACACAAGAGATAGAAAGAGAAGGGAAGAGAGAGAAAACATCGTTTTGCCAAAAGTTATAATGCACACAAGTTATGCTATAGTGTTTTAAATAGTTATTTACATGTGTTTAAAGTTCCTATGGTGGTTTGGAAACCCTACGAAGGTCCCATAACTTTCTATTTTTACATCTTCTCACTAGCTACAAAATGTTCAAAATGGGCTCTGGGCTAAGAAACCACTTCAAAAAGTTATCTTACGATGAGAACGCACACCAAGATTAACTTTCTATGTGTCCCCGGATATACCAAGAATTCATAGAGTGACGAAATTGAAAAAAGCGAACGGTTTGCGTTTGGCGGCTAGTTTTCCGGGGCACTTTGGTTGTAGAGCCGGCCGAGTGCAAACTAAACAAAATTAGCTTGAAGGCTCAGAAAGCCACATCTAAAACTAACGTTTTATCAACACCAATCCGACACTTTGATAATTCTTCACTGGGAACTCCTCATGCTATGATTATTAACTAATGCATAGCTCTTAGTTTGGTGGATGTAATCTGGAAACACAATAACAAACATAACACAAGAATACCATAGACTATGATAAGAAGGAATAATGATAAATCTGAAATATTAGTGTAAATTATGATATCAACATGAAATTGTTACAATCTCACCCATGAGGTTCTTCAAGTGTTATTAATTTCACTTGCCTTCAAACAATAACTATGGGAGAAACTTCACAATTACACCTCTTAATGGCTTCTTTAACACACCTTCAAAATGATGGTTTCTTTACACACTTACTCATACAATATTTCTCACTAATTCTCTCTATGCTAAATGAGGGGGTGGCCTATTTATTTATAGGAATTTAGGCTTATCCACATTATCTCTAGGATAGGATAGGAAATCTCTTCCACCCAATCATATTCCATGCCTAAACTCTTACCTTTACATGTAGGCTTATCTTCAGGATAAGATAAACCTTATCATCTCACATGGGTTTAACCTTTTTAGACTTTTCCACAAATAAAATATACAAAATATTTATGAAATCACTCTTTTCCTTATTACAAATATAATATTTCTAATTCCTAATCATGTAGACCCTACTTCTCTACTTATCCCAACTTTGACATTTTAACATTACCGGACCACTTACGACAAATATTTACTTTTTACAACATTCCTATTGTACTTTGATTGTTACCGTACTCTACATTATTGGTGGCACTATACTGATGGTGTTGTTATCTTCTATTGGATGCCACTACTAATTATACTTAACAACATCCTATTCCTAATACATACATTAATAAAATAGAAATTACGGAGGAAAATTTTAATGTCGACATTTTCCCCCTTCCTAACTTCTACTCCGTCCTCGGAGTAGACTCTTATGGACATTCTGAAGCTGGTGCTTGGAAAATCTTTAACTTGTCATGGTTGACCCATTTTGTAATGGGAGTACCATCTAATTCCTCCAGTCGATATGTACCATTTTCATGCACAACTGCTATTTTGTAGCGCCCCATCCACTTTGGAAAAAAATTCTCTCGACTTCTTTTTTGTATCTAGAATCATATACTAGAACCAAGTCATTTGGTTAAACACTGAAAAAGTGTCCCAAAAGCATTTTCCACTACAACATCTGACAAAACCCCTCTATCCTTTTATGCTTTGGATAAATTCCCACCCAGGTAAAAAAACCATGTTTGGCGTAGGTTGGGAAGTTGGGAGGTTGGGAGGAGGCCGCACAACCATGGCACTCCAAGAAATGACACCTGGCGAGGCATCTCTTTGAAATAAAACAAGAAAACGCCCAAAGCACATTGATTTGTGTAAAAAAGCAAACTATGTTTCCTTCAGCATTTGCGCAGAGCTAGTTAGAGCTTCCTTCTCATGGCGGCAAATGCGTTTGCTCTCCTCCAAAGAAGACTAAAGACGAAAAAAAAGAAAAAAATTAAACAATGGTGCCCGATCCCTCCCCCTTTGCCCTAATTCACCCCACGAATCATGAGTCCTTTTATTTTATTTTATATTAAATAATTTATATTTTTTATTAAATTAAGTGGTTGTGGAGAAACACTTTTACAAGCATAAATTTGGAGGGGTGGTTGACATTGGCGTGTATAATCAAAATTGAATAAGAATGATGGTTTGCTTTGAGTCATGGTTGGAGACCCATCATAAACAATTTAAGAGAGAACCCTCGGTTTAGTATATGAGCATTTCATGTTTTAAAGGTAGTAGGTTACAAAATAATATTAATTTTTAATGAGTTAATTTTACATTTAATATGCCTCTATTCATGAGCCTAATGGGCATATTGTACTACACTAGAGTTATGTATAGCAAAATAAAAATTGAGTAGGGATGATGATTTGGGTTTCGATTATGCTTGGAAACCCATCATCAATAAGTTAAGATTGAACTAGGTAAGATTGAAACCACGCCCTAGCGATTCTCGAGGTCCAAGGCTTGAAGCAGAATGCGGCATCTGAGAAGGCAACGAGAATAAGGGGGCACTACATCTCCCTCCCCTTACAAGAGCATCGTCCTCAATGTGACACAACACCAAAGCTCGGAAGGGGGTACGTAGGCAAGAAGCTAATAATGAAAACACGTTGGGTAACAAAACAACTAGTTGTTAAAACATGACCACAAGGAAGAAAACTAATTTTGGCAATATCTTAACTTATAATGTTCTGTGAAGATTGGTAGTTCCAGTTTACCGTGTTACTTTGTTTATATTTTCTTTTATAGTATTTCGTATCTTAGGATTATAATATTCATTGTTTAGAAATTTTCAATTGTCTTAAGTTTGTGGGTGCCCAATAATAACTAACATCAAGATGTCACATAAAACTTAACACAACACAAACAACCCCGAGACATCTTGCTACCTACTTTCATAATCTGTATCACATCACAAGACCGTTAACTCCACTATGGGATGACAACCAACAATCTACATAGCAAAAAATTTCCAACAATTATGTCATAGACAAAGATCCAACACAACATGAGACTAAAAACGGGATCATCACATTGAGACATATACAACAGTACCACATGACCCAAAAATCCATGACTGTACCAACATAGTGCCAAGACAATATCCAATAGTCCATACCAACCAAGGGGAGAGTCAAGCCATCAATCATAACAAAGTCTAACTAGACTCACAAGAGTACACATAACTCACTATACCAACTCCACACATCACAAGGCATCACGAAACAACTCCAGATATCTCCAAAAGCAACAAAATACAACTCCATATACCTCCCCAAAGCATCACCAGATAATCTCCATATACCTCCCAAGAGGAAGAAACATAGTGTCAAAACCAAGCCAAGTCACTCAAACATAGAGCCCCATCAAGAATAACAGGTCACTCAACCATAGAGGCCCGTCTCCTTTCTCCTTTTAATGAGGCTAGGTCACCCTATGGCCCTGGGCACATAGAGCCCCGTCACCCCCAACCCAAGTGACATAATAACTCGTGGTTCAACAACCCGCTAGTTATATGTAACTCCTTGAGGCGTACCCCCATACAACGAAGTGGGTCCATAGGTTCAACCACTCCATGGTAAATCCCATGAACCTATTCCAACACATGATGACATTAGAACCAACATAACAATCCATTCAAATGCCAAGTGGAAAAATCAAAAGCCTTGGGAAAGGCTATAAAACTTTCAAATATGAAAGGAAAGTTTTAAAACCAAGAAAAAAAAATGGCTAATTAGCCTTGGTTAGTGCAAAATCCAAATGTTAATGGAACAATTAAATAAATGCCCAAAATATAAGAACATATCAATCAAGAAAAACAGTTGGTTCTAGCTAAAAAAAAATAATGATCAATTTACGAATTAAAAAAACGTATTGAGAAAATAACACATTACAATCACTATATGGCCCCATATCACCACCAAAGGGGTAATCATCGAGTTGATGGAACTTGGACATCGAGCCTCAGCTCATGAAAATATACATGTAACTAGAAATGAGTAAATCAAATAATGTATACTGTCATCATCTCTTCCTGAATCATTACTCCAAACTCCCATGAAGATCAACATAGTCAAAATTATATAAGATTATTCAATGAACAATCCAATAGGAAAGAGCAGGGGACACAAGGTTGCATAAGTTGAGCCTAAGGTGGTGCACACCCATAATATACTGAGCAAGCTCGAAGTATACTAAACAGATAAAAGTGGGTTTTCAGTCTATATAAGACTCCACTTTCTCACTTGTACTCAGCTCAAGATTATGACAACCTGGTCCACGCCTCCTCTCTCCACACATACACTCTTGACAATTTATCCCCTTAGGGTCATCTAGTGTAAGGTCCACAACATACACATAACTACATCACAAACACAATGGTAATTCACACACAACAACCATAACGTCTTGCGCATGGTATATATATATATATATATATATATAGGGTATAATGCAATCATTACTTTCACAAGTTATGATACATCAAATTACCCAATCTTGCACCCGAGGTGCAATCACGTACACAAGGGATCATACTCACCATATGCCCTTAAATCATGACATGAACTATCACATTACATGAATTTTATGTATGAGGAACACAATGTCTAACCTTATAACATATAGTAATTTGCAATACAACACAGTGATACACACGACTCATAACAACATCGTGACGAAATCACAATATGATTTAATTCACTCTACACCAATTTTTTTAAGCAATACATCAATACATCTTCACATCACATAAGGTCAAAATGTTGCAACACTCTGCAATTCACAATATCATTCCATTCACACAAAACAAGGCAATAAATCACACATGGATTCCTCATTGAATCCACAAAAAGGAGAGTCAATACTCTCATCACAAGCAGTAATTCACACGTGAATTCTTCATAGAATCCATACAAAGGAGAGAGAACACTCCCATCCCCAAAGACATCAACATGATAACAAATGTGCACTAAGTGACATACACATCATGTGTGTTCACATTATCACAATTATGACATAGATCACGTCACTCTTAAAACACATTACTCTTCCAATATTTATCAACATCATGAAACACCATCACCATCATGCAAACCATCATGTAACACCATCCCCATCATGCAAAATCATCACAACTCCAATCTATCCCGAGAGGTTCGAGAGCATGAACCTCGCTCTCGATACCATATGTAGTGCCCAAATTTTACACACCCAAATACAATAGTAAAAAAACTAGGAATATATATATTTTGACTTACACTGCTCACTACACAACGCCACAAGGCTCCAAGTAAGGAAAACTCCATAACACATATAACACTTACATAAGTCATTGAGCCACGTAGACACATGATAACACCATATACATGACGATGCCACACTTTTCCCAATGAACGAATGATAGAAATAACATAACCACGATAAAAAGGGACTTAAGGTTTGATAACCCATAACACATCATTACCATGGTTACATCTAGGATGCATTAAACATCCAATAACATTATTATGTAAGCATAAGTTTCTCCCTCTTTCCACCTACATATTATGAAAATTGCGTTTCACATTTCACTTGTTCAACCATTTAATTTTTCTCTTTACCCTTATGATAATATTCATAACTTACATAAGTATTTTCCATATTTCAAATTTCCTACAAAATTCTAATTCTCTCATTCTTATGTTAAGATTTTTCTTCCCAAAAATTTATTCAATGTTTAAAATTTAACCTTACTACACAAGTGAAACTAACGTGATGTCAAGATGAAATCTTAGGATTGAGGGAGACTTAGATTTAATATAATTTTTCAAAAAAAACATTCTTTGATCACAATATAGTTATTTCCCTACCATTATTATTATAGTTCAATAACTTATAGACTTCCATTTATATTTATATATCTTTTGTTTTCTCGAAGTTTGGTCACACCAAAGCAATACCTTTTTTTTTTAAAACACGGAAATAAATTTAATTGATTATCCAGACTCAAGAGTGGCAAAGATCCCTAACCTCAAATCTCATTTTTTTTCTCTTCTATAATTTAATTTTTGGGGAATACGGATGTAATACGATGTAATACAAATATCATATGGGTGATTAGCATTGTTGACTTTTCGTACTAATTTCTAGGAAACATTTTCAAAACCATGAATTTTTCGGTTGTAGATGGTAAGGTTATTTAATTTCAAGCCCATCAAATGGGGAAATGTGATAATAAAATATTCCATCATAAGCCATTATCAATAATTACGCTTTTTACTCTAGTTGATAAGATGTTGAATTTTGTAGTGCCCACATTTTACACACCCAAATACAATAGTAGAAAAAAACTAGGAATATTTTTTTTTTTGACTTACATTGCTCACTACACAACGCCACAAGGCTACAAGTAAGGAAAACTCCATAACACATACGACACTTACATAAGTCATCGACCCACATAGACACATGATAACACCATATACATGACGATGCCACATTTTTCCCAATGAACGAATGCTAGAAGTAACACAACCAAAATAAAAGGGACTTAAGGTTTAACAACCCACAACACATCATTACCATGGTTACATCTAGGATATGTTAACAATCCAATAACATTATTATGTGAGCATAATTTTCTCCCTCTTTCCACCTACATATTCTAAAAATTCATTTCACATTTCACTTGTTGTTCAACCATTTAATTTTTCTCTTTACCCTTATGACAATATTCATAACTTACATAAGTATTTTCCATATTTCAAATTGCTTGCAAGATTCTAATTCTCTCATTCTTATGTTAAGATTTTGCTTCCCAAATGCTTATTCAATGTTTAAAATTTAACCTTGCTACACAAGTGAAACTAACGTGATGTCAAGATGAAATCTTGGGATTGAGGGAGACTTAGATTCAATATAACTTTTTCCCAAAAAGCATTCTTTGATCACAGTATAGCTATTTCCCTACCATTATTCTTATAGTTCAATAACTTATGGAATTCCATTTATATTTATATATATTTTGTTTTCTCAAAGATTGGACACACCAAGGCAATACCTATTTTTTTTAAACACAGAAAGAAATTTAATTGATTATCTGGACTCCAAGAGTGGCAATATCCCTAACCTCAAATCTCATTTTGTTTCTCTTCTATAATTTACTTTTTCATCACATTATGGTCGCATTATAACCATCGTTTTACAACAAAAGAGTTACTAAAGTACTTGTCGGACCTATTAAGGAAGTACATGGTTAGAAGCATTATAAACTACACATGAACCACAAGTGACCTATGTTCATGAAGATCCCATATCTCCGCATTTCACAATTCCACATAAGAAATATTCCTTATTCCTTAATGCCACAGAATGACATAACAAGGGATTATGTGACAAGATTTCAGTTTCTAAGGTCCTCTAGAATCAACATCTTTCAAAACAATTTCGTATGAAAAGAGTTAAATTATAGTTTTATATCTACAAGTTAACATCCTACTCAACTAGGGTTTAGTTTAATTCCAATTTCCACTTAGGGCTTTATGCTCTATTATAGATTAGATTAAGGTTCAAAACATATTCACCCTATAAACCCTCCATAAAAGATCAAAGTGCTATATTATCACTAGCCAAATATAGCTCCTATAGCTAAGAGGATCTATTCATTAGCAAAATTTTAAGTGATAGAACCACTATTTCACTAGCTCCATGATGTCATCTGGACCCCACAAGGAATTCATTCGATGCAAAAGATTTATTTGACTGTGTTGCTCCTATATGTCTGGTTTATGTCGATGTCACCTAAACGTACCTACTAGGATGATAAACCCCTTTCTTGGAATCGTATTTGCCTAAAACTAGGATGTTCCATCGAGTGTAAAGGTTCGTTTGAAGGTCACGGTTTTCTACACTAAGGGATTAACATCGGTAGGTTAGTTTTATACAAATTTTGAACTAAGGTTGACTGTTGTGGTTAGGTTCCTTTATTACATTTTCAAGGTAAGAAACACAACACCAATTCCTAAACCAATAATAGCACAATGAAAGTTCACTACAAGGTATAAATTTAAATTCCTTTTGACAATTGTATTCCACTTTTACCATAACAGTTTTGGGATCAAAATAACATCCATGAAATAAATACAAATTTCTCAAGAACTTATTAATCTAGTGACTTTTACATACCGCCAATTTAAAACATAAGTCTTTCAATATAAGAACAAAAATAAACAATGAATTACTCAACGCCTTTATGTCATCATTCTTTCATCCTGCAAAACTACGTGAGCAAGATATCAGCAATAAATCGCTGGTATGGCATGCACCCTAAGCAACCATAATTATTATTTTTAGTTTCCCATTTATATATGATAATAATTACAATTTGCAATTGAAATAAAATGGTCTCGAGACATGTATTCATAACATTTCATTTTACTTCTTTTTGTAACACAGGAGATAGAAAGAGAAGGGAAGAGAGAGAAAACATTGTTTTGCCAAAAGTTCTAATGCACACAACAAGTTACACTATAGTGTTTTAAATAGTTATTTACATGTGTTTAAAGTTCTTATGGTGGTTTGGCAACCCTACGAAGGTCCCGCAACTTTCTATTTTTACATCTTCTCACTAGCTACAAAACGTTCAAAACGGGCTCATAGGCTAAGAAATCACTTCCAAAAGTTATCTTTCGATGAGAACGCACACCATGATTAACTTTCCACGTGTCCCTAGATATACCAAGAATTCATAGCAGTGATGGAATTGAAAAAAGTGAACGGTTTACGTTTGGTGGCTAGTTTTCTGGGGCCACTTTGGTCGTAGCTAGGCCAGTGCTGCAAACTGAACAAAGTTAGCATGAGGGCTCAAAAACCACGCCTAAAACTGATGTTTGATGGAGGAGCATACAACGAGACATATCCTACTAGTTCTCATATATAAGGAGAGTTCATCGAGTCAACGGGATTGAGAACTAGAAAACCATTTTCAAACGGTGACAAGTTTTTACGGAGCGACAAGATGAAATTGGTCCAGTTTGACCTCATCAAACTACGACCGGAGGCCTACAATATCACTTCACCAAACTATCTTGAAAAGTGATCTTTCCTATACTGAATGTTCCATGAAATTTTCTAGTATAAACAATAGAGATTTGTGAAGACGGGAAGGAAATTATCCAAAGAAGGTTTCAAATGGTTCAAAATGAAAGCCAACTTTTTAGATTTAATGACTTTCTCTTGTTGTAAACCAGATAACAAGGCTCCTATAAGAGTGCCAAAAATGTCACATATGTCTATTCGGGGTCAAACCAAAGGTCGAGGTGACTCCTCGTATACCAAGGTACATGAATGAAACTTCACATCTCATTTCCAGAGTTACGAAGGGTACTTAGTGAGTCTCCAAAAATGTAAAATTTAACTATTTAAAATAGGGAGAAGGTCAACTTTATCAATGGGGAGTCAAATTCATCTGGTCGATAAAACAATATTGGAGCGATCAAGATGGGTAAGAGTTTTCTAAATCATCTCGAAGTGAGGGTGATAGTTCATGGTTTAAAGTAGACAAGTTATAATGACTTCGTGAGTTACGACATGACAATTTATTGTTTTGCAACAAGTTGAAGGGACATTTAACTGTATTAAAAATCCTAATAATTTAAAATTCTATTTAGTTGTAAAAGAGAACTAAAACATAATAATTATGAGAGGTAAGTGAAGAAGAACCATACCTGGAGAACGGAGTCGATCCAAGCCTCAGCTTCGGTTCAACATCTTTCTTGGGCACTTCGTCAACCAGTTCACGAGCATCCTCAGCTCCACCATTTTGCATACACATCTACCAGGGAAGTTGCATTGCAAACAAAAACATCTTGTTTTCTATGCCTTGATGGTTTTCCATGCTCTATTCTAAAGCTCTTATTTTTGCACATGCGGGGAGGATGCTGACAAAGGTTGTGGAATCTGGCTTTACACGTACCAATTGCATTTTCTTGAAAGTTTCCAAGGCCTTTTCAACAAACTCATTTTTTTACACATCCTGCAATCATTGCAGCCCATAAACCACATTCCTTTCAGGCATTGTCAAACAGTTCGCATGCTTCCACATTTTTACACATTCTCATGTGCTCATCAAACACCAAGAAAACATAATGATTAATTCTAGGCATGATTCTACAAGAGGCACTCATGCCATCAAAGTATTTACAACCCTCATGCACTGAACCTGCATGGATGAAAGCTAATTAAACAAAAATGAAGCTTACATGGTCAGGGTATGTTCCATAAGACCACATCTCTTTGAGGCATTCTGTCAAATAGTTCAAACACCTTTTTAACAAATCCATTTTGTGCATATCCTGCACTCATGGCACTCCATGAGACCGCATTTCTTTGAGGCATTCTATCAAATAGTTCACATGCCTTGAATACACTTCCACATTTTTCATACATATCAACTATAGCACACTCCCACATTTTTCACGCATCTCAGTTGTGACACTACAAGAACAAAATCTTACTAACAAACTAGATTCTATTGCTCAAACCTGCTCCAAAGCTCACACATTTTGTACAGGCTGGAGACTTGTTTGTTGCATGGTGAAAAAAATGTGACTGTCTATTGAGGGATCCTTGTCTCCCACACATAACATTATACGAGACTCCATGAGGAGTTGTCTCGTTCTATCATTTGGTTAAACACTGAAAAATTGTCCCTAAAGCATTTGCCACTACAACATCTGACAAAACCCCTCTATCCATTTATGCTTTGGATAAATGCCCACACAGGTAAAAAAAGCATGTTTGGTGTAGGATGGGAAGATGTTGGCGTGGGCTGGGAAGCTAGGAGGAGGCCGCACAACCATGGCACTCCAAGAAATGACACCTGGCGAGGCATCTCTTTGAAAGAAAACAAGAAAATGCCCAAAGCACATTGATTTTTGTAAAAATAATAAGAAACCACATTTCCTTCTGCATTTGCACAGAGCTGGTTCAAGTTTCCTTCTCATGGTGGCGTGACTTGCTCTCCTCCAACAAGACTAAAGGATAAAACAAAACAAAACAAAATTAAACAATGGATCCCGAGCCCCCCCTCCTTTGCCCTAATCCACCCCACGAATCACGAGTCCTTTTTTTTATTCTAATTCTTTTATTTTATTTTATATTAAATTATTTTTATATTTTTATTAGATTAAGTGGATGTGAAGAAACACTTTTACAAGCATAAATTTGTAGGGTGGTTAACATTGGCATGTATAATCAAAATTGAATAAGAATCACAGTTTGCTTTGAGTCAATGTTGGAGACCCATCATAAACAATTTAAGAGAGAACCCTCGAGTTTAGTATATGAGCATTTCATGTTTTAAAGGTAGTAGGTTACAAAATAATATTAAATTTTTTAATAGTTAATTTTACATTTAATATGCCTCCTATTGCAAGCCCAATGGGCATCTTGTACTAGACTAGAGTTATCTATAGAAAAACAAAAAAATTGAATAGGGATGATGATTTGGGTTTCAATTATGCTTGGAAACCCATCATCAATAAGTTAAGATTGAATCAGGTAAGATTGAAACCATGCCCTAGCGATTCTTGAGGAACGGGGCTCGAAGCCAAATGCGGCATTCGAGAAGGCAACGAGAATAAGGGGGCGCTACAAATTTAATATACAAAGGAAAGTATTGATTTTACTATGTGTTGTGGAAGAAAGTATTATTTTTCAAAGAACATTTTATAACTTCTAATATTTAAAAAGTCAATAATGGATGCAAAATATTTATGATTATCATTATTAGTTAAACATGACTTCACTTATTTTGTGATGTAGAACATCCTTAAGTTCATGAGATTGTTTGAGCTATTTTAAGATAGAAATTTTGGTTTGTATGTTCTCAAGGTAATGGAAGAGGTCATAATCATTGGTTACTTTTATAGGAGCTCTATGTTTTGGCGATATGATAGGGTTACTATTTTGAGCCATTCCCTTACTAGGATAGGGTTTGATTGGATATGACTATTACCACCCCATGGTTAGGTATAAAATTGATCATAAATGTTTAATTAACATATGTGGTATACATAGATTTGAGAGTACATATAATTGGGGAAGAAGTAAAGGGGTGTTTAGGTTTGATTCCCACCGAGTAGTTAAAGGAATAATATTAGATGTCATATGAGTTACATGAATGACACATCGTAGATATGTATTGGTCATGACGCAGAGAATCATCATGATATCTCCAAAGAACTATAAAATTTAATAAGCCTTTGAAAGGCATTTGAGCATGTAATAGGAGTAGTATAAGTTTTCCCTCCAAGCTATAGTCTTGAATATTTGAATATGTGATGTAAAAACTCTTTTTACAAGTGTAAAATTGTAAATAGGTATATTAGAGTTGTTATATCTCCAAGTCCTACATAGGAGGAATGTCTAAAACAACCTAAGATACAGTGTTGAGATCATTTAGCCATTAAAAGTCATGTTGACTAATAACCACCTTGATTTATGCTTGTATAGTTGAGATATAATCTCACCAAATATAGGAATTTAGGCCTAGATAAGGACTATCATATTCATGTAAAGGAAATTAAGAGATCAATGGCCAGGAAAATGTTTATTTCATCTAAGGAGAATCATAATTTAATGTTTTCATAGAATAAATGAATAAAAATTGTTTCTAGTTTTGAATTCTTATTATAATTCTTGTATTTCATGAGTATGCATGTTATGGTATATGATTTCAAATATTTGCGAAGAGGATACTCTCATGAAATAATATTGAGGTCTTAAATTTTATATTTTTCAAGAAATTATTCCAAGATTTAGCAATGGTTTTTAATGATTGTGTTTATTGCATGTTGAAATGCACTCCAAAATAGAGGACAATACAATGAATGCATGAGCATAGATTTAATGGCTTGATAAAAAGTTTGTAAACTCATGCACTGAAGGATCTTCCATAAAAGGAGAGATAGTTAAAGCATGGATAAGGTAACATCATGTTTCCCTTAAGAAATTCTAATGATCTATCTATGTTTGGGGCTTTGATCTCCTACCCAAGTGTAGTATAGTACCTCTTAAGTGATGAAAATCATAATAAATGAGTTTAGAATTTTTAAATGCTAATCTATACATGACGAGGATGGATGATTATCCGTTTGGAAAAAAATTAGGAGTTAGGAGAAAATATATCAAAATATATAAGATCTTGTTCAAAATTAAGGTATAATCACGTATACTGATCTAGCGAAGTGCAAAATAAGTTATGTTTTATGAATTGGAGGTATCCACTTATTACAATGCTAAAATGAAATATTTCTTGATGTTAAGAGGAACAATTTGGTGATATTTTAAGTTTGGAAATGATCTTATATTAAAGATATAGATAATTCTTGGTCCATCGGGCCGAATCGTGAGCAACAAAGTGGAAAGCATGTTAGGGCATGGTTTTTAAGGCCTCAAATCAGCTCCTTCTCTTATGAAATTATGTACTAATTAAAATGAGGGAATGAAATAATTATTTAAAAAGGAATTATTTCATTCTAGTGGGTACATTATCGATAAATTTGACAGGACCCTAGAGGAAGCTAGAAGTCTCTTTGAAAGGGCTAATTTGTAGAGGTCTTTTACAAAGGAAGTGTTAGAATGCTTGAGATTTAAACAAAGAAACTTGGTAAATATCTTAAAAACCTTAATGGGAGTTAAAAATGGTTTTTATTTCCTATTGAATCCTTATAGAATTGTTATAGTTCATAAAGTGTCATATTACAGACAAGTCAAGGGTTCGAGCACCAAACTCCAAAAGGAAAGTATATAGAGATCTTGACCTAGTCGGGATTTGAAACTTGGGGAGGATATTAACCTATTTAAACGTGATATAATGATGTTATAATAGATTTCTAGGAACTATTTAAATTCAGAGCACACATTCATTCCAAGAACATGATCTAAAGGGTAAGTAAGGACAATTTTACAAACATGGTCAAAGATATTGTTTTGTGAGTTGAAATGAGTTTATAAAAATAAAATAACATAGTTAATAATTTTATAGAAAGGTTAAAGATTCAAGGGACCTTAGGAATATATAGAATCTCAAGCATGTATGTTGACACTATGGACTAAGCAAGGAGCCAAATACAAGGAAAGTAAGTCATAAAGAGAAAGGTGAAAATCTTGTCATTTGAATACTTGATAAACCATTGCATAATTATAGAGACATTTCAAGAGGTGTCTTGGTAAGTGAAGGTTGAAAATTTCCAGGTAAGTCTCTCAAAAGCCTAGAAATTACTTATTTCCATTAAAGAACTAAATGCTTAACAATGAAGGGTAGTATAAGTTAATACCAGACATGAAATGTTTCATTGACTACAGTCCAAGAGAATATGAAAAATTAGAATTTGAAAATCCAAACAAAGTAAATTTGATATATTTTCACTCTTAAGCCAATTTAGTTCATGAAAATCACTTCACTTGCTATTTTTGAAAGAATGATGAATTTTTTTGGAATGAATGATATATCCATTACAAAACAAGATGAGATAGGGGTACCATTTTGTGGTATAAGATCAGAGAAGATACCAATTTTTATATTTGATTACTAATATGGATGTTGAAATGAGTTAGTAGGATATTTACTTTGTTTTGAGGTTGTATGTTATTGTGCTAATGGTTGAATGAGGATTTGATACAAAGTTTCAGGTGAATGAGAAGGAAGAGAGAATATAGCTAGAAGAAAAGAAGAGTAAACCAAAGGATATTGGAATAGATGCAACTAAGATTACAAGATTGAAAGAGGAGGAAAAATCTTAGATAAGTGAGTTTAAAAATTGGGTAAGACAAGAGAGAGGAAAGAGGAAGAAGTAAGCAACAGTATAAGGTGAAACAAACTTGGAGAAGAAGAAAAAAACTATGGAATCTATACCATGGACACAGGTAATTACTTTTGTGTAAGAAATGAGAGAGATGAGAGTGGCAGAAGAAAGGAGAAAAAAATTAAGAGGACAAGAGAAATTGCTGATATAAGGAGGAAAATTGAACTCTAAGAAGATAAAATATCTGAAACAAAAATTGAGTATAGGGATGATGAAGACCCTATAGAAGAAGATGAAATGCTAGATCATGAAGGATGTGAAGAAGATGACTACAAATAGGTACACATGATAGATGGAGAGGAAGAATTAATCTTCACAAGTGAACCATGTGCATACTCTTGCGCAAATGAAATAGAGTATGAATTTGAAGACATCATAAAAGGCGATAATGAATAGTCTAGTAAAAATGAAAAAAACCACAAATAGAAGTGAATAAGGTTCTAAGAAATAAAAATGATGTGAAGTTCATTTTGGATGCTAATGTTATGTTTAAGTTTGTTTTTTCAGGTAAAAAGGGAAAACTTGCCAAGGAGAAGGATATGAAATCAATGGAGAATAGTTTAAATAAATATTCTATGATAGAAGGACAGTAAGGAGATCATTTGAAATAATTCAAGTATGAAGATGATAGGACTATGACAAAGGATGAATCAGGTGTCTCACATTTCTCAAATGAAAACATGAAGTAGGTAAACAAAACGGTAAAGGGTTGTTGTAATGCATATGATAATAAAATTGAAAAGAAGAAGACTATAAAGGAAAATGTTCTCAACAAGATGAGTTTCAAAACTGATTTTTCTTTAAAATATAATGTTTCTAATACACTTAAAAGATAGAATCCATATAGAATGCATATGTACAGTGAATAAGGTGTTGCGTAAGGAAGAGCTTACAAATTTATCTCAAGAACATGGATACATAGTACCCAAATAGCTCAAAAAGACAACATCCCAAGGTGATGTACATGAAGATTGAAATACTAATGAACCAATCATTGTTCTAAGGAGTAGCTGAAAGAAATTTGATGTCATTTAAAATGAGGTAAATTGAATAAGAAACCAAGGTAAACTCAATAATTTAGATGCATCAAATGATTATATTTTAAGCATGACTAGCGAAAGTAGTGAATGCGTGAATGACTCATATAGAGAAAGGATAGTGTGGGATATTATTAAAATAGCATAACCTTCTCATGGAGGAAAAAGTGAATTGATAGAAGACAAATAATAATTAGACTTCTTGGAAGGACAACAAAGTGTCTAAATGCAAGCCCAAAGTATGATGATTATCGGAAGATATTTATAATTTCTTATTATAGGGAGAGTTAAGGATGATAGAAACATTGTTTAGAGGTACAAGCTAGTTCAAAGGTGAAGAAGTGATGAGATATGGAATAATGATGAAAGTAATCCTCAAGATGATTGAATATATTTTGTTCATAATGAAGAGGTAAATAATGAAAGCTTGAGATTAGATTTTGTTATTATTGACTTTTTTGATAACATTGATGATGTAAACCTTATTCAAGAAATGATGCATTTTGAGCACAAAAGTAATGAATTTGTTTATGATAATATGGAAAAATTGCAAGATGAAATGAATGCATTAGAACATGTAATCTATAATAGAGAAAACAATAACTATCCTAAACCAGAGATGGAGGAATTTAATGAATGGAATAAGGAAAGTGAGTCTCAAGAAGTGGGAATTATGAAAGGAGAAGTAAATGCAGTATTCATAGTGACAAATTTTAATGAAAGGTTCATTGAAAAGATTGTAAATGAGACAATCCAAGCATAAAATAGATATGAAAGGACCAAATTGAACTTGGTCAATGAAGAAACAAAAGAGAAGAAGGAAGAACGAAAACTCCTGAAATCAAGCAACATACTTCATTTTCTCTTAATTTTGTATCTAATTTTTTTAGTGTTGTGTATGTAGGTATATAAATTGATAAGATGAATGAAGTTCATGACTCCATGGAATAAATCTTGAATAAGAGAAAACACAAGGATAATGAAGACTTATATCATGATGAGGTAGAAATATGGGACTGGATAGCTAACAAGGAGACAAGAAAGAATAGATACAAGAAGAAGAAGAGAAGAAAGAAGATGAGGTACAAGGAATAAAATATAGAAATGTAATTACAAAGGCCGTGGGATCCAATAATTCAAATGAAGATGAAAAAATGGTGCAGGAATTGTGAACAAAAGAGAAAGAACTAATAATGAGCAGGAGATCATGAAATTTTTAAGTTGGGTAGTCTGATGGAGGAGCATCATCATGATAGATTTGAAGAACAATAAAACCCGAATAAGCCTTTAAAAGGCATTTGGGCATGTAGTAGGAGTAGTATAAGTTTCGCTTCAAGTTGTAGTCTTGAATATTTGAATATGTGATGTAAAAAACATTTTAACAAGTGTAAATTTGTAAATTGGTATATTACAGCTTGTTATATCTCTGAGTCCTACGTAGGAGGAATGTCTGAAACAACCTAAGATATGGTGTTGAGATCATTTATCCATTAAAATTCATGTTGACTAACCACCTTGATTTTTTCTTGTATAGTTGAGATATAATCTCACCAAATATAGGAATTCCACCTAAGGAGAATCACAATGCAATGTTTTCACAAAGAAGAAATGATGCAAAATTCCTTCTAATTATGTATTCTTGTTATAATTCTTGTATTTCATGAGTATGCATGCTATGGTATATGATTTCAAAGTTGTGTGAAGAGGAAATTCCCATAAAAGAAGATTGAGGTCTGTCATTTTATAGTTTTTAAGAAATTATTCCAAGATTTAAAAGCTTATTTCTTCGAATTAGGACTTATTCCAATCCCAAACATCTCAAAAATTAGCCAATATCTCGAATCTAGTATTATTATTTTGGATTCCAAAATTTCAAATATTGGAATTATATACACTCCAAAATAAAACATATTGGATTCCAAAATCGCACATTTTTATTCCAATATCACATATAGTGGAATTAAGAATCACATATATTGGAATAACAAATCACCTATATTGAAATTATATGTACTCAAAAGTCCCATATATTGGAATCTAGAAAATAAAATATTGGAGTTCATTATATGAGCTAGCATCCACTATCCATTATTTACGATTTTTTATATACGTAACATGTTTCTATTTTATAAGGACCAATGGCCTCCAGCCATTATTTATGCTATGTTATAAGGGCTAGCATATGTCAGCCCTTATTTATTCTATGTTATAAGGGCTAATAGCAGGTGACCATTATTTATGCTATTTTGTTTATGGTATGCTATTTATGTTGTGCTATACAATTGAATTGATGCTATGCATTATTTATGACATGTTATATACAAAACATGTTTATGATTTATATGGGATAATGAACATATTATCTTGTCCTTCAATGGTTGCAATAAAGGCCATAACGTGGTGTTAAATTTGACACATGTTTAGATGTCTTTTATCATTTTTATACAGGCTAGCGACCACTAGGCTAATGAATTTCAAGAGATGTGAGACACTTCCAGGTTAATTTACTATGATGTGATTGAACCTCACTGTAACTAGAGAATGATTGAAGATATTATGAAGAAACTAGCAGAGGGCATCGATCCAAACTATGAGAATATAATTAAATGTATGTATCTACTACATATTTTGGTATGACTTAATTTTATAGTGCATCTATGTATCTACTACATATTTTGGTACGACTTAATTTTATCTGTTGCATATTTTGGTATGACTTAATTTTAAAATCCAGTTATTTTATTATGGCATCATTATTGTTGGGGGAACCATAATATAACTCATATAATAGGTAAATATCCTTTCACATCATATTCCTTCAAGAATCATATATCTAAAACCTGCACTGCTCACCATAGAGAGAAAATCAAATAATAATTGACTTTACAATACTTGTTGCTTTCACATGATTTGATAAGAAGCATGTTATATTCAAAGCGAGTTTAGTCTAAATTGAAGCAATATTGAACTAAATGTGAGATAAAATCTTTATGTTAAGTGAAAATAAGTAAAAGACTCCATAGAAAGAAGGAAAGATGCCTACTTTTAAGTCTTCCTTGCTTCAATTTAAAAGAAATAAATTTCCTTGGAGTGGACCATTCCACTCAGAGAGTAAGATTATTTTTATTGACATTAGGTAAAAGAGGGTTGAGGGGACCCTACCCCATACATAACGAAGCTCCCAAATAGAGTAGATATTCAATACCAAACCATACAAAAATATAGTCTGATCCAAAAAGAATCAAAACTAATAACCAATACAATAAACTAACAACAATAAAAATAGAAATAACAACACTAAACAACAACCTAACATCAACCACTACTTTTTCATTTTCTCCAAGTTGGCCACCAAAGTGGCCCATTCCTTAGCCAGTGATTCAATGTTAGTGCCCAGAGTGGTTACATCAGCTTCAGATAGTTCCATTTTCCTCTTCTTTGATGTCCCCTGCTCTTCACATTTTCTATAGGAATTATCCTGTCTCGAGAGTTTGAAGGTGTTGTAAAGTGCACTTGACAGTGAGAATACTCCACTCAGTGAAGTTCGAAGCATAGCCTTAAGCTGATCCACATCACTATTTAAATTCTTACACTTTTCTTGCAAAACCTCCATACTTGCCACCCTTTATGACTTGAGCCACATCCTCAACTTTCATCTTCATTGCATGCTAGTCATTCAGGATAAACTAGATAGTTATTTTAGTAAGCCAAGTGTCACATTTCACATTTTCAATGTCTGAAACCAATTTAGAAAGATAAAATCCCTCTTCCACATCACCTTTTCCAAGCACTTCCATTTGGGTCTTTTCCTGGGTGTCAACTAAAACCTTACTCCTTTGTTGACTCGGTTCCTCTTTTTCATCCTTCTTAACAGCCACTACCTTCACGTAATTTTTTTAGGTATTGGAGGCCCTATACTACTTCAACTTCAACCACATTTTGATCATCCCCTTCACTTGACTTAGGGTATTCGCTAGAATCCTCATTCTCAGAATTAGTTTCATCTTCCACAACATAATATTCAAGGGATTTTGACAGGACACTATCCCCATTAACCATTTTATCCATATCCAAGATTTATCTCTTCATAATGACCATAATAAAACCATGATGCAACGGAATACTAATTTTTTCTTTTTTATAGTGGTCCGGGGTATTGAAAATTAAAAATATGCCCATGTCTGAGGAAATTGAGCATGGGAAGATGGTAAGCATAGTTTCATTTGTGGCATCCCTCAAGAGTGAAAAACTGCATTAGGTTAAGGGCCACTTAGTTGAATGAGGGAGGTAGGGAATTCCTAAGAAATCCTGTAAAATGAGGGATGAACTTTTTGTAACCTCATAAAAATAACTTCATTTCATTCGCTAAATATATTTTAGGTTTTTAGACTTCGCATCCTTCCATGGGCATGCCCATAACATAAGCCATTGTGTTGACTAATAATTAAATCTTTACTCCCCCTACACCACATTTTCCCCTGTCCATTTTTTGGCTAGTGTTATGCCGATCTGAAATCCTTACTGAGATTCTCGTTGTACCCCTCAAAAATCTTTAAGAAAGGGGAAAATCCCATTTGGTCGAACACCTCCATAGCCTCAAATTTAACATCATTGAGATCCCAAGGCTCAATGCAAACCAAATATTCCCCATAGTCTTATTAATATCTAGGCTATCATGAAGAAAAACTCAATATTAAATACTACACAGACCCAACCACACAACTTCAATACCAATACACCAAGTAGCAACATAAATCCCAGATTCCTAGAGAGGAGTAAATGTGCATTAACATCCCCTTAATAGAGGAATAAACCTGAATTCCAAGAGAGGAATAAACCCATATTACAAGAACATTAACATCCCTTAATAAACTATGCACACCACACTACACTTGTAAGGAATTCCAAGAGAAGAATAAACCTTGATAGCACTCGCATTACAAGAACATTAACCTCCCTTAATAGTTATACAACCTAGCGCGCGTCATTACAAGAACATTAACATCCCCTTAATAGTTATAAACCTGGATTCCAATAGAGGAATAAACCTAGATTACAAGAACATTAACATCCCCTTAATAGTTATAAATGTGTGACATCATTCATCATTAACCCCCCGCATCACCTTCCATCATCCTTTCATACCTCGAAAGAAGGGACATGAAATCACTGTGGACATTTACCTCCCACACTGACACTTTAAATGACAATTAAAATTCTCCTACTCCCCTTGTCAGAGGATATATTTTTGTAATTAAATATAAATATGAAATAAATTAAAACTCCTTTTCTAAAGGTAGAATTATGGTAAATACTTTTAAAATAATCTGGAATTTCATTGCAATACTATTCATCATCTTCGGAATCCCAAATTCACATAATAATTCATGCAAATTAAAAATGTTTTTCGATATCTATTAACACACCGATTGTTGAAGTTCTTGACAATATTTCAATTATTTATATATCTTAAAGCGATGTCATCAAATTTTTCAAATTGGATGGTTGAAGTCGAGAGGATAATTATAGTTTTTTTGGTGTTCCTTAAAATCCCTTATAAGGATAGTCACACACATTATAAACACATCTCCACCAGATTTTGAATTATTGGACTTGCATTTCGGCGAGGCGGGGCATTACAATAGGATTTCTTATAAGGATATGCCTGTAAATTTCTTCGAGGGTTATTTGTTGGCGAAAATGTTTATATTGTGCCATTCATGTTACTAGATATCATGCTTGTTAAGGCACGGTTTTGCCACTTTTCATATACAAATGGTAATGGTGTTAACCACCTTCTGGCCATGCTTAATAAACTTGTATTCCATAATCTTCTTCATGTCATTTTCATCTAGCTCAATGATATTTGGTGGTGGCTGATGAAAATCTAGGTCTTTGTTATCCTCCTCTTTAAGCTCCCCCTTCACACTCTGTCGGACGCCATCAATGTTTCTATTTTATACCGCTTAATGACCACTAAGCTCTATTTTTTTCCTTCGAATAATGTTTTTAAAAGTTTTAAAATTTCATTAACATTATGTTTTAAAATGTATAACCCATTTCCTATAAAGAGTGCAATATGTAACACTTGTATCATTCTCCTTAATCATAATCCAACATGTGTCTAGGGCATGTGTGTGTATCATTATTCTCCTATTAAAGCTCCTTGCATCTCACTCTATCATATGCAATCACTGTCATCCCTAGCTCAAGAAAAGGGAAAAGTAGTGAAATCCTCATGCATCCGGAGAAAAGTTATCGTTTATTTCAGACACCCAAATTACTAGTTATCATAGTAAAACCTCGTCAAATAAAAATAAGAATACTTATGCTCAGGTAAACTTATTTTCAAGGGTGGAGAGCTCTTCTCCATCATATTTAGGATTAATTTTTATTTATTTTTAGTAATTTTTATTAATCCCCATAGATCTGCCAAATCATCAAGTATCAAACAACATAGAATAACACTAGATAACACAAGACACTCTCTTACAAAAACATGTATCTTAGAAGAACAAATAAACCAACTCAAATCCTTTATATCATCATTTACATTAAATTCAATGGAAGACATCAAATATTAAAAAAACTTCAACATCTTGCATTGTCTTAAGGGGTAAAAAACGTAGAATACAAATCATCTAGATAAATACTATATGAGTGGCCCATTCGATTATGAGAATAAGATTATCATTACCATAACTATTAAGCTCATTGATAGCTCTCTATGCATCCACCTTGTTGACAAAATAAACAAAACCAAACCCCTTACTAACCCTAGTATTCTTATCCATGGCAACATAAACAGATATGATGTGTCCAAAAGGCTTGAAAAGGTCGTGCAAATCAGCATCCATAGTTTCCACAAATAGATTGGTAACCCGATAAGAATTTTTTTTTTTTTTTGGCAAGTGTATGGTGTCACCAGAGTGTTCCATGATACCCTTAATCTTTGGGAGGTACTTAGTTTGATCACCGAGAAATGGAATAAGTTTTACAACTGCTAGTGCTACTTCCACACTGCTAAGAGGCCCTCGGTGGCGTTATCCATTATTAAGGTGTCTATGGCACCAACGGGATGTGATTATTATAAGTGTGTTTTATGTCTTGTGATTGACCTTATTGCCTCAAATATGAAAAACCATGATCACCGCACCACCTTAGAGCCATCTAGGATGCAGACAAAGCATCTCAACTAGATTTTGAATCATCGACTTTCGATCCTAGTGAGCATGGTTGCTCTAGTAGGATTTCATCTAAAGAGATTCCTGTAAGGTTTGTTGAGGTTCTTCCTTGGTAGAAATGATAAAGTTATGACCCTCATGGTGCTAGAGAGCATACTTGTTTAGGCACGCTTTGACCACTTTCTCGATCCACGTGGTAGTGGTTTGGAAAACCTTACGGCCATGCTCCTTGAACTTGTATTCTACAATATTCTTCATGTTGTTTTCATCTGGCCCAATGATATTCGGTGGTGTTTGATTGAAATCTAGGTTTTCGTTATTCTCCTATTTATCCACCCCCATCACATTATGTCAAATACCATCGTATTTTTTTAGACTAGTTAGCATCCAATAATCTTTATTTGTTACTTTGGAATAACATTTTTGACAATTTTAAAATGTCATTCCAAACCTTGCTAATATTTTTGAGAAATTTATTTTCATTCTTGGATCATTGATAAATGGCTCATTTGGTAACAATGCAATCTTCTTGTATGATCACGATGCAATATTCCTCACAAAAATAAACATAAAAATATTTAAAATAGCGATATGTAAAAAAATAAATAGAAAATGTTTCAGTTCTATAAATACTTGTGGCCTCTAGGATTTATCATTTTTAAACAATCATTAAGATTAACATATGAAGATCTGGTTAAAAATCATTTTATTATTTCAGGTAATCGTCCATGGATCTACAAATCAATAACCATAACATGTTTTTGTTTTATACGGTCTAGTGGCTCCTAGAATTATTTATTGCTTGCAAATAGGGTTCCTATCAAATTTTAAACATATTTAAGATTAAACCATGCATAACTGGGAAACAAATATTTTTTATTTTATAGACCATAACATTGATGTGTGAAATAAAATTTTAAACTATGTATCATTCTTTTATTGGTCCATGATCCACGATTATCTCTTCACCCAAGTTAGAAAAAAAAGTTTTTCTTTCCCAAAAAGAATTGGAAAAATTATTGTGCACTACAAATATTTAATAACCTTAAGGTAGTTACTTTATTCCATAAAAATGCACAATACATTGTTGGATTTTGAATCAAAGTATATAATTAAGATGTGAATTATGTTTTAAAATGTTTTCAATGATATACACATGTTTTTTTTCTCTCCAGTATGTTGAGAGTAATTTATTCTTTGACTACGTGTGACAAGAATCTCACATCATCGATCAAAAGTATATTATTTTTACGATAGACATGACCATAAATGTCTAGTATCTGCTGGCTTGTTTTCAATTTGAACTTACATTCTTGGCATCCTGAAATGAGCCTGAAGTGGGTTTCTCACAACCAACTAAATTTTTTTATGAACATGTATTTCACCGATGTTGAATCCATAAATGAATACCATAAGGCAGTGTCAAAATATTTTGATGCAGTACTTATCAGGTCAGCACTAAAATCTTGTTTAAAGTATTCGTATTCCTGGATCTAAAATTTGGAGTGATATTACGAGTTGCTTTGCCACCAATACCAAAAATTCCAAAAAACAAACCTTCAACTCCAAAAAGTAGTAATTTATGAGGCTTCAGTATAGGATCTATAAATTTAACTAATAATCAATATAAGCTTCCAAAAGTGATTAAAAACAAGACATCAAATTATTTAATCACAACTTATAAAACTATAATATCACCTCAATCATAGTGAAGATATAATACCGCCTACTTTTAAATTTGTAATCTCACCATATAAAATAAAGAGTGACCATATGGTATGCGAATGAATCTCATTGTAAAAATCATTTTCCAATAATTAATAATTATATATTTTCTTGTTTGCTATAATTTTTGGATGCCCTCCACAATACTCAAATCCTAACACGGTATATTTGTTTTGTTTATATACAAATTATTCATCAACCACTTATCTTGAAATAATTTTCTTCATTGGATTTCTTACCCACTATAAACATTTCTAGAGGGTTTCCCTTTGGGACCATTGTAATACACAATGTGTTTGTCAAGCTAAAAACAATACCATCTCTACTCCAAATCTTTTGGATATTTTTTTCTGCAATTTCATCTTCTACACAACAATGTTCTTTACCAAAAATAATAAATGGTTTGAATTAAAATGATTTTTTTTTCAAAGCCCTAATTAGATTTTCAATTTTGGCATAAGAGAGATAACTAGACCAAAATCCCACTTGACATTTTTCTTTGCATTATATTTAAAAATTCATTAAGGCAATCTGCAAGTTGAGAGTATCCTTACCGAACTTGATTGTCAAATCTTTCTTGGATTAGTTTTTCTCATAGAGAAAAACCTTCAAGTCTTAAATAATTAAATAATCCTTTTGGCCAACTGCATAGAAGTAATGTTTTCTCAATTTTCCACAATTTGGTATTAACTAATTCAAATAATCAAAATTTCGAATGTTAACACTTAGTGATTCGGACTCTTTCTGGATTTCCTTGTACTCCCACTTTAGATTCTTGTGATGTTCATTCTATTTAAAAATAGTAATAAATTGAAAATTAAATTTAAGTTCATGTAAAAAATATGTGAAACAAATGGCATTTATACAATACTATATATATGTAGTTGTATATTAGTGACTAGTAGGTGTAAGCCATTAATGGTTGGACTATGTTTGGGTGACAATATATGATGGGCTTAGTGACCGTTAATAGCCAATTGTACAAGAGTAATGTTTTTCGATTTTCTTCAAATAAATATTAAGCAATAAACCAAAAACTTTACTCAATTAAAAGTAAATCCAATTAAAATATTCATGTTAGTGATCGCTAGGGTAATACATACTACAAATAAACTACTTTTTTACAATTTCCTTCAATTATGAGGGTCTTATAAATGGTTTTCTTTATAATTAAATATGACTATCATAGCATTTTCTATCTGTGAGTTCGTGCGTGACGTTGCAACAACCTCCCCATTTAGCATCAAATATGAAAAAATGAATGTATTATTAAAAATATGTAAAAATGACAGTTGAAATCTTGTAGCAATAAATTTATAAAACGAGTATTTCCCACTTGTGTTTAATGAAAATTTGTAAAATCTATGGACATGGGGTAAGAATATCTAAAGTAACCCCAAAGGATTTTAACAAACTAGTCAGTGGACCATCAAATAAGAAATAAACAAGGATTCATCACTTTGCATGCATTAAAATTGAAAGAAACAAGCAACCTAACATATTTAGTAATCCTCTATTTTTGAAAGCTTCAAAAATGAACCTGGTAAGGATTCTAAGAAATCAGTTTGTGATTATGAGAATGGGAGCTCACCATTAATGGCTTAAAGTCCAATGGTTCTTCCCATTTACTCAATGTTTAGTATGTAGTGCAATGGAAAAAGTAATAGCGCAATAAAATAAATGAAATAAGCTCTAAACCCTAAGCAAAATGCTATAGTTTATGATAGGAAGAAGGAAATTTCTTAGAAATGAGAGGGGGTAGTGGGCTATTTATAGTTTTCAATTTGGGAAAATGGGATAATTTTTGTGCATGTGGGATTAAAAGGAGTCAACAAGTTGATTAGTGATTCATAGTAGGATTTGACTAGGTTTAGAAGAGGTTAATCATGGTTTAGGGTTAATTAAACTAGGTTATAGTAGTTAATTTTATTTGGAGAGGAATTAGAGTTTTGAGAGAGTTTTGAGAGGTCTAATCAATCCAATGAAATGGATTGATAGTCTAGGAAGTTAGTAAAATTGGTTTAGAAGATTACGAGTATATAGTTCAGCCAATAAGGGACTATATTAACCCCATTACTTGGATTATAGGAGAAATACGACCAAAACAATGTTGTAAACGATGAGTTAGAGGATTCAAGTTGATGAGGTATCATCAATTTGTGAGAAACAGAATAGTTAGTGCAATATTAGAAATAATAGTGCTTTGATCAAACTAAATGTGTGTACATTTTCCCTCTTTGGGGTGAAGTAAGCTACGTCACTTCAAAGAAAGTAGAGAAACATAAACAAATGAAATTTTTTTGAAGGGGTGGAAGAAAAATGTGTTAGCTAAAGGGATGCCCCCTCGAGTGTCGATGGGGTGATGGAAGAACTTGATTGAAGATTGAAAAGAGAACAAAAGAAATAAAAATGTGAAGAGAAGATGAGAAAAGAACAAGAAAAGTGGATATTGAGCTATTTATAAACCAATGCTTATAGAAATAATTTGTAATCATCATTTTTCTTAGAATCCTCATCATCAAGTACTTATTATAATGCAAGCATATGATGAAAGATTAAAATGACATGAAAATCCAAGATACAAACAACTATCCATTTCTAAAACAACAACTCTATGCAACACACAAACATGCATTGCAATACGAGAAGTAAAAACTCACCTAACAGGAAATATGTATAATCACACACACTCAAACCAACAACATTCAAGATTGTTGCACAAATATTTTTTTATCAAGATGTAGTCCCAAATGTTTTGATAAATGAAAAGGGTTTAAAATGATTCCCCAAGACATTTTTATATTCGAGGGAAAGGATGGAGGACACTTAGGTCCAATGGAAAAGCAATGTGCACGACAAAAATAGTACCATGCAACTGATAGTGCCCAAGTGCAGGTACGTGATGAAGTAAGCAATCTAGCTTTTGTAAATTATTGTAGAGTTGGATGATCCAAAATTCGTTGTTTCAAAACATGTGAAAAATTTATCAATATATGAGATGAGTACCATGTGAAAGACACAGATTTTAGTTGAAAAATGAGATTTTAACCAATTTTAGTCCATTTTCAAAGTGTTTACAATTTTTTTGGGTTTTTGAATGGTTTTATAATTTTTAAATTTTTGATCGATCAGAAGAATTTAGGAAATGGAATATAACCTGAAAGCACACAAAAATTCCCTAAGGAAAAGAGAGAAGGCGTCGGTGGCAACAAAATTCCCAGCGAAAAGAAAAATGGGATGAAAATATTTATTTAAAAAATATTCATAGCACTAGATAAAAATAGAAGACAAGAAGCACCTAGAAATATCTAAAAATTCCCCAAGGTGAAGAGATAAGCACTAGGTGGAAAATAGTTCCGAGGATGGTTGAGATGATATTGGTATAGGGGAATAGATTTGTGATCATGTGCAACCCCTCTTGCCGCCATTGATGATATGATATGTGATGATTACCTTAGTATACATGCATGATGTAAAACTTAACATTTTTGTATATATGATGTATCGGATGATGTTATATGTGATGAATGATATATGATAGATGTGATAACAAACAAATGTGAAGTAAACAAACAGACAAGAAAAAGTTAACAAAACTAAACAAATATATAACTAAAACTATACAAATTGACAACTAAAAGAAATTTAATCATTACCTTATTTTTGTGGGACAACATTGATATATTTTCTATTGTTTTTAGGTTATCTTGAAATATAAGTTTTCAAGGATATTGTTCAAATTGTTTCTAAGTTTTTCCAAAGACAATGTTGCAACATTGGTGTAGTTTTGTCCCTAGAAGGGATATTTTCGAATGTTTAGATTTTTGTGTATCTTTTTTGAATGTTTTTGTATTTTCTAAGGTCATGTTCCAAAAGTAATGTACAAGGAAAAAGAAGCGTGGATGCCCCCAACATGATGTGGGAATATACAAATGGAATAATACCATGCGCATATGTATGAGAAAGTGGAATGTGAAGGTTCCCCAATGTTAGATGGGAATATTAAGAGGCACATCCTTCACATGAGATAGAGAAAATAATCCAGATCACGACTCGGCGAAGATGGATTCAGTAGGGTTCCTAGAGCTAGCAAAGGAAGTTTATCCTAGATAGTTGTGAGAGTTACCCTTCTAGATGCAAGAGTATCTTATGATTGATGAATCTTCCTTGAGCACCGGAAACTAGTTTTCACCCAAAGACCTACCCATTGCATCACAATTGTGTGGTTTTCACATGTGGATGACTTGATTTTTCTTTATTATTTTCTCAAAAATTTCACATTTTGATTTTTTTATTTCTTTTTCTACTTTTTAGTTCTTGTCTAATCTTTGCACCATGCTTAATAATAGAAGCACTTAAGATGCATGGCATTCATAAGTTTTAGATGTTTTTCACCATCTGAATATGCTAGTTTATAAGCTCTTGACCCATATTTAGCAACCACCACATAAGGCCCTAACCAGTTGGCCTCAAACTTACCTTTCTTTTCTCTGTCTTTGATGATGTTCTTCTGATTTTATTTTAGCACTAGATCACCTACATCAAATTCATGATGAATGATCCATTTTTTATATCCTCTTGATACTTTGTTCTGGTAGACCTTGAGGTGATTAAGCACTCTTATACGCTTTTCATCCAACAACTCTAGCTCTGCTAGCTGAGCTACTCTATAGTCTTTGTCCTTATCAAGATAGTCCCAGAGAGATATTCTTGGGAGGAAGCTCCACTTCCAAGGGTATGATGGCTTCAGTGCCATAAACTAGGGAATATGGGGTTGTACCACTAGGAGTGTAGATGGAGGTTCGATAGGCCTAAAGGCCCGAATGTATCTATAAGTTCCAATTACAACCCGTTTACTTACCATTTTCTCCATGATTTGTAAAAGGGTTTTATTGGTAGCTTAGGCACGTCTATTACCCCAGGGGTAATAGGGGTGGACCACTTGAGCCGAATATGGAAGAATTGGCATAATGTATTAACCATTTTATTCTTGAAGGATTTACCATTATCAGTGACGATGGCGAAAGGGATATGAAAATGGCATATGAGATGGTTCATGATGAATTTCAAAATTTACACACTAGTGACATAAGTAAGAGGTACATCCTCTACCCATTTATTAAAATACTCGGTGGCAATGATAATGTGGGTGTGGCCATCTAAAGAAGAAGGATGGAGCTTCCGTATGAGTTCTAGGCCCCATTTAGAAAACAAACAAGATGTCGATAGGTTGTAAAAGCCTGTGATGGTACATGTATCAAGTTTCCATAATTTTGGCATAACTCACATTTCTTAACAAAATTACAACATTCTTCTTCCATGGTGGGCCAATAATAACCTACCCTTAAGATCTTCTTATCCAAAACCATACCACTAGTATGTGCTCCAAAAATACCACCATTTACTTCCTTAATAGTGTGGAATGAGTCAGTAACATCCAAATAGCAAAGTATATTCCCTTCGTAGCCACGATGATAAAGGGTGTTTTCATCACCAATCCAGCAAAATGATAATTCTCCACTTTGGGAACTCCTCGTCTATGATTATTTACTAATGCACAAATTTTATTTTGGTGGATGTAATCTAGAAACACAACAACAAACATAGCACAAGAATACCATAGACTATGATACGAAGGAATGATGACAAATCTAAAATATAAGTGTAAATTATAATATCAACATGAAATTGTTACAATCTCACCCATGAGGTACTTCAAGTGTTACCAACTCCACTTGCCTTCCAACAATAACTATGCGAGAAACTTCATAATTACATTACTTAATGGCTTATTTAACACACCTTCTAAATGATGGATTCCTTCACACAATTACTCATACAATATTTCTCACTACTTCCTTCTATGTTAAATGAGGGGGGTGGCCTCTCTATTTATAGAACTTTCAGGATTATCCACCTTATCTCTAAGATAGGATAAGAAATCTACTCGATGAATCATATTCCATACCTTAGCTCTTATCTTTACATAAAAGCTTATCTTTTAAGATAAGATAAACCTTATCATTTCACATGGGTTCATCATTTTTAGAATTCTACAAATAAAATACACAAAATATTTATGACCTCATTCCTTGTCCTTATTACCAATATAATATTTCTAATTCATAATCATGTAGACCCTACTTCTACTACTTACCCTAACTTTTACATTTTAACATTACCGAACCACTTACGACAAATATTTAATTTTTACCACAACATTACTATTGTGATTTAACTATTACCATACTATACATTATTGGTAGCGTTGTATCAGCAGTGCCATTATCTTCTATCGACGCTACTACAAATTATACTTAACAACATCCTATTCATGATACATACATTAATGAAATAGAAATTACTGAGAGAAAATTTTAGTGTCGACATCTTCCCCCTTCGTATCTTCTACTCCATCCTTAGAGTAGACTATTCTAGTGCTTGGAAAATATTTAAATTGTCATGGTTGACATAATTCTTAATAGGAGTGCCATCTAATTCCTCCAGTCGATATGTACCATTATCATGCACAACTTCTATTTTGTAGGGCCCCATCCATTTGGGAAGAAGTTTTCTCTGCCTTCTTTTTGTATACGGAATCATATACTAGAACCAAGTCATTCACATGAAATGGAGACCAATGGATCTTTTGATCAAAGTATTCATTTTTCTTCATTTTCTTCTTATAGCTTGTATCCTTTACTATTTCTCTCATTTCCTCTAGAAAATGAAGATGTAAAAACCTTTCTTTTACTGAATCACTTTCATCCATCCTTTCGTTTTTCATAACTCTCACAGTGGTAATATCAAACTCAATAAGGAGAATTGGATCAATGCCATAAGCCAACTGAAATGGGGAGTATCTTGTTTGACTTTGATGTTACCTTATATGCCCACAATCTGCATGAATCCTTTTATCCCACTTATGTACTTGCAAGGTCGCATCTTTTACTAGAATTTGACACAACACAAAATTTGTTCACTCCACCCATCCATTTTTGCTTGGCTTGTATGTTTTTACCTTCCTGTGCTTAGTAGAAAACTTGTTGAATAGGGTTTCTACCACCTCATTAATGAAGTGGATTCCTTGATCTGCTACAATTTCTAATGGACATCCAAATGCGGTGACAATGCGTTCATATATGAACCTTGCCACTTCATCCATGGAAGTTGTTTTCAATGGCCTAGCTTCAACCCACTTGGTTAAATAATCTTTGGCAACTATAACATACTTATTTTGGTGTGGGGTAGTTAGAAGTGGACCTAAAATATCTATTCCACACTTTTCAAAGGGACCAAGTGGAAGAATAGAGCATAATGGAGTTGATGAAGTCTTACGGTTACCATGTATTTGACAAAGATCACATGTCTTAAAATAATTATAACAATCTCTAAAAAGAGTTGGCAGTGATAACCTACATCAAATATCCTTCTTGCTGTAAGTTTTCTAGAGAAGTTTCCTCCACATGTACCATAGTGGAATTCTTCTATCAGCTCCTTCCCTTGATCATGTCTAATCGCCCTCTTGTATTGTCCATCAAGTCCTATTTGAAATAATACTCCATGTAGAATAGAATATGGATGACTTGATTGAGTAATATTCCTCTTAGTATTTGCATCGGCACCATTAAGAAAATTTAATTCATTCGGATAATTCAAAATATCTATGTATTCACTAGGGATTGTGTCGAGGATAACAATGCTCAAAGACTTGCTCATTTTATGCGCTCCCAAAGTAAACTAGATGATCATTCCCATTTTCATCCTTTTGCCTCGAATACTTCCTATTTCTCGCATCTAAGGCATCAGTATACACAATGAATGGATTTCTCAATCTAGATTCTTTAAAGTGGGTGAAGACACCAAAGCTTCCTTTAGTTGTTCAAAAGCTTCATGCGCATTCTTTCCTAGTTCATAAGTAACATCCTTCTTCAAGAAGCTGGGTTAGTGGTCATGCAATCTCTAAGAAATTCTTGATGAACCTTCTATAATAACCCACATGGCCTAAAAATGATCTCAACTTACTTCTATTCATAGAAAATGGCACCTCTTTTATTTTTGAAACTTTATCGGGATCGGACCAATACCATCTCTGGATACAACATGCCCTAAAAACACCTTTAGAACAACCAAAGACACACTTTGTATAGTTTAGTGAGGCTTGTGTTTCATCTAACCTTTGAAATGTTGTTTCCATCTAGTGCGCAGTGGTCCATCTTGCTCCCATAGATGAAAAAATCATCCAGAATTACTATGATAAAGTTCCTAATGTAGGGTTCAAACACCCTATTCATCAAACGCTGAACGTTACAGAGCATTACAAACCCATAAGGCATAAATCTATAAGTAAACATTCCTAAGGAGTGGATAACATTGTCTTGACTTATCTTTCTCGCTATATGAACTTGATTGTATTCGTTATATCCATTAGCAAAACTATAGCACTCGACCAGCTACTTCATCCAAAATCTGATCGAGAATGGAAGAGGGTAATGATTCTTCTTTGATGCCTTGTTGAGCTTCCTATAATCAACACAAACGCGTAGATTCCCATTATTTTTATTGAGATCACAATGGGAGAAACCCATTCTGAATTCTCCACAAAAATATGAATCCTCTATCAAGCAACTTATCTATTTCTTCTTTTACAGTCTTGGAAAAATTAGGATTCATTCTATATGGCATTTACTTTATGGGCTTAGCACCATCTACCAGTTCAATAGAATGTTCTACCCAACTTACTTGACAGATTTCCTTGTAATCAAAATTGAATAAGTGTATGTACCTTTGAAAGAGCTAGAGGTAGGATTCCTTCTCACTCTCCATCACAACATCACCAATCTTTATTTGTTAAAGATGGTCATTAATTTTTTCTTTAGATAATTTTATGGGTTCATGATTTAGTGTGACTGGAAGGATATCCATTATAGAAATATTAACCTCACTTTCTTAATCTTTTGTGTCCACTTCATTGGTACTAGAGTAATCAGAGGATTTCCAATCATAAATTTCATCACTTGAATCCATAGGTTCTCGCGCCTTATAATGCCTTTGAGGGATCAAATTTATCTTCACCCTCTCTCAACCACATCCAAGTGTCATGAAGCGTTCATTCTAGTAGTTTCTTGCATGAAATCTCCTTAGCCATGGCCTTCCCAACAACATTGGGTATGTAACAAGACAATTTTTCTTCACCTAAAAGTCTACCACACATACAACACCCATAACAGATATTGCCACATTTGAAACAACACTTTCTAGTTTATTTTTCCCTTATTTAATGACCTTAACATAAGTGTTGAGGGCGATCAATTTTAAACCCAACATATTCATTACTGAGACTCGGTCATTAAATTAACTATAGCACCTCCATCAATTAAGACATCATGAATTTAAAAACCATTACATAATACCTTAGCTTGTGGAGCATAGGAATCCACCTCTGCCTTCAAAACATGGACCTCAACTTCCTTCCTTCTTCAAGCATTGAGTCCACTTCACAGCTCCCACCTCTTCTCGAAGACATAGCCGAAATTTGACCATATGTAATATTTACGAGGCCTTTTGGACAGATCTTCTAAGATGAAGTATGGTCCTTGTCCCTGTGAAATTAGAAAATCATAGACACCTAACTTTCTTCTCCTATGTTTCTTACTAGTTTCTCCTTTCATCTTCTTAGGATCATCTCCATCTTGGTTATCTTTTTCTTTCTTTCTTGTTGTTACAAACACATCTGCTTCATTATTTATGCTCCTATCTACTACATCAAAAGAATCCACAAGTGCTTTTCCTTTATCGTTATCTCATGTACCAGATGTAGAAGCTCTATCTAGATAATTATACTTATAAAGACCCTTTTATGACAACCATAACATACAACTTCAGAAATACTTATTTTTGGACCTCTATCTCCTCCCCGAGAACTAAATTATTTTCCTTAAAGAAGATTAATAGTTAACTAGCCCATCTTCCTCATTAGATCTTCATACTCAGTAGATGTACTAGGATAAATATTTGTGCTCACCGAGAGTGGTTGTGGATTATGGAAAAAGGTGTTAGTGTAGGCTCTACCTTGGCAACAATTTCTTTGGGCTCTTCTTCCATGCTTTCCTCTTACTTTCTTGTAATCTCTTTTACTTTTTCAAGCGTCATTGAGCGGTCATACTTCACTCATTCTCTGATCTATGGCTTCATCCCAAGAAATAAGTTCTTACAAAGGAGATTATCCATGCCATTCATCAACCCATCCACTAATCCTTCCTTCCGAATCTGGGCATCGAGCTTCCTCCTTAGCTTTAGACCACGACCATGATAATCCCTTATCTTCTCCTTCTCTCCTTGGGATAGCTTTGTGATATCGATCATGAGATCTGCATATTTCTGTTGTTCACCAAATTCTTCAAGAAAATTTTTAGTTAATAAATCACATGAGTTTTTCACATTATCACCTAGTGTTTCAAACCACCCAAGGGTTGAACCATCTAAAAAGGTAGGAAAAATTTAGTCCATTGTTACCTTTTTGTGAGGCCATTACAAATACAAGATCGTTTAAAATCTTGAATGAAAGAGGAATCATCTTCATAAGACTAGGCTTAAAAATAGGAATCTTCCCCATTTTCAAAAGTAACCACAGTGAAATACCAACCCACAAGTACAATCAACAAGACTTATGTGCACAAATAATTGGAATCACTATAATAGAAAGTGACTTTACACCTTTCTATAGTAAAATAGAAATGACCATGATAAACTATGGTAAAACTTGACTTTCTTGTGGTAAAAATGAATTTCTTGTGGTAAACATTATTCATGGTAAAAAGTGAAGTTACTATGGTAAATACTATTCACAGTAAAAAGTAAAGGTATTATGGTAAATACTATTCATAGTAAAAAGTGACTTTACCATGGTAACTACTATGCAAAGTAAAAACAAGGTTACCCTCCAAATGATTTCTGACTAAGTGGGAATATCTCTCCAGAAAATCCACCAATGAGGAATGATCCCGGCAACTGAACCGAAATGTCATCACCAATATGGCACTATCATAATTCTCCACTGGAAACTCCTCGTGCTATGATTATTTAATAATGCAAACTCTTAGTTTGGTGGATGTAATCTAGAAACACAACAAAAAATATAGCACAAGAATACCATAGACTATGATATGAAGGAATGATGAAAAATCTGAAATATAAGTGTAAATTATAATATCAACATGAAATTGTTACAATCTCACCCATGAGGTACTTCAAGTGTTACCAACTCCACTTGCCTTCCAATAATAACTATGGGAGAAAATTCACAATTACACTTCTTAATGGCTTCTTTAACACACCTTCTAAATGATGGCTTCCTTCACACACTTACTCATACAATATTTCTCACTACTTCCTTCTATGCTAAATGAGGGGGGTGGCCTCTCTATTTATAGAAATTTCAGGCTTATCCACCTTATCTCTAAGATAGGATAAGAAACCTACTCTTATGAATCATATTCCATAACTTAACTCTTAACTTTACATATAAACTTATCTTTTAAGATAAACCTTATCATTTCACATGGGTTCCACATTTTTAGTCTTTTACAAATAAAATACACAAAATATTTATGACCTCACTCCTTGTTCTTATTACCAATGTAATATTTCTTATTCCTAATCATGTAGACCCTCTTTCTCTACTTACCCTAACTTTGACAATTTAACATTACCGAACCACTTGCAACAAATATTTACTTTTTACCACAACATTCTTATTGTTCTTTGACTTTTACCGTACTATACATTATTGGTCGTGTCATACCAGTAGCGTCGTTATCTTCTATCGACGCTACTACTAATTATACTTAACATCATCCTATTCCTAATACATACATTAATGAAATAGGAATTACGGAGGAAAATTATAGTGTCAAAAGTGCCTCCTAGGACGGTATAATGGGCTATACTGAGAAGATAAGGGATTTCTTCTTAAAATGGGTAATGTCCTGGGGAAATGTGCCATCTTGTAGGTATCTAAATATAGGGTCATACCAAGGGGAGGATGTATGAATAATCTCACATGCTAAACAAGATTCGACATTTCATATTTAGGTATATGTCAATGCTCTACAAAGAAAGGAATTTTCTATCCCGAATTGGATTGTGTAAGAGAGATCTAATTGTATCCATAGAATCGATGACCTATTATGTGACCTCGGTCTTTGTTCAAAGAAAATATGTGTAAAATACTCCTTCAAGGTTTCAACCAACTTCTTTTATATAACAAGTTTCTCATCTTTGACCTTATACTCATCATTAACTTGCTTGATAATGAGTTGGGAGTCCCAATGACTCATAGTTATCTAATATTCCAAGTGATAGACAACTTGAGGGTAGTAACGACTTTCTCATACTCTGCAATGTTATTAGGAAAGGTAATCCCAAATTAAATGATCTTGGGATAACCTCACCTGTGGGAGTGATGAGTACCACTCCTACTCCTGATCCTTGGAAGGTGAATGATCCATAAAAATGGACTTACCACTCCATAGACTCTTCAACATTCATCATTGATGCATCTAGTAGGTCTAGACACAAAGGTTCCATTCTTGGTAGTGGAGCTTCTACCAAATAATCATCCAACACTTTTCCATTCAAGAATTTATGGTTTACAAACTTAACGTCAAATTCACTTAGGATAATGATCCAATTATCCATTCATCCCGTAAGGGTAGTTTTGGATAAAGGGTATTTAAGAGGGTTAACTTTGGATATTAACTTAGTTTTGTTATTAAGGAGATAATGGTGAAGTTTTTGAAAGGTGAAGATGACTGCTAAGAAGGCCTTTTCAATCTTCGGAGTAATTTAGCTCATAGGATATCAAGGTGAAACTAAAATAATAAACTTCCTTTTCTCTATGGTCTAGGTCATATTGGGAAAGTAGTAAACCAATAGAAAACTAGGTGGGTAAGATGTATAAGAGGAGAGGTTCACCTAGGGTAGGTAGCATGAGTTCAAAGTTAGTTGACAAGATATTGTTTAAGTAGTGCAAATTCCTTTTGATATTCTCGGTCCTCAGTTGAAGGAATCATTCTTTTTGAGGAGATGTGTAAATGGGTGATACTTATCTGCAAGATGTGAAATAAAATAGTGGATGGCCTAACTTTTTTTTTTTTGTAAACTTCTTAGTTGTTTGAGATTTGTAGGTGGAGGCATTTATGTGATAGATGTAACCTTGGGATCTACCTCTATCCCTCTTTGTGAAACAATGAAACCTAGGTTTTTCCCGACAAAACACCAAAGACACACTTCTTGGGGTTCAAGTGTACCTTGTAATCCTAGAAACATTGGAAAATACATCTCAGCACTACATGGTGTTCTCCTCTACTATTGGATTTCGCTAGAATATAAACGTAATCCTCCATGATGGCATTCATCATGTGATGAAAGATGATAATCATTGCGCATTGATAGGTGGCCTTGAAATTATTGAGTCTGAAGGGCATGACCTTGTAACAAAATGTTCCCCAAGGGGTGAGGAAATTTGTTTCATGCTGATCCTCCTCAATAATCCTTATTTAATTATAACCTGAAAAACCATCCATTAAGGACAACATTTCATAACCAACAGTGGAATCCATGATCATTTAAATGTTATGAAAGGAGAAGTCATCCTTGGGACATTCTTTATTGATATCGCAAAAGTTGGTGTAGATTCTTATGCCAATAGGTTTCTTTTAAATAGGGACTATGTTAGATATCCAATCTGAATAGTCAATGAGTTTAATGAAATCAGCAACTAATAACTTTTCAAGTTCCTCCTTGATAAGGAATGAAATGTTAGGGTGTATATTTCTCAACTTATTCTTGATGGGTTTTCAGCATTTGGATGCACAACGAGGTTGTGCATAACCAATTCAAGTCGTGTATGAACACGTAAATATATCTCCATATTCTCTTAAAACTCTATAGAATCCTTCTTCTCTTGACATGAGAGTGAAGATCCCAACTTTATCATTCTAGTTTCCTCTTCCGAGCCAATGTCAACATTGATGATTTCTTCCATAAGCATCTTAGAAGTATCTTCCATCCACATAGGATTTGGGAAGAGTAAGATCAACCTCCCTAGGTGGTTCATCTTCATACTCTAATGGATAGATCATTTTTTTGATAGGTTCTTTATTCTGTTTGTATACGAGTGCTTCAAAAAGTTTGTCACTATGAGAATTACATTTATTATTTGCACAAGGTTTCTCTAAATTGTCCTTACTCTTTCTTATGGTCTTCTTATTTAAGCATCCACACATCTATGCCTCTTATCTAAAGTATGCACATGCATCTAGTTGAATTACAAAGCCTTTCTTATGATTCCCATCCAAAATAGAATCCACGAGACCCACGAATTCCATAAATACCTCGTCATTCTCAAGGAAATCAATTGGCACGTGAAATTGTTGATCACAATGTACAATGTCATGATATACAAGGGTTACTTGGTAATTGGTTTGAGGATTGGATTCAGATAAGGTAAGGAGAGCTAAATCAGGGAATACGTTAGTGGAAGCATGATCCTCGTAGAGGCTACATTGGGAATCAACGTCACTATCTCGAACAAGATGAGTCATCCTCATGTTTGAAAGAGGTGGCATCATTATCATCATGAGGTCTTATTCCAGGACCTTTCTTGTTTGATTTGAAGCGAGGGATGGGAATGGGTTCTAATAATCATTACGCATTGATACCACATCCAAACCCATTGTAACCCATGACGTACATCATACGGTGGCCTTTGACATATAATGGGGCTTGATGTAAAAAGCAATGGTACCTTCAGGTACTCTGCTAGTGGAATCTTCTAACATCTTTTCCTTGGATAAGAAACCACTAGGAATGAACTTCTCTAATGGTTTAGGGCATTGATCCCAAGTTATTTTGAACTAAAAATAGGGTTTTCCACGTGTCCTGGGTGACACTGATAAATCTGATATTAATAAATCTTGTTCAAGAGTGAATGGCTCTCACTGGGTTGTATTTTTCTAACGTTTCGCCATGATGTGAAAGGGTTGACCAATGAGGGAAAGTATTGATTACAAGGAGTGATTGAATCTAGATCAAAATGTTCCTTGATAGCCTAAATTTACAAAGGAACAACAATGTTTGTAGAAGGGAATTCATAAGTTACACAAGAAAAACTATGCAAGGCTAAGCAATGTGTAAATGGTTCTGGATCACCCTGGATGGTGATTATCTGTCCTTTATGGGACAAATTGATACACTACTAGAAATTTGAAGGAATGGCCTACATGGCATGGATCCTTGGGCAACCTAAGATAATGTTGTATGGTAGATCTAAGTAAAGGATATGGAATAGTGTATCATGAAAATTTAGGCCTACTTTGATTGGAACTACTATAGTTCTGTTGACTCTTTCTCCTCATTATCATAGGCTTTGATTGTAATAGTTTTGTTGCCTAAACCTATTTTTGAGTGGCCTAGCTAGTTAACTAACTTTAAAGTACAAATGCTTAGACTGGATCTACCATCCAAAAGTACTATCTTGATCTTGCGGTGGGTAACAACTACTTCTAGATATAAGGATAGGTTGTGTTATGGTTTTTATGTGGGAAGGCGGTCCAATCAATAGTGATATGATTGTTAGAGTCAAAGTGCGGAATCATCACTTAGAAGTGTGTGGGATTTACATTAGTGGAGACTCCCTAAACTCTACATTGTTTTATACAATATGTATTTAGGGACAATAGATATTTTGAGGAGATCTAATATTGATATCTAGCAAGCATCTTCTCTAAATTTTCTATTAGATTATATTGAGCTTCGGAGGGAGAGGTAGGGGATCTAGTATGATCAAATAAGTATGTCACATCCCTCGCTACATAACTCTTTTATAAGATACTAATAGTATTGAAATTTTCATCAGGTGAACGGATACATCCTATGAGGGAATCTAAGGGGATATCATTGGTGGGGTAAACATAGGAAGTAGTCCTATAGTCATTGGAATTTTTTTCATCATCTGGATTCCTTTTCTTTTTATCTGCATGGTTAGGAAAGGGCTCTTTGAAGATACCCATTTTCTCATTTGGACCTTGTCCTAAGTCAGGGGGAGAATCTACGGTGAATTTTATGTAGTGAAATAGTCTCAAGCACCTATCTATCTTGTTCCCTTTAACATAGTGGAAGTCAAAATACTCATGCTCTTTCAACCAAACCGGTTTTGGAGCATTTTCATGGTATGGTACTGTCATAGTTGGGTATTCCACCATTTTTATGTTATCTAACTATTTTATCATGGTAAATAGGTTTTTTTAACAATGTGAACGTATGTTTAGTGAGTGCCTAAAGATGAGGTCCTTGTGAGAGATTTAAATTCACCCCTGTCACCTCATTAGTTCCTAGTTTGAGGGGGATCACCCTCATTCCCACTTGGGGCAACCACACTCTATTTTTGTTCACGTCGCTTACCAATACAAGCTACGCAACAAAAAGGGGAAAAATGTAGACACCGAAATCATGTTATAATCACCTTGGTCCCCTAGCGTGGCCCTATAATCACTTCCTCATCCTCAACACCTTATCACCTACCTCCTGCACCCCACACATTTTAATTTAATTACTTTAATTAAATTAATGCCATTTACCTCCATACATATTAATTTAATTATTTTAATTAATTTAATGACCTTTTACACACACACATTAATTTAATTATTCACATTAAATTAATTCACTACCCTCACACACCTATTTACTATAATTGCATTTTATTAAATGCACCTCACCTAACCACCTCCATCATTTGACCCATTAACCTAAACCCTAAACCAATGTCCTAAATAAAACCTAACATTACACCTATCCCCTCACCTCACATTTAAAATCCTTCTAAGGTCGGTTTTCATCCCAAGAAAAAGAAGAGGGCCTTATCAAATGGTGGAACAACTTCCCAGGCAACATTTGAACAGCCCGAGATATCTCACCCAAACCGATGTCGGTTTTCCTAAACCAACACGGTTATACGAGAATGGACTAAATGGAATATTTAGCCCCATCTATATCTTTTTAATAAGTTGTTGGTGGTTGATTTTTGTTGGAAAACTTCGGATATCGAGTTCGGTATCTTTAGGCGTGACAATGATCGAAGATTGATTTGTGATCAACAAAGGCAACAAAATATACTGGCACAACAATGAAACTTTCTTCCCAGCATCCTCCAACATAACAAATTCTTCATTATTCTTCAAACATGTACCTCACAGAAGAGTAAGTATCCTCCTTCCATCTGTTTCATTTTCTTATCATCAGTTGTAGTCTTTATGGTAAAGGAACCTAGTCTTTTACCCTCTGTCCATTCCCTCTCTCCAGTTGCAGCCACCTTCCATACCCAATCATCCTAATACTTGGCCCAATTTCCCATTTTGACCTCCTCAGTAGTCTCAGACCTTCACAACATATCTACACCCCCTCTTTAATATATCCCCATCTTTTATACACTCCAATTGTTCCCCAAAACTCAAAAAACTTGGGTGTGTGATTTTACCAGACTCCCGACTCAACCGTTGTCGGTTCTCTCTATCTTTCACCGGTTACATTCCAATCATCATTGGTTTTATAAAACCATTGTCGGTCTCTATGTTACTTGATCTCTACTAGAATTACAACCTGTTCCTAACATATACCTATTTAAACACCTATTTGACCTTTAGATTTGTATATAACCTAGCCTATTAGCTCAGATTCACCTATAAGCAACCTACTTGACCTCTGGATCTCCTTCTAGCTTATCCTATTAGATTTGATCTAGCCTATTGTGTTTTGTATGAGATGCCTAAATCATATTAAACTACGGTAGGGACAACATTTATTTTATTTTAGCATTGAATTGTTTTAAACAAAGTGGATTGACAACCACCCAGGAAGTATCGTAGTTCTAGGATCTAGCACATGCTTTAAAGTCCCACCGCATATATTATTTAACTCTCTTTGGTGGTCTTTCTTTGGTTCTTATATATGTAGTGCCTCCTAGCCAAAAGGAAGGTCTCATAATCACTTTGATTCAGAATTTAGATACGCATGCATACAACCTTCAACCATCTCAAACTAGGTATTCCTCTTACGACCTTTACCTTATCTATTTCATCAAGTACTTCTCAGAAAACTAAGAAATCGGGTGAAACATTTTGGCATGCACAGTAAAACATTGTTCGGGGAATGCTCGAGAGTGGCGAGTTAGTCTTGGATAACCCTAATGCACCTATCAATCAAGACCTTCATATATTCAAGAAACCGCTCCCTAACCATTCCCAATCTAAGGATCAAATTAGTGATGCCTCACATAACGAAAGTAATACACAAGAGGTACATGTTATCTTTACCAACTTACCACTTGATTCCCAAATATATCCTATTCCATCCATCAAGGAAATCCTATCCGAAATCCTCTACCCACACAGAAGCCACTTTATCTGTTCCTTTACCCATAAAGGAAATCCCTTCACCTCCCCATACACCTATGGAGGAGTCTCTCATTAGCCACGATATCATTCCCCCTTCAGCCTTCCCTACCTAGTAAGCCGCACCAATTGTACCTCCTCCACCCATAGAGGAGTACCCATCTCCTTCTCCAACTATTGAGGATCCAATAGATTTGTCGTTACCACTCTGACCACTCTCCATCAACTACCCAAGATCATGCGGACCTACTTTCAGCTCTCCTACCTATAGAGGATGAAGCCAGTGAATTCCCTGTTTCTCAAACACATTTTATGGGAATCGCCACTCGCTCCACACCTACCTCACCTAACATAGTGTTGTTCTCACGTTTGGCTGACCGCCTAGACTATGTTGATAGGGCTTCACTTTGGGGGCGTCTCTTACTCCCAGTCTCTACCCAAATCCAATCATCTTCCACTGACACTTCTACCATTTATCCAAATAACTTTCAACAACCCAAACTGCACATGAACATCACTCTCGATACATATTTTATTACATCATCCTCATCTATACCCGCCTCTCTACTTACTAGCCGATGTGTTCCAACCTCATCTCTTGTATCTAAACCCACTAGTGTTCTAGGGGTCAAACCCACATAAAATCTTGCACATCCTCCTGTCAGATCCAATTGACCACATCTTCCCATATACCTATGGAACCAATCACTCAACCTAAATGGAAAACCTAGCCTTCTAATCCACATGCACCAATTTCACCAACTACACCTTTATCACCTTCACCCTTACCATCCATCTTGGGACCTTACCCCTCTACCTTAGAAAATTATACTCTCCCTGTGGGTAAACCTAAAATTCCTTGACCCCTTTACCATAGCCTCTGCAGCTCTACCTAGGTGAACCTTACGCCCTTCATCACCATGTATAACTTCTTTGCCTCCTATACCACAATTACCTTCTATACCTCCTACAATACCCATGAAATTTTATTCCACCTCACATGTACCTACCTCTCGACCTCGACCAACACGTAACGTTGTACCTCAATTTTCCCCTTGGGTCACTCATCCTCTCCCACCATCTTCCTTGCCATTTACATCATGTGCTCCCCCTACACCACTACCTAAGAAAAAACACCAACAATAAAAAAAACCATTAATTTCCAAGGAGGTCGTTAAACCTACCCCTCTTTCTCGTTGTTCCACCTACACCAAATAAAGTACAACCCAAATCCAAGAATGCATCACCTCGACTACCACCACAACTACCGAAGATACGCCAACCAAACCTACTTTCACTTCGCATTGTGATCTGCTGGTATGATCATATGCCACCATCTTGGCTAACCTCCTTTGAAAGCTCTGCTATCACCCTCCGTCCTCTTAGACCTTACGACCCTCTTAAACCTAAGCCGGAAGGGTTTGATGATACTAAAATTTTGGTAACCATTATGTGTGGGACATGATGTTGAGAACTATTTGGGTCTAAAGGTTGCCCTCATTTAATTATGTCCTTCTGACCCCAATTTTGATGATGAGGACCTCTTAGATGATGAACCTATTTCACTCCACCACCTTCTTCACATCTTCCTCCTACACCTATACCACAACCTCCATCTTCACCACCATGACCTTCCTTTCCATCTCCGAAATTCAAAATTAACATGGTTCACATCAGAGAACTTGCCATGCCACCACCCAAATGTCGTTGCACCCAACTAACCTCACAAGGATTTTCTCCTCTAGTAGGTTTTTCCCTTCATGTTGTTATACCACTTACCCTACACCTTCTCCATTTTCCAACTTCCCTCAAATCAACATGGTACATGTCACTACACGTCTTGCAGTAAGGGAAAAGAAAAGGCGGTGACCCACTAACCAATCTTATACCCAATATACCATCTCGAACCCATACCTAAGATAACTATTTTTAGCCCCACATACCCTCGTTTCTAATGGCATCACGCATCACACCATGCTCAAACAGATACACCAAATTCCCCTCAAAATGTCCTTATATGACCTCATCCAAACCTTGGAGTCACATTGTCAAGCTCTCATGGAGGTCTTTCAATCTATTGAGGTTTTACCTAATGACCCCACACCTATAGCATCTATTATCACACATTATCATGTCACTTTTCTCACAAAATTTCCATCTACCTCAACACCTCCACCTGTTCACCAAGTTACTATCCTTAGTTTCTAAGATGATGAAATTGTCCCCCACCAAACCAATGACCCAGATCCTGCACTTTTCATCTCCATCCATATCGATAATATACACGTCCAACATGTTATGATTAATGGGGGCACCAACATTAACATAATCTCCTCTCACGCATTCGAACAAATGCACATACCCAACAACTGCATGCATAAACATCTAGTCATGTTACGTTCATTCAATGACGCTATCACCTCTACACTCGTCACTATCATCCTCCACATTGGTGTTTGTCCCCATATAATTCCCGAGCTATTCTACATTTTGGAAGGGGAGTTTCAATACAATTTGTTGCTTCATGGCACTCGGATTTGTGCCATGGGTTGTGTTCCTTCTACTTTGCACTAATGTGTAAAGTTCGAACATGAAGGACGTTCCTATACAATTCCAACTTACCCATCACTTTTCAAAACCTACAACATGCTTTACCAACCCAATGATGTCCATATACATGGTAAGGCATCTACCTCCCTACCTACATCCTCTTCACACATGACCCCATCAACCAAGCTACTGCAACCTCACCTTCGCCAAAATCTTCTTTTCCCACCACCGCTATCACTTCTACCAGTCACATATCAAATTAACAACTAATCGACACCTCCACCGATCTAACTTCTAACAATTCCTCCATTCCAGCCACCAATATATCAACCACCGATCCTTGGAAGGTGTTTTTCAATGCCTCACTATGAGCGAGTATCTCCGTACAATGTCAATACATTCCTTACTCCTTAAGAGAATGGAAACCTTCACCAAAGATCCTCACTATGATAACCACATAGGAAAGTGTCTCCTTTTGGCCTTTATGAGCTAGGACCTCACACCATTATTTCATGTACCATGTGTAAACACAATGATCATAGTGGAATCGGTTTTACCAAACTACTTGCCAAAAATCCCCATATTGAACTCATCAAAGACATTGACCCCTCTCCACCTTCTTCACCTACCCCACCTTCACCACCTTCACCACCTTCACCAATGGAGTCGATGGATCCTAAATCTATCCCTCCTACCTTTTTTTTTCATAAATACCATTTCCTTAGGGCCTCTAACCTATCACCGCGATGGTGAGGCTCCTTCCTCTCTTCCTTTCTTGTATCCTGACATGATAGGGGACAATACTCCTATTAATGTCATTGAATATCAGGATGATGAGTCCATACTCACCTACCTTGGTGCTGAAGACTCTTATATTCACCGGTCATTACCTTTTGAGACACAAAAAATCTTGAATGAATCGACTATCTATGTCAACATCCACACTTAAGACGACCCCCACATTCTTAAGATTGGCCAATCTCTGGATGCTACTGAACAAGAAGCCCTCACTTCTTTTCTTGAAAATCATAGCCATGCTTTCACTTGGTCCTATGCTAACATGCCTGGCATTGATCCTGCTATTGTGGTCCACAATATTCTAACCATTCTCAATGCCAAACCCATAAAACAAAAGTTGAGGAAAATGCACCCTCGCATTGCTCTTCTTGTTAAAGAAGAACTTCAATGCCTTCTCTCAGTTTCCTTCATCTTACCCATCGATTACCCCTAATGGATTTCTAACATCATCCCTATCACTAAGGCGACAGGGGACTTCACATTTGCACCAATTTCTGTGATCTCAACCTTTCCTACCCAAAAGATGATTTTCCTCTGCTGGTATTGACTAGTTGGTTGACCTTACCACTGGCCATGAGATGCTATCACTTATGGATGGTTTCTCGGGTTATAACCAAATCTTGCTCACTCCAGAGGATCAACACAAAACCACATTCATTACCCCTTGGGGGACCTTCTGCTATCAAGTCATGCCTTTTGGCCTTAAAAATGCTGGTGCCACCTATCAGTGGGCTATGACCTACATCTTCCATGATATCATGCATCGCATATTGGAAGATTATGTGGATGATCTCTTACCCAAATCTAAACATCGTCATTGAGCACCTTGCCATCCTTACAACCATATTTGACCACCTCATTAAGTATTGTGTTCACCTTTAACCTAAAATGTGCATCTTCACGGTTCTCTCAGAAAACTTCGGGATTTATTATTTCCCTCGTGCTATAGAATTTGACCTCGCTAAAGACAAGGCCATTCTGGAATGCCTCCACCCACTAACCTTAAACAACTTCATAGCCTACAAGGTAAATTGTAGTCCATTCACCATTTCATTTCACAATTATCTTACCATTGTCAACCATTTCATCACCTTCTCAAAAGGATGTCTCTTTCAAATGGGATGATAACTACCACAATGCTTTCGAGGCCTTAAAACAATACCTTTTTCAACAACCCATACTCATTCCAACTAAAGATGACCAACCCTTCTACCTATACATCTCTACTACCAATCACTCTTTAGGCGCTATGCTTGCTCATCGTGATGAACAACATAGGGAGAAAGTGGTTTATTATATAAGCCGTACCCTTCTAGAATATGAAACTTGATACACTCACCCTAAATTTTTTTCTTAGCCTTAGTTTTTGTTGCCACCAAACTTCGTCATTACCTACTCAACCATAAAACCTATGTTGTGACCAACACTGACCCCCTACACTTCATGTATGCTAAACCTTACCAAAATCAATGTGCCACACGTTGGATTATGCTTCTTGCTGACCTTGACCTCAAATTAATCCACCAAAATTTATCAAGGCCGTGCCATTCTTTGACTAGCTCATCGATGCACCTCTTTCGGGAATCAATATTTGAATTTTGATTTCCCGACGAATCCATGGAATTTCCCAGCTTAATCTCACCTTCAGGTAGATTCTCCCATTGATTCTCAAGAGTCTCCAAGTCGTATACCAAGCTCTGTTTCACATTCTAACCCCTCTTTCGATGATGACCCTCACCAAATGACCTTATTCTTCGATGGTTCCAAATGTCAGCGTGGGGTGGTCCAGTCATTATCCTTATTCCTCTTCATTGTGAACCCCGCCCTTATCATTCAAACTCAACTATGAATGCACCAACAATATCACTGAATACGAAGCACTCGTATTAGGTCTCATGACCGCTTATGCCTTAGATGTTAGATCCATTAATATCTTTGGTGATTCTCAACCGGTAGTAAATGAAGTCAATGGTGTTTATCGGTGTCATAATGAAATTCTTCAAGAGTACATATGTTACATGGGAATCATGTTTACTATCTTTGACCGCTTATAAAATTCAAACCATTTTTTGATCCACCAATAAATTCAAGGATACCATGGCCTGCCTCACTTCCCAAATACCGCTTTGCACCGATGATTCAAACATATTTGTTACCATAAAATGCATACCAAGACCTTATGAATCTTGTTGCGTTAATCTCGTAGTCAAGCCCACATTCATGCCGATGATCAAAGCTGTCTCACCAAACACACAAGACCTTTGGTATAAGCATCTTGCGGACTACCTTTCCCTTTCTATATTGCCTCCTGATCTCACATGTAATGGACAATGCACCTTTCTCAAGAAGGCCTCTCATTATGTCATCATGGGTGGCCTTCTCTATAAACATGGCTTTGATGGTATTCTCTTATGATGCCTCACCAACTCTAAAATCACCTATACCATTAAAGAAGTTCACGATGGCATATGCGGAGGTCACTTCAGTGGCATTGTTATTGGTAAGCTCATTCTTCACCTAGGCTATTATTGGCCGACCCTCAGTCATGATTGTTGTGACTACGTTAAGCGTTGTTTAAAATGCCAAAACATTCCAATCTTCATCAAACACCTAGTCATGCCTTACAGGTCACTCGTGACCTTTGGCCCTTCTATCAATGGGGTTAGGATCTTATCGAGAGATATCAATCCCCACTCTTCCCTAAGACATCAATGGATCATCATTGCTTTACCGAATATTACACCAAATGGGTTGAACACCAAATGGGTTGAAGTTGTACCCATCATCTCCACTAAAGCCGACATAATATGTGAGTTCATCAATCATCACGTCATTTACCGCTTTAGTGTTCCATATCGCCTTATCACTAATAATGGCAAACAATTCAAAAACAAAAATCTACAAACACTTTGTGATGCCTTCAGCATCCATCTTAGCTTCTCCTCCCCATATTACCCCTAAACCAATGGCCAGGACGAATCCACCAAAAAAACCCTAAAAAAAATTCTCATGAAAGTGGTTAATGATACTGGGAAGGATTGGCATACGCACATTCCTTTTGCCCTCTGGGCATACCGTACTAGTATTTGTACCTCCACCGCTGCCACTCCCTTTTCTCTAGTCTATGGTACCAAGGCTATTTTACCTCTCAAAGTCCTGATCCCATCTCTCCATATCTCCCTTCAAGATATGCTTACTGATGATGACTTTCACAAGACCGTTTAACACAACTTGAGTTATTAGATGAATGTTGTCTTCATGCCATCGACCATCTCCAAGTCTACCGGAAATACATTAAGTGTGTCTATGAATAACGTGTGCATGAACACACCTTCAAGTTTGTTGATCTTTTCCTCAAGGAAAATCAACACGTAACCAAAGTAGAAAGAAGAAAATGGGGCAAATTTACTCCTAATTAGCTTGGACCATATATCGTGACCCATGACTATGGATCGGGTGCTTCTCACTTGTCTTCACTGATGGTAAGCCCTAACTTGATCCCTCAATTCCTTGCATATTCGACCATTCTACTATTTAACTCTAGTCCTATATCACTATTTATCTAGTTCATGCTTGTCCCTTGAGTGCCATTTACATTTTTCTTTTCTACACCTCATCCTTAATTACTAAACTAGAATCATGTGATTACCTGTCACCCTTTTACCTTCTCTTAACATATGTGCACCATGGCTCGCACATGACATGATTCTCATGGATAATTTTCGTCTTCTTTTAGATGATATGCCAAACTATCCCATGGTCATTCACCCTTGCCTTCTCAAAAAGAGCCAAATGCTTCATTATAGTCTTGTCCATGATTTAAAATCCAAAAAAAAAAATCCTCGAAATAAGGGATTAACTCCTTAAGTCAAAATTCCAATATAAAAGATGAATCCCTCAAAGGGACATCTTCCACCTTCAATTATCATAAGTAGAATACTCCCTCGAAGGACAACTATAAAAAGCTTGTAATTATCTACATAGTCTATCCAAAAGAGGACTATCTTCTCAAAAAAATAAAAATTCGAAGCTTCCCGCATTGATCAGCTTTGAGAAGACCTCAAGGGGACATATACTCATCCCGTATAGACTTCCCACATCGATCGGTCTATCTCAAAAGTCAAAAACAAAAGAAAATAAAAATAAACATTTTCATCATGGACTTGCCTATTGTGATCTTGGCTCTATTACCCAAGGAATTCTACTTCCCATTTTATGACCCAATTACCTTCACCTCCTTGCTAGTTGTCTTGTCACTTCATACCTCAAGGGACTACTGAACCTATGACATTTGGTGATTTACATTTACTATTCTTCATCTTTAGAGTAATCAATCATACAATGTCTTTAGGGTCTTATGTTCATTAGCCTATCTATAGATGTGGTTCACCCATTTTGATCCTTGTCAATCAGGTATCTCTCTCATCTCCTCTTTTCTTTTCACTTCTTCATTACCTTTTGATCCTCCTATATAGGACTAGACCCTCGACACCTATCCTTTGGGATTTCCTTCTCCCACCGCAATCAACCTCAAATAACCTTTACCTATCTACCTATTCTCAACCCCAACATCAATGCCCTCAACCTAATTATACCAATGACTGGAATCAACACTACTATTGACATAAAATCACCCATACTTATCTACCTAGCCACCACCCAACCTAATTGACCTTGACCTAATCATACCTATGACCTCGAATCTAACCTAACTATCAACCTCTCTACCTATTCCTCTATCTTCTCATATTATTTCTTCCAAAGAAAAACAAGATATTTCCTATCTTATGGGAGAACTATATTGGTTTGAGGTCCCTTTTCATTGGGACTATGTAGGTAGAACATCCAGGGGTATGAGGCCTGGAAGGTTAGCTCGACCACTCTTTACCCTAACTGTTTTCCCCCACCTTTTCCTGATTTCATGTTCATATCACAAACCCCAAAATCTATCCCATATCCACATCATCAGACCTACATACACTCCTCGCCTCTCACACACTCTTTTACCACTACCATTATTTCCCATATTCATCTAAAACCCATATTTAAGCATTGTACACCGTTACATTCATTTGCATTAACATGTATTACCAGAATATCAAAATATACATTCATGCCTAAACCAACTTGACTCAATCCATGCCTAAACCAACCTGACTCCACCATGCCTAAACTAACCTGATTCCACCATGCTAAAACCAACCTGACTCAATCCATGCCTAAACCAACATGAATCCACCATGCCTAAACCAAACCCAACTCAATCCATGCCTAAATTAACCCGAGTCGATCCATGCCTAAAATTCCGAGTCAATCCATGCCTAAACCGACTGACTCAATCCATACATAAACCCTCCGACTCCATCATACCTAATTGACCTAATCTATTCATATCATAATGAAAGTAAAATCAAATACACATCACCACACATAATCAAATGAACCTCATACATCTCATCATATAAATACATGTGTATCACAATAATGTATACTCATCTCAAAAATACATCTTTCTTTCATACATCACCGGCTTCAGCATGCTTTGGTATCATGTACAAAAAAATAAAAATAAATATAATATCTCTTGGCACGTAGGCTGGTCTCATATATAATACATACAAAAATGACTCGGCACATAGGATGGTCCATAGCGGGTCAATCATCTCCCCATCTGATATTGGGGAATGCTCCATGTGGTGTGTCTCCCGACTCCCTATATCGCACCTCGGTGCCCGAGGCACCCGACACGCCTCACCTCCCTGTGGATGGCCCCTTACCTTAGGATCGGCCTCTGCACACTAGTGGCCTCACCATGACCACCTGTCCCAGGGCTCACCGATGGCCCCCGTACTCTCCACACTATGAGTGCGGGATCTAGTCCTCTCCTTTGGAAGCTTTCTTGTGCTCTGTACTTGGCATGGGGGCACATATAGCCGGAAGCTGATAGATGATCCTAATAATATCATGCCTCTGCTAGGGCATCCCTAAATTGGACCATGGTCTTTTGCCTCGTCAGGGGTGCCATGGGTCTCACTACTGCGTTGGTACTGTCACAATGGGACCCTATCACCTCGAACCCTGCACTAAGGCCTATCACTGGTACTAGAGCTGAGCTTGCCCCCACTGGAATCTTTGCTTGTGCTCGTATCTCGGCACCGTAGGGTAGTAATTTGTTCTATCCTACTTTGTCAGTGCTATCAATGTGGCCCCACATACCCATAACTCCTGCTTTTGTGGGCTTGGCCTTGTAAAGCCTACACATGTGCCTGTAGGGTGGCTATCTTCTCTCCATCTCCAGCCTACCTCCTCTCCATCTCCATCTCCCATTGCCTTTGCCTACACCAGCGGTGCTATCCCTGCCCTTCCCGATCCTGTAGCATTGTTGTTTGGGCTGTAATGTGCCAACCTCGTGCCTCTCGTCTTCAATCCTCGTGAGCTGCCCCTGCATGATCCCAAGCTATGTCACCAAGGTAGCCACCTACCCCTGTAGGGCGTCTCTCTAAACTATGATGGTGGCTAAGTCTAGCTACCCTGGCCTTGGTGGTATGACTCTTAGCAATTTGTGCCACCCACCATTACTGTGCACCCATCCGCAACCCAAGCATCATCGATCGTGTATCTACCGGCTGCTCCTCCTATCTAGTCGGCGTTGTGGAATGTGGTGGAGACATAGGAATCTCTATGTCATATCTCATGTCTTGTGGGAAGCGTGGTGGCACGCCCTATACCAATCCAAATTGGCGTCTAACCCGCTCTACGGGTATCCACTCATGCTCTCCCACTCTCTTCCCCTCTATCCACAGATGTATTTATAGCCTAGCTAGATCCGTGGCCATCTGTTTATATGAGGGGAAGCCCATATATATGGCCTCCAACTAATGTCTACCCCGCACATGACCCCTCTAACAACCTCCTATAGTAAGCTACATCATACGTAGCTCGCACCTCAGCCTCTCCCATGGTTGGTACCCACCACTGCACTCCCACTCTCAAAACACTCCATGGGAATTCATCGCCCGAGGCATCCCCATTGGTCAAAGACAAACAATGTGCTCATAATCCCAACAATGTAGTAGACTGACACATCATATGTTGAACTCTTTGTAGTCACCCATAGTCCCATAGCTCTCTATACACTGTGTCAGCAATGCAAGTGCCCATGTAAACCATGTCCTCTATATCATCATTTCATGTAGGAATCCCATCAATGGCCTTAGGAATCTACCACCCTCTTCATCTAGCGGTGCAAAGCAGCACACTACCTCCATCACGAAAGTACCACTAACCTCATTTCCTTTGGATGAGCTCTATACATCGCTCCATAGCTCATGCTAGCACTATGGAACGATAGGTATGCTACACCCTCACAAAAATGGGTCCCAATAGCTCCTCGAGATGCCTCTCAAGAGATAGAATACACATGGGCCCCTAATATGAGTAACTATAGGATCCTCTAGATGTCCTCCAGGGTGATCGCCATCTCACCCATCGACAAATGAAAGGTGTTGGTTGCCGAGTCCCATTTATCTATGAGGGAAACAATAAGACTCGCCTCCCTGGACAACATGCTTTGGTAAAGCACCTCACCCTATCAATCCCACCTCATTAACATGCTGCCACTCCACCTGCATCATGCTCACCCATACTATCAATAACAAGGGTGGCACCGAGGCCATCATCCATAACTCGTATTGGGCTTGTATCCCACAAATGCACTTTGAATTAGTATACCTTTCCCAACTTACCTATTTCACCCCACATCACGACCTAATATCTTTCCCCACCCCCATCCCGTTGCCCTTGCCGCTAATCCAACCTACCCAAACCCATCTACCCCGACCCTCACCCAACCCTACCCAAACCCATCCACACCGAAACTATCTACCCTACCCCTCACCCAAGAAACCATAACCCCTTCCTATCTATCCTAACCCTCACCCAACCCTACCCACACCCCTCCACCTAACACTATCTACCCTAACCCTAACCCAAACCTACCCAAACCCATCCACCGACACTCTTTACCCTAACCCTAACCCACACCTACCCAAAACCATCCACCCAAAACTATCTACCCTACCCCTAACCCAAGCCATCCTAACCCCTTCCTATTTATCCTAACCCTCACCCAACCCTACCCACACCCATCCACCCAAAACTATCTACCCTACCCCTCACTTAAGCCACCTTATGCCATTTTCGTCTCCCTTAACCATTTTCCCTCAAGGAATAACCACCCTCGGTTCTCCCTTGTCCGACCACGGTCTCACTCGACTGACCATGGTCTCCACTTGATCAATGATCGGTCACTATTCTAGTGATCGGTACGGTCACTATCCACCGACATTGGCCACAAGTCGACCGACATTGGTCACTATCATGCCACCCGCCCCGACTTCCCAACCCTACCTTTTCCCTTCCTAGTCATTCTACCCACCCAAATCCCTCCTTACACCCCTAATTGCTCCTACATTACCCTTTTCCCTACCCCCTACCCTTCCCCATTCCCATTGCCCTCTATTTTTCCCATTTTGAAATTTTTTCCCCCCCCAAACCCCCATTTTTTCATATTTCCTATATTCTAACCAATTAACTCAAAAATCAATAACAAAGGTTCAAATCCTACCTGATCCTACTACCGCCATCATGGTGGAACCTCCGGCCTCCACGCCACTCCTCCCGATCCCTCTTCGGCCTCCACTAGCCAATAAAATCCTCCACCTCTCTCCACCAATCCCTTGGTCAATCCCGATCTTGTTGCCCCACCTCTTGCCCAATCAATCTCACCTATGTGGCTCGCAAACTAAGCTTTCTATTGCTCTCTTTTGTCCTCTTCCTCTTTTTCTCTTCTTATCCTTTTCTACTTTTCACAATGCATGAATGAATTTTCAAAACACAGGTTTTTCACTTTTTATAACCTACCCGACTCAACCAACATTGGTTAACCCTTGACCGATGTCAATGTATTGCCCTCGATAACTACCTTTGATTTCCCTACACCATCATCGGTTCATACAGATCACGTCGGTTACCCCGCCTACTCATTATTCTCACATTGACCTTGTTTTCCTTACTGCCATTTCTTTTTCCTCCCCTACACCTACCTAGAACATTTTACCTTCCCCTCTTTCCCTCCACCTTCCTCAACCTTACCTCATTAGCCATTGAAGCCTCCTTATCTTACCCCCACCTCATCCTTACCCGTATTGTAACCTATCTACCTAGATGCATAAAATTGTTTGTGACCTTTGAACCGATGTGCTCGTTATACCTTGTGGCACTTTATTACTGTGTTGATTGACCTAATGACCTTACCTAGCCTATTTCCATGATTTATCCCCGAACCTACCTTTGGTGTGCGGAACATACCTAACCATTTCCGCACCTAGCCTACGTTGTGTTTCCTACCATATCCTATACCTTGGATACCAAAATTGCTTTAACCTTTTTTGGATAAACCTATCAACCTTAGACGATGTAGAGTTTGCAAGCTCTTCAACACCGGTACCGTGTCATAGTTTATACGTGTGTGCATGTTTAACTACCCCCATCGTTGACCTTGGCCCATTTACCCATTTATCTATATTCCTGATTTTCCCTTTACCCAATTCCCAATTTCTCATCATTCTACTTTGCATCCAATTGTATCAAACCACTCGCTGATTCTCCCTATCACCTCATTAGTTCCTGGTTTGAGGGGGATCACCCGATTCCCACTTGGGGTAACCACACTCTATTTTTATTCACTTCGCTTACAATACAAGCTACGCAACAAAAAGGGGCAAAATGTAGACACCTAAATCATGTTATAATCACCTTGGTCCCCTAGCGTGGCCCTATAATCACTTCCTCATCCTTAACACCTTATCACCTACCTCCGCGCCCCACACATTTTAATTTAATTACTTTTATTAAATTAATGCCATTTACCTCAATACATATTAATTTAATTATTTTAATTAAGTTAATGACCTTTACCCACACACATTAATTTAATTATTCACATTAAATTAATTCATTACCCTCACACACCTATTTAATATAATTGTCTTTTATTAAATGCACCTCACGTAACCACCTCCATCATTTGACCCATTAACCTAAACCCTAAACCAATGTCCGAAATAAAACCTAACATTACACCTATCCCCTCACTTCACATTTAAAAGCCTCCTAAGGTCGGTTTTCATCCCGAGAAAAATAAGAGACCCTTATCAAATGGCGGAACAACTTCCCAGGCAAATTTTGAACAGCCCGAGATATCTCACCCAAACCGATGTTGGTTCACCCTAAACCGATGTCAGTTCCCCTAAACCGACGCTGGTTATACCGGGATGGACCAAATGGCCTATTTAGCCCCATCTATAGCTTTGTAATAGGTTGTTGGTGGTTGCGTTGTTGTTGGAAAACTTCTGATCTCAAGTTCAATCTCTTTAGACGTGACAATAGAATGAAGATTGATTTGTGATCAACAAAGGAAACCAAATACACTGGCACAATAGTGAAAATTTCTTCCTAGCATCCTCCAACGCAACAACTTCTTCATTATTCTTTAGACCTGTACCTCACAGAAGAGTAAGTATCCTCCTTCCATCTATTTCATTTTCTTATCATCAATTGTAGTCTTTATGGTAAAGGAACCTAGTATTTTACCCTCTATCCATTCCCTCTCTCTAGTTACAGCCACCTTCCATACCCAATCATCCTAATACTTGGCCCAATTTCCCATTTTGACCTCCTCAGTAATCTCAGACCTTTGTAACATATCTACACCCCCTCTATGATCAATCCTCGTCTTCTATACACTCCATTTTTACCCCAAAACTCCAAAAACCCAGACTGTGTGATTCTACCAACTCTCGACTCAACTGTCATTGGTTCTTTCTAATCTGCCGCTTGATTATATTCCAACCATCATCAGTTTTATAAAACCATGGTTGGTCTCTGTGTCACCTAATCTCTACCAGAATTACAACCTATTTTTGACATATACCTACTTGAACACCTATTTGACCTTCAGATATGTATCTAACCTAGCCTGTTACCTTAGATTCACCTATAACCAACCTATTTGACCTCTGGATCTCCTTCTAGCCTAGAATGTTAGATTAGATCTAGCCTATTAAATTTTTACGATATGCCTAAATCATATTAAACTACATTAGGACAACATTTATTTTATTTCAGCATTGAATTATTTTAATAGCCACAGGAAGTATCACGCCTGTGGATCTAACACATGCTAGGCGAGTACCCACTTTGCATATATTATTTAACTTTCTTTGGTGGTCTAGTTTTGATTCTTATATAGGTAGTTCCTCCTAACCAAAAGGAATGTCTTACAATCAATTTGATTCATAATTGAAACGCACACATACAACCTTCAACCATCTCAAACTAGGTATTTCCTCTTACCACCTTTACCTTATCATTTCGTAAAAATACTTATTAGAAAAATAAGAAATCTTAGGTCTTTGGTGGTCTAGTTTTGATGACCTAATCCTATTTACCAAAACACAAGTTTCCTTTATTAACTTATAACAAGTTCACAAGGTTCCAATTTTAGGGTTACATGTTTTAGTTAGGTTCAGGGAGTAATTTTACCCCATACTGCTCTCTAACAGGATCAGATAGTTTCAACTAGATTTTTCTCCTACTTAATGCTTCCAAAATTTCCTAAACCATTCCCAATGGATAGGAAATTTTCTCACCTTTCCGGTGATATAAAGAAGTCCTCCTAACTCCTTGTAGAACTCAAGATATGAGTGGGTGGAGTTTCTAGGGAAAAATTCCCTTAGGGGACACATGGCAAGAGGAGGGGAATGCGCCTTGGGTGGTTTGGTGGGTTGCAGGTGGCATAGGGAAATTTTCCCATCACATGGCTCAAAGTCACAAAAAGCATTCATGCACCCCCGTGGGTCCCCGGGTGGACACGTGTCGAGCCCTGGTGCACCAAGCGGGAAAGGAGAAGGGAAGGGGAGCGGCGGGTGGATTTAGTGCCTTGCGCCCAATGAAGGAGGAAAGGAAGAAAAAGGTGCATGGGTCCACGCACCTGGAAGAAAAAGTCGAGGAGAAGGAAGGAGAGGTGTAGGGCCATGGGGGAGGAATTTAGAAATTTTCCCAAGGGCCAAAAACTAAAAAAAGGAAAAGGGTTCCGCCCCCCCGCCCCCACCCCAAAGTGCCACGTGGCACACTCTCATTGGCCATGGGCCAGTGGGGCCAAAATGAGAATTTTTCCCAAAATTTTTTTAAAAAAGGATAAAAGTTAAAATGAACCGTGCCTCCGCCTCAGCCCCTAGAGGACACGTGGTGCCCTCTGATTGGTTGTGGGCTGGGGAGGGAAAATGAAAAATTTTCCAAAGAATTTTTTTCAAAAGCATAAGTTTCAATTTTGAAAAGAGTCGCCCTTCCACCATGCCATGTGGCAGCATGTGATTGGTGTGGGTCGGCGGTGGCGGGGTAAATGGGAAAATTTTCCCAAGGCAAATTTTTCAAAGGGATAAGTTTAAAAATTGTCTACCCCCTCCTAGGGTGCCGTGGTAGGCCCCGATTGGTTGTGGGATGGCGGGGGCCATGGACCTTTTGGGAAATTTTTCCAAAGTTAAAATTTAAATTTTTCTATAGTTAGATTAAATCTTATTATTTTTTGAATGCCAAATTGAAGTAAAACTTCAAATGGCCATAACTTGAGCTAGAAAGCTTGGTTTTGGGAAAACGAGGACTTTTCAGAAATCCCTCGATGCCCTCTTTGCATAAAAATCATAAATTTTGGAAATTGATGAAGTTTGAGAGGTCAATTTAATGAAAAAATCTCTATAGGGTTTTAATTAGTGAACTGGCAGTTTTTCAAATTCTCAATTTGGTTAAATTAGAACTCCTCCTTCACTCAACATGTCAAACAAACATGGAGGATTAGTCTAGGGAGGGTTTAGAGTGTTTTAGGAAGATTAATTTGTCCAATTGATTTCAAATTTTTATTTCTCCGACAATAGACAGAAAAAATGACTGTGCAAGTTCCAAATTGGATTTTTATAAGTTTGAAAGTTCTTTCTTAAATGTTAATGGTAAATTTGAGTTTCTTAGGACTTAAAGTCTGAATTTTAATGTTTCTTATCTTATTGTTTGGTATAAGTTTGAACTGCTCATTTTTATTAAAATGTGAATTGCCAGAATGAAGTTTATGACAGTGAACTATTTCTTTTAAATTGGTATTACAATTTATCATTTGAATGTGCATATAATTCCTAAACTAGTCAAATCCATTTACTTGATTAAAACAACCATTCATTTCTAAGTTAGATTTTTCAAGATTTCAATTCAAATATGCATTTAACTCCTTTAAGAATATAACATTGACTTGTCTTTTTTCATTCATTCTTTTTTTTCAATCAAGCAATTTCCAATGTTTGACAACAAATCCAAATCCAATGCACAATACAATTTGAGAAAAGAATGTAATTCTTCATTGATTATCAAATACAATTTTACAACTTTCTCCTTTCCATTTGATTTCTAAAATACATTACACCATGCATGTAACAACCTTTTCATTTCTTTTCCAAAATAGGGAACAAATATAAATCTCTTGTACATTTCACAATTTAAGTTCGATTTCAATCTTCCATTACAATACAATAACTTCACATTACAAAATTTATACACTCATCCACTCGAAGTGGGAAGGGATTACAATGAATTTTCTCAAAGAAAATGGGACTATCAAATTGTATATCTTCTTGCTCCAAACAACAGCATGCTAGTTTCTCCATCTTTTCATCTTTGATCACAACAAGGAAGGGGAAAGGCAAACGCTCTCCACCCAACCAAGACATCCAATGAGAAAGGAGAAGCCATCCTTCCTCATTGGCCCCGAGCCCCAACCATATTGAAATAGAGAATGAAAATCAACTCATGGCAACAATGGCTTCACAAACATACAAGCAACATTTTCACATGCACAAATCAATAAGATACACATTCCAAACAAGGACAATAGTTCACAACTGCATTTGAAACCATTCACACAACACATAGGCTTGATCAAGCAAGCCAACAAGAGCAAGAACTATGGGGAACTACTTATGCCTCCCTATTTGGAATTGGGCATCCACCTAAATCATACCACCAATAAACATATCAAATCCCATAAACCTTATATCTCCCAACCCCTCCTTATGCCCCCCAAAGTTTCTCCCTTATGCCCCCCAAGAGTAAGAAATGCAAGCAGTTTCTTTTCCAAGGTGGATCCCAATCCAAAACTCCCTCCACAATAAAACTGGTGCCATTGGAAATCCCTTATGCCCCCATTGGAAATCCCCATAGCCTTCTCCTACACCATATCCTAAGCAGTCTACCCAACCAGCCAAGAACACATAAAACACATTCACCATTTAAACATGCATGCAAGAGAAAGAAAACATTTAAAACAAGCTCAAGATCCTACCTCTCCATAATGGAGTTTGTTCCAAGATCCACAAGCTTTCCAATATGTCAAAGTGCAGTCCAAAACCAGCAATGTTCAAGCATGTAAAAGACTCCAAACTTCCTCCACAACAAGCTCCAAAAAAGCAAAAAAAAATGCACCCCCAAGAGGAATCAACAAAGTTTCAACAACCATAAACAAGCAAGGAGTTTCACTTTTATAGGAGAGGGAAGAGAAGAGGATGATGTGGATCCATGTGGGATGCCACATCATTCTTCCTCAACCCCAAGAGGAAATCAACATCAACCACCAAATCATAATAAATAAAATGAAAAATAACTTACACACTCCAAAATGACCCATACTCCAAAAAGGACTGAATTAAAAATATGTAAGAGAAGTGCAATTAAAACTTACAAATTGTCACTTCAAAATGCAATAAAATGCCTAAATTTAACCTCCAAACCATAGGTATGGTTGGTGAATCATTTTAAGAGGTGTGGGACAAGTTTAACTTGTCCCACAAGCCTCCAAATTTGGCCTCCAAGGACAAATTCGAATTCCTAAGGAGATGAAGTGTTTAACACTCCAAAATCTATCTTACATACTCTTACATATCTCTTACACCTTCTTACACATTTCTTACACACTCTTCCAACATTAATATTTAAAATCAACAACTTCATTAATTACATTCCATATCCCAATTTAATTTAATTAAAGTTTAACTATATGATCTCTCACATTAATCTACCACATTTAAATTAATTACAAGAAGGAACACATTACTAATAAAATACATACAACAATAATTAAAAAGGAACACATAATAAAATACATATCCCATGGTCACATATAATGGAAATCCCCCATGGGAATCCCTAACAAACACACACACACAACAAAATAGTTGCCATGGTGACCTTGTTGATTTCACCTAGAATTCTAATATGGTTAGTCTCCAGTCCCCCGACATTGTTGTGATTTTTAACCTGTAAAAATGCAAATACCTCCTTGACCTCGTGGCCATATCAGAACATCCAAAATGATATAAACAACATTTCAAGATCATCTAAACACATGAATCACAACAATATCAAGAATTCAACATTATCATTTTTAATTCATAAATCAACTATATCATCATCTATACTATTCCATACTAGGTCTACTCAAAATATCAAATGTCACAAGTCCAAATCAACATCTATAATATGTCCATGTCAAACAATATATCATCATCCACATAAAGGAAATGTATCTAGTAATCATCATGCATACTAACTGAATCCAGATCAATAATAATCCATGATCTAACATCTAACCATCATACTAAAACAAAACATAATAGTGTCCATAATATGATCAATAGTATCAAGATCAAGTATCTAAAAGTGTCAAAGGGAAGTGGGCACTACATCCCCCTCCCCTTAGACTCGACTTCCTCCTAGAAGTCACTAGAACAAATGTGGAAACTACACTCGTAATACTATGGCATCCTCCCAAGTGGCTGCAGTCTCATCATATCTATCCCATTATACTCACCCATACCTGATCAATCTCTCTACCTCAAAGGCCCAGGGTCCTGTGATCTATGATATGGATGGGCTCCACCATCACTTGCCCCGATCCTGCACCTACAATGATGTCCATTCCAACACATGAGAAGGATCTGCAATGTACCTCCTAAGGACAAAAACATGAAACACATCATGTATGCAAGACAAGTTGGGTGGCAATGCTAGACGGTAGGCCAAAGGGCCGATACGCTCCAAGATCTCAAAAGGACCAATGAATCTAGGAGCTAACTTAGAACCTTTTCCATAATGGATAGGGATCTTGTGTGGTCTAACACGAAGGAACACCTTCATGCCCACATCAAAACTATATCAATCCTATGTTGATCCGCATACTTCTTCTACCTGTCTTGTGCCTCCTGTAATCTCTGCCTGATCAACACTACCTGCTGCTCCATGTCCTAAAAAGAGCTGGTCCAAGAGATACTCTATCCTCCAACCTATCCAGCTAAGGGGTGTCCTACACTCTCTACCATATAATGCCTGAAAGGAGCCATGCCTATAGAACTCTAAAAACTATTATTGTAGGAAAACTCCACTAAGTATAGGTACTCCTCCCACTTAGACTGCTGATCCATCACATACATCCTGAGCATATCCTCCAAAATATGATTCACTCACTCGGTCTTGTCCATCTATCTTAGGGTGATATGTTGTGCTGAAGTTAATCCTCATCCCGAGGACATACTGCATGGTAGTCCAAAAGTGTGAAGTGTACAAAGGATCACGGTCACAAATGATCTTTCATGGAATCCGTGCAACCTGACAATCTCATCTAAATAAACTCATGCCACTACTCTAGCTATATAAGTGGTCTTCACAGAGAAAAGTGAGCCACTTTTTCAATTTATCAACCGTGACCATGATGGCGTCATGGTGATATCTCGACATAGGTAGCCCAACAATGAAATCCATGGAAATGGTGTCCCACTTCCATTCCGGTATGGCATGAGGATAAAGAAGACCTGCTGGATGTTGATGCTTGGCCTTAACCCTCTGGCACTCTAAACACCATGACACAAACTGAGCCACATGTCTCGATGAAGTCCTCTCTAGTGGTATAACTGTCTCAAGGTAGTGTGCATCTTCTTCACCCCGGGATGGGCTGAATAGGGTGCATGATGTGCCTCTACCAAGATGTCCTGCCTCAAGCCTCCATCTCTGGGAACATATATCCTACCTCTATGCCTGAGAAGACCATCTACCTCTAAGGAAAAACCATCAAACTTCCCCTCAAGGGGTCTCTGTGACTCGATCTCTACTCATACTGCCATGTAGAAGTTGTCAAGAGGAAGCTGTTGAAGAATCCTGCTCCACAAATCTGTGCTCACTGAGGTGGCCATAGCCACATGTGTCTCCATCTACTGAGAGCATTCTGCTACCACATTCTCTTTCCCCTTCACATGCTCTATCTCCATGTCATACTCACAAAGAAACTCCATCCAACACCGTTGATGAGCATTTAGATTGGGCTGCGTGAAGAGGTGGCGAAGACTCAAATGATCTGTCCTGAGTGTGAATCTCCATCCAAGAAGGAAATGTCTCCATCTAACCAAAGCATGCACAACTACCACAAGCTCAAGATCATGGGTAGGATAATTAAGCTTGTGATCCTTGAGTTTGTGAGACTCAAAAGCTACAACCCTGCCATCCTGCATCAACACACCTCCAAGCCCTACTAAAGAAGCATCTGTGTAAACAAAGAACTCACCCTGTGGATCCAGCACTACAAGAATGGGTGTTGTAGTGAGGCACTCCTTTAGTGTCTGAAGGCCTACTCTCACATCTATCCATCAAAAAACTTCTTCCCTTTCCTCTGAAGGGAAGTGATAGGGTGTGCAATCCGAGAGAAGTCCTAAACAAATCTCTGGTAATATCCTGCTAATCCCATGAAGCTGTGCACCTCGGTCACTGTAGTGGGTGTTGGCCAATCCATAATGGCTCTAATCTTGGAAGGATTGACTATGATACCTTCCCTAGAAATAATATGACCCAAATACTATACCTTTGACTAGAAAAAAGCACACTTCTCCAAGTTCCCATAAAGTTGCTGCTCACGAAGACACTGAAGAACCTGTGAAGGTGCCCCTCATGCTCCTCATGTGTATGTGAGTATATCAAAATTTCATCTAGGAAGATGAGCATGAAGTGATCTAAAAAGGTCCTGAATACCCCATTCATCAAACTCATAAACACTATGCAGGGGCATTCATCAAACCAAAAGGCACCACTGTGAACTCATAGTGCCCATATCTCGTGTGGAAGGTGGTCTTATGAATGTCCACCTCGAAATCCTCAACTGATGGTAGCTTGACTTGAGATCAATCTTAGAGAACACCATGGCTCCCTTCATTTGATCAAACAAGTCATCAATATGAGGAAGAGGATAATGATTCTTGATCGTTACCTTGTTCAACTGGTGGTAATCAATACACAACCATAATGATCCATCCTTCTTCTTCACAAAGATCACGGTGCACCCCAAGGGGATACACTAGGATGGATAAGGCCCTTCTCCAAAAGGCCCTCAAGTTGTAACTTGAGCTCACAGAGCTCGGGGTGGTCATCCGATAAGGTGCCCGTGAGATAGGCTCTGCTCCAGGAACTAGATCTATATGGAAATCAATCTCACGTGGGGTGGCATCCTGGTAGCTCCCTAGAAATACATCAAAAAACTCTCTCAAGATGGGATGATCATCTAGTGATGGTCCACTAGACCCATCCTCTGATCTATCACTAACTATAACAACATACATCTGACAACCCCATCACACACACCGCTTAAGCTGCATAGCGGAAATGGTGTGAATAGAAATGGGTCTCCTGACCCCCAAGATCACCGACTCAACTCCTAAATCATCTACACAAGCTATAGTCTTATGATAACAATCCATCCTAGCCCCTATGTGTAGATAACCAATCCATACCTAAGATGACTCCATATGAGCCCAAAGGAAGAATACAGAGATCTGAGGTGGTGGTGAAAGGTCCCAAATCCACAACACACTCCTTAACTAAGGAGTCCACAGAGATCTTGGCTCAGAAGCCATCTCGACATCCCAACTAAGACCCTACCTAACTACCACCAGCCTGCATCACTCTACTAAAGATGGTGCAATGAAAGAATTAGAAGAACTAGAATCAAACAATACAGAGGTAGGAATACCACCAATGCTACTGTGGTCTCAATGACTGTGCTCTGGTGCTCTGCCTGGTGGTTCTCAACACTACATAAATCTGTGGCTGCATCCCATGTCACCAACTGTCAGCTCTGAAATTGGTGCCTTACCCTTGTTAGGGTTAGGGCAATCTCTCCAAAAATGTCTAGCTACTCCACATCCAAAGCAACCACCTGATCCTCTCCAAGGAGCAAAGCACCTCCAGTAGGTGCCCTAAAATCTTGTGGTGTGGATCCGATGATCTTCGGATGTGGTATGCTATGGCCTTTATTGGTGAGCTCCTGTTGACTGAGCTCTAGGTCCACCCTGTGTCTCTGATGGGACCCCTAGGAGGAGGCCCCATGCTCGACCTCTCTATGCATCAGCTCTCTGTGGAGGTCTATAAGGTGGGTGGGACTATTATTGCTGCTGCTACTATGGCCTAAAGGATGACTATGAGGAATGCTTGACCACCATGAGGAAGAGGTACTGAACCTCTTGATCTACCATCCTACATCTGCTGAATGTGGCTCCTGACTTGGTCTCTAGCCTGTTGGGTTTTACCCGAGTCTCCTCCACAATATAGGCCTTCTCAATGGCCTCTGCTAAATTCTATGGACAGTGAATCCACACTGCACCTCTAATATCCAAATTTAGGCCCCAGATGAACCTGTGAATCCACACTGCTCATCCTGCATATACTCTACATACTGAAGTAGATCTAGAAATCTACTCTCATACTCTGCCACATTGAAAGAGAAGCTGTCGGAGGTCATGGAACTCATCAATCCTCTATTGGATGAACCTCTGATAGATATCTACTCCTGAATCTCTCCTCAAATAGCTCCTCAGGTCATTGTCTCTAAATCTACATGGAGCTTCTGCTCCTCTGTCCTCCACCATACTCCTACTCCATCCCTCAAGTAGATGGATCGCAACACGAGCTTTTGTGTTGCTAGAACAAGGACAAAGCTTGAAGCAACCACTCAAGCTCACTAGCCAGGCCTCTGCCTAAAATCCACTGTATCACCTGAGTAATGTGAGGGCCTAAGCTTTAGGATCTCCCTGATGTGATCACTCTTGTGTGGTCTGTTGGCCTCTAGGTCTCTCTGCATGCTCATCCCTAAGCCTAGGGCTCGAGACCTCTCTCTATGCTCGGAACTCTGTCACCCTGTCTCCTAGGTGGTGACTCTACTACTTTGATTGACTCTCCACATGGGATTTCTCTCCTCTATGCTCCTCAGCTAAGTCGAGGAGATACCTAACCCGATAGAAGGAGCTCTATCATGACTAGCTTCCTATCCTCCACCTAATCCTCCATGTAGAGTGGCATTAACATCCTAAAGGGTCTATAGAATCTGAGGTAGAATGGCTGCTACACCCTGATCCGGTGGTGGTGGTGGTGGTGGTGGTGAGTCTGAGTCTCTGTGAAGGTTCCTCTCGCTCCATCTGAGCCTCCTGCATAGACCAAAGTGAGAGTTAGTTCATTTTGCTAAGTTATACACAACTTCCATGTTTACTAAAAATATTCAAATTCTTGCTAAGTTGTTTTCTAGATTTAAGTGTGCTAGGTTTAAGTTTTCATGTCTCAAGTTTTCTAGTGTGCCCAAGGGTCCAAGCCTTTGAACCACTACTCTGATACCAAATTGTAGTGCCCATTTAAACAACCACTTGAGACCCAAGAAACAACCTAGGGTTAGCTAGAAAATTATGGATAATTTTTTTTTTTTATTAGAAGTATCTACATTAGGTTGCAAGACATCAGTTTTCACTAATAGGTTCTGGAACAAATCCTATTTACCAAAACACAAGTTTCCTTTATTAACTTATAACAAGTTCACAAGGTTCCAATTTTAGGGTTACATGTTTTAGTTAGGTTCAAGGAGTAATTTTACCCCATACCTGCTCTCTAACAGGATCAGAGTTTCAACTAGATTTTTCTCTTACTTAACACTTCAAAATTTCCCTAAACCATTCCCAATGGATAGGAAATTTTCTCACCTTTCCGGTGATATAAAGAAGTCCTCCTAACTCCTTATAGAACTCAAGATATGAGTGGGTGGAGTTCTAGGAAAAATTTCCCTTAGGGGACACGTGTCAAGAGGAGGGGGATGCACTTTGGATGGATTGGTGGGTCGGGGTGGCATAGGGAAATTTTCCCATCGCATGGCTCAAAGTCACAAAGCATTCCGTGCCCCCGCGGGTCCCGGGTGGACACGTGTCGAGTCCTAGTGCCAAGCGGGAAAGGAGAAGGGAAGGGTGGAGTGGGGTGGATTTAGTGCCTTGTGCCCAACGAAGGAGGAAAGGAATAAAAAGGTGTGTGGGTCCATGCACCATGAGAAGAACAAAGTCGAGGGGAAGGCGGAGATGCGGGCCGTGGGAGAAATTTAGAACATTTTCCCAAGGCCAAAAAAAAAAAAAAAAAAGAAGGGTCCACCCTCCCACCTCCACCCCAAAGTGCCATGTGGCATGCTCTCATTAGTGGCCGTGGGCCGGGGGCCAAAATGAGAAATTTTCCCAAAAATTTTCAAAAGGATAAAAAGTTAAAATGAAAAGCGCCGCACCTCAATAGCCCCTAGAGGACACGTGTGTGCCCTGATTGATTGGTGTGGGCATGGGAGGAAAATGAAAATTTTTCCCAAGAAAATTTTTTTCAAAAGCATAAGTTTAATTTTGAAAAGAGTCCACCCTTCCACCGTGCCACGTGGCAGCATGTGATTGGCTGCGGGCCGGCGGGTGTGGGGTAAAATGGGAAAATTTTCCCAAGGCAAAATTTTCAAAGGGATAAGTTTAAAAATTGGTCCCCCTCCTAGGGTGCCATGTGGTAGGCCCCGATTGGTTACGGGATGGTGGGGGCCACGGACCTTTTTGGGAAATTTTTCCAAAGTTAAAATTTAAATTTTTCTATAGTTAGATTAAATCTTATTATTATTTTTTGAATGCCAAATTGAAGTAAAACTTCAAATGGCCATAACTTGAGCTAGAAAGCTCGGTTTTGGGAAAACGAGGACTTTTTGGAAATCCTCGATGCCCTCTTTGCACAAAAATCATCAATTTTGGAAATTGATGAAGTTTGAGAGGTAAATTTAATGAAAAAAATCTGTAGGGTTTTAATTAGTGAACTGGCAGTTTTCAAATTCTCAATTTGGTTAAATTAGAACTCCTCCTTCACTCAACATGTCAAACAGACATGGAGGATTAGTCTAGGGAGGGTTTAGAGTGTTTTAGGAAGATTAATTTTTCAATTGATTTCAACTTGTATTTTTCCGCAATAGAAAGGAAAATGACTGTGCAAGTTCCAAATTGGATTTTTATAAGTTTGAAAGTTCTTTCTTAATGTTAAGGTAAATTTGAGTTCTTTAGGACTTACAAATCTGAATTTTAAATGTTTCATAGCTTATTGTTTGGTATAAGTTTGAACTAGCTCATTTTTATTAAAATGTGAATTTCAGAATGAAGTTTATGATAGTGAACTGTTTCTTTTAAATTGGTATTACAATTTATCATTTGAATGTGCATATAATTCCTAAACTAGTCCAATCCATTTACTTGATTAAAACAACCATTCATTTCTAAGTTAGATTGTAGTTCAGATTTCAATTCAAATATGCATTTTAAAAAGGAATATAACATTGACTTGTCTTCACATGCATTCTTCTTTTTCAATCAGAAATTTCCAATGTTTGACAGCAATTCCAAATCCAATGCACAATACAATTTTGAGAAAAGAATGTAATTCTTCATTGATTATCAAATACAATTTTACAACTTTCTCCTTTCCATTTGATTTCTAAAATACATTACACCATGCATGTAACAACCTTTTCATTTCTTTTCCAAAACAGGAACAATATAAATCTCTTGTACATTTCACAATTTAAGTTCGATTTCAATCTTCCATTACAATACAATAACTTCACATTACAAAATTTATACACTCATCCACTCGAAGTGGGAAGGGATTACAATGAACTTTCTCAAAGAAATAGGACTGTCAAAACTATATATCTTCTTGCTCCAAATAGCAAGCATGCTAGTTTCTCCATCTTTTCATCTTTGATCACAACAAGGAAGGGGAAAGGCAATGCTCTCCACCCAACCAAGACATCCAATGAGAAAGGAGAAGCCATCCTTCCTCATTGGCCCCTGAGCCCCAACCATATTGAAATAGAGAATGAGAATCAACTCATGGCAATAATGGCTTCCACAAAAAAACAAACATTTTCACATGCATAGATCAATAAGATACACATTCCAAACAAAGACAACAGTTCACAACTACATTTGAAACCATTCACACAAACATAGGCTTGATCAAGCAAGCCAACAAGAGAAAGAACTATGGGGAACTACTTATGCCTCCCTATTTGGAATTGGGCATCCACCTAAATCATACCACCAATAAACATATCAAATCCCATAAACCTTATATCTCCCAACCCCTCCTTATGCCCCCAAATTTTCTCCCTTATGCCCCCCAAGAGTAAGAAATGTAAGCAAGTTTCTTTTCCAAGGTGGATCCCAATCCAAAACTCCCTCCATAATAAAACTGGTGCCATTGGCAATCCCTTATGCCCCCATTAGAAATCCCCATAGCCTTCTCCTACACCATATCCTAAGTAGTCTACCCAACCAGCCAAGAACACATAACACAATCACCATTTCAAACATGCATGCAAGAGAAAGAAAGAAAATATTTAAAACAAGCTCAAGATCCTACCTCTCCATACTGGAGTTTGTTCCAAGCTCACAAGCTTTCCAACTGTCAAAGTGCAGTCCAAAACTAGAAATGTTCAAGCATGCAAAAGACTCCAAACTTCCTCCACAACAAGCTCCAAAAACAAGCAAAAAAAATGTGCCCCCAAGAGGAATGGACAAAGTTTCAACAACCATAAACAAGCAAGGAGTTTCACTTTTATAGGAGAGGGAAGAGAAGAGGATGATGTGGATCCATGTGGGATGCCACATCATTCTTCCTCAACCCCAAGAGGAAATCAACATCAACCACCAAATCATAATAAATAAAATGACAAAATAACTTACACACTCCAAAATGACCCATACTCAAAAAGGACTGAATTTAAAATATGTAAGAGAAGTGCAATTAAAACTTACAAATTGTCACTTCAAAATGCAATAAAAATGCCTAAATTTAACCTCCAAACCATAGGTATGGTTGGTGAATCATTTTAAGAGGTGTGGGACAAGTTTAACTTGTCCCACAAGCCTCCAAATTTGGCCTCCAAGGACAAATTCGAATTCCTAAGGAGATGAAGTGTCTTACACTCCAAAAATCTATCTTACATAACTCTTACATATCTCTTACACCTTCTTACACATTTCTTACACACTCTTCCAACATTAATATTTAAAATCAACAACTTCATTAATTACATTCCATATCCCAATTTAATTTAATTAAAGTTTAACTATATGATCTCTCACATTAATCTATCACATTTAAATTAATTACAAGAAGGAACACATTACTAATAAAATACATACAACAATAATTAAAAAGGAACACTTAATAAAATACATATCCCATGGTCACATATAATGGAAATCCCCCATGGGAATCCCTAACAACACACACACACACACAAAATAGTTGCCATGGTGACCTTGTTGATTTCACCTAGAATTCTAATATGGTTAGTCTCGGTCCCCGACATTGTTGTGATTTTTAACCTACAAAAATGCAAATACCTCCTTCGGCCTCGTGGCCATATCAGAACATCAAAATGATATAAACAACATTTCAAGATCATCTAAACACATGAATCACAACAATATCAAGAATTCAACATTATCATTTTTAATTCATAAATCAACTATATCATCATAAAAATACCTATTCCATACTAGGTCTACTCAAAATATCAAATGTCACAAGTCCAAATCAACATCTATAATATGTCCATGTCAAAAAATAATATATCATCATCCATATCAAGAATATAAAATGTATCTAGTAATCATCATGATTTTATATTTAATTGAATGGAGATCAATAAGGATTTCCATGATCTAACATCTAACCATCATACTAAAACAAAACATAATAGTGTCCATAATATTCATGAAGCTTTATAATATGGTCATCGTGGATCACCAAGTTGTTTTGACGGGTCTCCTTTAACGAAGTTGTGATGTTTCCAAGAATTAGAAGTGTACCCTACGTCAAAAGGGATATCCATGTCTAAGAGGGAGCTTTGTTCTTCTATTTTATGATTAATGACCTTGGTTTCTACTTCACATTCCCATGGAAGAATAGATCCTAACTCTAAGACTCTTGCAATTACTTGGTCTTTGTTATAATAAATAATCTTGTCAAAAGGATGTAGGTATAATTGATGATGGTTTCTGAAGAATGAGATTATTCTCTACTATGATCAATCAACATCTTTGTGTCCTTGACGTATGAAAAAGTGGTGTTAAGTTGTTTCCACTAAATGGGAAGCGATTCAAAAGGATTTTCTCCTAAGTTGCACTCATTTGGTTTCGATGCCATTTTCTTGATTCTAGGCATCATTAGTCAAAGTTACATGAGGTTTCGTCTAAATGTCTTCAAATTTTACGTGAACAACATAGGCATATGTTTGTGTAAGTCACTTGATGATGAAGTATGAAATAACCTGGTGTATTATAGAAGTAATGTTATGCGCTTATTTTTATGATCTAATGAACACTCATATGAACACTCAAATGTAATAATCACTCAATTTTTTGTTTCACTAAGCTTATACCCTAACTATGATTCTGGTTAAGGGTTCAAAACAGATAGTGAAAATATTGTATCAATACGTAAGTCAAGTTAGAATTCTAACAAGGCCTAAATATTAAAGTGGTAATGACATAATCCCTCGAAGAGGTATACTAAAATTAGTTGAATGCCAATGAAAGTGAAGTTTTCTGAAAAATGTAAGTTGTGAGTATGTATAGTGTAACAACACTATCTAGATACATTAACCGAGCAAGCAAGGTGTTAGTATCAAGATGAATTTTTTTTGGTATATACAAGGAAATACCAACACCCTCAAAAAGAATTAAATGATGTCAAATTTGAAATGAAGCATGATTATAACAAGAAGTTGTTATTTGCATGAGTAGTGTAACCGCATAATAAAGGGACTTATATAAAGTTCTCAAGAAATTGAAAACACGATGTAAGTAACAAAATTGTGTGACTAGAATGTGAGAAAAAAAAAATCAACCTAAGGAGAGATAAATGATGAACTAAAATCCCAATATTGAAGATGATCTTGAAATCAAGATCAAAGGACTATCAAAGATATAAAAATGTACTTTCACACTTTAGACGTTTAACAACCCAGCCACAAACATGGATAGGTGTAAACAAAAAAAAAGTGGTGAGTACTATATTTGATCAAACACATGAGGTATGCCTCCTTCTCATCCCAAAAATGAGTGGTGAGAATCAAAGGATATAGATAAAAAATATTGAAATAAACTAAGCACCACTTAGGCAGAGTTTCACCTCGTTTGAAGGAGACAATGAAATGAGCTAAGTGAGATGTAGTTTTAATTCCGTAATGAAAGAAAATTAGATCTAGCTTACATGGGCTCTTTACCTTGTTTGAGAAACAAGGCTCAGACTCTAAGTGATTTTCCACTTTGTGATGGATGGATGTGACAATGGACTAGCAAAGTGGTCTCCAAGATTGAATGGCTTCCCTAATAAGTTCTCTTAACTAGGTATCACAAGTTTTCTAGGAGTGAGCTCGATTTACTTAAAGAGTCACAATGATTGATTTGGGAGTATCTTGGATTTACTTTATCCCCTTAAAATATGATGAGAAACTAGTGCATTCACACATATTCTCACGGGGTCACAATACAGACAACTTTTACTCTAACTTATAATGTCAAATCTAGTCAAGTGGGTAAGCGAAGCGCTTCTTGTTTTATCCATGAGGTTACTCGGTCGTGGATTAATTCAAGGTTCCTAGAACCACCGCCATTTTTTTAGCTTAAGGCATTATGCCAAATCGGTTATGTTCCATTTGAGTCGATAGGGATGTACCCTTTTCGAAACCCGTAATACTATGTGAAGTTAAATGGTGTGTTTTTTATCTTTCTTAACTTAATGTGGTTTTAAGTAGCACACCGTTTGGCAACCTACATCAAACACATGTATTAACAGTTTTTGTTTTGTCTCGACTTATCCTTTCTTTGAAAAACATTATGGCCTACATACAAGGAGTTATTAATTTTCTATCAAATAAGAAAGAGAGTTTGTACATTGTTCTTTATTCCTAAGATCGCCAAAAAGGTGTGAAGGAAGAGCATACACAACACGTAAAACTCAAGTAAAACAAGTTATGGAAAATAATATTTTAAGTGTTTTGCAAAAGGAAACTCATTTTATCAAAATTGGAACTTTAATCCATTTTAAATCTTAAATTGAAGTGTTTTGGAAGCAAAATAGAAGGTTTCTAAAACATTTTTATTCCCAAGATCACCTAGAAGGTGTGAGGGAAGAGCATACGCGTTTCAAAGGACCCCAAAAATAAAAAATGTGAACACTCAACTAAGTTAGCATAAAAATATGAAGGAAAATAAACCTCCAAACCACTTTCAAAACCCTGTGAGAAAGTTATAAAACCAAGAGTATTATAAAACTCCATAAATCTATTTTTAGCAGTTTTTCAACGATTTTTTATATTTTGCATTTTCGGAGGTCTCTGGGGAACTTTGGGAGTTTGATGATAGAATTAATGATACAAAAGGTAAGTTTCATTTAGAACTTCCCTCGAAATTTTTGATTCATTCTCTTTCGGAGCCTATTCAAACTCTGAAAATGGGTCAAAAGATATGACCAAAACTAGGAGCACTAAATCTTGTGTGAACAAATCCGGATCAAACAGAGATACATGCACCCCCTTCAAGGTGTATGCATGTCATTTTGGGTAAGTGTACATGGGATATGGTGCTTGCACCCCTCTGTATAACCCTAGCGGGTATGCAGGGTGCTTTCACCACCCAAAAGATGCATGTGCTATCATAAGTGTGCATGCGCCAAAGAATAGGTGCATGCACCAGTGAAGTGAAAAAATGGTAAAAACTATGATAGTGCATATGCTGGTAGAGGGGTACTTGCACCAGTAAAATGGTGTATGCACCACGATATGGGGTAAGAATCTCTAAAGAAACCCTAAAGGCTTTTAGAAAACTAGTCGAGTGGACCATTAGATAAGAAATAAACAAGGATTCATCACTTTGCATGCATTAAACTTGAAAGAAACAATAAACCTAACATATTTAGTAACCTTCTATTCTTGAAATATTTAAAAATGAACCTATTAAGAATTCAAAGCAACCATTTTGTGATTATGAGAAAGGAGCTCACCATTAACGACTTCAAGGCCAACGGTTTTTTTGGTGCTCAAATTAGTCTTGCCCGTTTGTCCTTGAAATTATTTAGTTTGGGATCTTTTGTGTTTTCTATCTCCCGTATTGATGCATGAAAACTTTTTCATTTATTTAGTTTCCATGATCAGTCCCTTCATTGGTCGAGGATCACTTAAAATTCTAGATTTTGTTTTTCATTCCTCTGTCTATGAGAAAGATCTGTAATTTGGGTGAAAATTTGGGTTTTTTCCTTCCTTCCGTTTTCCATAGTCATGTTTTGTTGTCCCAAATATATGTGGAAACATGATTGGATGCATTGGGAGGATCATATTTGGGCCTTATAAAATTTCCAAATTCTCTTTCCTTGAAGAAGGATTCATTTCCAGGCGCAAATGGTGATTTTCCTACATTTTATAGTTTGACGGGTGTATTTTTCCTAGTCAAATTCATATCTCAGCATCTATGGAAATGTGTCCCTTTCTAGTTAGATGTGGCTCAATGGGGAAATTTGAAACTCTAAGGCCCACTTTAGACTCAAAACTTGTCCACATGGAGGGCCAACACTCATCTAAAAATTTGCCTTTTGGTTTGACCTTGGAGTTGCAGACTGGGAGACATGTGGAGGTTTCCACTATGTTGCCTAGATTTAGAAAAAAATTCATGTGGTCGGTGCAGCTTTGGTGGACCATGGACACGTGGAGGGCAGACGCTCATTTGAGGATCCACCGCAGCATCCCACCTTAACAATTACAATAGGGAGACATGTAGAGGCTTCCACTGGATCCCCTCTATACTTAAAATTTTAAAAGAAATTTTGAAAGGCCTAGGACACGTGGAGGGACCATGTCTACTTGGGAATCAACCCCAAAATTTTATTTTTAGGAAGTTCCAAGAGTACACTTAGAGGATGACTCTCACTTCTTCCCATGCTAGGACTTTTCAATCGCTTAAGGAAAACTATCTCGGACCCTGACACATGGTGCCTTTGCCGATCCTTCAACTTTTTAAACAACTCTTCCATATTGAGACACGTGGTGAGCCTATGCTTGTTTGGGGTCTCTAGTTTTGAGACCATCTCAAAATGTGCCATTGAGACACGTGGAGGCTTTCGCTAGCTCTTTTTTTGTTGAGACTTTTCAAAGGCAAAAGGCATTTTTCTATGGCCCAAGGCATGTGGATGGCCTGCGCTTTCTTTTTAAACTCGCCCCTATACTTCTCCTTTGCAGTTGCACTAAGGAAACACATGGAAAATTATAAAATAAAGTGGATAAGGGGTAGAATCAATGGTTATTGTACATTGCATCTATTTTTCATTCATTTTTCTCCAAGACTCCTAGAGATGCAAATACGCACTATTTTACATCATTTTTAATGAAATTCCTTCTCATATTTGTCTGTAAAGTTCCATTAAATGGATTTAGAACTTAATTTATGAGTCCAAGGATTGTTAAGGCTGATATTTTGAAGTTGGAATTGCTCAAGCACTTGCAAAAATGGGAATTATCAAAGAAGCTAGATGTGGGACAGAGTCAGAGAGGAAAGAAAGGGAAAAGAATGAAATGATGGAGGTTACGGGTGCAAAGGATGAAAAGGTGTTTCCTCAAGGGTGAAAAGGATTACTGTCAAATCTAGTTTTACTGAGCCTTTGGAAAATGATTAAAAAGGGGATTTCTCACAAGACATAATCATAATTATTAGAAGGACTCGCCAAAAATTTGTGGCATGGAATTCTAGTCATTAGTCAAGGGCCCAAGAAACATGATCAATTCCTAATTGGTCCACCTAGCAACTTTCAGATCTAAATTTATTAAACGTCATTGTCTGAGGAAAATTGGTAACAAGCAAAGGTCCCTCGAATATTCTTATTTTTTAGGGGGAAAAGTTGGGATGAGTGAGCAAGTGAAATGTATAAATGCAATGAGAATACTCTTGCAAAGGGTTGGGGGTTGAATTCTTAAGCGAAAATTTGAGAAAAGTCATCTTCCTGAAAGACCAATCCGAGATAAAGTGTTAATTTCCTTTGTGTTAGATTTTATATCATGTTAAGTTGGTTTCAGATGTCTAGCCATTGACGAGCATGTAGATTACTCTGGAAGCTTTCCCTATTGATGAATCTAAGCAATTTTGAAATTAATTTGTGTTCAATCTCTAGTATTTTGTGGTTTATTTGTTTGTAATGTTTGCAAATGGTTTATTTTGTTCCTATTGTAATCTTACATTGAAATCTTTGTGAAATCACATAGGATCTCATCCCTATGAAATTTTAGTGGCATTTTCAATTTCATTTCAAGAAGAGCATTCATCCGGTGATGAGATAAACAAATTTATAATCACTTCACCGTCATTTGTTGATAATGATTGTTTATAAGTCTTTGGGTGTACCTTAGGTGTGATTGATAAGATATTTTGGTGTTTAATTGAGTCTTCCAGCTTGAGCCCTCATGTTAGAGTCTCAAATATTGTGTGAAAACATGTTGATCGGGGCATCCAATGAAGCACACCTTATGGTGTAAGGAACGTATTAACTATTCTCAAGCTTTCTGTTGTTGAGTTATCCATTGCTATGAATTCCCTCAAAGATATGGTATAATAAAATTTATCCCGCTTAATCTCGCACCAAAATTATTCAAAAACCTTGAATCGATCCTGAACTACCCTTGTTTTCCCTGTATATCAACAAAGGAAAAAAATCTATTTACTAAAATATGCACAACAATCACGATTTCTTAATGTCTTTAGTAACCTTAGCCTTGTGTTGCAATTATCTCAATATTTTAGAAGTGACAACTATTAAGAGTTAAATTATGGAGTATTGACCATATTTTCCCAAGGTTTTCTTCATAAAATTTGTGTAAAAGAAGGATATCTCCATCTCCTTCATCAAACAGAGGTTACACTATGGGTCCTCCTACCCCGGTCGAATGGAACGGCCTAAAGCAGTGAGGATAGGTCAAATCCTCTTCAAGGTACTATCCATCTCTCCACAAATATGAGTGACAAAGGGCCAGTTAGATCCCATCCCTAACTACAAAATGACACACACTATGATCTACTGTCTCTAAGCTCCATGTCTAATTTTTTTGGTGCTCAACTTGAAAAGGAGAACAAATTTAAATACCAACACTAGTGTTGCCGTTATTAGAGATCATTTAGTGTTTCCCGTAAAGATTTGTTGATTTGTTTCCAGTTCATATCCATTTGGCTCTGTCACCAACACTAGTGGTGTTATTTCGAGGACTCTTTGAAGTATTTGAACAACGATGTATACATACAAACCCTAGTAATAATTATTACAAATTTTAAAGTGCAAATACATTAATGAAACATCATTCTCAATTCATATATGTAAGAATTGTTCAAAGTTGTATGTTTAAGTGCAATATTTCTAGCTTATATAGTTATTACACTAAATTTTGTATCATCATTGATAAATTTGGGTAGAAGAAGAGTAGATATTGTAATATTTGCATGAATCTGGTATTGACATACATTTGATAGGTCTTTCATAGTGCATTTGCACAAACTAAGGTGAAAATCCTTAGAGGTGACTCTGTGCTGTTGAAATTCTTAATAAATACCAAAGTGTCTTAACATATATCAAGTAACATTTGTCATCAATCTCAGCAAAGATGGAAGGAATAAGATCTGTCTTTGCTAGGGACCCTAGTAGAAGGTTGTTTCAAGAGTTGGGAAAGTCTAATGTAGAAGGAAGAAGAATTTGGAAGGTTGTTCAAGATCAAGCATCAATAAAAGAGATCTCCATTGGTGAAAATGATCATCCTATGATTGAAGATTGAAATAATTCCTCAAGTGATTTTGTATCAGGTAGTCTATTTGTTGAATTGAATTTTCCATTGGAGAGGGCCCTTCTTTTCTATTTTAAAAATTTACTTCTTAATCTACCTCATTATTTTCCAAATCGATAGAGTTTTCAAAGAAACAAAGCCTTTAGAGGGAAGTCATTCTAAAAACTACATCCATGTATGACACATACCCCTCACTCCTCATCATTTTGTTGCTCCTATAAGATCACCTCCTCAAAATAATATGGCTTAGCTTCTACCCAGGACCTCCATTTGTTGTTAATACTTTTGGTCCTATCAATTTTAGAGGTATGGTGGCTATCCGAATGTTGTGCCACAAGATGTAAGAAATATATTGCCCAAGTTTCAAGGAAATAATGTAATCACTAGTGATCACCACTTAAATCTCTTTGTCAATATGATGGAGGACTTTGAAATAGAGTTTAAGGATGTATATATTAAATTATTTATCCATAATCTAGAAGAAGAGACGGGAAGAAGATGATGAAGGATTGGGTATAAATCTTTTCTAGATAATTCCATTAACTCCTGGATAGAGATGAAGAATTTTTTAGAATGCTAGTGATGGTGATACAAAAGAACAACATTAAAGAAGAAAACCTAGCTTTCTTATATGATGATGCATGCATGGTGGACTTTGGTCAAAGTTGCTCTACAAGCTCTAGGGAATAGAAGGGAATTGGACAAAGAAGGAGTAAATTAAATTGAATTAATAAGTTTAATAGGGAAAATAGAAAGCTTGATACATGTAAATGCCAAAGTTAAAAAATGAAATTTTGGGATGTTTCTTGCATTCACCGGGTAACTCTGCTTCATCCTCTCATGCTTTAGAAATATATGTGGTACAAGATTTTTAACTTCCTAATAATGATTTTGAGTACCTAAGATCTCTAATGATTAAGAAGTATGATGGAGGAATCCCATCAAAAGAGGATATACAATATTGTTAATGAATTTTGTTTTTACCCAATAAAAAGAGTATAACAAAAGAAGTAAATCCATCAAAGGGGTAGGGCCTCAAGACAAACCAAAAACCCGAGTCCTCACCAATTTCCCAAAAGAAATTCTAAAGAAATATGGATCTAGAAAAGGCCTTGTTGTCTCGGGTAGAAATTGTGTTCCCACTCATGCCCAAAATGTGATAAATCTTGTGCCACCGGATGAGTTTGTCAATCTTTCTTCAAATCCTTCTTTACCTAAATACATTACTTATGACATTTCCTGTGTCTTGAGTCAAATCAAGATTTCTATCAAAAGTTTTGAACTACTTAAGATTCCGAGCACTAGAAGAGGGATTTTTAGTATTTGGGATTGGAAGAAGATAAGAGTACCCAAGGCATAGATATAAATAATGTAAACACTCCTCCTCCAACCATTGTATACCTAGAAAAACCACCAGCATTGGAGGAGATAGGTGAACCACCTGAATTTTACTTGGAAACATATTTGGTTGAGTCTCAATTAAATGTTGATCCATTTTTTACAACACTGATTATTAAGGACAAATTGTTGCACAATTGTATGTTTGATTCCGGAGCATCATGCAATTTTATGCCTCTATAAGTCATGAATGAATTGAACATTAAAGTGACAACAACTTATGGCAAGTGTGCTGTAATGGATTTTAGAGAGGTGCGAGTTGTAGGGTGTGTAAAATTTTTGGTGGTACAAATTGCAACTTATTCAGAAAGAACTTGAAACTTGATGTTGTTATTTTTGATTGCCATGCCAAATGGGGCATGCTGTTATCAACAAAGAGGGCTGCAAGTGTTGTTGGAAGTGTTCAAATGGATATGTCATTTTCCACCATTCCAATTGAAGGAATCCTTGTAAAGATGTATGGAGAGAAGAAGATGTTGCACCTAATTTAGGATCCCGATAATGCCTCTTATGAAGTGCTTTGTATGATGATGTAGATGCTGATAACTTTGTTGGGTTTGCTGATTGAAAAAAACATAAGATTTATTAGTGTAAATGTCTTGAACAAGTGGGTTTACCTTAGATCTTGTTATTCAATGGAGCTTTTTCCAAGTTTGGAAATGGTGTTGGAAATGTTCTGATTTCTCCAGGCCATGAAGAGTTTGTTTTTCCTTTCAAACTCAACTTTGAATGCACTAACAACATTGCTGAATATGAAGCACTATTATTAGGTTTACGAATTGCATGGAAATATGGTATAAAGGATATCGTTGTTAAAGGGGATTCAAAACTAATTTTCAAGCAAATTAGAAAATTGTATGGTACTAAAAATCGAGAGAATGAAACAATATAAGCATGTAGTCTAGGATTTGATTGATATGTTTGAATCTTTTCATATTGTCCACCATGATAGAAATTTTAATGTTGTTGCGAGACAAGTTAGCAATGCCGGGATCTAGATTTAGGAATTGTAAAGTGTCTCCATTTTATGAGTATGATGTTGAAATACTAACAAGGTCGACCATCCCGACAACATTAAAAATTGGAAAGTGTTTGATAATGATGCCTAGGTGAAATCATTTCGTAGAACCAAGGCAAGTTTTCACCAAAATATAGATTGGGAACAATTGGTGTGTGCTTTGGTGAAGGAAAGGAAACTTTATTTGGAAAAGACATCATACGATGAAGACAAACATGATTCTCAGAGGTTTGGTGGCACTTGAATCCAAATTTTATAATGTTGATTTCATTATTAGCATAAGTATGTGGAGTTTCAAGAAATGTGGAAGAGCACAACTTGGGCACAAAGGAAAAAAAGATGTAAAATATGGTTAGGAAGTAATCTCAACAAGGAAGAGAAGTAGTCCTATATTCAATTGTCAAGAAATATCAAGACCGCCTAGCTTGGTCTTACTACGAGTTGAAAGCATACATGGAATATTTGTTCCAACATGAAATTCCTCTTAAATCTAATGCCAATCCTTTCGGGAAAAACAGAGGCCTATCAATCCACTCCTTTCTTTAAAGATACAAGAAGAATTGAAGAAGTTGAGAGATGGAGGGATCATTCATCCCACAAGGTACTCATCTTAGGTTGCAAACCTAGTGCCTATCACAAAAAATAATGGTGATATAAGGTTGTGCATAGACTTCAGGAACTTGAATAAAGCTTCATTGAAAGATAATTACCCTTTTCCAAACATGGATAATATGCTATAATTGGTAACTGGTTCTAAATTGTTATTCACTTTGGATGGTTTCTCTAGATATAATCAAGTTTTTGTGAAGGAGACAGAAAGAATAAAGACTTCCTTTACCAATCCTTGGGGAACTTATGTCTATGTCAAAATTCCTTTTGGTTTAATGAATGTTGGAGAAACATTCCCAAGAGAAATGGATGTAGCATTTGCTGGTTATATTAATGAATTCATTGTTGTTTATCATGAAGATGTGACTTTTGTCTCTAGAAAAGAAATGATCACTGCAACACTTGGAGAGAATGTTGTTAAGGTGTAGAGAGTATTACATATAATTTAATCCCAAGAAGTTCCATTTTGGAGTGTAAAATGCAAAGCTCCTTGGTCGCATTGTATCAAAAGAAGGGGTCATGATTGATCCAGGAGAGAGTGGAAGCCATCAGAAGGTTCCAATTCCAAGAACTAAGAAGGGAGTTCAATGCTTCTTTGGAAAAATAAATTTTATCAAAATATTTGTGTCTAACTTTGCTTTGAGCTGATCATCCCCATTACTATCATGCCAAAGAAGGACCAAGTTATCAAATGGGAAAAAGCTTCCATTCAAGATTTTAATGGGATAAAAGAAGCATTAAATCATGCCCCTTTTTACACTCCAAATTATAAGAAGCCTTTTCAAATATTTTATTTTGCTTCATAAATCATTATTACATTTGTCTTGTTGCAGAAGGATGATGAAGGGGCTGAGAGACCAATTTTCTTTATCAATAAAGCATTGCAAGGAGTTGAGTTGAAGTACACCATCGTAGAGAAGCAAACACTTACCTTGTTGAAAGCAACAAAGGTTTTCAGACCTTACATATTGAGCTATAAAGTTTTTGCTTATGTTCCCCACACCATTGTGAAAGATATCTTATCAAATATGGAGGTATCAAAAAATATGTAGATGAGTAAACAAGTTGTTGGAATATGACATGGATATCCAAACCAAGATATAATCTCATAATGGTACAAAGATATAATCTTTTATCTCAGACATCTATGCTGCCCTAAACATTTGAGTAAAAATCAAAAAATATATCTTAATGGAGCCTCTCAAAATATGTCATCACGGATTCTCGGGTTAGCTTGGAAGAACCTAGAGGGAGTGCTCTTAAGATGCATTGTTGAGGATGAGGCCCCAAAGGTAATTGTGGATCTCCATGGAGGAGTTTGTGGGGGACATTTTGCTAGAAGAGTTACAACAAATAAAATCTCGAGGGATGGTTATTAGTGTCCAAATATATTCAAAGATACAACTCTATTGGTTAGGAAATGTGAAATTTTCCAGCATTTTTCTGGAAGAATGAAAGCTTTAGGATCCCTTCCTTTGCATCATGTGTCAATTGAAGCCCCATTTAAGCAATGGGGAATGGATTTCATTGGTGAAATTTCTGATCCTTTCAGTGTTGGTCATAAATGGATTCTTATAGCCACTGATTATTTCACTAAGTGGGTGGAATAAATACCCACCAAGAAATCAACACACCAAGTTATCATGGAATTCATGTTGAATCAAATCATATCCGGATTTGGAGTGCTAGGTAAAATTATTGCATATAATGCCATGAGTTTTAGAGCCAAAATTTTGGTGGCAATGTGCAAAGAGTATGGAATCAATTTGAAATATGCTTCTAACTACTATCCCCAAGGAAATGGACAAGTGAGTCTAGCAATAAAAACTTATCAAGATCATTAGAATAACCTTGGCGCTGAAACAAAAGAAGTGGGGTGAGAAACTAAATTTTTATGTTTGGGTCTACAAAATCACTATCAAAATAGCTATGGAAAAATCCCATTTGAGTTGGTATATAGAACTCAAGCTTTTCTACCCCTTCATTTACAATTGTATTCATTTCAGTTTGTTCAATAAATAGAAGATCGAGAAGTTATCCCATATGATGCTCGAGTCAATAATATTATTGAGTTAAATGAATAAATAAGGGCATCCCATTAGTGGCATGTGAATTTCAGAGAAAATTTGAAGAAGATATTTTACAGAAGGTGACTCCAAGAGCTTTTTAGCATTAGGGATCTTATGCTATTATGAGATAAAGCGAGGCATGAAGATAAGGGCAATCATGGTAAATTTGATGCATTGTGGATGGGCCCTTAATCAATTGGTATTTGAATTGGTTAAAATACCTTCTTTCAAAAAGAATTAGATGGGGAACCGCTTGAATTTCCTATTAATAGCAGGCATTTAAAACATTTCCTTGATTAATTTATCGTAATCAAGGTATACTCCATTATACAAAGTGTATAGTATTTTTATTGCTTTCTACCTTCGTGTTTTTCTACTTTTGTTTGTCGGTCTTTGGTGGCCATTTTCTTGGTTTCTCGGTTCATCCTTAGGGAGTTGGTTATTATTGTTCTGCTCTGTAAGCTTATTATTTGACTCCATTACCTAATGGTTAGTTTTTGGTATTTGTTCTGCTATTTATTCTTATGGCACTCACAAGGAGTTCCCATCCCCGAGTCGAGCCAATGTTGGTGCTCAAATTAGTCTTGCCACGTTTGTCCTTGAAATTTTTTGGTTTGCAGGATCTGTCGTGTTTTCTATCTCCCTGTATTGATGCATGAAAACATTTTCCTCCATTAGGTTGCCATGATTAGTCCCTTCTTTGGTTAAGGATCACTTAAAAGTACAAATTTTGTTTTTCATTCCTCTGTCCATGAGAAAGATCTATAGCTTGGGCAAAAAATCAGGTTTTTTCCATTCCTTCCGTTTTTCATAGTCACATTTTGTTGTCCCTATCATTTTTGTCCCAAATATCTGTGGAAATGTGATTTGATGCAGCTAAAAGGATCATATTTTGGACTTATAACATTTCCAAAATCTTTTTCCTTGAAGAAGGATTCATTTCCGGGTGCAAATGGTGATTTTCCTGCATTTTACGGTTTGACGGGTGTATTTTTCCTCGTAAAATTCATATCTCAAGATCTATGGAAATGTGGCACTTTTTGGTTAGATGTGGCTCGGTGGGGCACTTTGAAACTCTAAGGCCCACTTCAAACTCAAAAATTGTCCACGTGGAGGGTTGACGCTCATCTAAAAATTATTCTTTTGGTTTCACCTTGGAGTTGCACTGTGGAGACAGGTGGAGGTTTCCACTGCCTTGCCCATACTTAGAAAAAAATTTCATGCATCCGGTGCATGTTTGGTGGACCATGGACACATGGAGGGCTGATTCTCATTTGAGGATCTACCTTAGGGTCCCACCTCAACATTTTTGATAGGAGACATGTACAAGCTTTCACCGGCTTTTCTCTATACTTAAACTTTTCAAAGAAATTTTGAAAGGCTTGGGACACGTGGAGGGACCATGCCTATTTGGGGACCGGCCCCTAAATTTTATTTTGAAGAAGCGTTAAGAGGACACTTGGAGGCTTCCGCTCACTTCTTCCCTTGCTTGTGCTTTTCAATGACCAAGGATAACTGTCCTCAGACCCTAGACACATGGCACCCTCCATTGATCCTTCAAATTTTTTAACAACTCTACCGGACTTAGACACCTGTTGAGCCCACGCTTGTTTGGGGTCACTGCTTTTTTTTGGGGACCATCTCAACGTGTTCCATTGAGACACATGGAGGCTTCCACTAGCTCCTTTTTTGGTGGGACTTTTTCAAAGGCCAAAAGGCATATTTATTGGACCCTGTGGCACATGGAAGTCCCGTGCTTGTTTAAAATCTTTCCCTATACTTCTCCTTTGTAGTTACACCAAGGAAACACATGGATGATTATAAAATAAAGTGGAGAAGGGGTAGAATCAACGGTTATTATGCATTGCTTCTATTTTTTTTCCATTTTTTCTCCAAGACTCCTGGATATGTGAATACGCACTGTTTTTCATCATTTTTTTGATGAAATTATTTGTCAAATCTCTTTCTATAAAGTGTTATTGAATGGATTCAGAACTTAATTTTTGAGTCCAAGGATTGTTAAGGTCGATATTTTGAAGTTGGAATTGCTCAAGCACTTGCAAAAATGGGAATTACTAGAGATGATGGATGTGGGATAGAGTTGAGGAGGAAAGAAAGAGAAAAGAATGAAATGATGGAGGTTACAGGTGCAAAGGATGAAAAAGTTGTTTCCGTGAGGGAAAAAGGATTACCTATCAGATCTAGCTTAGAGCATCTGGAAAATGATTAAAAAGGGGATTTCTTGCATGAAAAAATTAGAATGATTAGAAGGACTACCAAAAATTTGTGGCATGACATCCTAGTCATTAGTCGAGGGCCCAAGAAATGTGATCAATTCATAATTTGTCCACCTGGTAGCTTTCAGATTTGAATTTGTTAAACGTCACTTTCTGAGGGAAATTAGTAACAAGAAAAGGTCCCTCGAATATTCTTATTTTTTGGGGGAAAATTTGGGATGAGTGAGCAAGTGAAATGTATAAATGCAATGAGAATACTCTTGCAAAGGGTTGGGAGTTGAATTATTAAGAGAAAATTTGAGAAAAGTCATCTTCCTAAGAGACCAATCCGAGATAACTGTTAATTTCCTCTATGTTAGATTTTCTTTCATGTCAAGTTGTTTACAGATGTATAGCCATTGACAAGTATTGAGATTTCTCCAGAATATTTCCCTTACTGACAAATCTAAGCAACTTTGAAATTAATTAATGTTCAATCTCTCGCAATTTGTGTCTACTTTGTTTCAGAATGTCTCGCAAATGGTTTATTTTGTTCCTATCACAATCTTACATTTAAACCTTTATAAAATAACATAGGATCTCATCCCTATGACATTTTAGTGGCATTTGCAATTTCATTTCAATAATAGCCTTCACCCTCTGATGAGATAAACACATTTAAAATCACTTCACTGTCATTTATTGATAAAGATTGTTTATAAGTCTTTGGGTGTACCTTAGGCATGATTGGTCAGATATTTTTGTGTTTAATTGAGTCTTCTAACTTGATTCTTTATGTTATAGTCTCAAATATTGTGTGAAAATGTGTTGATCTGTGCCTCCATTCAAGCACACCATTTGGTCAAGGAACGTCTTAACTATTCTCAAGATTTCTTTTGTTGAGTTGTTCATTATTGTGAAGTCCCTCAAAGATCTGGTATAATCAACTTTATCCTAATTAATATCCCACAAAAATATTCAAAACCTTGAATTCATCCTGAACTACCCCTATTTTCCCCGTATATCAACAAAGGAACAAAATCTATTCACTAAAATATGCACAACAATCAGATTTCTTAATGGTTTTAGTAACTCGAGCCTTGTGTTGAAAGTATCTTCATCTTTTAGAAGTGACAACTCTTCAAAGTTAAATTATGGAGTATTAAACATATTTTCCCAAGGTTTTCTTCATAAAATTTGTGCAAAAGAAGGATATCTCCATCTCCTTCATCAAACAAAGGTTACACTACTGTCTCGCCCACCTTGGTCGAAAGGCACGACATAAAGAAATGAGGATAGGTCAAATACTCTTTAAGGTTTTATCCATCTCTCCACAAATATGAGTGACAAAGGGCCAGTTAGATCCCATCCTTGGCTACAAAATGAAACACACTATCATCTATCTTTCTCTAAGCTCCATGTCTAATCTGTGATGCTTCTCGGCTTGAAAATGAGAAAAAAATTGGATACCAATAGGTTCTTACCATTTTCTCAATGCTTGGTATGCAATGCAATGACAAAAAAATAGCTCAATAAAAAAATGAAATAATTTCTAAACCCTAAGAAAAATTCTATATTTTATTTTAGGAAGAAGGAGAGTTCTTAGAAATGAGAGGGGGTTAGTGGGATATTTAAAGTTTTACATTTGGGAAAGTGGGGGAATTTTTGTGCATGTGGGATTAAAAGGGATTCAACAAGTTGATTAGTGAGTAAAAGTAAGATATGACTAGGTTTAGAAGAGGTTAATCATGGTATAGGTTTAATTAAACTAGGTTTGAGTAGCTAGTCTTATTTAGAGAGGAATTATGGTTTTGAGAGAGTTTTGAGAGGTCTAATCAATCCAATGAAATGGATTGATAGTCTAGAAAGTTAGTAAAAGTGGTATAGAAGAGGATGAGAAGATGGTTCAGCCAATAAGGGACTATATTAACCCCATTACAAAACCAAAACAACCACTTTACAAAACCATTAAGGGACTATATTAACCCCATTACTATATTAACCCCATTAAAAACCAAAATAAGAGGTCTAGAAAGTTTGCTTTATAGGATAAATACAACCAAAACAATGTCATAAATGATTACTTAGAGGAATCAAGTTGACGAGGTATCATCAATTTGCGAGAAGGAAAAAAATTAGTGAAATATTAGGAATAATAGCACTTTAATCAAAATACAAATTTGCCTACACCACTCACATTTTATAGATTCATTGGATGGATGGTCAGTGACATCTGGGGCAACAAGTTGAATTTGTTCCAACAAAATAAGATTGATATTGTCTCCTCTATTTGTATGTAAAGTGGAAGAGACTGTGTCTTCCTCTATTATTTGGTTTTATGCATACATATTCTATGTATTAGTACAAATGTGTTAAAATAATAGAATTGTTTTAAGAGATCGTAATCAATGTACCTTTTTTCAAATGACAATAGTAATGTTGTAAAAACATTTCTTGATCATGTGATTCAACAATAAAAATCATGGATAGGCCTGACTCAACCAAAGCATGCAGTGCAACACTACCCCCATATAACACTATAACCATAGAATTATCATAAGTGAGTGGAGTGAACATATGAGACAAAAAAAAAAGATTTGTCGTAAAGAAAAGGATGTGTCTTTCCTCATGGGATAATTTCACTTGTAGTCACCATTTGCTGTAGAAGTTGATCCATCCAATCCATGTTAGTTATATCCCATTGTCAACATCACAATTGTGCACATCAGTTATTGTGTACATAAGACACAAGCTCTTAAATTTTCCATTATTGTCATAAAAATTTTAATAGCCTTCCATAACTCGATTCCCTTTGTTTCTGAATTTTTGCATGTAATATTTTAATGTCTCTCTTTAAATTTTTGAAGAAGTGAGATGTAAGAGTACAATAATTACATAATTTAGCATTAGATCTCGAGAACTGTCACCAAGTCTATTATTGCATCAAACGTGAGTACACTAGACAAATTACATAAATCTACGATCAAACATTTTACATTGAATGGATTAGTTAATGGAATAGAAGATATTGTTAACATGATCTAGAAGGGATATACACATTGTGTGTAAAGTCTTCAAAGTGTCTTCCATTATTTGTGGAATATTTCCTTTCATTGTAATCATGTAAATGTCTATAATTTCTTGAGATCTTTCACGGAGAACCTTTTCCACTTTAGGATCAAATTTTCTTTGTCGATTTTTCACTTCCTCTAGAATCATCTTTTATTTTTCCTTTAGTTTCTTCTCCCAAGAGTACACACAATCAACTGTAGTGAGATTCATGCACACCATATTTTTCAACAATATTTTTTTTAGTGCATTCTACCAATACATGATTACATGGATATTTACTTTTCATATATTTTAGAAATTTTTCTCTCATCCTTTTGTCATCTTTTACTCTTTGGCAGTAAGTATCTAAATTCTCCACTATGACACCTACTTTAATAGAGTGAGTTAGCCATACTTTCCCTGCTTGCAATTTATCTAGTAGAATTGATATCTCCTCATCGGTCATTCCTCCTGCAAATCCTGAAGTAATTTTCCATGAAACTTGAAATTTTATTTAGTAGAGAGTTAGGTTGGTTATCCTTAAAAGGAGAACAAACCAACCCACTGGATTTAAATAACTCAATGGTTGTTATCAATTTTTTCCATATGTCCTTAGGTAAATATAGAAATTTCATTTTGTCATGAAGGGTCTCTATCTTAGACACTTTGAAAATAACAAGACATTGCATCTCAAAACACTACATTGAAAGATGAAATATTATATTTATTTTCTGCATATTACAAAATTAAATTATAGGAAAAAATGTGCCAAAATTAAGTATCGTTACCTTCAAATCATCAAACTTTGAGTTTCCCATTCGGACCTCGAGGACATCCTTGAGTTCTCCAAATCATTTGAGCCTTGTAAAGTGCATCAATAAAAATATTATCAACGCAATTTTTGTTTACATCATTTTACTACTAGCAAATTTTAACAATAACTTCGCAAGGAGCGTGTGAAGACATAATGTGATCCTTTCTAAACTACATCTTAGTATGTAATGACTTGTATTTTCTTTCAGCCAAAAACAATTTTGGGTATAAATCGTATGTTGGCCATCAATAATGTAGAATTGCACTTCATCCCTTTTCAGGTCATCTGGATCCTCAAGTTGCAAAAGTTCCTTTGTAGAAGGTAAAAAGGGAAGAAGAAGTGCATCCCTCAGTGTAGGAATAACATTAATCAACATTGAATAGACAAGAAGGTCAACATTCTCATCATGCACAACATGTAATTGATATTTTGGAGGTGCCAAACAACACCTAGAAACTTCAATTGGAAAAAAATCACCATTGAACAAAAAAATTTAATTGTTCAACATTTGTAGTTTCTATTTGCTCAAATATATTGGTCAATTTCTTTAACAACAAAGCTTATTTGTTATTATTTTTAAGCCCTTGTAACTTTTACTTAGATGGATATATCTCTAATTTAAACAAATAAGATCTTGTCAACATTGTAAATATCTTTGCATGTTTTGGTGGAGAAAGAAAATTTTTTTATTCATATAATGACAAATAAAAGAGGTATCCTATCTTCTATATAAATTTTTGAATACCAAATTCATGTTATTATGAAATTCAAGGGAATTTCCACATCATGTTTTGTCTGACTGCATGAAATTTCCCAAATTCCAACCACATTTAAGACAAGAGTACGACGAACTTTCTCTATAAGCCTTAATTTCTAGTTTCTTGAACAATCATACTTCCAAATCCATGTCAAGAATAAGGAACTTATTCAATAAGACATATATGTGTTCAACCTGAATATGCAATGTTTTCTCATCAATAAATTTTTAATTTAGTATCATGCCGACTTCTTTGACAACATCCTCATTAAACAAAATAACCATAGATCACCATGCTAATTTTTAGGGAATACATTTCTATAAACCAGTCCTTGTCTCTCTTATTACAATCCACTTCTCCTTCAATCAAAGGAATTTACATAAACAGAGTGTGGTGAATGGAAGACATATTACCCGAAAAAAGGTATTAAACAAATTAATATCTCGTAAGTAATTAGAAAGGACAAATATTGTTTTTCAATAGTGCAATAGTAACAAGACATATCTTAATGTCATTATTTTCAGATATTAAAATTCAATAGGAAAATATATTTATAGCATAGTGGTCACGTGCATACTTCAACCCTCTTTTAGTTATAAAAACAAGAAATCATTAATAACAAAATTGTTATGCGTTGCACTAAACAATTTAAATAATTAGTTGGTATTACATTTGATATGTTTCAAGTACTCAATTTTTTTCTATGAGTGAAGACTAGCAGCTGCTAACATATATATATTCCCGTCACTTTATATCACATACATCAGCCGCTATCATCATTAGATATATCGTGTATATCACATAACTGAAATACACTAGTATAAAAGGAAAATGTCTAGCAACCGCTATGTTTAATTAGTAATCAAAAGTTATGGTTTCCCAAGATTAAGCCTTAATATTTTATTATTTTGAAATTCCTGATTGAATAACAAACAAATCATGGAAAAACCAAAGCATGTGCTAGGATCCTTGTGGTGGCTAATATACCTAATGGGCACTAGGATTAAGATTTGTTGTAAAAACATTCTTTCTCGTGAGTATTTGTTGTTTTCTCTTGTCTTGAAACATCAAATAAATGTAGTAAACATCCTCCTAGGTGGTCGCTAGTATTCTAAAATTTAAAAACAATAATGGAGCATAGTTATTTTTCATTGAATTCTTTACTAGTTGTCTAGTATAAAATACAACCAATATCCTAGTGGCCACCAACATCAAGATAGTATGTTAGGTTAGGAATAACATGTAATAAAATTCAAATATTATTGTGTTAATTAGGTGTATTCGTAAAAGAGGTAAATATTTTTAATTACATGCATTTAGGAAACTGGTAAATATCTCTCTTGTCTTTGAATATTAGTTTTCTTCTCTTGTCTTGGAACATCAAGGAAATGAAAATTCTTGATGAACGTCAAGGCATCAATGAAAAAATTTATAAACCACTAAGTATTTAACTAATGAAAAATTTATCATCTAGATTATCAAAAAATATAAGTATTGGAGCATAATAATAGAAGTACATATTTTAAACCTGAAGACGTATCTCCTGTTTATCTTGGCCCTACATATTTTTATAAATTACTCAATAAAGAAAATAGTTCATAAAAATTTACTAGACCTCAATGGAAAAGATGTACACAAAACTTGTTCAGTAATAAAGGATCAAAGGCTGTGAAGAGAAATGCTTGTTTTATGTTTACCAATTATTCGTTGATGAGAATGCTAGTGGCCGCTATTATCTACAATATTAAGGAAACCATTTTAACGATGTAAAAAGAAATCTCTATATCTTTTTGTCATTTTATGTAATTATTATATCTTAAATGGACTATCCCTGGTAGAGCCAAGTCCTTGAATACATAACTTTGAGAAGGCTTATGCCTTATGTAGTTATCATTTTGTATTTTATGCATAAAATGTAATCCATATATTTTCATATAAACAAAAATGCATTACAACCGGCAAGAGTCACTATTTAATGAAAGGTAAGCACCATTAGTTAAGGCTAGTAATAAAGATAGAAACATAGTTACGCAATTTTAGATCATAGTAGCACTTTTTAATACAAAGGAATATAAGGAAACTAATTAGCTAAGAATAAAATCACCTTTTAATGGGTTATCTATATGTGACCATTTCATGGATAATTTATTGATGAGACTTGATGTGACTTGCTTTATTAGCTATTTTTTATTTAATTTTTAACTTCAATTCAAACAACTAATGGTACATTATTTCACATACCCACCAATGGTCATTGGATCCTTTCTCCAAAGACAACTAGATCATAGTAGAAGTATCTTCAAATATTTTATGGCGTGGTAGTTATGAAAAAATAATGGGTGACTAATGACTAGAAATTTAGTAAAGTATTAAATGTATAAATCAATAATTTTAAGCATTGGAACGTTATTTTTCCCTGGCTAATGACTCAAATAGTAATGAATTAATTATTAGAGGTGACTCCCATATTATTGCTAACATCATCATTAAAAATTAGACCTTTTCAGGAAAATCAATCTTGCATGATTAAAATTCCCTTTGTATGCTTTCATTAACTCCAGATTGGACCTTAAATCTTATCTATTAAGATAGCTACTAAATAGGAATATTTTGTGATAAGATTTATAATAAATATTTTGATTGGTTGGACTCATCACCTTTTGTAATAAACGCTAATATTAAAGCCACTTCCAATCTTGTATAAATTTCAAGCATGCAAAGGTATATTCACTCCTCATTTTATCTTATCACTCCCCCTTATTTTAACATCTTTCGGGTTTCTTTCACAAGATTTCATTTATTCTATTATGGGTGTAGACACCTAAAATGTCTACATGACTAATTAACATTAATCATGTCCCACATTTTAACCTCATCATCATTTACCATTACAGTCCATTTTAATCTATTTTAATCCATTTACCCATTTATTAATATTATTCATAATATCCCTACATCATCCATATAATAATTAATCATAAGATTAATTATTATTAATCCATTTTATCATATTTACCCCTTTATCATTTTATCACCATTTATCATTTCCTTTTAAATCATTATTATATCCTATCCCATCCTTAATCCCTTTTATTCCATTATTATATCATATTATCTTATTTTAAATCCTTCATTAACATTTATAGGAATTTAATATTCCTACATCTCACCTACCACCTACCCTACACATCCCTACACCAAGCCTTTCCATCAAATCACATCCCTAATAATCATTAATCAACCTAATATAATCCTAGTAATGTGCACATCCTCACCTTTAAATATATATGCTTCTAAATTTAGAATCTTCTCCATATTTCCCTCTCATCTTTAAATATGTAAATATTCTACACTCTTCTATTGAATTAAAATTGAATAAAATCTCCACAAAAAAACTAGAATTCTCAATTCTAGAATCCTCGAATCCTCTCATCGGTTTGTAGCCCTTGGATTGAATCCACCATAGCAAGATGTTATCCATCAATCCTACCATTCTTAGCTATCAATTTATCTCTCATCCTCCATGAGATCCACCTTGAAAATCTACAACTAAAATCTATTGTTTCAATCATCAATCCTCCATCTTTCAATCCAATCTATCATCTACAATATTTAATCCTTCATTCTATATCAAGAAATCATTGAAAATCCAATGGGAGGTGTTGTCCAAGTCTTCCCACATAAAAATATGAAGCAATCAATCATCTTCAAGAACATCCAACCATCAAGGAAGGATATTTTCATGCTAGACAATAATTTTGTGTATTGTTCCTTTTCCATTCATGCTTGTTTAATCTAAGGTAGATGATTTGTTGATTTTTATGTTAAATTTGAATTAATTTCGTATTCATTTTATTTATCCATGCCAACTTGGATTTTACTCTAAATGTTTGGCACCCACTATGGGGCTTAACCACCCAAATTTTTCTAATTTCTTGTTTATTACTATCTAAATACCAAGCTATCCAAATTTCTAAATTTTGTTTTGTGATTTACCCCTTTTAAATTAAAAATTTTCAGGATTTTCTTTTGTATTAGCACATTCGTGACCTATTTTTGCGCATTTAATCAATATCAACGTGTTTTTATTCTCCTTTTTCTAACTTTGTGCATGCAAGAAAAATTTTAGCAGTTTACACTCTCCCGTGGGTAGAATACAATTTTTAACACGTATAACCACCGTATCGGTGTGTTTATTCTCTAGTTTCTGGACTACTTTCTGAAATCATTTTAACACATTTGGGATATTATAGTGCGTGTAGCCTCTTTTTTAGTGCGTTTATAAACTAACCTCTATTTTGTGGACATGCATAGTTTAGTGTGTATATACTCTATTTTAGCGTGTTTATCTCCTTAATCAGAATGTTTACATTACTGAGTGTTTTAGGGTTAGTGAAAATTAAGTTCTTTCATTCTATATCAAGGTGCATCTCGTGCCTTGTTTTGGCATTTTTATATAATGTTTTAGTGCATTTAAACTAACAATTTTTTTTTTAAGGGTTTGACATTTACACTTGGATATTAGTTTGTATACATAAGCTTGGAAAGTTTATTTAATTTTCTAGTGCATTTGAGAACTAACACCTTGTGTTGGAAGGTTTTATACTTTAGTGCATTCACTACTGTTTCATTTGTTTTCCTCCGTAGTAGAACTTTTATTCCAGAGAGTGATTTTCATCTTCATATTAATTATCAACATGCATATTTTTGTTTTTGCAGCATTTAACATTCTATTTTGATGGTTATCTATCTCAATAAACTAAAAATCCATCATTTTAGCTTACATTTTTTTGTTTTTATCCAAAGCTACCAACCTCCTTTATTTTGTAGCATGCTTGTCCAAGATCTTTGGGGTTCATATTAAAACTACTAATCGTTTATTTTCCAAGGCCTCCTCTTGAAGACCCCTTTCAATTTTTTATTATCATTTTAAGATAATCAAAAATCAAAAATCTTTATTTTTTAAATATCTTACATATTTTATATTTTTATATGATTGCTTGTTAAACCTGATGGTTGGATTTCATATATGCTCTCCTCTTGTATCTTTGGATGATCTTGAGGATCAAAAGTGCTCCATCTTCTTCTATTTTTAATTTTTAGGGGCAACATGACACGCATTTCATCACCACACACTTTTCATATTCCTAGGGGTCTCGTGAGCGTGGGCTTCATCTCCACACATATAGACACATCCCATGTTCTGGTGGGGTATAGGAATTTAATGGAAAATATCATTATTGGATAAGCATCTAAATTTTTAAAGTGTGACGTGAAGTGAGAGGATTCCACATCCCAACATCAAATCCTTACACAATATCCTTGCAAATGGATTTAGGCCTCACGTATCGAAAGGTATATAGAGGATGCCATTAGAAATATTTTTTTATCCTAGCATAGGTAGCCTTCAGCCACAATCAAGCTATAATGTAGGGGAAGGAACCACCAAAGATTACTCACTATATGATCATACATCGAGGTAAAGGTGGGCTAGCTAAGTCAGCGCCATTATCATGTGTGGTATTGAAAGCGAGGCTATAGGTTGTGTTACACACCCACATGAATAGCTAGCTTATGTGTTACATTTTTGTCACATGTTTTTTGCATGCTTGTTAACACTCTTAACCACCTAATTACACAAAAATTTTAATTAATCAAACATCATCATAATTAATCATCTTAAATCATGTAATCCAAATCCTAATCTCGCCATCATCAATCCTAATCCAAATCTAATCCGCCACACATCTTATCTAACTATCACCTTTTCTCATCAATCCACCCCCTTCTAAACAAACATCCAAACCCTTACCTCTTTTCTAAATCCATCAACCAAGCTATCCCATCATCCCCCACCCATCAAAACCCACCATCTCACTTTATCCCACATACTATCCAACACCTTAATAAACAAATCTCAAATCTCACATCCTACCTTAATCAATCCTCTCCTCATCCAAATCAATCATCCCATGTTGATCCTAATATCCTAGAAACCATCCAACATAATAATTAACAAATATCCAATATTCAATCCTCAATCAAACAATCATCCCCTAAGAAATCATCTCCCAACCAACGCCATCCACAATTTTCCCTTCCTAAGATCTCTACCTCTCACCCCATTGACTTCCTTCTAGAGGTACCCAAATCATCTCAATCCACACCATGACCTAAGCAACATAATAATCTATCCCCAAAATAAAATTACATTGAATTTGATGACTTCCCTAACTTTGACTTAGAACAAGAGGACATCCTTTATGTCCTCCCACATCTAGTCAACAATACCAATCCCACACAACCATCCAAAACATTAAACTCCAAATCCCGTATCCATCATCATAACCCCCACCTTCCTTCTATCTAAAAACATGAACCACCATAAAAATTTCTACCCCTAAATCTAATCATCATCAAACCTACAATCTAGTCTAATTCACGTATCTACAACAATCACAACTTAATCATAAATCATTATCACCCACATCTCATTTCATTCCTCCATCGTTGTCATATTCATCATCCCAGTCTAATCTTAGGGAATTTATCCTAGATTTTCCCTCAATCCCTAATCCACCATAAAATTTATCCCTTAAGCCTATTTCATCCCTTCCATCACCTAAATCCAATCCTCTAAAAATTATCTCATCTACTGTGACTCTTAAGTCGCCCTCATCCCCCTCTCGCCCCCAATCCTAAACCATCCAATGTGTCTCCTATGACACCCTCATAATCTTTAACCACATATAATAATTTCTTAACCCCTTCACCACCTCAACCTAACACTATACTATCCTCTAATCCTATTTCATCTCCACCGTCCCCCAATCCTAATACATCTAAAGTGTATCCTAAATCACCAACTCCCAAACCTAACAAATCCAATTCCAATCCTATATCCACCATACCTAATGTGGTTCCTATACCACACCCATCTATGAAATATCATTTATGTGATCCTCATATCATAACCATCCCCTTCATTTAAATCTACCCCTTCCCCTTCATCTACATCTACTAATCCTAATTCAAAACCATCTACTTCAAAATCACATACTCAAACCTATCCAAAACCAAGCCGGTTTTCAAGCACCCAAGGCTAATCCTCCATCCAAATCCCAATCATGTAATCCACATCCTAAACCTACATCCAAATCACATAAATATAATCAATCATATCCTATCCTACCTAACCCACCCTTATTACCCACACCATCTCTCTTACCAACCCCAATCACCTTCGCCTCCTTGTGTGAATCCCTAACTACCATCTTCCTTTGTGTTGGCTAGAAAATGTTTCTTGTGGACAAATTTATGGATTTAAGGCCAACACTATGGGAGTATAAGTCCCTCTACATTTGAATGGTGTAGCTCCCATTGTTTAGCATGTAAAACCTAAGTGGATTTATGGTGTTTTTTCAACCAGAGATCCACAGGAACACTCCACTGTCTTGATGGCAATAATAGCAACTCCTTGCTATAGAAGAAATAAATCTTAGAAAGGGGAGGGAGTGAGAATGAAGGAGGTGAAAATCAATGTTGTGGGTAGAGTGTCGATGCCCACACACATCAACCTGGAAGTTTTTGCATTGCATACATTCATTAACAGAGGAAAGACAAATTTGAAATTTTTGAGCACAAGACGAGTAATAAAACACGCTGGTTACAAAGCATTTATTGATATTTCCATCTAGGGGACATAAAATTCCTTCCTTTTTTATCGATCTCAAGTGTTAAAACTTGTACAACGAGTGGGAATAGAAGAATACCTGACTGTCATTTTTATCCTCCTTTCACAAAAAAATGCCTCTAGCTTCCAAATTGATTTCCAGCCCCAAAAATGACTCTCAAAGGACAATAAATAGCATGTAAGGGGTGGTTATAACTTCCCCAAACAGCCAAGAAGCGGTTACAAACAAAATTGATCATTTTTCCTTCTTCTAGATTCCTTTGCAACAAAGAAAATGTTTCTAATGAGCCCAAGAAGAGCTTATGCATGCAAAAATGCATTTTATATTTCAATTTTCTAGTTTTCATTTGAATCGTTTGGTCCTTTTCCCTAATTTCATTGAAATCAGGTCATCCACGTGGCATGAGAACATTGGAGCGAAGTCGAGGAACATTTATTTTGTTACTTACATTCCAAAGACGTTTTCTCCATTTTCTCCCACAAAACTCCCTCAAAATTAAAAATTTAAAGTGTCCATCATGTAGAGAATTTTAGCACTTTCGTTGATATAAAAACAAAAAAATTGAGCTCTGGTTTGAAAGATATGGCCCTTTGATGATTTAGGGTGAAATTGGGAAAATACAGAGTCAAAATTAGGGGTCAAGGGTCAAACTTAAAATTTTTCCTTTTTGGAAAAAAATCCCAAAAAACTCCGCAGCCCATGACTCCAAGACACGTGTCACCTTCTAATTCATCTCATGGGTTGATGGCTCCATTTTTCCTTTTAAATTTTAAGTTGGGACAAATTCCCAATTTACCTTCGTGCCCCGCCACTCTAAGACACGTGGCATCCTCTCGTATGATCTCGCTGGCCTTAAGCAATTTTCTCCATTCTCCTCCATGGGCTTTCAGGCTGATTTTTGACTTTGAGTTTTTTTAAATCCAAAAAGGCTAAGTGGCAAACTTTCCTCCTCGTCTCCGCCAATGTTCTCCCTTCCCATCCGCAGCCTCGTGGGATGCTTTGTAACTTTTGCGTCATTTAGCCAATAGGGCTAAGTGATAAATTTCTCCCCATGCTTCTACTTTTCATTGACACGTGGAACTTTTCTATTAGATGCGGGCCTGCCTAGGGAAAATTTCCCCATTTACCTCTGCCGAGCCATAACTCAAAAACTACAAGGAGTTAGGAGGACTTACTTAACTTTCTGGAAAGGGGAAAGAATTATCTATCTAATGAAGGTGTTTCTAAGAATCCTTGATCCCTTGGGAAGTGCTAGATTTCAAAAAACTCAGACTGGACCATTTTCAAAGGGTGACAACTCAAAAATTTCTAAGTCCAGACTTGGGAAAAAGAAGGAAAATTTTGAGGGGACAACAATGGCTCTAGCTTGGGGACATGGCATGGATTGAACAGGGAGAAAACATGGCATGAGGATCCAGAATCTCAAGTTTTAAAACATATAACATTGACCAGTGCCTTATCCATTGGGCCTTGTAGAGTCATGTACAATTCTGAGGAAAGAAAGAAGGAAGGAAGGAAACACACCAACCAAAACCACACCAAGACAGAAAACAAACCAAAACACACACAATAGAAAAGGGGGAAACAAAAATATGGTACAGGGTGAGGGACAACTCACTTTCACCGATGGTACAACTTCAAAGATTTCCCACTTCTAGGCAATCCTAGTGGATTTCCATCCAATTATGATAAGAGAAAGGCATTCTCACCACGGGGTTTCTAAATTTGAAATGGACCCAACAAAAAGAATCAAACTTACCATCACTATCCTTTCACTCTCTCCTCTTGTCCCAAAGTAGGACCAAATCTCTAGTTCTCGAACTCCCTTGCTTTAGATCTTCTATCAAAGAGATTCTTCACCTTCAACTCGACGTTCTTTGATTCTATCCACTACATAGGATTTTCCCTCTTTTAGCTTCTCAAGAAAAAGGATCCTCAAGTCAATTGAATCTCTATATGGATGTCTTACACTATTTGAAGTAGCTTGAGAGCAGGCATTTTAATTGTAATATGAATTTCTACTTCAACTCCATATAATAGTTGAAAAGGTGACATGCCTATTGCCTTCTTAAGAGTGATCCTTTCAGCCCACAATGCATCATATATATTTTTTGTGCCAATTCTTCTGATTCTCATCAACAAGCTTTTGGATAATGGTCACAATATTTTTTTGCTTTACTCGGCTTGACCATTCCCTTGAGGATAGTAGTCGAAGTATGAGCAAGAGAAATCCCAAAGCCATAACCAAATTCTTTAAATTCTCTTGAAGAGAAATAAGTGGCAAGTGTCCACAACAATCTTTTGAGGCACCCCAAAATGGACAATGATGTATTCTTTGAAGAAATTGCAAACTACTTCAGAACTAGCTTGTTTGGTTGGAATGGCTTTCACCCATTTGGTGAAGTAGTCCATGGTAGTGAACACATAAGTATTCTCAGCACTTGAATGGGGATTCAAAACACCAATAAAGTCTAGGCCCCATTGTTGAAATGGTTCTTCAATAATCATAGGCCCGAGAGGCAATGTAACCAACTGTGGTTTTCCAACAAATTTTGGCATGCTTTCCATTTTGAAACCCACTCTCCGAGTATCAACAAAAAGAGAAGGCCAATAATATCTACCTATGAGAATTTTTTGGGAAGTCAACATGGCTGAAAAGTGTCCACCAAAAGCTTGATCATGATAGGCTTTGAGGATTTTTTCTTACTATTCCTTGTCAACACATTTGAGAAAACAACCATCTATCCCTTTCTCAGTAGTGTGCATGATTCCAAATAACATATTTGGCTGCTTTCATCTTGAGGGTTCTTCACTACTTGTAATTTAAATGATGAGGGTAGTCCCCATAGGTAAGAAATAAAGTGATGTCTACATACCATTCCTCCGTAGTGTCACAAAGAGAACTTGTGAGCAATCTTTTGAGCAGAGTTGGGCAAGTGGCATCTCTTTCTCCAAGCTGAACTTTGAGAGATTCATCTTCAACAATCAACTTGCAAAACCATTTACTATAACTAGATTAGAGGGCTTAATCTCCATGTCATACTCTTGGATCCTTGCAATCCAATTTCCTCTTTTGGCTCTCGGGATCTTGTTGTGTCAAAATGAACTTGATTTCCCTTAAGGGACCATCACCATGGTGTGAGAGTTGAGTATGTAAAATCTGAAATTCTTCACGGCCTTGACCACTTTGCATATGCATGCTTCTAAAATTGACTATAATTTACTTCATGCTTCCTCAAAGGTCAGCTCATGAAATCAATAGGTTCTTACAATCCTTCCTCATTCTTTTGAACTAGGACATCGAAAAAGTGTTCTTCAAGGCATAACAATACATGATGAATTCCTTGCTGAAATCTAGAGATACCAGTGTTGGAGCTTTGGCAATGGCCTTCTTGATTTCTTAAAATGCTGATTTTCCTTCACTACTCCATTTGAAACTTGTTTGAGGCTTCATTACGGAGGTGATATGCTTTGTTAGTTAAGAAAATTTGGGGAAAAAGTGGCGAAGAAAATTTACCTTCCCAAAGAATGAGTGCACTCCTTTCTTGTTGGTGGGAAGAGATAGTGCTTCAATAGAACTTACCCTCTTAGGGTCAATATGTGCTCCATGCTTATTCATGATGTTTCCCAACAACTTTCCTTCTATGAATCCAATGATACCCTTCTTAGGATTTAGAGAAATGCCATGCTTTGTACATCTTGCAAGGATCTGCTCCAAGTGGAAGATATGCTCATTTCTCTTCTTGAAAACACGGTTAAGTCATCAAGGTATATGAAAATGAAATGCTTGAGATATTTGAAATCCATGTCCATGGCTCTTTGGAAGGTGGCTCCCACATTTATTAGGCCAAAAGGTAGCTCGCTATAATCAAAATTGGCCCAAGGAGTTGTGACATTCGCCTTGCTCTAATCTTCTTTGGCCACTTCAATTTGATTATACCCTGAGAAGCCATCAAGCAAAGAGAGCATCTCAGATCAAGTAACTACTTGTAGGATATGATCCATGATTGGAAGAGGGTAATTGTCCTTAAGAGATGCCCGATTCAAATTTTTGAAATTTACACATATTCGATCTCCCCATTTTTCTTTTCGACTTCATACAATGTTGGCCACCCATGTTGAGTGGTGAATGGGGAAAATGATTCAGCATTCAAACATCTTGTTCACTTCTTCCTTGATAACATCAGAAATATTTTGATTATAGGGTCTTTGTTTCTACCTAAAGGGCTTAGCATCCTACTTCAGAGTAATGGAATGATGTATTTTGTTCGGTTGAAAATATTTGAGCTCATCGTAAGAGTAGGCCACCACATCGAGTACGTTTTAAGAAAAGCAACGAAATTCCTTTTCTCTTTAGGTGAGCAGCATTTGCCAATGTTGACCATCCTTGGATCTTCAGAATACCCAATGTTTTCCTTGTCAAAATCAGATGGACAACAGAGAAGATAGCTTTTATTTTTCATGAATAAATCTGTGATGCTTGTCAAACAGGTCCTCCAGAGAGACTAGACCTTTGGGGATGTTATTACCTTTCAATATGATCATTCCTTCATCATCCAATCTTTCAATTTCATCTCGATGCATCTTCAATCATAGCTTCTCTATGTGGATTAACACTTCCCTCAAAGAAGAGATTATTGAAGTTGTCTCTTTGCTCCAAGAAGGATAAAATCTTATTGTTGTCATTGAAAACTTGCTAGTGATCTATGTTATCAGGTACACTTGGTCTGAACACCATCTCAATGGTTATTTTTTCCTTTCCAAAAGAAGGATGAGGAGTCAATAGGGATGTTGATACTGCAAGAGAATCAACTCTTTCATTTTGTTGTCTTGGGATGGCTTCAATAGAGAATGCATCAAAGAATTCAATGCAATCCCACACTCTATTCTTGTAATTCCTGAGCCTTGGGTTATTCACTTGGTATTACTGGCGGATTTTCTTCACTATCACTTTAGCATCATCAAGGCATCTCATCTTTTTGACTCCCATGTCCTCCGCTACACTTATGCCCAAGAGGAGAGCTTCATATTCTGTTGTATTATTGGTGTTGTCAAACCGTAGTTTGTATTCAAAAGGATGCATCACATTGGAAGGAGAGTACAATTCAACACCATCCCCGAGCCTTATTTGGAATGGCTTCCATTAAACTCCATAGTCTAAACCTGATATTTCTCTGATTCTGAGGAAAGTGGAAAGTATTCTTATCATTGGTAAGTAAGGAAATAGTTTCTTAATCCAAAATCTTAAAAGAGGATATTAGCTCTTGGGTTGCTGGAACTTCTTACTGTAAAATTCATTTTTCTTACTAGAAGTAGCCTCTTCATCTCACCCTTTCTTTGGAATAGTTATAGAGGTCCAATCCATCTCTATCTCTCCACCAAGGTCTCTAAAAAATATTCTACTTAAGAGCATGCCAAAAGATGCTGGAATTTCTGCCACTACGATGGTTAGAAGTAATTTCTTATCGAGCTATTCATCCAAAGCCACTTGTGCATCTTTTATCCTTCCTACTAGTGGTACTTGCTTGGATTCCATTGTGTAACAAGATCCATTAACTCTTGTTAGTGTCGGGCCGAGAGCATTGGAAACTTTGAGTGAAATTACGTTATTAGAAGCTCTGGAGTCAATGATGTAATGTTTAAGCTCAAAACCATTCATGAGAAGAGACAAGTAGAAGGGTTCCACCTTACCTTATCTGCTTTTGTAAGCACTCGGCGCCAACATGTTTTGAGCAGGTGGTGTAGATGGTGTCGGGAGAAGAAATTTATAATTCAAAATTGAAGGTATAGAACTATTGCTCGAACAGTATTGATTATTCTATCAAACTAAGAAGGGTTTTCTACAAGTATTCAATCTTTGAGAGCTGCACTTTGGTCTTACTTACATGCTCCAAAAATTCAAATGGGAAAATGTTATATGAGGGGGAAGTTCTTGGAGTGAGGGAAGGTTTACATGGTAAGGGTATTTGAGGAAATTTGGCTGACTTAGGATAGACTTCATTGGGGGGGAGTGTTGTTAATAACTTGTGAGATAGAAGAAGGAAAAGGTGACTTACTAGATATAACAACCTGATCTCTAGCAGCCATTTGTCCCTGGTTTCATTTTGGCTAAATCCACCGATTGTGTAATGGTGAGCCTCTAATGATGATCTTCTTTTGTGTGGCTGCTTTGGAGTAGGATCTTCTTTCTTTTACTTTTGACTCACGGAGGGTAGAGCATCTTTTTTGGATTGAGCTCGAGTGTAGACAACACATGAGAATATTGGGGCTTCCTCTTCTTCTTCCATATCATCAAAAAACTCGAACAAGACATTATGAATATCAACTTCTTCAATTTTGAGGTAGCCTTCGTAATCCTATGTTATTTCTCCTTCAAGTTCATCAATTTCAGCATCCTCTCTTGATTATACGGGTGTCACAAATAGCATTGACAAGAGGTGCGTCAAGGGAAATTTGGTGAGCGGGTGGTGCAATTATTTATCCATCAGGGAATTTTGTCCTCCTTGGATCATTTCTCATTGTCACTCGGGACAGTTGTTTCTTCAAGGTAATCAAATCATTTGCATTTTTCGGAACATAGGATTCGTAGTTCTGAAACCAAACTCGACCCTCTCGCTTCCCATTTGGGCCTTTCACCTTTCTAGAGAAGATTAAGTCATCATCGGTTTCAATGGTAATGTTTTTAGCTTCCCAAAGTGTGTTTGATTGGGCTCTTCCGAGGACGAAACAAACTTCTAATGGCAAGGAACTAATGAAGAATCTTCTCGTGTGGTTCTCACGAGGTAGCACATCTTAAAGTACTCTTCTTGTCAATCTGTGAGACCTTGCTGCAAAGTCCCTCATGGATTCGAGCTTTATTTCTTTATTTGGAATAATTTCATCGGTAGCTCTTGACCATCTTGAGTGCTCCCAAATATATTTTTAAATGCTTTTCTAATATCTTCCCAAAAATTAATAAATCTTGCAGAAGCATGTAAAACCATTCAGTATCTTTCTCTTGGAGTGACTCCACAAAAATTCTAAATGACACATCTTCATCTTCAACACCTAACACACCACAAGTAGTGATGAAGGCTACTACATGTTCTTCAGGGAGTTGGGAGCCATCTCCTTTGAATTTAGGAAAATTATTTCTCAAAATTCTTGGAAAATCATGGAGTACTCGTGGGAGAGAAAGTGGACCAGTATTTATTCCCCATGGTACATTGGGTGCACGTGCTTCACGTTCATTATCAACCATTTTGTTTCTATTTTTGGCTTCTTCAGCAGCTAGGGCTACTTCTCTTTCCTCTACTGCAGCTTGGAGTCTTGCAATTTCTTCAAGTTGAGCTCTAATCTCTTCCTCTCTGTCAAACCAAGCTATAACCTCTGCTTCTTCTCTCTCCAACTCCTCAAAAGTAGGGTCAATCACTCCTCCTTGCCTCAGCTAGTGAGTATACCTTCTATCAGCCAGCTTGAAGGCTTATTGTCTTCTCTGAGGTGCTGGAATCTATTTTTTCTCTTCCAACTCAAAAGTAGGTTCTTCTTCTCAGTCTAAAATATTTGTAGCAATAGAGTAATGTTTTACACTCTGCCTACTATGCCAAATAGCCTCCTTCAGGTCTGAAATGATATCTTCTTTGATATGAAAGAATGAAGAAGGTCTCTAGGAGGATTTGCAAGAATAGTCATACTCGTATTCATGTGGATCACAAGGAACTTTAGACTTCAAAACCTAAACAAATATTTTAAAACCTTGTTGTCATTTTAGGTGCAGATCTTTGAAACTCGCTTACGGTGGGCATTAAAATTGTTGGCTAGAAAATTTGTCTTGTGGACAAATTTATGGATTTCAGGCCAATGCTATGGGAATCTAAGTCCCTGTATATTTGAATGGTCCAGATCCCATTATTTATCATGTAAAACCTAAGTGGATTTATGGTGGTTTTTTGACAAGAGATCCATAGGAACACTCCATTGTCCTGTGGCACTAATAGAAACTCCTTGATATAGAAGAAATCAATCTCGAAAGGGGAGGGAGTGAGAATGAAGGAGGGGAAAATCAATGTTATGGGTAGAGTGTCAGATGCCCACACACATCAATTGGAAGTTTCATTACATGCATTCATTAACAGAAGAAAGACAAATTTACAATTTCTGAGCACAAGAAAAAATAAAACATGCTAGTTACAAAGCACCAATCAATCTTTCCATCCAGGGGACATAAAATTCCTTCCTTTTTTACTGATCTCAGAGTTGAAACTTGTACAATGAGTGGGAATAGAAGAAATAACGCAGAGAAGGAGAATAGAAGAAGACTGACTATCATTTTTGTCCTCTATTCGTAAAAATGTGCCTCTAGTTTCCAAATTCAATTGCCAACATGAAAAACAACTCTCAGAGGACAAGAAATAACATGCAAATGGTAGTTACAACTTCCCCAAACCACCAAGAAGCAGTTACAAACAAATTTGATCATTTTTCCTTCTTCCAGATTCCTTTACAGTAAATAAAATTCTTCTTACCAGCCCAAAAAGAGATTTTGCGTGTAAAAATGAGTTTTATATTTCAATTTTCCAGTTTACATATGAACCGTTCAGTCCTTTTCCCTAATTTCTCTGAAATTAGGCCATCCACGTGGTGTGAGAACATTGGAGAGAAGTTGGGAGGAACAATTTTTTTGTTTTTTGCATGCCGGAGATGTTTTCTCAATTTTCGCCCACAAAGCACCATCAAAATTAAAAATTGAAGTGTCCACCTTGTAGAGAATTTCAACAACTTTCTATTGATATCAAAAATGTGAAAAACCGAGCTCTGGTTCGAAAGATATGGCCCTCTGAAGATTTAGGGCAAAAATGGCAAAATACAGAGTCAAAATTAGGGTTGGTGGGGTCAAACTTCAAATTTTTCCTTTTCGGAAAATTTCCCAAAAAAATCCATGGGCCCGCAGCTCCAAGACACATGTCACCTTCTTATTCATCCACGGGCCGATGGCTCCATTTTTCCTTTTAAATTTTAAGTTTGGAAAAATTCCCCATTTACCTCGTGCCTCACCGCTCCAAGACACACGGCATCCTCTAAATGATCTGTGGGCCTTAAGAAATTTTCTCCATCCTCCTCCATGGGCTTTCGGGCCAACGTTTGACTTTGAGTTTTTTTTAACCCAAAAAGGCTAAGTGGCAAACTTTCCTCCGCGCCTTCGCCAATGTTCTCCCTTCCTCCATGGGCCTATGGGCCACTTTGTAAATTTTTATGCTGTTTAGCCAAAAGGGCTAAGTGAAAAATTTCTCCCCACACTTCCACTTCACATTGACACATGGCACTTCTCTATTGGATGCGGGCCTGCCTAGGGAAAATTTCCCCATTTACCTCTCTGAGCCATAACTCAAAAACTACAAGGAGTTAGGAGGACTTCCTTACCTTTCTAGAAAGGGGAAAGAATTCTCTATCTAATGAAGGTGTTTCTAAGAATCCTTGATCCCTTGGGAAGTGCCAGATTTCAAAATACTCAAATTGGACCATTTTCAAAGGGTGACAACTCAAAAATTTCTAAGTCTAGACTTGGGAAAAAGAAGGAAAATTTTGAGGGGAAAACATATCGTTTAAAAACCTTAAACATGATCATCCATCCTCCAATCAAATCATATGATCTAAACATTCCCAAACCATACCTTTGGTATAAGGACAAATATTATTGTAACTTCCATCGCACCCATGGACATTTGACCAAACATTGCATGTAATTTAAGTATTATGTCCAAATTCTCATTAACCAAGGGCTTCTTGTCCATGTTCCTCTCTATCCACCACCTTTCTATTATAACCCTATATCTAACCATCAACCACCATCCAATTCCCCATCTAAATTAAAACATCGTCAACCATCCAAATCTCATCTTACATCCAAAAATCTGTCATATACCACTAATCAAAACAAATCTCACCCCCTATACTTTATTAATAATGGTCTCCTAGTGGATGACAAAAATACAAACCCCCAGTTTCATGATTACCACATGGAATCATCTTCCCCATCCTCTTCATATCCTATCGCTAAACATATGTTAGCCAACATGAAACATCATGGTTGTTTAGGCTTAGGGATTAAACCTAACACCAACACCGACCCTCCAAACCAATCAACCCAATCAAAAATAATTTCATCCCTCTACACATCCAAAACACCTAAAATCAAATTGAGCAGTTAGGTTTTCCTTTGCACATGGATGTTCTTTCCTCATCCTTACATCATCATTCCAATCCAATCCATCTTCATAATTACTTAAGTTACTTAATCACACATGATGTAATTCATTAGTAACTATTACACTTGTGTGACCTTGGTCTATCCTTACTATCAACATTCAAGACCGATCATATCTTGGAGATCCAATCACTTAATCACACATCTTAATCAACTTGTGGTAAATACCCTTGGGTGAATCTTATGACACTCTAGATAATGTAATAGCCAAACTCATCTTTATTCCCCCATAAAGCCACATGTAATTCTTAACCCCTAGAGGTCTTAAGAGAGTGGATGAAAAATATAAAATATCAAAAAGAAAAAGATCAAAAAAATCATATCAAAATTAAAAATATCCAATAAAATCCACCTCAATACTCTCTCTAGGGGTGTTTCTGAAACTCTACCATGGCTACGGATGCCTCACTAGTAGTAAAGAAAATTTGTAATAAGAATCATATGTATCTCCATCCGGGCTATGGACACTGGATGGTAGTGGAGGAATGTATGACTTTGCCTTCAGCTCACCTTCCATCAATCTACCTAACTTAATCACTCCGTATACATTGGTTACTTTTTCCTTATATCCTACCCATTAAGTATTCATTAAAAGCAGTAATTAACTAGCACTTTTTCACACACTTCATCTCAAAATACATCATGCTTGTATGTTGCCAAGTATTTCTAAGACATTGGTCACACTCTTGTTTTATTCCTACTATTATCTTACACCATGTGCTTTTAAGATCATATTTTTTTCATCATCCATTACAAACCATCCATCCCTTGCATCCACATCCTTTTGCATCCATCATCTATGGGAAATAGATGGTCTAATTATTTTATCCTATATACCCCTATACTTCCCCCTTATTTTGCTTCATTTAACCCGTCATCATTATGACTGGGCAACTTTATAATCCACTTGGGGCACCATCCCTTCCTTTTTCCACACACTTGAGTGTACACCACACTTATCGGTAAATCTACTTCCATAGTTAGGGGCATATCTCTATCCCTCCTATCTTATCCTAAATCCTTAAATCTATCTCCCATCCCACAACCCAACTAATCACTTAACCAATTCACATTATATCCAATCTATCTTTTAACCATCCAATATCAAAAAATTCTTCTCCTAACCTTTAATCTTATCCAACCAATCCATATCCCCGAATCAATCCTCATTTGATCCTCCTCCACCCCCTTATCCTATCAAATCTATCCCATTTTCCTTGAATCCTCATGCATCATCCCACCGTTATGGGTTAATCTTATCTAATCCTCTCACATCCAACCTTATCCAATTCACTAATTCATCCCCTAGTCCCATATCCTCCCTCATCACATCCCTCATCCTATTAAACCTCCTTTATCCTATTCAAAACCATTCCTTTAGTCCTAATCCCTATCCCCATCTCCCATGGGACTCATACGAGAAAGTCAAATCTTTGCAACTAGGCCTATCCCTATCAAATCTTCATCCCATCACATCTAAACTATCTTAATTTTTTTAAATAAAATAAATCTTAACAATCCATAAAAATCAACAATGAACGTAAAATATAAAACATATTTACATGCATTCGTGTTTGTGTGCTTGTTTTCTTTTTTATCTTTTCCTTGCATTTAAATCATATTTTGGCCGATGTTATGTGTCTACTTTTTTATTTTCTTTTATCACTTTGGTGGTGGTACGAGGCCACCTTTTATTTTTATAGAGGTATAATGATATGAGGACCCCCTCTTAATATGTCTAATGATATGAGGACAGGGAGTCTAGAAATTTAATAATCATGGTCTGTATACCTTGATGTATATTTCTCTATGCCACATCTTCCTAATTTTTCTAATATTGATAATTTTGGGAACTTTACAATAGCACCACCCCTTTACATAATTACTTAGCTTAATAACCATCACCTTATCCAGCCAACATTTTGTCAATCATCTAACATCCAATCATTAAATCTTAGTCATCCAATCAATCTCTAACATCTTCAATAAATGCTATCATTCTCACATCCAAATTCAAACAACCTATAAACATTTAAAATCTAGAAGAATCTAGTATCCAAACATCCAAAACATCAACCCCTTTACTAGGGAATCCAAAAATCAAAATTGTCAAACTCAAAAATTCAACATAAACAACATCATCAATCCAAGATCCTATCTAATTCTACCCCTTGACTGGGGGATCAAAAATCTAAAATAATCCCAAATCCTGTGATCCCAACAAAATCCAACATCCTAATATCTAACATCCTCAAATCCAATATCGTAATATCTAACACCCTCAAATCCAAAATCAACACAACATCACCCCTTGGTGGGCGTTATCAAATGTAAATCCAAAATCCAAGAACATCACCCTTGTCTTACATCGATGTCTATGGCCTCCTCTAGTTAACATCCTCCCATCTTCTCATCCTATCACCCACAACCCCTTCATCTTCTCACTGGGGCATCTCCTCTCTTTTCGAGTGGCCACCCACCTTGTTCCTCCCCGCCTACCCACTCGAGGGGGCATCATATTACCATCTTATCATCTTCTATTTCTTCTTTGAACAATCATTTCCATGCAATAATCCTTCAAAGAGGGGAAAAATGTAGACACCTAAAATGTCTACACGACTAATTAACATTAATCGTGTCCCGTATTTAAACCTCGTCATCATTTACCCACTACGAGTCCTTTTTAACCTATATTAATCCATTTATCAATTTATTAATATTATTCAAAATATCCCTACATCATCCATATAATAACTAATCCTAAGATTAATTATTATTAATCTATTTTATCATATTTACCGCTTTATCATTTTATCACCATTTATAATTTCCTTTTAAATTGTTATTATATCCTATCCCATCCTTAATCCATATTTTTCCATTATTATATCGTATTATCTTATTTTAAGTCCTTCATTAAAATTTAAACAAATTTAATAATCCTATATCTCACCTACCACCTACCCTACACATCCCTACACCTTGCCTTTCCATCAAATCACATCCCTAGTCATCATTAATTAACCTAATCTAATCATAGTCATGTGCACATCCTCACCTCTAAATCTAAAGGCTTCTAAATCTAGAAGCTTCTCCATCTTTCCCTCTAATTTTTAAATATTCAAATATTCTACACTCTTCTATTGAATTAAAAACAAATAAAATCTCCACACAAAATCTAGAATTATCCATTCTAGAATCCTCCAATCCTCTCATCAATTTCTAGCCCTTGGATTCAATCCACCATGGCAAGATCTTAGCCATTGAATCCTCCACTCCTTAGCTATAAATTTACCTCTCATTGTCCATGAGAGCCAACTTGAAAATCCATGACTAAATTCTATTATTTTGATCATCAATCATCCATATTTCAATCCACTCTATCATCTACAATAATTTATCCTTAATCCTTTAACAAGAAATCATCAAAAATCCAAGGAGGTACTTTCCATGTCTTACCACATTAAATATCTAAAGAAATCGATCATCCTCAAGCACATTGACCCATCCGGGAAGGAAAATTTCATGTTAGATGGTAAGTTCAAGTATTGTTCCTCTTCCTTTCATCCTTGCTTGATCTAAGGTAGTTGATTTGTTAAGTTTGTATGTTGCATTTGAATTAATTTTATGTTCAATTTATTTGTTCATGCTAACTTGATTTTCGCTCTACAATGTTACGAACAATGTTGTCTTTTTCATGCAATTTTCTGCGGCTATGAGTGAAATGGGATTTAATACCAAAATTTTGCATCGTCGATTGAAATATATATTTTGAATTGAAACAGAGAAAGACACTGGTTCTTTGTTTAGGGTGTTCTTAGAGATGATTATCTTTCTTTAGAGGGATGTCCGAGGGTAAATGTGGAATTTTCTTTGAAATTTGTTTGTCATCTTCTTATCATACAATCGACAAGGATTGAGCTTTATAGATTGTTCATCATTGGATCAAGCCATTGTATAGGGATAACATAGAAGTGGAAATGGAGAAAACCTTGATTGCATTGTAGCCCCTAATTTATCATGTTTGCTATAAATAGGAAGGTTTTGTGCACATAGATATTTTTAGAGAGTTGTTTAAATGGTTTAATGTCCTAAATTGTTTCTTGTTTGAAGTGGAAAAATGGGGTGATACACACATGATGGGTGGCAGGTCGCTCTACTTACCACGACCTAGATGTTATGTCTTCTCCACTGCAACAGGAACCGACACGTTGGGATATTATTCACCAAGTAAAGTCATGAGGTGTAAGATTGGTTAAATATTCAATCTACTACTTGAAATGATCATCTTTTAATAGAACCACCAAGTGGAAACCATATTTCAATACCGTCAAGAAGAGATTAGGAACGGTCATCTGCTTTTGAGATAAATTAGTGATTATAAAATCCATCAGGTTGTATCTTTTTTTGGTTGTTGTATAGCATTTCCATTTCCATTCTTATCGAATCATACTATCTAGCTTACTGGTCTAGGAATTTTTGTATTCCCAACCACATATTTTCTTGGCATTGGCCCTTGCATTTTTTCACCAAAGTATTTTTATATCGTTAGGTTTTTAGATTGATCCTCTTGTTGGTATCTGTAACGTAAAGGGATAGGGACCCTTCAACCCTAACTTAATTACAAAATAGAAGAACTCATTACTAGAAATTCATGTTATGTGTTACACTAAGAAATTTAAACAATTACTAGTTATTAAATTTGGTTTATTTCAAGTTATAACCTTTTTGGTAGAAGTGAAGACTAATGACTACTAGTGTCTATATATTATAGAATATCTTTTCTGTCAATGTAATAAAATAATTTTTATAGCTTTAGGTTATAGGGTTCTTAGTGTAAGATAATAATTATCCTAGTAGTTGTTAATCCCAAGACTGTGTTATGTTACTCCAAAGACACGATATAATCTATGACCGTAGTGCCTGCTATCCTTAGTATATGATGTGGTTGAATTAAAATAACATATTGAACTAAGTGGATTCTAGGATGAAAATTTATTATTGGAATATGTGTACAAATTGGAGTCCAAATCCTAGGAAAATCTAACTTCTCTAGCTAATTTCCTTAACCAAGCCCCTCATAGCAAGAAACATGAATATCCCAAGAAAACTACATAAAAACCGTGTTCCAGGAAGAGAGCTTAGTTATCACCCTCCTTTATTCCTCCATGGCCATCCCCTTACAAATAATGTCAAGAAACGGTTGACCCCTCCTAATATTCTCGCATCGATTCAACAAAGTTGACCCAGTGTTGGGGCTTAATGAAGTGGAGGGAAATATCTCTCACCTCATCAATATTTTTCCTAACCAAAAGAAGTTGGGACACAAACCAAGAGGTGACTTCCAAATTAACTCAAGCTCTATTGACTCATCCAAAACTTCCTACCCAAGAATCCTCATAATTACCTCGCTGATAAAACCCGATGGCACCCCGAATATAATTCAAATATGATCCTATAAAGCGCTTCCAAAAATACCATATCATGCTTCACACCTTACATGAAAAGGAAAGGCGGTGTAGGGTACTCCATACTTGTTCATCGAACACCACACCACCTCTAACCATCATAAGTAAACAAAATATGAAAAGGAATCCAGGACACGAAAATTAATGAATCCTCACCCCTCCTTCCTAAGATATGATAATTTTTAATGTTCGTGCTCACCTTGATTTCATCGGGCCATCTCTCTTAGTGATGCCTTGTTTAGCCAAGAAATTGAAAAAATAATTTTTTCTCTATAGTTATGGTTTCACTTAGGGATTTTCTCGGCTAATGTAAAATGTTGGTGATATAACAATCCAACTTCCATGAATTTTTTTCCCTTACGAAGATATTTTATGACAACCTAAGAATCATCTTAAATTTCCAAAGCTTCACATCCAATGTTGACCACCAGTTTGAGACCTTCCAAAAAATCTTGAGCCTCTGCCTCATTACGTTTGCCTTCCTTTAAAGGAAAGGACCCAGCTACTAATTAAACACCCCACTACTAAAGTTGGGTTGATGATTACAAACTATGTGTAACTCGCTAATATCCAAAGAACTTTAGTTAATCATGTCTTCTAATATTTGTTGTCTAGTCAAGTATTTGAGTATCTATCAAACTCATTACTAATTATCCTATATGCAAGAAGACAAAAATCCTAGTGTTTGCTAACCTCAAGCTTTTGTGATGTTATAACAATGCTAATTTAAATAACATATTAAACCCAGTAATTTGCTAGGCTTAATATTGAACATTGCAAATTTGCTATTCTTAAATTTTCATTTGGAATTCATGTGATAGAATTTGAATATACTATTGAGCTTAGTGGCCACTAGGCTTAAATTCTATTTTGGAATCACGAGTATTTAGGAAAGAAATGTAGGGAGAAACCACCCTAGTGGTAGCCAATTGTTAGAAATAGTCTTTTAAAATTGTAATATAATTGTGGGGAGAATTTGATCTACCCCGTTATATTCCGCTTGGTCCATATGGTGAATTTTGACCCCTACCTCAAGGTGTCCCCATGGCCACTTATTGAATGCATTCAACAAAATCAATGGGAATATAACTTGGGTTGATGATTACAAACTACTTGTAAATTTTGTATGGTAAACACTTTTATTATACTAGAGCTAGGAACTAGAGTGGTGGACAACTACTTTCTCTAAGCAGGACATAGAGGTGGGCTTGGGTCCTTAACATCCACAAAGTGATTTGAGTTTGACCCCTACTTCAAGGTGTCCCCATGGCCACTTATTGAAAGCATCTAATGAACTCAATGGGAATGGAACTTGGGTTGATGATTAAAAACCACTTGTAAATTTTTGATGGTAAATACTTTATTATACCATAGCTATGAACTAGAGTGGTGGAATACTTTCTCTAAATGGGGCATGGAGGTGTTCTTCAGTCCTTAATGTGTCACTGATTCATCCAAATTCAAAGTGTGTCGCTATGTTATGCTTAGTCCATATGGAGAATTTTCACCTCTACCTAAAAATTTCCCCCGGTCACTTATTAAAAGCATCTAATGAACTCAATAGGAATGGAACTTGGGTTGATGGGTATAAACTACTTGTAACTCGACAATGTACCAAAAAAATTGAGTTCATCTTGTATTCGAATATTTGTTGCCTAGTTTTGTATTTAAATAAGCATCAATTCATTAATAAGTGTCTTGTATGAAAGACAACAACTATCCTAAAGACTGCTAACATGAAGCCTTTATGATGTAGCAACAAGTCTAATCTAAATAACATATTGAACCCGGTGACCGCTAGGCTTAAAAATGAACAAAACGGCCTCTAGGCTTAAATTTTCATTTATAATTCATGTGATAGACTTCAAATATACTATTGAGCTCAATGACCTCTAGACTTAAATTTTCATTTGGAATCACGAGTATTTAGGAAATAAATGTAGGAGCAACCACCCTAGCAGTCATTAGTCGTTAAAAGTAGTCATTTAAAATTGAAATATAATTACAGGGAGCATTTGAAGAGCTCCACTATGTTTCGTTTGGTCTATATGGAGAAGTTTGACCCCTACCTCAAGGTGTCCCCATGGACACTTATTGAAATGATATAATGAACTCAATGGGAATGTAACTTGGGTTGATGATTACATGCTACTTGTAAATTTTTAATGGTAAATGCTTTTGCTATACCAGATATATGAACTGGAGTGGTGGAGGAGAAATTTCTCTAAGTGGGACATGGAGGTGAGTTTGGGTCCTTAATATCTGCCAAGAGATCCACATTTGGATAACCTCGGTATGTTCTACTTGATTCATATGGAGAATGTTTAACCCTACCTCAAGGTGTCCCCATGACCACTTATTGAAAGCATCTAATGAACTCGATGGGAATGGAACCTGGGTTACTGATTACAAACTACTTGCAACTCACTAATAGCTAAAACAATTGACTTCATCTTGTCTTCAAATAATTTTTTTCTAGTCGTGTATTTAAATATCCATCACTTGTCAATACTAATTGTTTTGTATGTAAGAAAACAACTATCCTAGTGGCTGCTAACCTAAAGCCTCTGTAATGGTTCAACAATGCTTATTCAAATAACATATTGACCCCAAATGCCACTAGGCTTAAATTTTGATTTTGAATTCATGCGATGGACTTTGAATATACTATTGAGCTTATCCACCGATAGGCCTAATTTTTATTTAGAATCACAAGTATTCAGGAAATAAATGTAGTGAGCAACCACCCTAGCAATCGTTATTCATTAAAAATAGTCTTTTAAAATTTAAATATAATTATCAGGAACATGGTTAGATTTCCAATCGATTCCTTATAAATTGTCTTAAATGAAAGATAGAAATTATCATTAAAACTGCTAGGAATATCATGTAATAAAATTTGAATAGCATGTTGTACTTAGAGGCTACTTGGATAAATAATTGGTATTGGAATTTAGTTTAGTTTCGAGTTTTTTGTCGGTTCGTTAATCATTATCTTGAATGAAAATACAAGAATTATCTAAGTGGCCACTAATATTAAATCTTTATTATGTTACACAAATGCAGTGGAATAATCTATGACATTATCGGCCTCTAGGATTTGAATATCATGTGGTAAATTTTGAATAACATATTGAACTTAGCGAACGCAATGTAGAAAATTTCAGTTTGGAATATGTGTATTCTAGAAAAAGGTATAAAGTAATATTTTCTTTCAATATTTGTTATCTTAGAACATCAAAGAGGAAAGTTAACATCTACCCTAGCGGTCCCTATTCTTATAAGGTAGTAATATAACATCCAAATATTATTTTCCTACTCGTTACTTATAGTCTTGTATGTAATGAAACAAATATCCTAGCAGTCACTAATCTCAAGTCTTTATTATGTTACACCAATGCTATTTACTAATATTCGACATTAGCAGAGGCTAGGCTTCAAATATCATGTTAGAATTTTCATAAATTAATATAGAAATATAAATATAATAATGGTTCTTACCTCTATTTTTAGGAGATACATCCTAGTTATATCATATGCGAGTCAACTAGAATCTTAGTAAGTCATTTAGTCAACTAGAATCTTAAGAAATTTTGCTAGTCAACTAGAATCTTCTAATGACCTTGTGTTGTCTCGTAATACCTAGGAAATGTCATAAATATCAAGCTTAGTGGACTCTATTCTTAGAATATGTCATTTTAGAATTTAAAAATTGTTACTTTATAATGGCTCATTCATCAAGTAAGTCATTACTAACTCGTAAATGAAATATGTTTGTAAATAGATAGATTAAGATTTATATTTAATAATATTTATGAGAACATATAATATGCTTACCTTTTTGCTAAAGATAAATAAATTGTAAATAAAAAGGATTTAATTATTTCTATGTGGAAAAACAAATTTTAAAAATGCATATTAACACGGAAATCAAGTGAGAATCAGATATTGAAGAATTAGTCACGTTTATTTCTTTCATATTAAAAAGACATTAAAGGAAATCAAAATGATTACCTAAACTATACAAAAGAAAATCATTATGATTTATAAAAAATAATATGCGACTCATGTTTTGCTATTAGAGATAGATGTTAGCACTAAATGGAAAAAAATGGATGAAGAAGGACGAAAAATCAACAAAAATAGAAACTAGAGACGAGATAGAAGGGTTGAAAAAGGAACCCGTTTAATGAGACACAAATACTAGAGCTATGAATGAACATAAAAAATTTTTTTCGAAGGAATAAATATTTTAAAAGGGATTAAAAAATCTTAAGCCTGTGTGGAAATAAATGTGGTTTCGAGATAGAGCAATGCATTTTAATAGGAAGATTGAATGGAACTACAAAGGCACCAAAGGGAAAGGCATGGATGGAATCTTTGTGTAAAACACATGAACTAGGTGAATATAGAGTGGTGAAAGTTCCCACCATCAACTACGGTATCCATACAATTACATAGATGCTTTTGACAAATATATGTTTTAGTTGTATCTGATATTTTTTCGTGATTGATAATTTATGCTAAAGCCTTGTATTCTCTCTAAAACACAATATCAATGAGATTCTATCTCCAACATGTTTTTATTATCTATTTTGATTCATTCATTTATGGGCCTCCTGATCTGCACTTGTACCCGTGATATATCCACTATCACTATTTTCTATCTTGTTCTTGTGCCCCCAAACGTGACTATGATCGCTACCTCAACTTACTGTTCAAAAAAACCTCCATGAATCGAGCATGCAGACTAGTAAATTAGTGCCTACACATGTCCTATTTTTATTTAAAGAGCTACTTTTCTACGCTTACAAAATAAAAAGGAAACCCTAATATATATTTCTCTAGTTTATTTAGTTTTTTCTAAATGCATTCAATGAAAGAAATTCTGAAAATTGAAAAAAAAGTGGAAATAGGAAATTTGAACATTTGAATTTCTCCTTCTTAAAGAAAAAGTGCAGGATTTTGATATTTCAAATATTAGCATTTAATGTGGGGGATTTCACATATTTTAATTTTAATGAAAGCGTCATTAATATTTGCATTTAATTCAAGGCATATGGTGGGATACGTGGAAATTAAATTGATTAATTTTACCTACTTTAGAAACAAGTGGGACAAAGACAAAAGTTTGTTTGTGATCACTCAGGAAAACCATAAATATTAATCTAAACATAATAGAAAACCATTTATAAAATAGAAGTGAACATTGGGAAACAAAAATACTAAATTTTAATAGAGCTATATATGCCTCGTTAATTATTAATTTTTATCTAGTGCGAATTCGGTATTTTATAAATATAATGCACATTAATTTGGGGGATAGCATGGGATTCGGGGAAATCAAATTTATTAATACTACCTACTTTAGAAAAAAAGTGGAACATAGACAAAAATTTCTTTGTGGACTCGCGGAAAAACGACAATTGTTAATTTCAGCATAATAAAAAACCATTTAGGAAATAGAAGTGAAAATTATGAAAAAAAAAAATATTAATTTTAAGAGAGCAATATACGCATCATTAATTATGAACTTTTATCTAGTGTGAATTCAGTATTTTATAAATATAATTTGCGTTAATTGAAGGAATAGCATGGGATATGAGGAAATCAACTTTATTAATACTATGTACTTTACAAATTACTTTATGACAACGTCAAAAGTTTCTTTATGAACTCGCAGAAAATGAAAAATATTAATTAAAGCATAATAAAAAACCATTTAGGAAATGGAAGTTAACATTAGGAAGAAAAAAATTAAGAGAGCGACAAATGCCTCATTTATTATTAAATTTTATAGAGCACAATTTCAATATTTTTAGCTATCGTCGCGTTAATTAAAAAAACATGCAATAAAATGCGGCATCTTGCAAGTTTGAAATATTTAATTAAATAATTATATAATTGACACCTTTATTAAGAATTTTTTAATTAGTGATATAATTAACAAGTATTGTTTACCTATAAAAATCCGCATTATTAAGTTGTAATTGTAATCCATTAAAATGTTGCCATGTGGCATGAAATTTCTAATATATCTCGTGATCATCGATATTTTGGAGTTATTAATGCTTTACTCTAGAAAAACTAAAACAACATTTTACGCTTCACACCGAATTTGAGAGTACCTGTAAATAGGAAAGAAATAATGATATTTTTGCAACATCGAATTCAAAATAATAAATACATACATTTTATAGGGGATCAGGGTATTCTCTTCAGCACATGTTAATGAACAAATTCGTGCATGTCATATGTTGTTCGTCTATTTGTTGAGCAGAATCCTAGTGGTCGCTAGCCTCTACAACTCTTAGGTTTCCTTTCCAGCAATGTAAATAAATATGTTTATAGTTTTTCGATTACTAATATTTTCATTAACTATAATCTTATTTTATTGACTATACATTCCTTCCACAACCAAGTATGGCACTACATACCATTAAAGTATTTCTCAACTTCTATATTACTCATAAGTTCTTTTGTGTCTAACACAAAATTTATATTGGTTCATATTAAGTAAAATAGTTAGTGACCATTAAGCTCCATTACTTGAACAAGATCAATCAAACACTTTGGGTGTGAATGAAAATTCTTAGCGGCCACTAAGCTTCAATAGTTACAAAAGGAATGATTATTTAGAAAATAGGCTAACTAGTTTCTTGATAACAATGATGCTTTATGAACAAATCATATTAATAGATATTAGCGGTCGTAAGGAATTCTCTATAATATATTATAATGGCATAAATGTGAGATATGGAAAAATTTTAATGTCGAAATCTATGGAGGTCTTTGCATAGTCGAGAATAAATATGATTACTAAAAATGTTTTCAAGGTGCTCATATAGCACCATAGGGAATGTTAAGCACACACCTTTACATATTTTATTTTTTAACACATCGGTGTGCATCGATGAAAATGATTATGGTATCCCGAATTCACCCCGGAGGTAATTCGGATAACCTATAGTTTCTTTAGGATTGAGAAATTATAATTTGTTCGAGGCCCAAAAATCAAATTTTGGGGGTCCTTTTAGCTCTTTTCTAACTTCCCTATCCAAGAAAAAAATTTCAAGGAGTTAGAAAAAATTGCAAAAAATCTAAAAAATGGCTTCTTTTAGTGTATTGTGGAAAATGTAGAAGTTTTCTTCCCGGGTAGTGTATTGTGGCTAAATAAAAAAAAAATTATTCCAAGCGGTCAGTAGGATAGTTGGGAATTTTGGATGTGCGGGACACAAAAGGAGAAATCTCTGTAGGCAAGTGGGATGTGGAAAAAGTTGAGGTCGAATGCCCCAATGGCCTAGTCAACGACATGATATCTTGGATAGGGAAGCCCGAATCAAGTGATGCAGAAAAAGGAGTCTCAAACCGTCGAGTATGCGTGGTACACGAGTTCCTGCAAATTCAAAATGTATGCAGTAAAGAGACTTGTGGGTGGTGTAGAGGAATTTTCAGAACAGCCAAGACACATGAACCTGTAATCACCGAAATTCTGCAATATAAAGGAAAAGTTGATGCCCAACCTTCGAACTTCAAACCATCATAACTTTTGACTCGAGTTCCATTTTTCACAAAATTTAACTTTTCATAATGGTCATGACGCGTCCTCTATGCCAAAAACACTATATTTCTTAAGTTTAATGAGGGTAGATATGGCAAAATAAAGGAAACACCTCCAGTTCTTATAAATTAAATGACTAGTCCCATCAAATGAAAAAATCCCTAAAGAAACCCAAAATGACTACGACACTAAGAATGCCATATATTTTTAAATTATCAGCAAAAACACACAAAATTAGTACTTGTTGGAATTGTGGTTCAAATCTGATGCAAAAAAATCAATAAATATAGAATTTTATGAAGGATTTATGGATTAATTTTTTAAAACATGGCCAAGTTCGTAACAATGTTTTATTTGGTAGTTGGGGTGCATTTAATGAAGCATGGGCATAATTTTCTTCTTGCTGCAAGTTATGGGATAGTATCATCATTTCAATTCATTTATGACATCTTGAAAGTGGTGGGAAGATAGATTTTGGGATTTTCATTTCTCTCTCTCTGTCTCCTCTTAGAATTCTATAAATTAGAGTGTTGCGCTCATTCTATCGAGAGATAGTTTTGAGTATAAAAATCTATCAATTTTTTTGGTTGTGAATCCAATGTACTAAACGCCCTTGTAGTGGACTCCTTACATGGAAATCCTAATTATTATTTTGTAAAAGATTGAGCTGTGCATATCAATGAAGCAATAAATACAAGTTTGTGGATGCCTCTTCCCCTATTGTGTTTGTTGGCATTCTTCTTGTCTCTTCAACCTCGCAGTAAATATATTGTGTCTATCTTATGCTCTTGGAGGGATTCATTATCATCGAGCATGTATGAAATGTTATTGTGAATGAATTTTCTAGACTAGGGAGAACTGTTATCACCCCTTGTAGTATGCATTTTTCTTCTATTTTAACACATTGGAAATCTATCCTCATTCCCTCCTTTTCTAGTGTATCACCACTTTAGTGTAGGATTTTTTTCATGCACTCTCTCTCCTTGGTCCCTTGGAAAGTTAGATTAGAAAAATTTAGTGTTTACTTTCATTAGAGTAGATTGTGGTAGATAGTTTAGGAGCAAGAACCAACTTTCTCTGGAGGTCTATCTCAAATAGCAAGTCCCACAACTTGGAGATAGTACCCAGGTTATCCAATCACACGGTGAGATCAATCACACACACTTATGCTAACCATAGGGTGTTGTGATTCGGAGATAAAAAATTAGTGACCACTAAGTTCCATTACTTGTCGGGAGGATTGGATTAGTGGCCACTAAACTGAATTGATTTTTGTTAATATAGAGATCAAACAATAGTTCGTATTAAATAAAATTCTTAGTGATCGCTAAGCTCAATTACCTTCGAGGAAGGAATTATTTTCTAGTATCTATGCTAAACAATATAATATTTCAAACATAGCACTCTAATAATAGATCATAATAATAGATATTATAGGGTGCTAAGAATTTTTTTTGAAATTTTTAGATGCAAAATATGTGAGATATAAAAATGGTTTCTTGTCAAAAGTTATTGAGTTATTTTGATAAATTAATTGATTAGCGGCCTCAAGGATAAACTATTTATTAATTCTTAAAATAGAGAATAAAAAAATTTTGTATAAAAGAAATGCTTTATGACCACTAAGCTCGAATACTTATAGAACATATCACTCTATGCTTATTGTTTATTGTTAAATGAGAAAAGGATAAATTTGTAGCCTCTAGGCTAAATTGTTTTCTAATTCATAAAATAGAAATAAAAAAAGTTTTTATTACAAAAATGCTTAGTAACCACTAAGCTATGATACTTACAGAACATAGCGCTTGGATAACATATCATATGAATAGATGAAATGGCATCATAAGGTATTTTTTATGTCATTTTGTATCAAATAAAATGTATAGTGATTGCTAAGATACATTACTTACTAATGAAGTGGCTTGGTGCTCACTAGGATCTACTATTTCTACTTTTAAAAAATATTGATTGAATAAATTTCATTTTTGTCTTTGTGACAAAGATAAGAGTTAGAGCATAATAATAAAAGTACATATTTGGAATGTTAAGATGTATCTTGATCATCTTGGCCCTACATATTTCCAGAAACAACCCGTTAAACAAAATAGTCCTAAAAGTTTTACTAAAAGATTAAGGCAAATATTAACATGGGTCTTGTTCAAAAATGATTGATCCGAGTCCATGAAGAGCAATGTAATTTTTACGTTTATCAATTATTCGTTGATGAAAAGTCTATGGGCCGCTATCCTATATATTGTCGATGAATATTTTTTAACCATGAAGAAAACAATCTCAACAGGTTTGAAGTCATCATTTGTAATTTTTTTATATTTTATGGAATATTGTTTGAGAAGGTTGACTAACGATTAGAATTTTTACAACCGATAAGTACCATTAGTTAGTGAAAGGGAAGGCTTTGCTATTTCTACGATCGACAATTTCTTGTAATTAACATAGCCACATAGTGTGGCAATGTTAGATCATCATAATAGATGTACATCAATTAAACCTAAAGACATGTTCTATCTATCTTAACCTTGCATATTTTCTTAAAATCATCCTTCAAAGAAAATATACCTAAAGGATCAACCACATACGCAAAGGTGAAGATGAACAAGATTTTGGCATAGTATTAAATGACAGACTTCTATTGCATTGATCAAATATTTCTAATATAGTATGCCCAATAGTGTGTTTGATAAAATAAACAAACTTTTGTACACCTAAAGCAAAAACAAAAATCTTGTTCTAATGTGTTAAATGTGTGTGTCAGACTCTCTCCAATCCTCAAAGCTAGTTTGGCAAGATAGCCGTGAAAAAAAAGGGTGACCTTCTTCTAGATGCTAATCACATAATTAATAACATGACTAATGACTAGAATTTTTATTGTATTTTACTTTTGGATTGATAGAAGTTGATAATGTTGATTGATGTAAGAGAAGTGTGGTTATGCATATATGTAGTAAATTTTGAGATGTTGTTTTGTAAATTTGTAAGGTGTTATTATAGAGAATGTTAAAGAGGGTATTGAGAAAATAATGTTAGTGGAAAGCATGTTGTGTATAATTTTTGTAGAAGGAATTGTCTTTAACCAACCCTGTCGATACAATATTGTATCGATCAATTTTTTTCAATATAGTGGTTCGTATTGCCCAACTATATGATTTGTATCATGAAACAAGATGAAGTATGGAATTTTTAGACTATTTTCATTAAATTTTAAGTAATGAGTTTTTTTGTTCAAGACCACACCGATATTTGTTATTTCAAAGGAAAGCAACATAAGGGAATTTTCTATCCTTAAGACTTGTCTGGCTCTTGATGACATGATCAAGATCTATACACTGTTGGTTAGTAATTCATAGTTGATGCTTAAATTTTTGTTTTTCTATCGTGTGATGTTTTGTAATTGGATGTACTCCTAGGATTTTTTTCTGCCTAGTTTGAACTCATGGCTTTGGGGCATGCTTCCATACCACCAAATTTTTGGTGAATATTCTTATATCATTTTACTTGTTAATAGAATATAATATGTTATTCATAAATAAAACACACCATCAATCGTAAATTAGTAAATTAAAATTATATGCCAAAATTATTGAGGTTACTTGAAGGACCAAATATAGAATTTTTATTTTTTAATGATTATTAATAGTTTGAAGATTAAATTATGCAGTATCATGATATTGATTATCGAGATTGTCCCCACTATAGATTACAGACTCTGATCCCACCAAATGTAAATTAATAAATGTATGAATCAATAAATTAAAGTGTTGGAACATTATTGGTCCATTGCTATTGAATTGAATAGTAATTAATTAATTATTGGAGGTGTATCTCATATTATTTCTAACACTGCCATCAAAAATCTTATGTGAATAATTTTTTTTTCTACTCTATCATTAATTACATATTGGACCTTAAATGTTATATATGGGGAGGCTACTAAAAAGGTAGATTTTATAGAAAATTGTGTGATAAGATTGCAAACAAATATGTTGATCACCCGGACTCATCACATTTAACAATAAAGGTCGATATTGAATCCCTAGAAAACTTGTATTAATTACAAGCATGAAATGTCATAGTCACTCCACATATTTACCGATCCTTTACTCATTATTTTCACACCTTTCATATTTATTTCACTAGCTTTCATTTCATCTGTCATGGCCTTTCCAATGTTTCCTTTCATGCAATTTTCCACGCCTATGACTAAAATGGCATTTATACTAAAATTTTGTGTCACTTTGTTGAAACCCATTTTTGAATCAAACAGAGAAAGACTTTATTGATATTCAGGAGTTATTAGAGATGATTATATTTCTTTAGCAGGACATCCGAGGTTAAATGTGGAAGATGCTTCAATGTTCATTTTTCTTTTTGTTATCATACACCTGAAGAAGGACTGGGATTTGAAGATGATAATTCACTAGATCAAGCAAGAGTATAGAGTTGGTATAGAAGTAGAAATAGAAAAAACCATGAGTTTTTCATTGCCATTTCTATCTCGAGGATCATTATAAAAAAAAGGTTTTTGGACGTAGCCAATTTTTTGAGAGTTGTCACAAATGCTTTGACATCCTAATGTGATTTGTGTCTGCGGTGTGTTCGGATGAGGCAAGACACGAAGGGTGGGAAATAGGTCGCTCACATTTCCTAACCTAGATGATATGTTTAATCTACTACAAGAGAAAATGACATGTTGGGATCTTCTTCACCGGGAAGGTCACGAGGCATAGAATTGGTTAAAGAGTCGTGATGCTTCTAGAAAAGAGCATCTTTTTAAAAATTACTGCGGAAACTATTTTCAGACTTGTTAAGGTGGATGCTTTGGCTATGGAAGTTTCATCTAATTCAAATAAATAAGTGATTCTAAAATCCTTCAGGATGTAACTTTATTTTGGTTGTTATATATCCTTGTCAATTGCATTGTTACCAAATCATCTTGTCTATCTTATTGGTCTAGGTTTTGTTTCGTATTCCCAATCACTTGTGTTTATGACATAGGCCCTTAAGTGTTTTTTCATGAAAGTATTGCTGAATCATTTGGATTTTTAAATTGATCCTCTCATTTTATTTTTAATGTATAGTTAAATGAACCCTTCAACCCTCCATTAGTTATAAAAAATAATAAATCATTAATAAATTTTTTTTTACATGTTGCACTATGCAATTTCAACAATTAATCGCTATTAAATTTGGTTTTTTTGAAGATGTCAATTCATTTCTAGAAGTGAATACTAGTGGTTATTAGCATCAATATATTATAGAATATCTTTCTGTCAATGTAAAAACAATCAGTACAACTTTAGGATAGATGAGCTAATAGTGGATTGATGGCTATCTTCCCATCAATTTAAACAATAAAATTTTAGTTACACTACATCATTGTGGAAACCTTGAGGTCTTCCCTTTCAAAATATATGAAGCTATTTGAGAAAGGAATATATTTACTTATATTTCAATAATAATAGAAGATATTGTAAATGGTTCTATTTATTTTGCAGAAACATCTCCTAAAACAATTTTTTTTGGGAAATTCTTGTCATTAAATTTGTTCATGTTTCCTCCATACAGTTGTAGATATAAACACAATTTTTCTCTACATACCAATTCAGTTTTGTTTCTTATGGTTTTTGGATATCACCAATTAACCGATGTAAGAAATAGTAGTTTCCTTTTAAATAGCGCAGGTTCCACAGACATTCTTCTATTGTTATCGAAAATTTTGCATACTTGGATATGTATGATGGTGTCTAACAAAATTGTGGCCCAATGCAATGAGAAACATCCATCTCAAAACTGGAAATCATTTTCATATGTTAGGGTTTAGTAGTAATATTAGGCATAATTATAACTTTGTACCACTAAAATCATCCAAAGGTATTTACAAAAGGCTTTGTAAACAACATGGAACAAGGTGTTAAAAATAACATGGCAAGACATGATTTCGTATTGTATAGATTATCGGATGACAAATCAAAAAGTAATATAATATTACTATTTCTTTATTGACACATCTATTTGTTGCATTTAGGTTCTCTAAGATTGTTCAAACTACACATGAACATGGCTCTTTACATATACAAAGACATTATGAAAATTAAAAAAATCTTAAATATAAATATGTAATTGGCTACGGTGCTTTATAATAAATCTTTATAAATGTGATATAAAGAATTCTAAGCCAATTGTTATAAAGAGAATATAGAGTCTCTACCAACTAATCTTGCTCGCATTTGAAATTTATGTGAAAATAGTTGGAAGCATCAAGCATCGAAATCTTGAGAGTCCGAATGCATGTTTTCTTTCTCATCCTAGAAACCTCATGTTCTATGATTACATGGTAAACATAAGTCTCGTGAGAAATCCTACATGGTGAGTAAAATTATTATTTCATGAAGAAAAATTAATCTATACATTGTAGATTCAATTTTTGAAATAGTAGTGTCCAATCAACCTCTAACCTTCATAGTAAAATGGATATTTGGAAAATATAACAAGTGTATTATTAATTGTTATTTTGAGATAGGATCATAAAATAAGATTAAGCTAGACCTGGAACAATCGGCTAAAGATTTCTCATGGTGCTAAAGAAGGATATCTATATCTTCATTCTCACTGTAACCCACACATTTTTATAGGGATGTAAAGAGTTCTAACAATATTTTGGAATATAATTTTGATGCAAATTTATCAGACTTTGGCATTTCAAATTGCATTTCCTCGGCCAAACACCATACCTCTACCTATGTTATAGGCACCATTTTTACATTGACCAAAAATATGCAAGAACTTCAAGGATGAATAATAAATATGTAGTACAATCTTCTATTATTGCTTGCTCATAAATACTAGTCTCTACTTTCATAGCACATGCGCATTGTTACTTTACTCAACACTACTTGTATCCAAACCGGCAACCTCATTCTAAAGGAAACAAATGTATTCATGTTTTGTACAAATAAAATTTTCCACAAAATGTGACAACTCCACATATAAGATCTCTGTTGTATATGTATCAATTTTTAACAAATTTAAAATGTATAGATAGAACCATGCAATGTATAGATGATGAAAGATCGGTTTTGTTATTTCTTGACTCGGAAAAAATATAATTGTGGCACAATGAGTTTTTTTATTTATGTAAACTATAAAATAATGGTTCAATGTATCTTTGAGGGCGTAAGACAACATTTCTCACAAACATTTTCTTGCATTGTGTTAAGGATTATTTCACTTTCTTGCTCAATGAAGTGACTCATTATTTATACTATGAATGGAACAATTTAAAAGTATAAATTCTACTATCTTCGGAGTAATAGAATTTATGAAATACATAAAATCCAAAATTTACTTTTTGATTTTAATTATTACTCGTAGATATAGTTTATAATAATACACACTAGTGAACTTGTACAATCTAAAAAAACAATACTAGCATTGTAACAAGGTATATTTCTCGGGTGGGAATGTAATTTTATTGTGAGTTCCACCAGAAGTTAAAATAACACCACTAGCATCTACTACCCATATCAAATTTAAGGATATGTGTATACTAAACATTGAAAGTATGTGCTAAGAATGTGTGCCTTGCACTTTCAAAGCTTGATATTCACATTATGTAAGTGAAAGTGCGAGGCTTCACACTTTCAAGGTGCAAATCTCAAACTTTAAAAGTACAAGGATCGCACTTTCAAAGGGCAAGGCTCACACTTTCATAGGGTGAGGCTCACACTTTCAGAGTGTGAGGATCACACTTTCAGAGTGATAGGCTCATATTCTTCAAAGTGTAGGGATATCACTTCAAAAGTGCGAGGCTCATATTGTTAATAGTGTGGGGATCTCAAAATTTCAAAAGGATGGGGCTCGCACTACGAAACTTTGAGGCTCTCGAACTTTATAAGTGTGAACCTCACACTTTAAGAGTGCAAGAATGGTACTTAAATACAACGGGATCATGACTTATAATATTTATTGGAATTTAACCTTACCTCAATCCTTTTCACTTTAATTTAGTACAACATTCTCATGACTTATAAGATTCAGCGAACACGCACAAAACATCTAGGGTCATGGCTTATAATAGTTAGTGACCACTCATCTTAATAAAATGGGCTCAACAAATAATAGTTCCCATTCACTCATGACTTAAAACTAGCTTTTGCAAGAAGTTATTTTTTATTTTTTTATTTTTATTAAAGTCCAACAAGCTCATGTCTTATAATAGTTTGCAATTGCTAGCATTACATACTTTCAACATTTAAAATATAAAAAATGGTGAAATTGGAATCCACTAATAGCCAAATTGCACTCGAATAATAGTGATATTGGAATCCAATAATAGCGATATTCAGATTCAATAATAGATAAATTGGAACTAGAATAATTCCAATAATGGCAATATTGGAATCCAATATTGTTACTATTGGATTCCAATAATAGTAATAATGGAATCCAATATAGACAAAAATGGAATCCAATATATACAAAAACGGATATGGATTTCTTCCGATACTTGAAATAATAGAGTCTTTGTTCACTGGAATATGTCCCAATTTAGTGAAATAAGAATTTATAGAAATGGTATTTTAATGATTGTCTTTATTACATGTTGAAATGCACTACAAAATAGGGGACCATACGGTGAATGTAAGAGCATAGATTCAAGTGGCTTAATAACAAGTTTGTAAACTCCTCCACCGAAGGATATTCCATAAAAGAAGAGTGAGTCAAAGCATGGATAAGGTAATGTCATGTTTCTCTTAAGAAACTCAAATGATATATTTGTGTTTGAGGGTTTGATTTCATACCCTAGTGTATTATAGTACTTGTTCAATGATAAAAATCATAGTAAATGAGTTTGGAATTGTTCAATGCTAATCTAGACATGCTGAAGATGGATAATTATCCATTGAGACAAAATTTTAGGAGTTGGGAGGAAATAGAAAAAAATTTTAAGAGCTTGCTCAAAATTATAGGTATAATCACAAAGTATGTAGTCTAGTCACACACAGTAATAAGTCATGTTTTATGAATTAGAGGTATCCACTTATTCCAATGCTAAAATAATATATTTATTAATGTTAAGAGGAACAATGTTTTTTAGATTTTAAGTCTTGAAACGATCTTATATCAAAGATATAGCTAATTTTTGGTCACTCATGTTGGACTGTGAGAAACAATGGAAAGCATGCTACGGCATAGTTTATGATGCCTCAAATCACCTCATTTTCTTATAAAACTTTGTAATAATTACAATGAGGGAATGATATTATTCTTTCAAAAGTAATTCTTGCATTCCATTAGGCAGATTACATGATAAATGTGACACTCCATAGAGGAAAGCTGGAAATCACCATGAAAGGTCTAATTTGTAGGGGTATTTTATAAAGGAAGTGCTAGAATCCTTGAGACTTAAACAATATAGCTCTTGACCTAGTCAAGATTTGAAACTTGGGGAGCATATTAAATGAGTTTAAGGTGATATAATGATGCTATCATAGTTTTCTGGGAACCATTGAAATTCAAAGTGCATATTGATTCCAACAACATGATCTTAAGGGCTAGAAAGGGCAGTTTTGTAAACATGGTAAAAGAGAGTGTTTTGGGAGTTTCAAATGAGGTTATAAAAATAAAATAACATAGTTAAGCATGTTATTTTATGGTTAAAGATTCAACAGACCTCAGAATACATCGAAGCTCAAGCATGTATGTTTGCATCATAGACTAAGCAAGCAGTGACAAATACAAGGAAAAAAAGTCATAAAGAGAGATAAAAATCATGTCATTTGAATAGTTGATAAACCATTACATAATTATAGAGACATTATAGGAGGTGTAAAGGTAAGTGAAGGCTTAAAATTTCAAGGTAAGTCTCTCAAGAGCCTAGAAATTTATTATTTGCATTCAAGAACTAGAGGTATAACTGTGAAGGGCATTCTGTGTTAAGACTCGAGCATGAAATGTTTCCTTATCTATGGGTCAAAGAGAAGATGAAATTTATATTTTGGAAAGAAAAAAAAGTAAATTGGACATATTTACATTCTTAAGAAAATTTAGTTCATGAACAAGAACTTCACTTGTTAAGTTTGAAATAATGATGAATTTCTTTCTCGGAATGACCGAGATGTCCATGACAAAATAAGATGAGCTAGGAGGCATCAAGTGATGATCACAATATAAAATCAACATAATTAAATGAGAGTTTCTATAAAGCTTAAAACCAAAATCCAATGTGATAGGTAGCCCGGATATGTGAAACCCTAATTACATTGAATGAAACCTTATCCTTGTGTGTATCTATAAATAAGTGGGTTTAATAAAACACGATATCAAATATAGGGTATATTTTAATTTAGATATTAATTAAATTTGATACGTATAATTTAAAAATAACAATATGATAAATAAAACAGTTCAAAATTATGTAAGGATATTCGATTATATAATACACAAAAGATATTAAAGTTAAAGTATAATCAGTGGTTAGGGATTAAAAGGAAGTCTTAGTTTTTTAAGCTTAATCGATGTTACAGTGAGATGAAATTAGGTGAGGGAGCTATGTAAAATCTCTTTAATCTATCTAGAAAACTTGTAGATTTGAGATTGAGTAGAATATATTCTTTTTTGGTAGGGGATAGGATCATGGGTGAACTTATTTAGGGGTCGATGGATGTGTTCTCTAGAATTTGACTTGCAATAAAACACAAGAATCTTCTTCACATGAAGCTTGAGACTTGGTATATGTACTTAGATATTTTTAATGGAGTTTTTGTACATTTATGTATTTTCCTTTTTTTAAACTATAGATGGGTAAGGAAAGTTTGAGTTAGATTGAGCTCACCACACCCTCAATGGTGTGATGATATTTGTACCATGTATCGTTACTTTGAATATGGATCAAGACACACATAGTTATACCAATATTGTGATGATGTGGAGGTTAAAGAAAGTAAACAAGATGGAGCCCTTGATTTAGCCTATAATATTTGGTAATTGATGCTCAAATTGAGAATAGTTTATAAATGTGTCATCTAGGGCACACATAAAGATGCATTTAGATCTAAATGTATTTTTGTATGGCATTATATAAGAGATACATGCTTTAATATTTTCTAAAACATATTATTTAAGTGTGTCTTTGATATTTGATCCCTCGATACCCCTAATAAATAAGGTTGAATATGTTTATATGGTTGACTTGTTCGAATGAATCCATTTTTAAATAACCCTAAGCCAACCTAAGTACACAATACATTTAAAAAGATGACTATTGTACTTGTAGAAGGGATACATTCATCATCTATAGGATATATTCATCGTTCAAACCTACCATGGGCTCATAAACATGCCTAGGATAATGGTGGAATCATATATAAGCTAGGATATAGATTCTAGATAATTTGAGGATGTATTTTTTGAATGTGTAATGATTCTTAATGTATGTTAAGGTCAAGAAGTAATTATGACCTGATGGACACATGTTACTGCATATAATGAGAAGCTTTTAGTTAGCCAATAAATATGTAAGTTGGATAAAGTACTTCCACGATGCAAAGTTATATTTCCAAGTTCATGAAACCAAATTTTGTCTACAACATGTTATGGTATTCAATTTTTGATATATCAATTTTTTTTGTTTTGAAGATTATTGATTTTTATAGTTTTCGATTTAGGACTTTATAAGTTATAGGTTTTGGGGTTTCAATATTTTTTGGGGTTTTTGAGGTTTTTTTTTTTCCAATGTTTTTAGATTTGGAGACTTCAATTTTAGGGTTTTTAGTTTTAGATTTAATATTTTCAAGAATTTTATAATAATCCACATTTTTTATTGTAAGGATTTTTTTATTTAGAATTTTTTGAGTTTGATATTTACAGGACTTATGTTATAGGGTTTTTAAGTTTTAATTTTTTATTTCAACATGCTTTTAAGATGCATCTTTCAATTTTTGGGTGTACAATTATTCTATCTTTGCATGTTTTGCATATATCTAGGTTTAGGGATATTATAATTCTCATTCTCAATTCCATATTTCATTTTTTTAGTTTCATGTGTTATGTTTCTTGTGAAATTTGTGTTTTTAAGGTTTCCTCATTAACCTAATTTCAAAATTTTAAGCTTTTTTAGGAATAAATATTTCATTGTTTGGGTTTTGGTCTCCTGGTTTTTAGTTTCAAGAGCATGCTATACTAGTGGTTACTTAGAGGGGAGAAAGTTTATGCCATGTGGTGTAGTGGTCTGTTTGTTTGGTTTGATACAGTGTAGAATATTCTCTCTCACCCAATTTGTGTTATTATCGTTAACTATTAATGAATTGTTGGACCTTATATATTTTTTTGAGTCGAGAGGCATATATAGGGAGGGGAATAAGTTAGCGCTTTATAGGCATGTATAGGGAAATTAGTCAAGAGCCCTCTATTGTGTATTAGTTAATGGGATTAGCACTAATTTGGGGCCATTCAATTGATGATGGGTATGGTTTTGGCATGGGAAGTGTGGATGCCCTAATTTGGGAAACGTCTCAGATCGACGGGGAGGCTTACAACAAACGAGGTTCTGAGGGTTGGGTCTAATGGTGTGGGTTCGGACTCATATGGTTCAATTTGTGGGGGTATTTGCAAATTGGGTTGCTCAAGTATGTGGGGTAGACTGTTGAAGATGTTAGTTACAGGTATTGGAAAACTTGAAAGGGTGGCTTCATCTATGATGATGTCATTGTAGTATGGGTTGTGTTGGATTTTGTAGTAAAGTGCATTTTGGATATGGCTTATGCTAACAAAAAACTCATAATATTTTCCTTCCATGCCTAATATTTTGAGGATGAAAACGTCTTGGGTTTCGAGGTGGCGGGGTAAGAAGCATAGTATAGATGTAATGTCTTGGGGGAAACTAATGGTGTGGCTGGTGTACATGTATTGGCCTCCACGAACATGGGTGGCTTGTAATAGCAGGGATACTCTAGCAATCAGCATTTCCTCTACTTGGGTTAAATTTTCTAGCTTTATGGGTGGGGGCCGTGGTCCATTTAATCCACAAGGAAAACAATGGCCTTTTTTTTGTAAGAACACCTATGATAACTAATTCCATCTTGGGTGAGGCTTCATTACATTCTGGGTAGTGTTCCTTAAAAACAAAACAAGCCTCATTAGGAAGGAGGGATTCTAAGCGGGATCGAAATGTGTGTTGAATGATGTTAAAAGGTGGTAGAGTGGGGTTTTCGTATAAGGGGGCAAGATGGGGTAAGGGAATAAATTTGGGTTGTTGTTTGTTATGATGGGTTGTGTTGAGGGCATATTTGTGAACAACATAAGTTTGGTGGCGCTTTGCATTTATAGCTTCTTTATTTTGGTTGTAGTGCAAGTGGCGCTTAGCATTATTCATGATCGATATGCTAAGGTAGTACCTACAAGGGAAAAACATGGATGTTAGATCCTACAAGGTATTTTACATTTTTTTGTAATTACAATTCTAACAATAATAGCTAACACAATTTTTTATTTTGGTGTAGGTTTGTAAAAAAAATACAAAATAGGAAAGAGGAGAAAACTTATAAACCTTACCCCTACAATTAGGTGTTAGATGATATTTTACACACTTCCCTTCATAAAGGGTGCTAATTACAATAATGCTAAGTAGAGATACACACACACATACATGTATACATTACATTCTCAATCGTAGAACTTATGTAGTCAGGAAATTTAATCTCTTGAAGTTCATATATTCCAAACCTTTGGTATTTGGGGTCAAAACCATTAATATTTATAGTGTAGCTTAAGGCATAATAAGCATTCCCTGAACTATCTTATCTATATGCCTATCTCTCTATCTATGGGGGGGCCGCCATCTATATATAGAGGGGAGAGGCACTCGACTGACGCCCCTATATAGATCTGCCCCGGCCAGCGGCCGGGGCACCCTAGAGTTCCCCTCTATAGAGAAGGGGGGCCCCTCTATCTATCTCTCTCTATATCTCTATCTCTCTATCTTTCTATCTATCTCTCTCTCTATCTATCTCTTTCCATCTTGAGAGTCCGGTGCCTATATAGAGAGGGGCCCCAGATAGTTCAGATAGGGCCAATACAATATAGATTCAAACTCTCCGGTCAGTTGCCCTATAGAGATATATGGCCATCAGTGCTCCATCAGTTGGAAGATATGATCTATATGGGAGATCGCTCCGGAAGATCAGTTGCTAGCTCATAGAGATAGATGGCGACCCCTATCTAGTCTAGATATGGGGGACACAAAGGGGGAAATAAAATATTTTGAACTTAATAATAAAATATTATGAACTTGATGTTAAAGGGAAAATATAAAAGGGTGAAAGCACTTAGAAAAGTTTATTTATTATAAGGAAAAGGAAATTGATAATGTTTATTCACCCTATGGAGAAAATGTGAACTCCCTAGTAGATGGAATCAAGTGGAAAAAAATTACGTGAAGGAGGTCAAACCTAATTGGATATCAAGGGTGGCTATTTGGGCCATAATGTCTATAAAATAAAGTCAACTTGCTTGAGGAGTGCTAATTTGTAGTGGTTGAATAAATATGTAGGTTGGATGCCTTTATGTATGTGTATATGTTCTTGATAAGGTGTTTTGTTAGATGGATGGTTATAGTTTATGACATACAAATATTTTTGTTTTAATTTTTTTGTGAGATGTAAGCAATTTTTCATGTGCTTATGGTAAGTACGATGAAAGAATGGTTTTACGAATTCTGGTTTTTTTGTAACAAGTGAAGGTTGCAATACATTGGACATATGTTAATGATTTGAATTTTTATGGTATTTGTTTGCAATTTTGTGTAATTTGAAAATGTAATTGGTGTTTGTTTTTTAAATCATATACATAGTTATTTGTATGAATGTATTGGAACAAACAATAATCAAATGTTTCTTAAATGACATGTAAAACAGAAGGTGTTGTCTTGTACAAAAAAACTTGTCTTCATAGATATGGACATCATATTACAATCGAGTGTAGTGTTTTTAAACAGATGTAGCTATACGTAATATTTACAATTGTTGTTTTTTTCAATTCTATGCCTTCCAAAAATGCAGCTATCAACTCAACTGCATGGTCTACGTCTTATTTAGAAGAGTCATGTTGTGTACTATACAAGAGATTTGTTCCTTGCCCTTATAGGTAGATGGAGACACAAAGAAAATGAACCTGTATGTATGAAACAATACCTGTTTAATAATGTTCCATAAGTCATCTGTACTCCTTGTTTGCTCTTTAAGAGCATTAGCAGATACACCAAGTAGTGGTAATGCCACATCATCAAAAGTCGTCCCCATATAGTCCCAGTTTGGTCTTCCACCATCATGTGAAGTGCATATTTATAATCACATGTAGTTGTGGGAAAGTTGCATTTAGTGCAATGCCATGTAGAGTCTAGACCTGAATTTAGTTTTTTCCGACATTGTTTGTTATTAACAATCCGTGAACAAGCAGGATAACAATAGTTTTCCATGTTGAGGTGTATAATACTTGCAATGGTGACAATCTGTTGGTTAGCATTGGGGGTGCTACAAGCATGAATATCAGCAATTTTCTTCTCCATAGGTGCTTGTGTAGTGAGTGGAGTTGCGCTAGTAGATGCTTCTATTGTGGTTAACCAAATTTGTAGTGATTCTATTTCTGTGCATCGCTAGTGTTAGAAACAGCTTGGAAGAAGGCACTGACGTTAGTGTTCTCCCTCTAAACTCTGCAGCTTTAGCTTTTTGAACAGCTACTACTGGCATTTCAATTGTGCATTGACCATGTTTTGGTTGTAAAAAAATTTCACCTCGTCAAAAGCACTTCCCATAGACTCATGGTTATGTAATATCCAAAGTGTGATCCTTTATAGTGATTGTGGATCGTTGTGTGCTACTTCCATCTGTTCGGGTGGTTATAGAAATATCAGAGTAAGAAGTCACTGTGCCTATAACATCCACTGTGGTTCTGGGGGAATTTTTGGATTGCACTGATTGGTGTAAAGTGAAAAGTAGTTTTCGGTATTAATGTAATAGGTTCTGTACATATCTCTAAAATAGAATCCATTCCTAATATGATTTCCCATGGGCTTATGGAATCACTGTAGCCTACCTTCACATATTTGAGAGTCCCCTTTGAAATTATGTAAATTGTGCCTTCCTATATTTTTGCATGGTAAAAATTTGCAGCTTTTCCAAAGCATGTAATGTTTATGTCATCATGAAGAGTTTCAATTACATTGCAATTGATAATTTGTCCTTCTCCTTTTGCATTGTTGTACTTGTGTATTGTTCCATTTCAAATAATCTTGCTTCCAAAGTATCCATGCCACATGATATGGATGTAGTTTGTTAATAGTTGTTGGCATGCCAAGTGCTTTTCCTGGAGTGGTATTTTCCATTTTAGATAGGGGCTAGCACCTTTAGATTAACACTACCAAAAGTGTGTAAACGATGAGAAATTTATTAAGCTGTGAAAAGTTTAACGAGAATGTACAAAATATTTTAAATGACAATAGCTTCTTAAAATGAGAGTAATTATGTGGGGGCTATATAATAATGAGTGCTAATTGGGCTTCTTATCAATCAAAAATAGTCTTTTTGTTTGAGAAATCTGGTTATTATGATCGCCACCTGTTACCTACGTCAAATAATTAGGGTTGTTGTATTGGGAAGTGCTTCAAAAGTGTGGTTACCTATTCTGTTTGTAACACGTACGCTAACTCTCTTTTGGACATATACAATTAAGGAAATAAATATAGCTATATAGGCACGACTAATCTGAAATTCAAGTCCTATAATATGTACTTGTCTTTAACACACAGGGCCACTTTGTCAAACAATTGACTTGCCTTGTGTATGCTTACACAATTTCCATACATGGACCTACTATTTCTAGAATTCTAGGCTACATGTCGAGTTAGTTGATGGGAAAACACGATCCAATCAGTAGGTGTCTAAAAGTCGGTCCCTTATTTTCCCTTACGTAGCCTTGGCACGGTGTGTTTTGTTATAGGGTCAGCCTATGTTTCCAAATTGGTTCAAATGAAATATGAATATATTCCTGATTTTGTTTGCAACTAAAGTGGTTAGGGAACTCACCAAAATCACAAAAATTAAGTATCACATGGAAATAATTTCAACCTGAGGGATCATTGTTGTGAATTAGAATTCCCAATTATCACCATTCTACCACAGAAGAGACTACGTGTAGGATAAAACATATATGTTATTATACCTATATAAGAGCATACTGACAATCCTCATATCCCCCCAGAATCTTCAGAGGTTACAAAACCATTATTTGTCATCGTGTAACCTATGTTGACATTAAAAATTCATAAGCCCTTCAACCTTCGTATTCCTTTTTCTAAAGCTTACTTAGTTATGGACCTAAGAAGAGATATTACTGAGATGACGCAACCACTGTCTCTGTGAACCACACAACCTCTATTGACTATACCATTAACAAACACTTCAACCTCCCTATTCCATTAACAAACACTTCAGCCTCTATTGAGATTACCCAGTTGCTTCTATGGATCACACAACCTCTGTTAACTATACCATTAAAAATCACTTCAAACTTCCTATTCCTTTGCTAAACCTTGGTCAGCTACATCCAAAACCTATGCCACATAAATATCTATGCATAAATAACTAAGATTACCCAACAACTACCTCAATAGACCCCATCATATCATTCAACAATGCTTGCTTTAACCACTAAACTCGATTCATTGTAAAAGCCTTGGGAATTTTTAAGAAAATGTGAGTGGTAGTTGTAAAATCTTTTTGACCCTATACCTTCACTAAATCTTGTTCAGCTACATCCGGAGGGTGAAGCCTTTGATCTCTGTCCATAATTTTTTTGAACCGATTCAAGAAGGTTCCCTGGAGAAAAGGAAACATCTGGTGTCGAATCTTCTTTTAGTTGGCTTGTTAAGCCTATCCATTCATGATTTTTTCCAACTACACATAATTTGCATTTTCTTATGCACCATGTTGTATTGTAGCCAGAGATTTAGACAGGTCCATACTTTAATCCTTATCATCAGCCTGTGTATTTTCAAGGACATGAATATCCTAGAATCAGTTTTGAAACCAGGACCACAACTGAACTATGGTACTCTTGCTAGAACACGGTTCTTAAAATGAAATAGATAAATTTATTGCATTCTGTGCTATGTGATTTTTTCTCAGCTTGATAAGCAAGGTCAAATATCTAGAATGCCTCATGTTTCTAGTCCAACATTTTTCCTTCCTTGACTAAGAACATGAAAAATGCTGAAATTTTTAATTCAGAAATCCTCTTGCACTGACACAATTTGATTAGTGCTGCATTATCATCAAGGCATTTTTGTGGTCACGCTCCTTTTTTTTTGTAATTTGAGATACTTCCAAAGAATCAAGTATGATTTTATGTTTGCATCATTTTCCTATTCTAGTTTTGGAAGAAAACTTGTGGAATTTTGTATCTTCAAGGTTGGTGTGATTTTTTATTTTGATGGCTAAATTTTGTTAACATGTGTTGTTAAGGTAAGTCGACCTATTAAGCAGAGGCCACAAAAAAAAAAAAAAATCAGAAAAGAGAGAAATGCTTTGAAGCATTTTGTCAAACAATTGACCTAACAATGCCAACCATGAAAGCAGAGCAGAAAGAAACAATGTCAAGAAAGGAAAACAAATGTTGGGTAAACAAAAGAAAACCCAAACCGGAACTTGGCATCCACAGATAGCTGCAAGGAGGTGCACATTCCTTTTATGAGGATTGGGAGACAAGTGGTTGAACTATGACAGCCACGTCAAATTTATCACCTAATTTATCACTACAGATCTGACACGATGTGATAAAAGGAATTGAAACGTGGATTTTTAAAGGAATTTGAAATAAAAATGATGCCTAATTTATCACTACAATCGAAATACAATTTCCAGCCTCACATGATGATGGCAAAGGAATAATTTTACTTTTTATGTTTACTCAGTAAATGTTCTAAATCTATAAAATATCCTGCTACCTTCATCTCCAAAGACATTTTCTGCAACTCTACATAGGTCTCCTGTGCATGTGGGTGTGATCTCTCACCTACACAAAAACCATGCACCATTTTATGACGTTTTATCTTCCCTTCATTAGTCTCCTATCATTTTAACCTCACCCCACATGCACACATCTGCATAGAGCAGAGCAACAGGGGGACCATGCATTTTGTGTTCTTTGGAAAACTAACCTCTAGTCGCTTATCTCTAGGCACCACAAGACTTGCAAATAGGAACCAAAGCAAGATAAAAACAGAACCCAAACATTTGGACAAACAGCTTGTGACGGTGAGTTAAGTATTTCATTCTAGATCCATACTAACTAAACCAACATTAAACAATCAACATAAAGAGGGGAAAATAAACCTGTGCCTATAGGGATGTTGTGCACAAAGATTCCAAGTAGGGACGACATAAGCAAATCAACACAACGCAGGGGCAATAGAAGTAAATCAACAGGAGCCAAAAACAAAGAACCCTAGTTACAAAAATAAACAAACCACAAATAACTAACAACGGAATAGTCGTGGCAAAAAGGGGGCAAATATGGCTCTACCTACGAGAGCAAAAAACACCACTCTCATAGACCACGACACACACCTTCGCAAAGACAGGATGTGAAGGGAGGCCGGGAAGTAGGAGCCTTAATGAGAAGCACCTCAACCTCCTTTCAGATCGTCACAAACAAACCACAAATAACCAACAATGGAATAGTCATGGAAGAAAGGGGCAGATATGGTGCCACCTGTAGTAGCGCAGAAAAAACCCCGCTCTCATGTACCATGACACATGCCTCTCGCAAAGACAAGTAGGTGAAGCCGGAGGTCGGGGGGAAGTAGGAGCTCGAATGACAAGCACCTACACCTCCTCCGCATCGTTGTTGGAGATCAAGTGTAGCATAGCCACTCCTCCAAGCCGTAATTAATGAATTTGTTATATTTATAGGGTTTCCACATTCATCATTTTAACCTTTGTAATTTTTTTGAGGTATTTGGTTTTAAGATTCAAGTTTAGAGGTTCATGGATGTATATGTTTTCATGCCGAAAGATTTCTTGTTTTCGGTTTCAATTTTTTTGGATTTACAACATGTTATCGTGGTTTTCAATTTTGGAGTGTTGAGTTATCGTGTCTCAAGATGATTTGTATCAATTTATTTTTCATGCTTTCATTGTTTCTTCATTGGGGTATTTCAAGTTTTTGTATTTCTAGGTGAAGGGTTTCAAATTTTATATTAATTAGAATCATTCAATTAATTTTTTTGGGATTTAGAGTTTCCTATTTCATTTATTTTAGATTTTCTAGTTCCACATTTTTGGTTTTTCATTCTATGTTTTTTGTATACACAATTTTTGGGTTTAAATTTTTTTTGGTTTCTAGTTTCAAATTTAAGCTTTCATGTTTTGGACCTAATAGTAATGGCTGATATAAATGAACTTTTTCACTATTTTAGGATTTTTGTGTTTGGGTTTTTCAAATTTTGGGATTTGGTGTTTCTAGGATTTAGATTTACAGTATAGAATATTTTTAGGTTTCGCATATTTGAGTTTCATGTTTCATGTTTTTGGGATTTTGTGTTTTTAGGGTTTTGAAATTTGAAGCTTTCAAGTTCCATATTTTGAAGCTTCTTGGGTTTTAAGACATTGTGTGTGTGTACTTTCCATATTTTCAAGAATTATTGGTTTGGCATTTTGTGTTTTGATTTTATTGTGCTTCATGTTTTGGGTTTTTTGAGTTATGGGTTTGGAATTTCAATGTTTTGAGTTTTTAGTTTCGAACTTTTTTATTCAAGTTTTGGAATTTTGACATTTTGGTTTCTTGGTTCGGGTTTGAAGTTTTGTGTTTTTAGGTTTAAGATTTTTGGGATTAGGGTTCTCAAGTTTCAAGTTTCAACATTTTTGGGTTTTTAATTTTAGTTCTCATGAATTGAATATAATAGGAACATTTTTATATCAATCTTCATTTTGTGTTTTCATGCTTTACAATTTTGAGAATTGTGATCATGGACCTAATGATGTGTATTTTATTTTCATCTATGAATCCACCAAAGGATTTTTAGGTTTAGGATTTTGAACATGACAAATACATTTTATATCAAAATATCTTTTATTTTTAAAAAATATAGCTTTAAAATTTCAAGATTTTTAAATTATGTTTTAAGATTTTGAAGCTTTTATATCAATATTTTTATTTTTGTGTTTTCAAAGTTTTGAGGATGAAAATTTGTAAGCAATTCAAGCTTCAAGATTCAATTTTTAAATTTTGAGTTATTAATATCCCAACTTTTAAAGTTCATTCCTTTCAATTTTTATTATTTTCAACCAAGGTATATATATATATATATATATATATATATATATATATATATATATAACTTTTTTGGTGAGGTATGGATTTAATCCAGTCCCCTTTAGCTTAAATGTCACATTTGAGGGGTATTAATTCTGCCAAAATTATTCGCGGCATGATTCTCGGCCTCGTCCGTTTGTTTATATGAATATCTCATGGGAGTGAAACCTTGGTGGATGACTAAACAACACCTTTACGCTATCATCCACACCACTGCTCCATAACCCATTCCATAATATCCAAACTTTTAAAATTCAGTGTTTTTAATTTTTATTATTTTCCACCAAGGTATTATATATTAATATGAAATTATATTGTCTTATAGTTTGACGACTTTTGGTGATGCATGACAACTCGCATATTGGAGATCATCAATAATCATATTCCACAACGGAAAAATACTACCCCATTAAAAACGCACAAAGGACAGGTGTCGATTCCCGGTAACAAAATAAAGTTCATAACGTGAACTATTTTGTTCGTGCTCGCCGACAGAAAAACCAAAAATATCGTTGAATTTGAAAGAGATCGTGCATTAGTCAGGAAAATGCCAAATAAGCGGTCGAAAATCGCAGAAGACAAATAAAAATAATGAAAACAAACAAAATTAATTAATGAAAGTCAAATGGAAAGGCGACAAATATATGAAGGAAAAGTTTCTTTCACTCGTTTGGATTTTTTGGCGTATGAACACTAAAAATTTTTGGCCGTTGAAAAATTGTTCGGATGATATTTTCAATGGTTTTTGTTTGCTTGTGATGGGAGCTGGAAGACCATCCTACAATTACAATGTATGTGGGAACTTTTGTTTTGGGGGACTTACTTTCTAATGTACAATGATTTTGAAAGTTATTAAAAATAGTTTAGGTTTGGATGCAAAGCATTTAAAATACTGGATTTTTTTAACTAATAAGCAGTATATCCAAAAATGTTACGAAAAGTTGTATGTATGATTTTGTTTTCGGGTTATGTTTTGAATTACATTTTATGATCTATTAATAGCAAGATTTATTTATCTTTTCTAAAGTATTTTAATCATAGGATAAAAGATTTATTAAAGATGGATCACAAGTTTGAGTGAAAAAGTTAGCTTCCTAATAAGGATTACATTTGATACATTTTTTCTAGTATTATGATGCAGGTGCACTATAGCATATGTAGTGTGGTGGGCCGAAAACCATTGGGTTCTATTATTTCCTATAGTGCTTGCTAGATCGATGGGGTACGACACTTGGCGATGTATAGGTCCTCCACCCGCAGTGGAGCAACCATGAGAGAACTACCTGGAGATGATAATATAGCTATCGTAGTAGCATAGTGTAAGTATGATTTCATTTTATTGTTTCTAGATATGATTGTAATGAAATGATTGTTGTCAATGGATTTGTTTTGGGAATTGCATGCAATACGTATTAGACTACAATAGTGGATGCACTAGTGCATACATTACTCTCAAACATTCTAGGAGATATAGTGATGGATGGGCTAATGAGCGAGTGGATGATATTGCAGCGAGGATGCCTATTTATTTGATCCCATTGTGGTTGTGGTTACCATATGCATAGTGTTACTGAGTCAAGAAGATGAGAGCCGCAAAGATCTTGCTAGGCATCTAGACGCTCGTTCTACAAGTGATCGACACAATATTTTATTGTGAGACTAGTCAAGCCCTAGGTCTAGTATGTTTCGGGTGTTAACAAACAATGCAACATTGCGTGAACGATTGTCCCATCACTAGGTGCGGTCATGATCTAGGGATTGTGGAGGTGTAGGAGGGGCATCAAGATCATAGGCCCTTGGATATGTGGAGAAGAGTGAGGAAGAATAGTGTGTGCATGAAGGATTATACCCTTTGCATAATTGTTGTCTCATATATGTGTGTGTGTGTGTGTGTGTGTGTGTGTGTGTGTGTGTGGATATTGATATTTGATTACGAATAACATCATTGTCATCATTGTGGCATATAGAAATTTGTAATATTGCTAAATGAATGTAGATAAAATTGATGTGAACATTTGGTGTATGTATGTGTGATATGATGCGATGTATGTAATATGTAGGCTTTGAATAATGTATGACATGTAGTGAAATTCTTTTATTAGGGAAAGATATCTAGTGTAGTGTATAATAGAGACATTATTGTGATAGGACTGAATCGAATGTGTGTGACTAAGTGTTTGATTGTGTCATACTAGTGATATTTATCTAGTCATGAAAGGACATATTGCATAGGATACACATTACCCATATATAAGTTCTCGTGAGCATATACGATGAGGAAACCTGTTCTTAATAAAGAAGGAAGGGTGATGCTCAAATATGTCCATAAAAAACTCTTGTGAAAGGGGAGTGAACATGAGAATTTCAATGAATAAATAACTACTTATCTAAATACTATGTGGGATGAATATTGAGTAAACACATAAGGCACTTGTAATGCACTGTGATATCTAAACGCGAAGATTGACCTTAATAAGACATACAATGGATCGATCTGAAGGGTAAGTTGAAGTTACATGTGCACCTTTTTAAATAATCCCTTAGTCCTTGTTGATCCATTTTTTTGATGGGCTTAGATTTCCCCTGTGTAGGAAGAACATTGGTGGGAAAGACATCACAAGATGCACCAAGTAGAAGAATGGTCATCAAGCATAAAATTTTCCAAAGGAGTTTTCCGTCGTTTGAGGGTGAAGTATATCTATCTAAATGTCATGTCTCATAAGATATCATACCTTTTATTTAAATAAATTAAGTTCTTTATCCAATTCATAGTAATCGTTATCACAATGTCATTTAATTCTACGGATGTTACAAAAGGGATGACCCTTATCTCACTAAAACCAATGAGGAGGGTGATCATCATTGGGTGGTAATGAAAGCTTAACCTCATATTTATTAGTGTTAACAAAAGGACATGAGGTGAATCAATAGATTTGGAAAAGTAAATGGGTTTCCTTTGTGGAGGGGGTGACAAGTTGAACTTATGTTTTAAGACCATGATGGTAATAAGTGTTACTAGATTGTAATATTTTGACTATATGATTATTTGGTATAGGATTTGGTGGATTTTCATAATCATGTATAACAAGAGGAGTGATAACATTTTTATCTTTAGTTTCATTGGTTCCAATATGTCTACCTTAAAGTCCATAACACGTAAAAAAGGTTCATTAAATGAATCACATGTATCCGAATGTAATTGTTCCTTCAATGGTTGTGTGAGAACTCTAGAGAATATAAATTATATTTCTAAATCACTTGGTTGATATAGAAGTAGGTTCGTATTTCATTTAAAGTGTAGAATATAATTATCTACATGCTCAATCTCACCTTGATGTAAATAAGATAAACTCTCATATTTAACCCTAATGCCTCTATTACAACTAAAGTGTTTTAGAAAAGCATCTTTATGATTGGAAAAAGTACATAACAAACCACTTGGTAGATGGGTAAGCCAATAAAGAGCATCACTTGTAAGATTTTAGGAGAGTGCTTTGAGAAGAAATCTATCATTTTTTATCTGAAGACATAAGTTTCCTATAATTCATAAGATGTTTATATGGATTGAAAATTTGATTAAACAATTGGAATAAGGGAATGATAAACTTATTAGGGAAAAGAGCTTAATATTTTTCATGGGATGGGATTACCATAGAGTGTGTTAACATAAATACTAACATAATAATATTTTAGTTATAGATTCAAAGTATGAATCTTGCATTATAAATCACCAACTACACACATAAGAGAAAACATCACTTAACAAGGAATGGTATTAACGTTTATAGGTTGATACAAAGGTTGGACTTTTCCATTAATAGTAGCCATGGGAACACTAGTTGGTCTAGAAGGCATAGTGGGCAAGGTGTCATGTGAAACCAAAATGGGTAAAATTTGAAATTTGTAGGGGCTTAATCTCAAGACAATGTTCTAATGTTATATTATCATTATAACCAGATTAAATTACTCACATAATGCATTATTAGATGTGGAAAAACCATCTCTATCAAATGTAACCAAATAAGAAGCAACATGTATATTTTAGCTAAGATGATAATTATGCACACTTCATTTATAAGCTGGAATGGAAGAAGTAATAATAGAATTTTTTTCCTTTCAATAGGAAGATTAAATTTACAAAATGCGTATCATGTACAATAGGAAAATAGAAACTTATATCATTATTGAATCTAGAAGTGTTAGTACAAAAAATATCATTTTCTTGGCAGTCAAATAAAATACAATAATAATGATTTGCAAGAGAGAGGTAAAGATGTTACAATAAATCTCACCGTTTTTTCATTCAAGAGGAACAAGATAAACACAAATATGTTCATTTAATTTGTTTTTACTATACATGTCATCATGGTGGTTATCATTAAGAATTGATTCGAGCTCATTAATGGAAGCATAAATACCATCATCAATAAATGTATAAATGGAAGGAATATTATCTCGCATGTAAGCTAGAGACAATTTCATCATCACTAGAGGCTAACGATTCTATAGAATTACCATCGACTAGTGGAGAAAATTTTCATTGTTTATGATCACGACTTGTACCAGATATATGAGAAAAAAATCTAGGATCAACATCCTCATGATGCGTAAAAATATAGGATAGAAATTTAATGCTTTCCTTTATAGTAGAATGGCTTAATGAAACATCTACATTAGGGGTAGGAATAAAGAGGGGAGTATGGCCTATATAGACCAAGGAATACGGATATGTTGTCACCGAAATTTGTATCCTCGCTAAATCAAGAAATAAACATTTTAGTGAAAACATGAATGATCTCGAAAGTGTGGGGGAAATCTAGATATAATTTCTAGTGAGAGGGATGGATCCTCTCACACCAATTAGGTGTGAATATTTAAACTAGATTATACTCTAAACTATCTAATCCTAAGCTAAGAAACTCCAAGGGGACAAGGTGAGAGAGAGAAAACTGAAATAAAAAGGGAGGTGATGCACCAAATTGGAAAATGGATCAACCCTAGATAAAAAGACACAAATGTAAGAACACATCGAGAAAATTTAAAATATACACAGATCTTGGAGGGAATTCAAATGGAAAAGAGTGAAGGTGTGTAAGGGGGTCGAGATGTTCACATTAAACGTGAATCATTCGAATAAATGAAGTCAAAATTATATTAACATAAACACTTAACCATTTTTCGATATAGAGATGAGGTGAGTAATATCCACATGTGAGTTACAAAGATTGCAAGAAAGAGCCTTGCGGTATGATAAATACGAGATGTAAATTCAGGAAGGAAAAGAACCTATATAATGTTCCAAAGAACTTAGATTAATAGAATTTTTAAGAGAGATAGAGGAGAAAATATCGATCACATCCAATGATCAATAAACTCAACTACCTGCCACCACCATGAACAACTTGCAGGCTAGGTATAAGTTCCCAAAATTTACCCAAGTACATGTCATCATATTATGAATGTATGAGAAAAATTCCACTAAAATTAAATTTGGGTAGGTGGGGTAGTTGAGAATTTGGTTGAAAACAAGCATGTCTATATCATGTCTTGCGGGTTTGTGATGTTTTTGCTTGGTCTATAACCATATCTTTCTTTTAGCAAGTCCTCACATCTTAATACTTTTCAAATATTCTCAACTTAGTCATTTAATGATCTTGTTATACCACATAGGTCTTTTTCCTTACGCCACAAATATTTCAACCCATGAATACATTCCTTCCTTCCACAATTTGTATGTTCCACATTCAACCTATCTTATCCACATGCCATGACGTTCCATATGTTTTCCTTTGCAGATTTTTCAACTCTACAGAATACTACGTCTTCGAAGAGTATGGAACATTAAGTTCTTTATTCCATGACTTCTAGCCTTAGCCGCATTTTACTTTCTTGGTTCTACCGCGTGGTGACCTGTGATAATTTTTCGTAATATTATGGATTCTTCTTGGGTGGAATATATGATTTTTATGTGGAACTAGCCAACTTTGTGAAATACCTTATTTACCAAGTCCGCATAATGCTTATATTCTAATCTACGAAGCACTGGGCCTTTTCTCGCATGCCACAGAAGAATAAATTTTCAATTTCTTCATTCCGCGGGTTTTCAATCCTAAGCTACCTAAGTATGAAACTTTGATGAGGTTTTCAAAATAATACGGGGTGTTATTTTGGATGTAATAATTTGGAAACTTTTGTGTAACATATGATTTTTAGATGTAAAGATGAATAGCCTTAAAAGATCCATTGTGCATGGAGTCAACATTTTACTTTCAATTTTGTCTTTGCAACCAAGTTATTATATTATTTTCTATGGATGTGTGATGTAGAAACATCCTTGTATAAGAAAGAAATATGAAATCCAATGTGTTCTAACATCAATAGGTGGTTGTTTAAACATGTTCACATTCATTAGGTGGCATATAAAAATCTTGAATATGTAATTCTCTTGAGGAAGTCAAATTTAGGGGTAGTGTGCATAAGAGTAAAGTAAGTATATTTGATGTTGCATGCCAAATATGGCATCTAAACAAGTCAAAGATATTTGATTGAGTGTGGAGCAAGTTGTGGGAGGTTAGGAACTACTTTAGACTTGTTTAGGAGTGTTGGTTTCCAATCAGGTCCAAGTTAGGACTCTATTCCATGTTTATAGGAAGTTGTTGTATGACAAAGTCTAGTAGTATTATTCATATAGAAATTGTTTTCACATGTGTAGATAAGAGATATGAAGGATCACAATGTAAGAGGGATCCATAATGAATAATGAAGACAAATATGTGAATTTACAGGTAAATAGAATTTGTTTTTGTATGATGTGTACTTGCAAATTGTAAATTGTGTATAATGTCCCTATTCTGGCCAAGACCTCAAAGGCTGACAATCATGCTAGAGTGCATGCCTTTGAGACATAGATTGTATGAGAAGTTATAGGAAGGTAAGAAAATTAACCACAAATTTTTGCAGCCTTTTAGGCAGCTAAATTTTCATGTAGCTTAAATTCTTAGCTCTTAGCCCTAAACTAGGGCTTTGCATAAATTTCATTCTAACTAGTCAAACGATATGAATAGGATCATGAAAACTCTAAAGGAGATCCTTAGTGCAGGGAGGTATGTAAAATACATATGATAGAGGTGATCACTAGAAGTAGGGAGAGTCATTGTTACTAAGGAGAGTCCTTCTACATCAACAAGCTAAACCTCAAGAGTCATCTACGGGAGAAGCCTCTTCAAAGACACTAGATGTAACCCAAGAGGTAAGTGTTGTAATGTAATTATAGATAATGGAATCATTGATAATATTATGTCTGAGGAAATGGTTAATAAATTTTTTTAAAATATGTTAGTTCACCCTAAACCTTATAGAGTTGCATGGGTTCAAAAAGATCTTCAGATTCTTGTAAATGAGCAATGCATATATCCTTTTAAAATTGGGATTTTATATGATGAGGTGTTATGTGATATAATGCCTATGGATGTATGTCATTTACTCCTAGGTAGACCATGGAAATATGACATAAGGGTAATTTATAATGGTAGGTTAAATAAATGTTTTCTAACAAAGAATGGAATAGAGCATGTGTTGGTACCTTTGATGGATCATGATGTAGGAAAAGAAAAGAGAAGCATGGTATTTTGCATGAAAGATTTTCGAGTAAACCTATGTATCGAGATACTTGTATTTATGAGGGAACCATTGAAGAAAGAAGAAAAGGTGAGTGTGTCCTTGAAAGGACAATATGAAGACAAGTTTGATGAAATAATGTGGCAGTTAGAGTCCAACGTAGTTGACCAAGAAATACATGTTAAGGTTGATGAGTAAGCTCAAATGAGGTTGTGGAAGAACATGATGTTCTTGAAGAGAAAGAGAGATGACCAACAAGGTCAAAGGAGTCACCAAGTTGAAGGTGACAATGGAAAATTGCAGAATAATGGTGAGAAGGAAAGAGTGTGGGACTGGATCCTAGAGGATCTTATGCAAGATCTAGGAGAGAAAAATTATGAGAAGGCACAACAAGGTGTTATTGACGGAATGGAAAAAATGGGTCTCTTGAAGACCAAGATAGAAAGAGTGACGGAAAATTATTCCTAGTAAAGAAACTAAGTCAAGAAGAGAGTTGTTTTCCAAGAAGAAAATAAGAATAATTTAAAGAGAAGAAGGGTGACCTTCAAGAAGAAAAAAATTTCTTGATGAAATCACCATAAGTGATGAAGAACAATAAAGGAAATTGAAGGAAAAATATTTACAAAAGGCATATAAGAGACTACATGTGGAAAACAAGTGAAGAACATGCATGGAACAGCTAAGGAGGTCAAGGAGCCTCTAATTTTTGAATCTAATTATGTGTTAGCTTGTGTGAATGCAGGTTGTAGCATTCATTTTCCAAGAATGGTCATGAATGGACCAATAACAACTAAAGATAGTGAAAGATGGAAAAAATAAATGTCCTTGAAGACCTCAAAAGATCTGAAAGTATATTCTTAAGAAAAAAAATCCCACAACATTCATACTAATGGTAACAAAAGCATGATGAACCTAAGAATGAGAGAAAAGTTGAGATAAGTAGTCTCATGGAGCATGGCCCCAAATTAGGGAGCAATGAGAAGAATTGAAAAGTTTAGGAAGTTTACATTGTTGATTGCAGACCAAACCAGCTTTTCAAGAAGAATGGAGTTGAACATATAGCCATGGAGTGGAAGCCCAATTTTAGTAGAAATCAAGGGATCAAGGAAGGGTCGAATCAGAGATCTGATGCAGCTAGAATAACAAGGAGGTAGAGGTAATGGTTATTGTGAGCATATTTTTAAGTTTCAAGAAGAAATCAAGGTAAACAAACAAAGAATGAAGTCCAAGGAGTAGGTGTATAGTCTAAGCATGCATGATAATGAGGTAAGAAAAAAATTACAGTCAAGAGAAACCCTACTATATCGGTCATATAAGTGCAGCGAGTATTGGTGTGGAGAAAGTAAGAAATTGTATATGGAACAAGCCAAGCCTGAGATAAGTCTACACAAGTCCAAGAAGACAAGTATGAAGACAAGAAAACATGTAATGCAACAAAGGTATGCATATACATGATTTAAGCATGATTATAGGTGGAAAGAGGTTTGATTGCATTCAAATATTATTTTGGGATGAATATTTGCATAAGGAAGGTATGAATGATATCTATTTTGGGTATATATTCAAATTTCAAGATGTAATGCAAGGTGAAGAGAAAATACAACTAATAAATTCTCTTGTTGAAGCTAATTTCTTGAATAAACAAGTAATTCATAGTGCTGCTACAGTGACAAAGAACAAGGTAAAGGGTAAAGTAATGAACAAAAGCAAGGAAATTAAGAAGAATGAGGTAAAAATTGATAAGATACAAATGGTGAAGAAGAAAACATTTGAAGCCATCCAAGAACATGAAGAGGGTGGTACAAATCAGGTTAGGAAAGTTTTTCCAAGAGACCAAAATGTTGAAATAGTGTTTACTTACAGTCAAGAACTTATGACAAGGGAAACAAAAGAGGTATATCTAATGAAATTTGAGATAAAAGATGATAAAGGGTTAATAATTCTAGTAGCACAAGATGATATTATAACCAATAATGTTTCATATATTGAAAACTAAGGGATTAATCAGCCACGGTGGAATAAAATGATAATTGGAAGGCCATATATGTCCTTAAGAAATGCAAATAAGTTAGAATTCAATGTGGAAGACTTATATTTTATCGACAAGGCTAAGAAAATCTATGAGGAAGTTATGGATGAAGAAGAGAAGAAGATGGTCTTAGACATAGTAGAGGAAGCATTTAGACCATATGTTGGCATACTTAAACTTGACAAGGATGTAATAACTATAAATGTATAAGGATAAAACAAGGCAATAGTTCAAGTGAGATGCATGAAGGAGAAGGGTGAAGAAAACATGGAGACAAAAATAGAGATAGAGACCAAGAATATGAAGAAGAAGAAGGAGAATACAAGGTTCAGAGTGGTGGTTGGGAGGAAGAGCACATCAACAATCCAATAAAAACAAGCTAGGATCATAACAAGGAAATGGAAAGCTAGGAGGAGGAATAATTAAACCTGACATTTGAGTTGGAGCTCAAAGTTTCTCCTCCTAGGTAATTTGATGTAGGAACATCCATGTACAAACAAGAAAGAGGAAAACTAAGGTGTTCTAGCATTAATAGGTGGTTGTTTAAACATGTTCACATTCATTGGATTGTATTTAAAAATATTGAATATTTAATTCCCCGAGGAAGTCAAATTCGGGGGTAGTGTGCATTAGATTAAAGTAATTATATTGGATGTTGCATGCCAAATATGCAATCTAAACAATTCAAAGAGATTTTATTGAGTGTGGATAAAGTTGTGAGAGGTTAGGAACTACTTTAGACTTATTTAGGAGTGTTGGTTTCAAATCAGGTCCAAGTTAGGACTTTATTCCGTGTTTATAGGAAGTTGTTGTAAGAAAAAGTCTTGTAGTATTCTTCATATAGGAATTATTTTCACGTTTGTAGATAAGAGATATGAAGGATCAAGATGTAAGAGGGGTCAATAATGAATAATGAAGAAAAATATGTGAATTTATAGTTGAATAGAATGTGTTTTTGTATGATATATACTTGCAAATCAGAACCGTGTTTAATGTCCTTTTACCCGATACCTCAAAGGGATAAATTCATGATAGAGTGCATGCATTCAATACTATGGTGGTATGAGGAGTTAGATGAAGGTAAGATACTTAACCACAAATTATTGTAGGCTATGAATATGGCTAAATTATCATATAGCTTAAATTCTTGGCTCTCGACCCTAAACTAGGGCTTTGCATAACTTTCATTCTAACAAGTCAAACGATATGAAATTTTGAGATGAATTATATTTCATAACTTGGTATAAGCACACAAAATTTCAACCTCCAATTCACATGTGTGACAGAGATATACCTTGGTTTACATATCAAATCAGAATGCAGGTATACAGAAAGAGAAAGAATGAGGTGCATGAAAGGGCTAATGAAGGATTTAAGATACCATTTTTTTAGAAATCATCTTAATGAAATTTAAGAGGTGGATCCATTTGCATTTAGGTTATTTCATGGCTAGAGGTTTTTGCTATCATAGCCTAGGACCATGATAGACCTAATTTTCCTAAGAAATTACAAGGAAGTACATTATGTTATAGAGCAATAATACCTGGAATTTAGGCATGAGTGAGAGCTTGATAAAGGGTCTCAAAATCATTAATTAGGTTATGGGGTTGTTTTAGGAAAAAATGAGATACAATAGGGTTTGCTTGGTGAGAGGGCTAGAAGGCTATTAGGCCTTAACAAGAGAACTAACATGCATTGGAAAAATAAGGTTGTATGAAGGGTCAAGACACTTGGTAAAGAATTGGAGTAAGTGTTCTAAGGGCATTTAGAGTGGTCCCAGAGCCTAGATATCATTTGGTGTACTTAGACCTTGAAAGCCTACTTAGGAGCATTGATTTAATCTCAAGAACAATACTTGTATGGTGTTAATGAATGATTCAGGATGGGGAATGACACTATCGGGATAGAGTGTAGGCATGTGATGTGGAGAAAATGGAGGTTCAAGTGGCTAAGGGAGGTGTGATCAACAACAACAACAAGGTATATTTACTTCATGTTTGTTTCATATGAGCATTAGTACTAGCATGAGTGTGTACTTGGAATGAACAATATATATCAAGCTCTTTTGAGCATATGAGATGGGAAAGAGGATAATGGAACCTATAAAGGATATCCTCATTACGGGGGAGGTATGAAATAGTTCATGAAATCTTATAACCTTCTTTCAAGAGGACATATATCTAGGGGGTAAGTGTTAAGTCAAGAAGTATATACAGTATTTCAATATAACACCTTCACCAATATGGCCTATGCAATGAAAATGAGACCAACACTTCTACAAAATTACTTATTTAAAATACCATCACAAGGATTGATAAATATTCAATCAATCATTGATCAATAGATAATAAAAGGAAGGGATCCAAAATGACAAAAATATAGAAATGGAAAACAAATAAACACAAATTTGTACAAGACACGAGAAAATAGACTTAATAAGAAGGTTTGAGATAAATCCCATTGATTAGGATCTGAAATTCCTCCTCATCAAATTTGGAATACTTGAAATCGTTGGCTTGCTTACACATGATGATATATGAACCACTCCAAAGAGCATCAAACTTGGAGTGACACCCTAATTTAGCTCTGTTTGCATCCAATTTTGGACCAGATATCATGTTTTGAAATCTCATACGTTATCTTTATTTTCAAACCACTGCTTGGTCAACCTTTGGTGGTCTTCTAATTAAATCATGATGGATTTCCTTAATTTCGTGAGCTTAACCAATGCCACCATTCTGATTGTTCTTTGATATTTACCTTAAAATTCTAATTGTTGGGCCAACTCTAATGAAGGAAAATCTATGAATATTGGAAGCATTTATTCTCTACCATATACAAGGATGAAGGGAGAATTACTAATTCCTTTCTTTGGTATGATCTTATCAGCCCAAAGATCATTTTTCACCTTGGTGTTTCATTTTCTTTGATTTACCTCCATTATTCTTTAAATCCTGATCAATTTTTTATTAGTATACTCTACCAAACCATTACCGTGGGTATTAATTAGAATTAGTCTTCAAGTATATTCCAATTCTAAAATCCTAGCAAGAAATTTTAGAGTCTAAAAATTCTCTTGCATTATTAGAAATAATGGTTTGAGGAACCCCAAACCTTGTCACAATGTCCTCAATAAAATAAAGGATAGTTGATTTAGTATCTTCCTTGAGATTCATATCCTTTTTCCATATGGTAAAATATTCCATTACTATCAAGACCCACTTATTAGCCACACTTTACATGGGATTAATCGTACCAATAAAATCACAAACCCATTTAAAAGGGTTCATCCACCTAAATGGGATGAAGTGGGAGGGATTACATCTTCTTATTACAAGTGAATAAATCACATTCTTTACATTTTTTGACCCATTGATGAGCAACCACAATAAATGTGGGCCACAAGTATCTCACCTTTAAAATTTTCATCATTGTGGCCTTGGTTGAGAAGTTTCCACTAAAGAAGCCATATGGATCCCCACCACAATTTTTTTGACATATTCACCCTCAATGCACCTTAGCAATATTCCATCAAGGTTCTTTCATAAGAAAACCTTGGCAATCAATGCGTAAGGAATGGATTTTAACTTTGAATGCCTCCTCTTATATTTTCTTAAGCTAGGAGGATACATATTCATGGACAATAATATAGACATATTGCTAACTGAATTGATGTTATCATGATGATCCATAGTATGTTTTTCCTATTATTTCTCCTCTTCGAGTGAAGAAGGGGTACACCGATTATCTTGAACATCCAAATCTAGCTGCTCACATAGCTCTCTACCTATTACAAAGGTTGTTGACTTGATGGTCACATCATATTCCATAATATTGGTCACCAACCCAAATCTCTATTCACTTATTGTTTCTCCCTTGATGAATTCTATCACACTAGGGTGTGAGACTGAAAATTGGATGTGGCTAGTGGCAAACATGCTCTTAAATTTCTTGAGAGATCTTATGATGGATAATACCTTCTTTTATACATAATTGTATTTTATCTCATGATTCTTCAATGTTTAACTGAAGAAATCCATTGGTTACTCTTAAGCCTTATCATTTTGTTATGTTAAAACCAAAACAATGTAAGATTCAACCCTATAAACATATAGGATGAAATATTTTCAATAATCAAGGTTGATAAGTGTGGGTGCTTGAGAAATTACATGTTTGATCTTGGTGAGGTTGTATTTTCCTTCTTCGCTCCATTTAAAAGATTATTTTTTATCATAAAGGTAATGGGATTGACAAGTCCTATAAATTTAGGAATGAACTCATTTCCAAATTAATCTTATCGAGAAAATATTACAGAGCCTTCTTGTGAGTTATAAAGGAGAGAGAAATGATAACAAATATTATTTAAGGATCAATGGTAATTTCATCCTTTGAAACAACATGACCCAAAAATTTTCCTTCTAGAAATGAAAAAATGCACTTCTCGGGGTTAAGAGACCACCCAAACTCCCTACATATTTCAAAACATTTCTCAAGATGAGTGATATGGTATGTACTCTCATTTGAGAAAACATTGATATCATCTAGGTAAATGACAATGAAATAATTTATGTATCCCTTGAATGCACTATCCATAGCTCTTTGAAATTAGGCACCCATATTTGATACACCAAAGGGAATATTTTCATATCTATATGTTATCCATTTGGTTGTAAATGTATTCTTATGTTGATCCTCTTCTCTAATCCTAATCTGATTGAAACATGAGTAGCCATCAAACATAGAAAAATTTCAGCTTCTACTACTATTTTCAAACAAAATCCATAAAGAGTAGAGGATAATGATCCTTTAATGAGGCCCTATTCAAGTCCCTAAAATCCACACAAAGAGTCTGATTTATCCATTCTTCTTCCTGACAGGAACCAAGTTAGCCACCCAAGAGGAATACTTGATGGGGAATATAATTTGGCCTCAATGAGTTTTGATAACTCTTTTCTCATGAGGGGATCTATTTTGGCATTGACATTCCTTTGTTAATGTCTTATTTGGTTGGAAATAGGATCAAGATCCACGGTATGTTGAGAAATTTTGGGGTCAAAACTTGTAAGTTCTTCATAAGTCCAAAAGAAGACATAATTATGTTTTTGACACAAGGAGATAAAATATTACTTCTTTGAATTATCATGTACCTTTCTAAGTAGTAAATCCTTTCCTCATGTAATGGTGAGTAATTGATAGTCTTTTCTTGTTATATTTTTTCCCTCCTTTGAATTCATCATTAGGGATAAATACGTTCTCAAGCGTGACGAACCCTATAGGATTTTTTTGTCCTTAGCTTAATGATCATGTCACCATAATCATCCTACAAATAAGATTGAAATTTTTAAGAAAACTCAACTTCATTTTCGATGAACTAAACAATTTTTTCATTTCTATCAAATATTTTATACCTACCTTAATTATCTAAAATTTATGGTCTCACAATCATCTTAACATGTTTATAATTACCTTGGATGAGATCTTCACTGGTGAAAAATTTGACCAAATGGTTATAATCTATTCTTATTCTTTATTCATCTTCTTTAGCATCACTTACAAGTTAACAACATTAAATTTATCTAAGATGTCCTAAACTCTATGTCTATAATCTCTTAAAATATTATTTTTTTCTTCTCACCTTCCTCTAACTTGGTGAATAAAAATTAAGTATCATCAAACACTTGTAAGGCCTTAATATAACTTTTCTTTACTAGAAGAAAAAGATCAATAATGCCTCATACTCAACCACATTGTTATAACACATGAACGTATCCTATGAGAAAATAATAATTTCTTGTCCATTAGATAAACAAGAAATACACCTTACCAAACTCCATTTAGGATTCTAGAACTATCAAAGAACATCTTCCATAATTTATAAGAATAATTATCTTCTTTTTATGCCTTGGGGCTCTGAATTCATCTTCAATAATATTCTAGGTACTAGGATAGTCTCTAAAGATATGTCATAAGGATCAAACACATAATATTCCTTATTCCATTTATCTAATAAGAGGTTAGATATTGTGCTAGGGAAAGTAAGTTGTTGTATTGATGTTCATTTATATTTTTGATCTTCATGTACCTTATAATTGAATTAGAGAGGAGTGGGCTCATAAGACTCGACATGATAATAATATATTGTATTAGCTTTGATGGTAAATTTTGTACCCTGTCTAGTTCTTAGGAGCATGTGAGACCAATTGGAAGATAAATATCCACCCACTTTGGCTATTAAATATATTGATAAAAAAATGGAAAACAAAGGGGGAAATTTGATAACTAATATATCTTTGGTTATGAGAGATCTTGAATAAAAATGAAGGGTAAACTCAAATATCTTTGATTAATCCCAAAATTTTGAAAATTAAGGCATCAAGTTGTAAAAACTCGTAGAAACCGGATTGTACTCAATCCCTAAATTATAAGTAAATTTCTTGTGTATTACAGAGGTGATAGAACCTAATTAAATTATGTAATTAAAAATTAAGTTCTTGCCTACAATTAGGGACATGTAAAAGGGTGGGGGATTTTAGCCTTGCTTACTTTTTCCTCTTTAGATTGACACATGTGGACCACATAATGCATTTTTCACATAGCTGGTTTCGATTGGGAAATATATTTTAAAGCCTCTTGTAGAACATCTTGTTGAGATGGGATGGATAGCCAATCCCAAATTATTACATTAAGAATTGTATTCTTCATTTTCTTAGTAATGTCGAAGGGGATGCCTCCATATTTGTGCATCAAAGGTGTGACATTCTCCTTTCTCATTTACTCCATATGTGAAAGTTGTTTTGTTATAATATTTTCATTATATCATAGAGTTGTAGTAATTCACATGTTTTATGTGTTCCATGGAATTTATTTCACAAGATAACTACATGAAGCCACATATTTACGTAATTTCGCATATTATTTGTCTTTAGAATGGGACTTTGTAATGAAGAGGATGTAGTATCCATTTTAATCTATCTATTCTTTGAACTTGTTTGATCTACCACATGAATTTGTGGCCTACTCAAATTGTTCATGGTGTTTTCAATAGCAATAATTCATCAGTCCCAAAAATATGAAGTTAGGTTCAAGGGTGGCCTCTTGTGTTTCCAGGCTAGTACTCACCATTTCCATAATAGGTTCTTGTTGATTAAAATAATTTTACACCACGAGGGTCTTGATTTACACACCATTTACACAAGTATTTTGATTATTGTATGATTAAAAGGAAATTACCATTCAACTTATTGTATAACATTATTTTGTCTTGGGAAATATGTTTTGCTTCTATTGGAGGTAAGAAGTGACGGTGCATGAACAACTATTTAAAGAGGTAGATGCGACTTTGGTCCTTGTAATTTATTAATTTAATGGTTTTTAAAATATCTCGAATTTGAATATTGGTTTCCATGTAGTGACGACCTTGGTTAAGATTTTGGCTAGAATATTTTCCTTGGCTAGAATATGGGTAACTTAGATATGATTAGGCTTATTGCCTATTTAGGGACACAATTTCATGTACATAAGCTTCAGAATAAGGGTTATAAGATCATCACCATCATCATTATATTTTAGGTAAGGATGGGAATTGGAAGTAGAGGACGAGGCATTTGGATCATGAATGAGAGAAAAAGAAGGCTATGTGCTTTGAGGAAATTAAGGAAATATGGGCATAAACAATCTAGGGACTATTTTTTCAGCTTGTATTAAAAAAATTTCAACCATAATGACTATTAAATATATGTCAGTAATTTAATAACACCTATAGATTGTATCATTATAGATATATTGGAATTAAAATATCTTAAGAAATATAGGAAAACACTATGTGGAGATGATCTCAAAATATCCTGGAATTCTCTCCCATGTTTTTGAAATCTAAAGTTGAAATCTGCCATGATCTCATTAGGTGCCCTCTGATGGATGTTGGCTCTTCTATAAAGGATATGGTATCTACATTTTCATCAAATTTATGTCAAAGTGACGTCTGAAGATCATTCCTAGTGTTAATGGAAGCATGCCTTGAACTCCTATACGATTAAAGCACTTTTCATTTTAATAAAGAACTAAGAATCCTAATTGCCATATCATTTTCAAAGTGATAATATGAACTCAAAAATGTTTGAAACATCATGGATATGTTTGTATGATTTGTAATATATTCACAAATGAAGAAAGTAATAATATTCAAGGAAAACATTGGTATATCATTTTGGGCATTTAGAGCCAATGGACTACCACCATTAAAACTAACAAAGGTTAGAGTTATTTGATGTGCCATGAAGAGAATAAACCTTAAATTTCTTATGGAGGAAGGATATATACCAGAGGAGGAGTGTAATGTATTCAAGGGTTGAAACTTATAGAGATGTATATAATAGTATTTTTCTTCTTCCATTACCTCTTCTTCTTGGTGAGAGTTATAAGCTTTGAAAACACCCACATCTTGATACACTATGTATTGTTTGTATCCCTCTCGTAAAACAATGTAATCGGACTATCTAAAAAATAGGTTTATTACTATTCATTTTTTCAGCTCTGGTTTTCATTAAAGATGTTACAGTCTACATACTAAAAATGTCAGTGCAATTCACCCATCTATCTACTAATCCATTTCTCGTGTTGGGTTTTTTGAAACATAGATATAGCTCATTACCAAAGTATGTTGATGATTTCAACTTTAAGGAGGTATCTTTTTCCCCTTAATCTTATTGTTTGTTACTTATTCATTTTTTCAGCTCTGGTTATCATTAAAGATGCCTATGTATTTACATTTAGTTAAATACAATATTTTATTTTTGAAAACATGGGTTGACATCCATCCGAGGAAGTCATTCTTCTGACCGAAAATGTTAGGCAACTCACCCATCTATCTACTAATCCATTTTTGTGTTGAATTTTATTAAGACAAAGATCTAGCACATTACCGGGGATGATTTCAATTTTAAATAGGTATCTTCTTCAACATCATCTTATTGTTTGTTACTTTACATTTTTTCAGCTCTTGTTATCATTTATTTAAAGATATTGTTGGTCTATATATTTAAAGATGTTGCTGGCACTTCTCAGGACTGACAATGTCAGGCAACTCACCCCTCTATCTACAATATCAGGTAAAACAAAGATCTAGCACGTTACCCTTGATGATTTCACAGCAATCTAATACGCAAGAGGTAAGCTAAACCCTATCATATTTGCAATTATGTTTAATTTCTTACCAGTGATGATTCTTTCTTGATTTCTTAGAATTATATTTAATTTATTTTTTATATGTGGAAAATCCTTTGATATATTTTTTTAACTGTGGGATAAACTATTAAACAATACATTATACTATTATAAATATAAGTCCTGACACTCTTCCTAAAATTCCCTACTTTATCAAAGATCCATCACTTCTTCAGATTTCTCCATGAAGAAATAGATCTATTTTTAGACTTATAATGATCATCCTCTAACACGAAGTTATTCAAACTCAATTCTAATGCTATCTTCCATATCCTATAGTCACCCACCCAAATCTACACTAATCACAACTATTTAAATCAACTTGACAGAGTCTTTATCTAATAAAAATCCTTTCTAGTAATAAAACTGACTAGAACATTGTAGTGTGCCTTCTTCAAACTATCCTGCAAATGTAGTGTGCCTTCTTCAAGGCTCTACATAAATACTTACACACATAGTTTGCTATGATCTAGTTTACAACCTTCAATATTTTCTTACACACTCAAAATTATTCCAACTTATAGCCTCCCAGTTCTAATCCACAATTATTCTTCACCCTTATCAAATATTAAAAAATGATAGGATTCTTCAACCTATGAACTTGATCTATACAGACTAATCTTCATGATAAGAACCTTATATGTTTTACATTAAACTTCAAAGTTCTATATCGAGCTTGACCTATCTTTTAATCACATGGTTATTCCAACTTTGGTTAATCTAGCCTCCATAACCTTGACTATTTACAGCAACTTGTCAATCTACTCTACACAAAACAATATCCATGATAACAAAACCATATCTTTTAAACCATGGTCTTGATTATTTCCCAAGCTCTAATTCTTATGGCCTGGAATTTAACTATTTCATAATTGGCTAATCTAGCCTCCACATCAATGATTGTTTCCAGCAAAACGTTATTTTCTGACAAATGGTCTTGACTATTTTGGATGTCAAACAACCTCTCTAATGAGAGATTATGCACTTATATAGAGGTGAATCTCTTTAAAATAGAATTTTCCTACACCATAAGTCTATTAAGGAGAAATCCTAAAGATCTGTTTCAAATCTTAGTTGCTATTTTTTCCCAAAAACATAATTTTCAAGATAATTAAAGTCCCACAAGATATTTAGGCACTACATTTTACATTATACACATTAAATTGATCATCGTCTTTCATCATCATCTATCATTAATTATCAATTATCATCATTCATCATCTACGTCCACATACAATTCATGACAATGCAAGTAAACAAGAAACATACATATAATTCATGATAATCACCATCTAATGCAATTAAAATTAAAGACTTTATATAAATCCATATAATTAAATTCAAATACCATAGTACATACTCAATAGTAGAAGTTTTCAAATTCAATATTTAAAGTTTCCTCAATAATAAAAGTTTCTAATTTTCAAAACCCTCTTTTTCTTTATACAATTCTACTCTACTCTCTTCCCCAATGGCTTCTTCCACTGTGGATGTACCTCTTTCCCCAACACCAGAAATAACCCCTGAACTTATAAGATCTTCGCAAAGACTGTCGTATTTTTTAAAATTCTTTCTTCTTGATTTGTTGCATCTCCATGCGACAGCAAATTTGGATCAGCAGCTGCTTTGGCTTTGAATAATATGTCAGGGTTGAGACCATGCTCTTTAATTATCTGCTTTAGTGTATTGTTTTGTTTGTTAACCAAAACAATATTTTGCTTCAAATTTTTTTTGTCATGGATAAGTGTTTTTGTTGTTTCCAAGTGAACTTGCAAAACCTTCGCCTGACTCTTCAAATTTTCATATTTCAACTGCACAAAAAGAGTAATGTCAATTCAAAATATTAATGTAAATTCAAAATTTCAAATTAACAAGAATGATTGTTTAAATGTAATAGTAATTACAACCACTCTATCTCTTTCGAATTTGCGATTGATACCAAATCGTTGTCCTTGGACCATTTGGTAAAATATGCCCGGGTCTCGACACTAATATTTTCCAATTTGTTTAGTGCCTTATCTAAAATGTCGTCTTTATAGTTGTTGTTAAACGTGATAGTCCCACATCTTACTTGGGTAAGTAAGGAATCCATTTTGCAGGGTTGATTCTCGGGACGGCAACGGCGTATAAACTATCCGCTGCCAATAATTTTCATAACGACTAATAATATCATTGATAAGAACTTTAGCCCTTCTCTCCCATTCTATAAGCTGTTGGATATGAGGAATAATAAACTCACCGACATGGGATTCACAATCATTACCAATTAAGTTCTCCAAAGGAAAACGTGGCAATCTGCTCACTATCTCAACTGATGCAAACAATCTTCATTGAGAAGAATGGGGCTTTCACCAAGATCAACTGCTCCTTGTTTCTACCTTTGGGTGGGCTGATCCTATTTTTGAAAAAATTAATCAAGATTTAGAGAAATAAATTTAAATCAGAATGTAATTAAAAATTGTAAAGCATATTAAAATTGAAATTTGAAGTATACCTACTACCCTTGAATCATCTCGCATGGTATTGAAAAAACCGGTTGGGTCATTGCTATCAATGCCCAAATAATCTTCATCTAAATTTATATTGTTCAAAACAGATATGCCTGTTGTACTCGGGTAAGCCACCAAGTGATAGAGTTGGAATTCGAAATGAGGAGGCAAGGTTTAGTGTCCCACTAGGGGCCGAAGCAAAAGGCATGCTTTTACCAATGTTCTTTTCACTGCCTTTGGTTGGCATTTTAAAAATTAATGGTTGAGTGGGTATCGTGCTGTGGTTTGATCATGACCGACATATGCTGAAAATTACAAGAAAAAATGAAAAATATTAAAACAATTCATAAAGTCAAAACTACGAAATTAAACGTACTATAGAAAAGTTATACCTTGTTGTCGAGGGGTTGTTTTCTCGGTCTTATGGGTGGCCTTGTAGGAGTTGTACTCGGTGGCTATTCGTAAGATATGAATGTATGCAATCGTATGGAGTGAGTTGGGGAAGAAGGTTCCAAATTCCTCGCAATTCATCAATATTAAATAATGTCAATTCATTTGGTTAAAATTTAAATTGAAAAATAAATATGCAACTTTGGAATTTGTAAATAATATATGAGAATATATTATATCTCCGGCGTTTAACGAGTTCAAACTATCGAGGGTTTGGAGAGGAGTGAGCTTCCATTTCAGATTGGGAGTTCCCGAAGCCTTCGCGTGTTATTGGCCTCTTCCTCTCGATAACTTCTTTTTCGGGAAGGGCTTCAGATATCTTCTTTGCAAAACATTAAAATTGAAGTTTTAATAACTATGCACTGTAATGTCGAAAATTGAAATACAATTACAAACTAAATAGTTTATACCTGTTGTTCTTCAAATGGAATTGAGAATTTCTTCCAAGCCTCATTAGAGCAAGTAGGAATTTGTTTATCTTTTAAATTTAAAATTTCCTCATAGCAGAAGCCGAGGAGATAGTTTGTTGAATAAATGAAAGGTTTATCTGAGAGTTTTGAATTTGTTATGTCAGTTCTTATTTTTTTGGATAGATATGTGCACCAATCAAATTTTCATTTTGAGATAGTGGCACAAATGTATGCAATGGCCTGATTTGGTATATCTTCATGACCTCGCAAACCATTCTGGCTTGAAAAAATGAAATAAGTGCAGCAAGAAAGTGGTGTGCAATTGATTGTGTATCTACACCACACCTGGATTTATTGACATGGGCTGCAAATGTGAAACAGTGAAAATTACTATAAATTTATAACAGCAAATTGTATCAGAATAAAAAACAGAATAAAAAATATGAATTAAAACGAATTATACTTACAATCGACATGGAAACCGTGACGTTGATTCGAGAAATTTCTTGTCTTCTTCCAGGAGTGTTGCCTTGGTTGTAACAATTGGTAAATTTCTAAAAGGAAGGCCCATAAACCGATGGATGTCATTTGCTTCAATAGTGAATTGGAACATTTGGCCATCGTTCAAAGTCACATAAAAAATACCGTCCTCAATTGTAGCATGATGTAAGGTAATTCAAAATATCCGGATCTGTTTTGAAATGGGGCATATTAATGAGCCCTATAAATTCACACTCTTCCATCAAATCTTGATATTCTGAAGACATCTTTAAAGTTGTATGGATGTGAGGGCATAAGGGATTCCTGTAGTTGATCTTCGAAATCGATTGAGTTGGATTCTCTTGATTTTCTTGCTGAACTTGCAATTGGGAAGCATGTGAAGTCGACATTATAGCTGTAATTGCGTCTTTGAAAATGATTTAGACCTGCAAAAATTCAAGAATGGGAAAATGAAAACAAGAAAATGAGCGCACAAGGGTATTTATAAGCTAAATAGGGCGTCACTGGCCCCTATTGACGTGCGTCATTTACTTCTACTGACGCGCGTCACTGGCTACTATTATTGATGCGCGCTACCAGATCATTGTCATCATGTGTCATTTAAGACCTTTAACGCGCGACATCGGCACCTAGTGACGCACGACACTATCCCCTACTGACACACGTCACTTCCTCCTATTGTCACGCGTCAGGTAAGACCTTGACGCGTGCGTCAGATAAGACGCAGATGCGTGTCATTAGTGTACAGTGTCACGCGTCAATAGATGCCAGTGTCGCGCATCAAAGGTCTTAGCTGACATGCGACAATAGTCCTAGCTGACGCGCGTCAATGGGAGCCAGTGACACACGTCAGTAGGAGTAAATGAAGTGTGTCATTAGGGGGCCAAAGTGACGCATTACGTTAGGAGGCGTGTCACACGCCATTATCGACACCGACGCGCGACGAGGAGACAATGTCGCGCGTCATTACGATCCAGTGTCGTGCGTCATTGGGAGCCGGCGTCGTGCGTCATTACGAACCAGTGTCGCGCCAGTGACGCACGTCAGTCTAGACTATTGACGTTCCATTGACGCGTGTCAGGAGTGGTTATTGACGTCTTGTTGTCGCACGTCACTGATGGAGCCATGAAAAACCAGGCGAAAATTTTGTTTTTGAATACTGTCAAATTCACCTTTCACTGAAACTGGTTACGGGGATATTTGCCAGGTATTTTCCACCTTCAATTTTATAGGGGTGTCTTAAAATGAACCTTGCCTTGTATAACCAACTCGTCAATTTGCATATGAGGTCACGTAGATGAGGAAAATCTTACATAACTATCCTATTATGTTTTATTAGTGATTTGTAGATAAGAGAGAGAAAAAGAAGGTGACTTTGCATAGTCATCCCTATATAGTTTCCCCTTTTGATGAAAGGGAGAGTGTAAGACATGAGTACTTAAAATGAAATTAAAGGGTCATGAGAAAGTCACAAAGTTAGTGGTGGAATAGAGAATGGCTGAGATGTATACATTGGAAGTTGTCATAGTGCGTGAGATATCAATGATAGGTAGTAGCTAGGAAATGTGTAAAAGAGAAATAAATATAGAGTGATAACTAAGAATTGAGTGAAAAAGTTCAAAATGAATGTGAGATTGAATAATGATGTATTAACACTAAGGAGAAGAAAATTATGATGAAAAATTTCATAAACAATGTGCAAAATAGAATAATGGGCCTGAAGATACAATCTATATAATCATGAGGGGATTAGTAAATAAGTATCATAAGCAATATACATGTGGGTAAACTACCACCATTGGTTGTTACTATATATAGTAAATGTGAAAGTGAAATGTAACTTTCATTTGTAATTGTGAATAAGTGCAAATGAGAGCTCTAAGAGTGTGATGATGCCACAAGTTAGGGAGGTGATTTGATCACAATTTGAGCATGTAGTAGAGTCCATTCAGATCACGATGTTGTAGGAGCTCACCGTGTTTCATTAATTTTGAATTTTGGCACTTTTTTGAATTTTTTTAAATTTCTACGTTTGTTAGTTTCGTGTAGAATAAAGAAAAATGGACTAATTGGTTTGGTTTTGCACTCAAGGAAAAACTATATGGAATTGTATAGTCCTAACCCTACACCATATGGTTTTGACATATGTCATATTTTTTTAACCCAAGGGAATATTTCTCTGATTTTTGGGATGTAAAATATGTTTGATTAAAATTTGAAGCATAGATGATGTGTTTTGGTCATTTCAAGATGTTGATATAAATGTTGTGTGTGTTTGTGATTATAGTGGCATGTGTACGCTTAATATTTTTACAATGGGAAACACATCGATATGTTATTTTTATTGGACTGAGATGATGTGGATTAGGATTTTTTAATAGAGTGAGAATACGTCATGTAGCGAAATTGTGGGAGCTACCCACAAATATGTATTTGATCACCATCACCGCACCCTATGACATTGTGGATTGTTGATATGTGCACATTTTTTGTTCCTAAAGGGGAGATGCCATTGACTCTAGAGGAAGTGTACTAGATATTTAGATTACCTATTATTAGAGAAATAACAAGTTTTTTCACATGATACACCTTTTCATATGGAACAGAACAAAAACTCATGGGATTATGATGTAGAGAATAGTAAATTACATGTCAATCAACTAATCCAGACGTATCATTACAACTAAATTCAATATATCTTTGCATTTGAGGATCAATAAAATCCAAAAATAGATAAAACATTCACAAAACTAACAATTATCACCTTGAATGGTATTACTAAATCCCAACCCTTCTCTTCACACTTTAAACAATGTCAATACACTTCTTTTAATGATTCATAAACAAAAAGTTAGTCAGTTACCCTTATTTTTCTAAAAATTTCCTTCTCTCTTTCTCACTAGCTCTTGCCTTAACTAGTAAATTTTGTATTTTTTCCTCATGAAACCTCTCTTTCACTCAAAATAATCAAGACACGATTCTTCACCCTTTTGTCAAAATTGTCATTTTATCCCCTTAAGACAATGTCTCCCGAGAATTCAAGGTTAGAATCATCTAGTAAAAAAACAAGAACTAAATCCATCTCCAAATACCATTTATGGTTAAAAATGTGTGTCTCAAATTTCATGGCTTAATTCACCATACTCTTCTTGTATCACTCGTTTCTTTTTCTTGCTCACATGCTCCTTACTAGCTCTATCATAGCCCTCTGTCAATATTATATTCTTCATCATAAGGTTCCACAACACAAACTAAGGGTTTCTAGACACATATTTTCATATTCTACCACTATATAAAATTTCAATCCTGAACTTTGAGGGAAAAAACAACTTCCTTTGTAAATTATCCTTTCAAATTAGGCTTTTAGACCGTGCTAATCGACCGCATGAAAAAATGTCAAGCATATCTCAAAAAACCACACTCAAAAATGTAAAATTACTTTAAAATATTTTAAAATGGATCCTTATAATGATATATTGAAAGTTTTAAAACAAAATACTTTGATTTAAGGTTCCAAACTACAAGCCTTAGGTATTTATCACAATTCAAGCCTAAGGATTAAACTCTTATAAAATGGATAATTCTTGTTCTCAACACCTAAAAATTTGTTCTCAAATATTTTTTAACATTATCCAACATTCTAGGTTGATATTGGCTTAATTTCAAGAGAAAAATTTCTCCCACCATGGGAAATCCAATTACTTACACATTGGGGCTGGGTTTTACCAAACCTTCATTCTTCCTAAATAAAATATTGAGATTAATTTTGTTGTGTAATTATAATATATATCTAGGATGCACCTCATACACTTTGTTGACATATTTTCTATTGACATGCATACCTTATTTTCATATACCACAAGGTTAAAATATTGGTTGGATGTTAAATCATAGTTACCATTAGCCTCTAAGAGGTTTTCCTAAGCATGCCAAGTAAAATTACGAAGAAACAATTCTTTAAGGATCTTGACTAAATTAATTAACCAATTTTCACACGTGAATTAAAAAATAAACCCAACCTTTAACTTTCCAAAAATTTTCACAATCATATTCTTGCACACACATTCCATGCATTCATTTTATGTCAAAACAAACTACCAAAAATTCAAGCTCCCAACTAACATTCTTAAGGTATTTGTAGCTATTTTTTCATGCATTGAAAAACATAAGACATTTATTCTTAATGCTAACTCAATAGTACTCCTGCAAGACAAGACCAAATCATAAAAACCTAACTTATACTATATATATATATATATATATATATATATATATATATATATATATATATATATATATATATATATATATATATATATATATATATATATATATATATGTATGTATATGTATATATATATATATATATATATATGTATATGTATGTATATGTATACATATACATACATATACATATATATATATATATATACATATATATATATACATATATATATATATATACATATATATATATATATATGTATATATATATATATATATATATATATATATATATATATATGTATGTATATATATATATATATATATATACATATATATGTATATATGTATATATATACATATATATATATATATACATATATATATATATACATACATATATATATACATATTATATATACATATATATATATACATATATATGTATATATACATATATATATATATATTCTTTTTCTTATGCACATTGCTGGATTTTCCTTTACTCCAACCTTATCCATGTCCTCCACACGAGGAATGAATGACTAAATCCCTCATACTCCTTCATATATCCAAATTTTCTCAATACATGTAATTTCTTCTAGGAATGTAACTACTTTTCTAAGACTTGTGACTGTCATTTTGTGACTCTTGAACTTCCTTAAATGCCTTCTTGATTCGTAATTGTCATTTTAAATTATTTTAGGTATTTATATGACTCACCTACATTTCCATTCTTAGACTCCTTACATTCCCTTTTCAACATCAAAAACTCTATGAAAATCTCATTTCCTTGCTTCCATGTTTTTACAATTTTAAATCCCTTTGAGGGAAAGTACAATAATAAGGTAAATTCAAATTTTAACATTCTCAACACCTTGACATGACTAACATTTCTCCCTATGACCTTGGGACAACTTGGGATCATGATAAAAGGATAATAATTAATTACATGCTCTTCATTCCTTGATTCTCTTCCATATAATTGGGTTGTATAGGAAAGTCCTCTATCAAACTTAGTTTGATCATGACAACTCCTATTCTATGGTTGCAAAAGTATATTATTGTATTGACAACATATTTTGTAGTTATGGATGGTGGTGGTGTCTTGATATCATACATGATGTGATAGTTATGCCATTCTATTGAGATGTAGGAGACCCATTATACATAGGGTCAGACCATGATAATCACACTTGTAAAGGGACTTATATCCGTTTATTTCAAAGGGTCATGGTAAAGATGTCATAGTGATTTATTTTTTACAAATATGGTCATATGAGAAGATATCTTGAGTAAAAAGTTTTGCTGGGCCATTGATATATGGGCTCATCATAAGATTGTTATGGTGAGATGGGTCATACATAGGTGGAGAGAATTTTGATACTATGACTTGTATATTGATTCGAGATAGGAAGGAAAATGAGGAATTCATATGGAGGCCCTACATAGAGTATATCACATTACCTAAGGATGTTGTAGAGCTACGCTGAGATATCTCACCATGTTGTTAGAGGACAAATTTTCCCTAGGAGAGATTTTCAATACAATAAGGTGAATTGTATTTTGGTATTATGCAAGAGGTTCCCAAGAACCTTATCCTTGGAGAATATTATCAAATTTAAAATAGAGATGGGGTCCATCCTTGGAAAAATCCAACTATACTAGTGCATAAACTTGTAGAGAAGGTAGATCCTAATGTGATACTAAGTGATAGTTATGATGTAAGGTTTATAAAAATGTATACAACATAACGGGAGAAGAATTTTTAGTTTCTGTAATTCCCTATAATGATTACTAGACTAGATGGGGGTAAAACCCCTAGCGATGCACATGGTCCTCCACTTTTGGGTGGAACAGTGTATGGGCGAGTTACCTCAATATGATGTTATAGTTTTTGCTACAAAGATAACGTAAGTATGAATACATTTTATTATTTATAGATATGATTTTAATGAAATGATTTGTGCTAATGGATTTTTCTTGGGAATTATAAGTGATACATATTAGACTACCGTTATAGATGAATTAGCAAGTACAAGACTCTAAAACATTCATGGAGATATAGTGACTAGTGGGATACTGTAGTGAGTGGATGATATCACAAGAGAGAATGCTTATGTATTTGATTCAGATTACGGTTGTTGATGACACATGTACAGTATTATAGAGACAATGAGAGGAGAGAAACTCAAATATTTTAGGACATTAAAAAGCACATCCTAGGAGATATGTGACACAAAATTGATTGTTTGACTAGTCGCATCCCAAGCTCAATATGCCAAGGTGTTAGAAGAGAATGTGACATTGTACATGTGATTGTTGTATTACCGGGTGATCATGGAGGTCCAAGAGGGATATGGAGTTCATGAGCCCCTAGATTTTTGGTAAGTAGTGAGGAGGAGGAGTGGTGTGCGAATGATGAATTATACCCACTCCATAGTTGATCTATAATTGTTGTATCAAATGTATGTATGCATATATATATATATATATATATATATATATATAGTTGGCATAGTGTTTTAATTTGTGTAAAATTTTGATTCTTTAGGTGATTGAATTGATTTAATTGATTTCAACACGGAAAGAGAAACATAAAGGTTGATTGGTAGTGTTAAAGGAAAGTTGAGTTTCTTTTTGATATTACTAGGTCCTAGTGATGGTGCACGGGCTCTTGAGTTAGTATGGTGGCTTGTAGATGTGATGAAGTGTTTTTATTTTTAATGATTTCATGGAGTGTGGTCAAGGTCATTACATGTTTTCAAATGTGCAAAGGTAATGAGGAAATCATATTTAGTGAAGCAAGCATGTTTAAGATGTTTGTTCTTGAGGCCTAGAGAGCACTATGAGGTATGACGTGATGAAGTAAGGAATGTGGAAGTTGTGCGAGCTTGGTGATACCATGGGAAACATGAGTATGAGGTTTTGGGACACTCACAAGTGTCATATAGTGATGGTTTAGTTCTTAGACTTGGTTTTTGGTCTTTTCCTAGACCTAACCCTTGAGAAAACATTCCCTAATGTGGTGAAGTCATTATTTATGAGTACATTAGGGAAAATTTGATCATTAGAAAGTGTGTGGAAGGTTTTTGTTAAGTTTTGATTAAATTTTTAGGTCTTTTGTTTAATATTTACAAAGTTTTGGAGGTGAGAAACCAAGTTCAAATTTTAAATTTTTGATGCTCATTTGAGAGTGTGTAAATTTCATGGGACCCCAAGATCTTGAGGATATTTGAAGAGGTATATTATAAATATTTTACAATTAGAATGAGGTATTTTTATCTTTAGGTTTGTATGAATAATGATTAAGAAGAAAAAATTGTTTTAAAACATCTTAAAACCCTAGGTGTATAAATTTGGTGAAATCTTGTTGGTTATGGCCCGAATGGATTGTTTGATAAAATTTTATGATTAGGGGTTGTCATGAAGACTCCTCCATATTTCGTAGTGGTATTTATAGGTATTGGTTGCATGTAGGCCCCACTTAGAAATTTAAGTTTATGGAAAAGTTTAGTTTTCTCCAAAGTTGTTTATTGAAGTTGGTAACTAGTTTAGATTTTGAGAAAGTATGGTAGTTATTATGCATGTCCATGGTGGTTTTAGAAAATATTTTTACCTTAAGAGGTCTATTGAATTCCATTTTACATGACTGGATAACATATAATTTTGGGTTGTTTGAGGCGGTCTACTTACACGTGTTTTGGAGGTGTTACGGTCATATTTGTGGTATGAATTAAGTTTGGTGATGACCATGAGGTCATGATATTTACATCAGTATATCACACTTGCATTTTTCATGACATATGATGAAGTTATGGCTTGTTTTCGAAGACTATTTTTAGTGTTGTTGGTTATGTATGTTCCTAGAGGGTTTCATGGCATGAGATGTTGTAATGTTTTTCATGGTTTCGGAGGGTTCTTAAGGCTTATAAAACATGTATAAGTATTTTACATGTTTTGGTGAAGGAATATTTTCTCTAGAACATTATATTTTTGGTGAGTTTCTTATTTTTATGCTTTAGGGATTCTTAGGCCATAATGGGCATCTAGAAAGCTCTTGATGATGTTGGCAACATATATTGTCTTATGGGTATTTTATTCATGATTTTATTATGATGTGGTGATTTATTTTTCACTATGATGGCTGAACTAGATGAGTTATAATGATGAGATAGGTATAAATGAAAATTACAAAGCTCATTTGAGTTAGTTGAGAGAGTGAGGGAAAGTGTGAGATATGGTTTTTGAAGGAGGTGAAGAGTTTATTCATGAAATTTATGATATGGAAATGAATATGTGATGGCTTTCTATATTTTTATTTGATATGGGTGAGCTAGGTTAGATGTTTAAATCAGATCGAAAAAGAAGCATGTGAGAAAGGAAGGATAGAGAGAAATTTTGAGGAAGATAAAGAGGATATTGAGCTTCATTGAGTCATCATTAATTGTGTGAGAAACATTTTAGAGATGAAAAACTAAGGTTTTTTTGGTTGGTGTTGAGTCATCTTGGGAGTTTGCGCCTTCAAGTAGGGGTTGGTGGTCTTGATTGAGTTAGCACTCAAACAAATTTGAAACATGGCTATAATAAAGGTTTATTTAGTGGGTTTTCTTATCCTTGACGTTTATCCACTTAAATATTGTGTCCATGTGTTTATGGTTTCTCATTTTCTTATGTTTTGTTATGGTTATTGAATGAATGTTTCATGTTTAATGGTTAAGTTGATGAACGGTTAGGTAATGGTTAAAGTGAATATGAGAGTAGGGTCATGTTTCCAACAATTGGTATCACAAGAAGGGTCTTTGAAGAAATATTAACAAGTTTGAGGTAATAATTTAAATAGGAAGATAGATAAGAGGTTGAGGAGATAATTTTGAGAGTTAATATTGGCTATAAAGAAGGATGGAGAAAGTGTTAAGGATCTCAAAAGTCAGTTATAGGGTACAAGAACAAGTTTGAGGTCAAAAGAAGATGATTGTAACTAGTTGATACCCAAGATATGTCCCTTATATGTTAGTTTATATGGTTCTTATGATGATCTTTAAAATTATGAGGCTGAGGTAGATTTGCATGCATATTTGGTGATTCAAAGAATGAAGAACTAAAATTTAGAGTAAATAATCAAGGGATATGAAGAGAGTATAAAAGAATATGAAATTTAAATTGAGTCTATGTCAGCAACTCTCAAGACTAAGGAAAATGAATGTTACATGCCTAAGACTAAAGTAGAAGCCCGAAATCTAAAGAAGAAGATTTTATCAGGTATGAAGTTGAGTTTAAATCCTTAGCAAGTAAGTTTGATTAGGTATCTAGAAATATGGAGTCCTATAAGAGGTTTGAAAAGAGATCTAGTATCTAGATGATATTAAAAGTAATAATAACCAAATCATACCAAGACAACAACACAAATGTTAATCAAACACCAGGATTAATAAGATGAAAAAAATTCACCAAAATAACTTTACATAAAACCTATGCAAACAAATGAGAAACAATAGCATATATTATCATGGAACTTAATGCAATACAATGAGAATGGGATTTGCTTTTATAGGAAAGGAATAATAATCTAACAACCAGCCAAGGTCATAGATCAAGGAAATAACTATTCATCAAAGAAATAGTTACGACCATAGATTTAGGAGAGAACTAGACATCAAGGATCTAGTCAATAACATCGATCAAGGAAAGAACTATACCTAACAACTAGACTATATCTCTTAATATCTAAATAAGATAAAAGAAATATCCACACACATAAGTGGGTGAGGATAAATACAATAAAGGTAAATAAAGTACCTAGGTGAACATGAGCTAATGTAAATACCTACTCTAATAGATATTTTGAGTATTCATAAGGCTTTAAGTGATAGAAATGGTGTATGTTTTATGGGAGACCTAAAATAAAATGTGACATGTCAAGAGGATGTTAGTTCTAGCTCAAATGGATTTCTTACGAATCCTAAATTGACAAAACAATAAATAGGCCCTATTTCCAAGAAGGTCTATCCCAAGTACAATGCAAGGTCTCATCCCATTAGGCATCTAAACATTATGAGGTATGAAAATTTTCATTGTTATTGTTATGTTTCCAATGACATTTTTCATAGGGAAAGATAATATGGAAAAAGGTTCTTCAAGAGTGGAAATACATGGGGAAATGAAGGAAATCATAGTCGAAACATTCAAGAGGTATGCATAATGTGTTTTCTTTATTGTCACCAAGAAGGTCATATTGAAATTTTTTTTCACCACTTGTCTTAAAGGAATGCCAATAAGTTTTTTTCTCCAAAATTCAAGGATACATGGATACCTTAGTCATTAAAATATGCTAATCATGTAAATGAGGTCGGGAGGATGAACCTAAGCATTGCAAAGAGTTTGTTTTTGATAAGGAATATGTGATATTCAAGAACATTAGTTTAAATCCTGAATCTATGAAGAAAGAACCTAAATCTATCATGATTGTTCCTGATCTTAATTCAATTCAATGATGTATGCTTTCTATGATTAAGAATAAGCAAGTGGTATAAGTGAGTCATGTTTTTTTACGTAATTTAATCAATAAAAGTAAAAGAAACAAATGTTTTCCTCAAATCTAATGCATCAAAGAGGATTAAGTGCGGGAGCTTAAATATGCTTTATTATTGACAAAGATCAGTATAGGTCTCAAGGAAAAAGTATTTTTTTGTCATTATGTGTATTGTGACTACTATTTACGAATTCTTAATAAATATGATTAAGAAGGTGTGATAAGGATGGAATGAAGACTTGAGAAGATGTCTCAAGGATTAGAATGAAATTTTACAGCCGAGAGGTTTATTATGTTACTTCTACAAAGTGATAACAATTCATATTCCTTTAGTCATCTTGCATATATAAGTACTTTAAGAAGTTGAGAAGTAAGTAAAAGGAAACAAGTGTGTCGTAGGTATAATTTAGGTCTGTTGTAACATCCACTTTTTATGAATTAGAAACAAGGGAATCTTTATTTATTTATTTTCATAATGTTCTCTATTCTAAATTCATATAATTTATAACACACATTGCATTTCCAATCCATCTCATAAAAGAAAACCATTTGCAGTTGTAATGACTCAATGAAACACCGATCTCTCATTTCATGACTTGGTATTAAATTGATCTTTGGTGTTAAACTTGTTCAAGTGTATACTTTGGTTCTTAAACACATCAATATTCACTCAAGTGCTATGTATAAGAATCCTATATGAATATTTGTTATTGATATTCATTTGAAATCCCACAACTTAGACTAGGTGACATAAGACAATGCAACTAGCTAATTTCAATACTTTGGCCAAATTTTTAAACATGTTTACCATGTTTACATTCCAAGATGGCATACTCATTGAAAGGAATATGTATTTCACCACACTCAAACTATTATCTAGATTGGTCTTCCTTGACTACTGTCAACCAAACCCGAGTCAAAGTTTCACACTAAAAAGGGGCAGCTCACATACACTAGTGTGGAAGACTACTCATGGTGACTAAGGATACATAGACATACTCAATTGAATTTCATTGATTGGGTGTGTTTAGTTACCCTAAGTCAACATGATTTGACCACTACACTAGTCCATGTGTCTATCTCTATTTAGAGTAGAACTATGAACCAAATTTCCACTTATGTTAATCGAGTTAATTGAACTAAGTGGGAGTTGAAGCATAACTAGCTATATCACAATATTCTTGTAATGAAACCCATCATTATGAGGGTACTTTGCAATAGCCCCCATATTGTAACAACCTACTAAGTTCTTTCAACTAAACTAACATACTTAGGAAACATTAGATTATTAACCCTTCAATTTATTATCTTGTTTAATTTATCATTAAACAATGCACCTAAAGGCTCACTAAGTATGATTGATCCAAAGAAGGATTTGAAATGTACTTTTACACCAATTGAAGGTATGTAGATAAAATATGTGTTCATGCATATGAACATTTTAATCTTAAACCATTATTTCCATTTATCAATAAATCTAAATTCGATATCAAGTAAGTAAGATCATTAAGTTTTCTTACTACAGTTTATCATTGTAAACAATCTTGATTGAAATATTATACATTAGACTTAGTGATATCAAATGACTAAATCTTCCTATTAATTCGTTAAAGCTTTCCCCTTTCCATTTATTGTTTACATATAAAGAGCATACAACCAATCATCATTTATGATTTAAACTATATCACATAACAAGATAACATACATAGTCTATTTTAATGATAAAAGGAAGTATCCTTTTATTCATAATTAAGGACTATTGTCCTATTTAAGAAATCAGAAAACATAAGGTTTAGTTTCGTAAAATAATGCCACATTCATCTATATAAAATACCTTACACACGCACACACACACACACACACACACACACACACACACACACACACACACACAACTCCTTATAAAAGCATTATTTTATACCTTAGAATCCATTAAGCCATGCATGTAAATTTTTAAGTATATCAATAAAATCCCATCATGCATGTTAATATTTAGGAATATTAAACAAATCTAAGTCATATAAGACCTTAGAATAAATCAGAAATCAACAACCCTTCACAACAATTCATTTATCAAAAGAGAGAGATCACTTTACTCCCAACTTAATTAATATTCCATAATTTTACAAGAAACATATTTCATCATTACAAAATAAATTTTAATACATCTTCAGTTTTTCCAACAAGTTCATTTCGAGAGAATTTTCAATACGAAAGCATCTGAATGAAGAAAATGATTTCATTAATAAAACAAATGCAGATTTTTATAAGTCTTTCTCCTTTCACTTTTCACGAAGTCCATCTACAAAATTGTTAGCATGAGTCAGTTCACAAGAACTGAGCATGATAAGTACTATAACGTTAAAAAAATATTATTTTATCTAATTGTTTCATAAAAGGAACCCTACTATTTATGAAAAGGTTCCAAGTACCCAATAATAAGGTCAATAAGAAATACTACCCCAAAAGTCACAAAATCAAATATAGAGAAGAGTCACTAAATCTATTTAAGTTTCATTTCCCATAAAAGAAGCTAAGTAATCCATCATAAATTAATTCCATCTAAATCACAAGTAATGATAATCATTTCAACATGATAACATTCCAAAATGCAACCAATTAAGAAAAGAATTAATTAAAGTCATGATCTGTCCTCATTGGTTTCAATTTAATTCACCAAGAAAAGTTCCACAATAACACAATCAGATCTAAATCAATCAATCGAAAATGAATTTATCTAAAGATACGACTTGAAAAGAATAGAAAGTTGTTCTATAACAATCAATTTCATATCAACTACTAATAAGGTTTGATATAAAAACATGAATGATCCAACATGGACAACAAACCTTCTTAACAACCCTACTCTCAAAATCCCTACCTTTATTCTAAGAGGATAACTTCAAGAAAAGAACCAACTTGACAATATAGATTGTAATCATTGTATATCATACAAGAGATTGGCTCAAGCCTTCATAAGACAAAAAAACATGATAGAGAGTTCTAGAAGGATTTGTTGTCCACAAGCTGAGTTTAATACTTATTTGAACAAAACATAACCATCACAACCATGCATCTAAAAAACAATCAATAATTGAATTCTCATTATCTGCCATATACAAGCTAAAGTTGGATGAAACCATAACGGGTTCAAGAAAAAAATGCAGTATAGTCTTACTCAAAAAGATAAAGATCAATGTTTTAAGAAATGAAAATTTCCTTAACAATTATTAAAGCAAACCTCACATTGTCCAACTTATTTGAAAGGAACTAGAATACGAGCAAGAAACTACACACATACCTTTAATATAATACAAATATGTGACTACTGACCTCAAGGGGACGTTTCATAGGATAAAACGTTTAACAAAACATGAAGTCATCAAGGAAACAATGACAATCCAAAACAAGAATCGTCAAAGATAAACAAGATCTGTAACCAAAACACAATACCCCAACATGATGCTCAAAGCTTACAGTTCATCATAGGAACATATAACTAAAGAAAATGAACCCAATTCGAGAGTATAACAACCTAGGGTCCTTTCAAAAATCAACCAAGTTCCATAAACATGAGCTGACTCGAGAAGGGTATTCGAGCAACGAAAAACAAGCCCACAAAAGAGAGGGAGACAAAGTATTACTAGTCCATGTTTCTCATACAAGACCACCGAGAAGGGTAAATACAACAATGATACGAACTAAAATTGGTAGAGACAAATACTCCATCCTTCACCAATACAACATGCACTTGCAGTGCTAAAAAACAACCTTCGAGAATACCCAGTATGGGTCGAAACAAGATCTCAATAAAACAACAAAAGATCAAAGGTTGGTTAATAACTTAAGCCAAATGAAGGATTAATAACTGAAACAAGAATCCAGAAGCATTCAAGAATGAGTCTACCAACAATAAATTATTATACAACCAAAACGTATGACCATTAACTGAAACAAAAGTTCCATTAGAGGCTCCTCTTTATTACGACGAATAATGGTGAACCAAATAACATTAATCAAAACCTAGTTTCACAACAGGATGGGAATTCTAAAGTTCAAGACATTTTCACATAATTGGGCTGAAAAAATGTTTAAACACTACAAGTATACCAAACGAGGAGACATATGTATATTAAAACAAAGAATCTCCATGAAAGTTCATACCCAGTTTTCCAATAAAGCAACACATTTATTTTCCAACTTTATTCAAAACCCAGATTTAGTAAAACACTATCATTCCACAGAAATATTCATATCCAAAGAAACCATGTCCAAAATAAAACACACAAAAGAAAAAGAAGCAAACAATCATACCAAGAAAACATTCTCAGAGATGTTTTCATGAAGAGCAACGTTATTTTAATGAAAATTTTAAATAAAAGAAATAAATTTTAAAGATATAGGGCATATCATGTCCGGTAGTGTTGTTTCCTTCTCTTCCTTATTTAAATCCTTCAAGAAAAACTTCTGCAAAAAATATTACCAATGAAAACGCCAAACGAGTCTTGAAACTTTTCCCATTTTCTTCTTATAGTTTCATAGGACCAAATTTTGCCATCATTTCCACCATGTAAGGGTGAATTAAAACATGCAACAGAATCAAACTGAGAGCTCACAAAATGAAAATACCACATGTATATCAAATAATCTTGAAATATTTGAATTTAGAATCAAACCAAACCGTTTACTTTTCCTCCAACCCAATCAACTATTCCCCAGGAGGTTTTAGTTTGGATCGAGGTTCATAAATGCCAACAGGACTGATAGTGTCCCTCCAAAAACTCCCACCATGCCTTATCTCTTGTTAGTTACAACTAATAGTTTAAAAACTTCATCAAATCTAATTTAGCAGTTGACAACTCAACATTTCCCACTACCTTCTTTCCTTAGCCAAAATTGGTGACAATAGGTTTATTAAATGCCACATTTAAACCTTGTAATGCATTTGGAATGGTGCCACCGCCATCCAAATTCACTTTCTAACAAATCCAACCCCACTTCCTTAGGTTAGGTTGATGTCCATTAGGTTAGGTTCCCCTAACATTAGTTTACATACCATAGCTTAGGACCTTAGGAATAGTTCCAAATAGCTTAGGATTAATTAGTGTCCAACTTAGGATAGTTCCCCATTATCCTATTTAGGATTTAATCAATAAATAAATATAATCACCTTAGCATAGGTTTAGGATAGGATATAATAATCAAACACTTAGATTAATTAGGTCCTAATTAATCAAATAACATTACCTCTCGTAGTTCATAAAAACGACGAATCAAATCACCTTGAAGGGTGAAATCAAAAGATGCTACAGGACGCCCATGTGACCCCAGTGCAAGCTTGGGTTTAGAAATCAGATATTCTGACCGACTCGATCAAGATGATAAAAACATCGAAAAATCCCAAACATGCCTTGGATCACTGCAATTGATCCAAGGTGTGGTTAATCTGTACTTTGCAATCAACAGACTGAAAAACAAGTTCAATATTGTAAACTAGGAAATGAACAATTTAAACTGAATTTATTTCCTTCATCCACATGTAAAATACATTAAAAAGTTCAGCATAAAAAGTATAAGAATACTTCATTAATAAATTCAAAATTGTCATGGCATGATGTTATCCAGTTTTAGAAGATATAACATATCATCTACAACAACATGATTAATTAGTTTTAAAGAGTACACCATCTTCAAAACGAGAATCACCTATCAACGTTGCTACTTCAATTACAAAAGTGATCAAGGATAACATCCATGACAAAGGCATTACATCGTGAAGCATTATCATGAATATTTGAGTATTTCATGTATAAGGATTATAAAGTTTTGTAAGTTAGGAAGATTAGAGTAAGAAAATGTGACAATTTTTTAGACTGTTATTGTAATAAGGATGGGTTGACCTGAATTAGCTATGAGATGGATCCTAAAGTAAAAATGAGTTTCAAGAAAACAATTTTTTTATCAAAAATCTAGGTAGAGTTCTTTAAGAAGACATAAAAATAGTGTACTATGAATTTGAAGTTGTGTTTTAGACGTAGAACATCAGTTCAAATGTTCCAAATTCTAGGAATGTAAGGAATCTTGTGGAAAATCAGTATTAGGATGAAGGAAAAATATGATAATATAGTCTCATGGTTAAATAGATTATGTTTTTAATACCGAATTCAGGTATGTGTTTCTTTTTTATATGATTAAAGATTTTGACCCAGGAGCTTAGAACGAGAAGGTTGGTGGAACCCAAACCATTATAATATATATAATCTATAAAGAACCAAAACTTGAATAGACTGGAGAACATCCTACAACTCACAAATGTAGTCACCTTTCCCAACCCTTTATTTCCTAGGCATGTCAAAGATATCACCTTGCCTAAACTGGGCACTCACCGAGCTGCATGAAGGCATCGAGCCCCTCTTTTATGTGATCCTTGCAAGAATATTCATCATTATAGAAGAAAAATATATAGACACAAACACATACATCCATTCTAGCACAGAGGTAAAGAAACTAGATCCAAACATAGATGCACCATAACATGAACATAATCATTATAACAATATAGAGGAATCAGATCTAAACCATGAGAAATATGAAGAACACAAGGGTTTGGACCCATGAACATAGATATTCAGAATAATCCATAATACATATATTCAAAATTTCTTATAATAGCCGATTACATTAAGAAGGGTCGTAGCATACCGAATACATTAATAAACTAGCATTCTAACCCCTCCAAATGACTCTACTTGTAGAGTTATAGCCATGTTATCCATCGTGAAACTAAATTATCCCTTACATCTCTTGCCTCACATCACACCTATTCTTCTCCTCCATACCCATCTTCATCCATCCATCTCTCACTTCAAATCCAAAATGCATTCTTAAATAGAGCGGGAGATCTCCTTTAACTACCTTAGAATTACAAAAGAGAAAACCACATGCCAAATGTCATCATACCCTACCATACTTGAGTATTCTAGACATGCAATTTCTAACTAACCCATAACTAATTCTACTTTAAAGCTCTTAAACACAATGATTATATCCTAGAATATTCCTTCCTTGGGTTATAAGTCTCCATGTTCTAACCTCATCTACTATTATGGCTACCCTTATCCTCAGGTGTTTTTCATGAAACACCATAACCCCAAAATGAGGCTAAGTCTCAATTTTTTTTTTTTTTTCTACATGTGACTTATCTATTCTGTGTAGTCTTCCTCATGCACCTTCTTCCTACTGCTTCTTTTGTGTGACTTGATCCTCTGCTCCAGGAATTAGTCATTTTTCTAGGCTAAACATTATCCCACACTAAAATTTTCTTCCATCTATCGAAACAATCTATTTTTCCAACAAAAAATAAAGAATGGAAAAATAAGATGACCTATATCTAGATTACACCAAAAAAAAAAAAATTATTGTTTTGTTGCACAAGGATTGGGAAATTTTTATTCAAGGATGCTTCAATATCATTCCAAGCATCCACCTCACTCGAGTTTGTTTAAATAAATCCCCTATCAACACATTAACCTCATCAAATTTCAGCTCTTCACCCTTAGCCTTCAATGTGTCAACAATATTCTCCATTTTCTTGCTAAGGTCGGTCAACATGTCCATCCTATGTGTCACCTGGGGGTATAATTCCTTGACTTTACTCTTAATAGAGGTCCTTAAAATTTCAATTGCCTCATATTTCTTCTCAACCTCCACCAGGATCTTGTCACGTTCCACCCGATTGCCTCTATTCTTGGCCTAGAACTCCTTCACATCTACATCATAGGTGGCAACCAACACACTTTCCACCTTGTATCTATCTTCACAATTTTCATAGACAACTTCACCAATGTGAGCACCAATTTTCACTAAAGTGATAAAATTAGTGTACCAAGTTATGGTATCCTACATTTTTAGTATTTCCTACTCTTTCTGTCATGCCATAACTTCTTCTACTAACTCTAGTGCAAGTGGTTACTTCTCCATTGTGATGATGCACGTAAAATCCTCTAGGTAGTGGAAGGATGACTCATACTTCTATGCACGAGGGCTAAATCTATGCATGCTAAAATAATGGCATCTGAGATATTCTCCACTATCTTTTAAACTTCGTTCACCTTCAACTTATCTCTCACAACTCGGTCCTTAATTGCACAAATAAAGGATCTTTCCCCTTTATTTCCTTGTCCCTCTCTATAATCTCGTTCTTTTCCTCTAATTCCTTATCCAATGATCTAATATTGTTGTTCCTCTCAAATAACCTCGCTTCAACATCCACTAAATTTTTTTCAACTCATTACATGCCTACTCATCAGTTAGCTAGTTGAGAATCCATAATAGGATTTACCTCCATAGAGCCTGGTGTGTCTAGCAATGCACCTATGTTGACTTAAAATTCGGCTCATCAACATGGGATTCAAAATCCCAAGACAATGTCTTCCTTGGGCACGGGTAGGAACCATCTACATAAAATTATGACCAATAGAAGAGGTGTGCAGTAGGAACAATGTTCTAGAAGCATGTGCATAGGACCTTGTGTGGATCAACATCATAAGTTATTAATGCTCCTTGTGATGTTGGCACACCCATGCCACCTATGCATGTTACCTTCGAGAAAATTTATTGTAAACTTGTCTCCCCACTTATGCTTCCACACTTCTCTTTTTCCATTTCTCAAGACCTTGTGCTCCACCTCGTGCTCTTCCAAGTCCTTAATGTTATCCACCACCTCATTCTCCACTATCTCCTCTAACTATTCACTAGATAGGTGTGGGGTCTCCGCACCTTTTCCCCCACTTCTTCTTCCACTTCTTTCTATTTCTTGAGTTCCCTTCACAGATTCATTCCACTCACCATCAAATTCATGTACATTATATACAGGGGTTCTTCTCATACTTGCGCCCCTCATCCTTTTTTGCAGTCTCATCACCCTTCATGCTCTCCATTCTCTTAGAGTCTGAACTCTACACTACCCTCTGCTTCTTCTTCACTAGAGACTACTCATCCACTTGGGAATTTTCCTTTAATGGATACTTCTTCCTACGAGCATAAGTGCGTGTGCCCATGCCCAATTCTTTTCCCCCGTGGTCTAAACTACATGCACACTTGGTGCCCTACTTGCTGGATTTTCTTTCTTATCTCTCTTCTTTATCACTACCTTCTTCCTTCTGGTAGGGTCTTCAGGGATGGAGACATCATCCTCAACATACGCACCTTTCTCAAACTTAGGCCTTAGGTTTATGTACACCCTTGTTGTTTTTGTTCCTACAAGTGGTAATGTTATGGGCCTTAGCATATGTATTTCATGAGAGACATAATTCTCCACATATGCTTTATTTTGAGGGTACACAAGTGTCCTACATAACACATGGTGCTCTTGATCTACTTCACTTAAATCAAACCTCAATTTCTTAGCCTCTTTAAACATGTTAACCGTGCTCTAAAAATATTGTGTTGTGAAGGAAAAAGGTAATCTACACCATGGGATCTTGGTGCCATTAGTCAATGTGAACCTGCCAATGTAGAATTGCTGGTATACTACAAATTCAGTATCATGCTTCACCAAGTTTGGAAGTTGCTCAGGAATCCTCCACTCTTCACCAAATGCATCATGCATCCACTTGTACCACTTATCCAATTGTGACCTATAAGCAAGTCTCATAATTTTACAAGTTTATACTTGAAACCTCTTATCTATGGAGGGGTTCTTATCAGGGTACTCCCACATGTTATTATTCGGCCCATTAGGAAATCTAATCTCTAAAAACACAATGGTAAGAAGAATATTACCATTAAAAAAATATCTCCATCTCGCGTGACATCAATGATATCCTCTGTGCAAAGAAATTCGAGATGTTATAGATGACCCCCTCTAAAAATTTCCTACAAATGTTCAAATATATCTTGTTCACTTGTTTCCATAGTTATTTTTATTCAACTTTTCAAACATGTGTGTAGCCATATTCATGCCTATGTCCTTAATCTTGGCAATGTCAAAGAATTGTCCTCTCTTCTTATAATCAAATGCCTTAGTTGTTTCCTTGATAGCCTCATTGTCACCCAAGTCATCATCCAATGACTCTCTTGTGCAAATAAGTCTAGTGTACTTGGAGATCAACTGTGGAGTTATGCGCATCCTCCTTCTGTGAAGTAAAAGTAATCTTCATGCACGCATGACATAAACGTGTTCTAGTGAGTATATTTGTTCCTTTTCATGTTAATAGTCTCATATCACTTTCATTAAGTGGTTTTGATTGTTTTACAATCACATAAGTGATTTTTAATACCTTAATGAGTACAATATCTATTAAGCATTGATTGTAGTGAAGCCATCAACTCTTCATTATTCGTTAAGTGTGTTTAATGCAAGATTAAGTCCCAAAAAATTTGGTGTATCACCCCATTTCAATACTTTAGTTTTTCCAATTCAATCCTAACCATCAACCTAGTCATTTCAAAGTAGTTTTTAGGTGATCCATCAAGGGAACTAGCCCACTCTGGAGGTTCTCCTTAGTGAGGCACCCACAACTCGAAGGAGATCTCATTATACCAGCCGAAGTCAGAGTCAAATAACTCATGTAGCGCAGAGGTGTACTTCAAAGTGATAAATTTTTTTGGCATGCCCAATAGGACCTCGAATTCAAAATTTTCATAGTTTTACTAGTAGACCCATGTTTCCCAATATCTCATTTTTATAAGGTCATGAGATCATGACATCAATTAGTCAATGGAATTCTTCTCTCCAAGAGTATTTTCAATCAGATCCATATGCCTTTTACTCAAATCCTCCTTTAGATCATAATTTTAACCCTTACCACAATGATTATGCCCATGATCCAAACCTTGTAAATCAGTATGGTCATCAGTATAATTCTTATGTTGTTCTAGAACAAGGTTATGAAGGGTATATGAAACAAAAATATGTTGATTATAGAGGTAATTGCCAACTGGAAAATCATTTTCAAATCAATGTTCGAGTATGGGAGAAAATGTGACATGATTAAAATGATAGAATAAAACTTTTGCAAGATAAACATCCTTGTGCGAGAACATCCATATCAATGGGTATGTCCTCTAGCTAGTTGTCTTATCCTAAAGGAAAAACTTAAGGTAATAATAAAATATTTCACTTAATTGGCTAGTTGTACCAAGAATTTTGAATCATTAGAATCTAATGACCAGAAGGTTGAGGAAATCTGTGAATTTGATGTTCCAAATTAATTTCCTTATTAGAATCCAATGCCTATTCCTTGTCAACAAACTCATCCTACTTATCTAATTCCAAGTTTTCTAAATGCTTCAATTTATTCCCCCTCTATTGCCAATTAATATTTTGAGTCCTTATCCACTGTGCAATTATTTTCAAATCAGGTTGAGACCCAACCCACCCGTCCTCTCTCACTCCCAAGCCAAGTTTGGGAAGTGGAAAAGGAGAAAATAAATCAAGGAGGGGAGCCAACTAAGAAACTATCAAGGATGAATATATAGAAAATTTGAGTAGTTGGTTTTCTAAGTTTGATTTCAATCATATTCCACAATTGGAAAAAGAATGCAAGGAAAGAGGTTTAGGTTATGGAGAAACAACATGATTCAAATCAAAAATAAAAGGTTAGGCAAGATCTTCATATTTCTCTTGAGTTACAAGGTACAATTAATGTTTTGAATGAGCATGCAAAAGATTCGAGTTTCAAACCAACAGTTTTGAGGTTATACCATCTTCTAGTTTAGAAAATGATCCAATTATGGTTGTTAATTTACCTATTCCTAATTTAAATATTATTGATTTAAAGAATAAAGATGTTCTAAACATGTATGCAAAGCTTCTTATAAGAATTGAACATCAAACAAATTTAGAAGAAGAGGTCTTTTATCTCAATATAAAGTGAAACCAACATTTTCAGATCTACCCCATGATGAAGAATGACATGTTTTTAGTTTAGCATAGTTATTGTTAGATGAAGAAAATGATGAGGGAAATGATAGGAAGGAGGAAGAAAACTTATAAATTGAGAAGGATGATGAAAATGTATGCAAAGATCCATATTGTACTACATGCTTGGATATTTCTACACTATTGGAGAGTTTAAGTGATTCACCAAGGACATCAAAAGACATTGTAATGTCCCAAGAAGAGTAGCAATATTGTAAGAAGGATTTTAAGCTTTCAAATTGGATGGTAGATCATAATAAGGGACAAGAGGTTGACATCATGGTAAAATCCATCATGATGGAAGCAATTGAGAAACTTGAAGAGGTGATACATCATTTTTATGAGCTTTAAAATGTGCACAGAGAGGATGAGGAAAGAAATGAAATAGGATGGGTCGGAAAAGAAATTTTTCTCGGCAATGAGAAGACCATGTATAATCAAATATTTTGCTGATTTAGAGTCAAGACCAGTAGTACCAAAAATTCTACATGACCTAGAGTGTAAATAAAATATTCAATTTCTCAATAATTAGCTTTGAATACCTCTCAAAATAGATTGCAGATCCATCGAGGTATTTTTCTTATGCTAGATAGATTTTTTGAGAAAATTGAAGTTGCAAATCATGTTTTCCATTTTTCCATGTAACCTAGTTGTTAAGATTATCTCATGAGAGAAAAGGAAGGTATTTCTATTATCTCATTTCAAGATTCATTTAGCTTCGCATTCTCAACTGGCTAGTATATGTTAGTGTAGGTTTAAGTTTTGTAGAACAATTTATTCTACACTCTTTGCATGATTCACCAACGAGCATGTATGACTTATTAGTTTTGTAAGTGTTTTCCTTCCTCCAAGTGCAGTTATGCACATGTTGTTGATGTTGTTTTTCTATTTTCGGATGAATTTTAGTCTTTATTAGTGCCATGTATCCTTTTACATGCATGTTTAGTATAGGTACAAGTTTTCAATTTGCATTCATGGCTGGAAAAAGCCATTTTTAGGGGCTCTAGCTAGTTAGTAGGAAACCAAGTCAAGAAAGTTGCTAAAGATGTTGACCATTTTTGGTCAATCATCGGAGGGGATGATAAATTTCATCAATCATCTCCATTAATAATTTCAATCTAGGGTTGGTGTCCGACAATTTGTATGCATTAAGAGAAAAAATATCTTCGAAAAAAATCTTCATTAAACACAATCCAAACTTACACAAAATAAATCACACATGCGAAATGTAAAGGCACACTTGCATAAATAAATTTTGCATGAAGGAAACACTTGCATAAATTAAATCACTAAATTAAAATAAATAAAAGATAAATCAAACACCTTCAAGTTCATAAACAAATTTTTTATGGAAATTAAGATCACATAACATGAAATCATAAATTTACAACAAAATGAGAACTACATAATAAAGAACTGAACATAAAACATTGAAAGAAAAGAACCTAAAACAATTATCCTTCTTACTTGGAATGAGTGGTTAGCTCATTCGTTGGAAGAAGACTTAATTCATAATTTCAAACTTAATTGAAAACCTACAGAACAATTTCTCTCTCGAAGATTAGTGAGGAAGAACATATATATTATTCTTGGTAGTGAAAATTACATATAAGAGTGTGGAAGGTTGCATTTATAGTTCCGCATCCAACCAACTCCTTATTTCAGGAGATATAATTTGATCTTATCTTTATACCAATCCTAACAACTAAGATCTCCATCTCCAAAAAATATGGAGAGAGATATATTATTGGAGTCGAAGTCTTGTCTCGCTTATTTTAGGAAGATTTGCTCCCAAATCTTCTCCTTGATTTTTGGTAACAAGAATTACATTAAGTTTATTCTCCTACTTTACTAAAAGGATTATTTTCATCAAAACACTACTTTGACAAAATACCTCTCCCATATTTTCCATTTGACATTTCTATTTTTTTGGTGTGGTACTTTTGGTGCTTATCTAATTCATTTTTCCTTTGACTACCGCTCACTAAAAGTTAGATTCATTTTTAATGGTAAAACTCTGTAGAAAATATGAATGAGGATTTTTTAAAACACATTTACATGAACAAAATCCTCTACGATAGTTTCCATTTTACTTTATGGTTTTCGGTTGTGGAATTTTAAGTGCTCAATTGATACACTTTTCCTTGAGCGCATCTCACTAAAAGTTAGATTTCTCCTTATTGGTAAAACTGCAGAATATATGAATGAGATTTTTGTTAAAAACAATTATATGAACAAAAATTCTATTATATTCTCTCATTATTTAGAATTCCTAATTTTATACGAGGTTTCAAAACTAAAGCTGCAAGTTCTAAAACTAAATCTTCAAGTTAGGAACTAAAGCGCAAGTTCCAAAGCTAACTCAATTGTTCGAATTAGCTCTCATTATTGGAGCTAACTACGCTGATTCTTCGCAACCAAATCTGCAAGTTCTAAAACTAAATACGTAAGTTTTAGAACTAAACTTGCAAGTTCGAAACTAAAGCTGCAAGTTCGGAGAAAACTCCAATTGTTCCAGAATTAGCTCTCATTATTCTGGAGCTAACTAAAGTTCTTCCGCAACCAAATCTGCAAGTTCTAAAACTAAATACGTAAGTTTTAGAACTAAACTTGCAAGTTCGAAACTAAAACTGCAAGTTTAGGAGCTAACTCAATTGTTTTGGAGCTAACTCGAAATAGGTATAACTTTTGCACATGATCTTAGATTGAGATGATTATACTTTTAAGTTTGCATAATTTTCCAAGATGAATCGGCTATGAAATCATATTTGAGTTTAAATATAGAATTCATTATCAACTCAAACTTTCCTAGAACTAGCATTATCTATCATTTATGGCTGGCCTGCGTATACACAAGACTTTGCATCTTTCCTAAATAATCAACGAGGATTAGCCAACAAAATATATAAAAAAATACTTCTAAGGAATGAACAAGATATATATCCTATATTCTATCTTAAGAAAACTATAAGTTCCAAGATTACATTTAAATCCACTTTCAATGGTAACTTGGAAGGACAAATAATGGTAATTTATTGCTAATTTATGGCCTCATCGGTGTGCAAAAACTAAAAACTCAAAGAGTTACAAAATCTTGTTCTTATCCAATGTCTTATTCATGGAGTCATCACACACTAGTTTTTAATCTTTTTCTTTCTCCTATAGGGAGAACAAGCTCCAATTCCATCTCTTTCTCGGTTGTATCTATCATATGGTTATAATCACTTATAACCATTTTGTGCATGTGAGATACCCAATCCATCCCCAATAATACCCCATATGGGTATTGCATCTCTGTATACCATTCTTCATTGAAACTTGTCGATGTGAATGGTTTTCCCTTTCCCTTGCCCTTCCTCTTGGGTGAAATATTTGATCCTTTCCTTGGTGTCATTCTCCTTTTCGGTCCTTGTTAATCCTCCCTTGTACCTTGATTTCTATTGTTCAATCCCCAGTGTCAATCCTCTTGTACAAATTCCTCAAACCTATGCCCTAGTTTCTAAAACCCTAACCTAGAAACCACTTCTTCCACAAGACAATGTTAAAACCCATAGAAATCCTATCAAACAACCACTACGCACACTTCCATGTACTTTTTTCGATCCGGTTTTCAAATCTTACACTTCACAAGTGATTTTCAAAATTTCACGAAGGATTCCCTAATTCGCAAGAGATCTTCCACAAGTAAATGCAAGGTGAAAATAACTTACCTTGACTCCCTATTTATATTTTTCCACTTTTTACTGCATTTATTTCCATGCCACCTACCACCGTACTAACACATTAAATTCAATTTTTTCTATTGCATTCCTCCTGCACGTTCTCTCGGCAAAGATATTTCATTCACGTGCTCGCTCATATGTAGCCTCCACAAATTTATCGAGTGAAAAACTACATTTACCATATACCCTTACGCGTGCTCGCGGTGTCAAAGTAAATCTACCTTTGCACCTTTTACCAAGTAGTTCTTCCTACCACCACCTACCTCATGTTGCTCTATGCATTCATCAATGTACGTGGATTTCATAAAACTATTTCTTAACACCATTTAATATCCAACCATTATCACCTCTGTTAAACATGTTCCTCTGATACCATGTGCTTTTGTTTTACTTTCCTTGGCCACCAATCAACATCACTCCAACCGCATACCTCCTACTTGTGCTCTCCACCCCACACTAAAACTATTGCATTCTCTATGCATGAAAACCTGTTAGAAATTAATTGGCTAGTGGCATACAAATGCACAAGACAACACAAAGATAAAAAGACAAAGCATAACAATGATGAAAGGAAACACATATAAAGGAAATTTCATTAAATGGAAACCTAAGCTAAATGGCAACACTGCCTTATTTACAAACACTAAGAAGACTTATTTATAGTACGGATTCAACTTACTCCCATTAAAGAAACTGGGAAACCATGTTCCATCAAAAGCTTCTAATTGGAAAGTGCATGAGTGAAGTATATATCTCATGACATATGGCCCAAACCAATGCACTTGGAACTTCCCAGGGTGGTAGAAAAACAAGGAATCATACAAATGTACCATTTGTCCAACCTCCATCTTCTGATTTTTAATTTTCAGATCATGCCAAGCCTTCTGTCTTCCTTTCTCTATGTTCTGGCTCCATCAGGATATGGTGCGGCTCTAATCCAACCGTATCAGATTTTAATGTGATCTTTAAGTTCTTGATTATCAGCCAATCCTCCCGTGCACACAATACACAAGGATGGTAACATGAATTCAACTAGTAAAATAGCCTTGGCGCCAAACATTAATCGAAATGGTGTTGCTTTTTGAATCTCTAATAGGTTTTACTATAAGATAGAAGAACAATAGAGACTTTATAATTCTAGTCATTCCTTCAAACATCTTACATTTTTGTCAATATGTCACTCAAAATCTTGTTGAAACTTTTAGTAGTTCCATTAGCTTGTGGGTGATAGGGTGTAGTCTTATGTTGGGCTATCACGAATTTTGCAAAAATAATAAATTATAATGATCTCATTAAAGAAATGAGTACCCCTATCACTTTTTAAAATCAATGGACATCCATACCTACTTATGATATTCTCACGAAAGGAACGTTTTACAATAGTTGCGGTGCGATCCTATACAGTGTTGTTATCCAAAATTCACCCCCCAGTGTAAATTTTGATAACATGCATCAGAAGGAATCCCAACAGGTTGATAAAATGGAAGAAATGAAAAAAATGCGGTTGCAGGACTGTTTTGAGGGATTTCGGGTCTAAAGGGCTCGGGTCGTACCAGTTCGGGTTGAGCTAAGGTTCATCGTATCAAATCTTGGAGGCCAGAAAAAATCGTGAAAATCGGCTAAGTCCCAAGTCCAGGCAGTAGGGACAGTTGGGACATTGGGGCGCGAACCGGCCGAAAGGCCGCCAGGTGGTCTGCGCAGCATTTGGGACATCCGGGCCAAAGGGACGCGCGGGACGTGGAAATCCGAACTGGCCGAAAAGTGGAAAAAATTGACTAACTGTTGAAGCAGCGATGCAGGACATCTGGGCAATTAGTACGTGGAGGACGCAAGTCAGAAGAAAAGACTTAAGGCAGCCCGGAACAGTTGTGCCAAGTCGTGAAACGTGTACGCGAACCGGCGGATCAGCCAAAATGAGAACTAAAATTCCGGGACAAGCGGGACAAGAGTACACAAACCGGCCGAACCGGGCGAATCGGGAAAATTTGTCCTAAACAGTTCAGGACAAGCGGGACAAAAGTGCGAGGAAGACGCGAACCGGCCGCTTTTTCGGCCAAAACAGAGAGGACTTCCGTAGTGGGACATTTGGGCCAAAGGGATGTGTGGGACGCGGAAAGCCGAAGCGGCCGAAAGCAAGGAAGAAAAGTCAACGTTTGGTCCGGAAACTTCAAACGGCCATAACTTTTGACTCCGAGCTCCGATTTTCACAAAATTGGACTTTTTGGAACAAGCACGACGTCCTCTATGCCACAAAAACTAGATTTCTTATTTTTAATGAGGGTATATATATTTAAATAAAATAAACATATTCGGCTCCAGTCAGTCAATGCTCATTCCCATCAAATGACAGAAAAACGCTGCTGAGACCCACAATAGTGCCCGCACGAGAAGGCCATAACTTTTTCATTTCTCAAAAAATCACACAAATTTGGTACCGTTGGAATCATGGTTCCAATCACGATGCACATGTAATAAAGAAATTCCAGATTTGATTAGAAATTGATTGATATTTTTAAGAAAACGTGGCGGGTTGAAGCAGTGTTTTATTTGGTAGGCTGGGAGTACAATTAAGAGGCATGGTCATCATTCTTTCTCTGCTTTGCAGCACATGGGATAGTATGGGGATCCTTTTACAAGTAATGTATAACCATTTTACTCCATTTAATGCCTCTTATAGGTGGTTGAAGGATAGATTTCGGGATTTCCATTTTCCCTTCTCTTTTCCTTCTCATTTTTCTATAAATTGGAGTGTTGGGCTCATTATAAAGGGAGAGTTTTTGGGTAGCAAAGCTCTGCCAAAATTGCTTTGTGAAGCTTGAGTGCGTTGCAGGCCCTTGTAGTGGATTCCTTGCATGGTGATCCAGATTGTGGCGGGTAGTTTAGGAGCAAGAACCAACTTTCTCTGGAGGTCTATCTCAGTACTTTAGCAAGTTCCATAACTTGGAGATAGTATCCATGTTATCCAATCACACCGTGAGTTCAAGTATATGCACTTGTATATGCACGGGGTGTTGTGATTCATTGATAATAGGTGCTACTTCCACCCACCATGTAAGATACCTTATACAATTAATGTTGTAGTGTGATTACGTCCTACGTGTCGGAGGGGAAATAAGTCCCATGAAATCAATTTCCATTTTTTCAAAGGGTTCCACATTTCTTGTAGGCCACAATGACATTTCATCTCTATGCCCGAGCTTCATAAGGTCTTGTGATGACCAAAACCCCGACATATTATTGACAATACTTATACAATGTCTCCCACCACAAACCAACCATTAAAATCTTGTACGTAGTATCTCGACCTGTATAATGTCCACCAAAATCCCCTCCATGAGATTCCTCCATAATACCCATGTGTTCATCCTCTAGTACACATCAACACAAAATATCATCTTGGCCAAGTTTGTATAGATCTCCACCAATCAACATAGCGATGTGAATGGAAAGTTGTTTCCTCTCTATACTCTGAGTCCTTCATACATGACACTTGTTTGTAAAAAGACAATAATTTCCTCTAATTCGGTGGGCGTGTGTTGTAACCTAAATAATTGTGCATCCAACATTGTGTCTTCAATGCTCTACACATCCTCACCTGAATTAATTCTAGAAAGATGGTTAGGTCCTGAATTGCACTTTTCTAGTTTGTTTGCCACTAAAAAGTTAGATTCTGAAATAACAACATCGGCCAACATATGCATCCTTGTAAAACATGCTTGTTTATCGAATACTTAAGTGCCATATGATCTGTGTAAATATAAACAGAGTAGCCAACAAGTACTACCTAAACTTATGTAGTGCATAAATCATAGAAAACACTTTGTGCTCCATTTTTGTGTAATTCTACTTAGTTGGAGTTAATTTTTACTTACTTGAAAAATAAAGGGTGATCGACAATCCCTTCTCAAGATGTGTAACACAACTTTGCTCTAATTTCCATACCGATTCATCCACATGCACATGATATGGCTTGTCCCAAGAGGGAAGGCACAAAATTGGCCCGAGTAGTAAGGTTCTCCTTCAATGTATCACAAGCCACTGTTGCCCCTCATCTAGGTGAAATATTCCTTTGTGCCTCAATAGTTCTTCCAAGGGTGTGGTGATCTTGGCATAACCCTTGATGAATTTTTGTAGTAACTTGTATGCCCCAAAAATCTGCACACTTTAGTTTGATTGGTAGGCTCCTCAAACCCAAAATAACAACAAATTTGGTAGGTTCTACCAATAATCCTTCCTTACAAATAATATGACCTAACAATGTCTCAAAAGGAGTAGTAAAAACACATTTCTAAATTTTTAGAGAGATGCTTACTACCTACATCTTTCGAACATCAATCTCAAGTTGTCATAATAATCTTTTGCTAATCCATACACTGTCCAATCATCCAGGTAAACTTGTAGAAAATTATGATTAAAGTCTCGAATGCTTGCACCATAATGTGAAAATACAATTGGCACATTTTTTAGCTCAAACGAAATAACTATATAAGAAAAAAGTCCCCATTCGGTGGTCAAATTAGTCTTTTCATGGTTTTATTTTACAATCCTAACTGGTGATACCCTAAGAATCCATCTATAAAGGAGTAGATTTCACACCTTTTACACCTTTCAAGATTTCCTCGAGTAAAAGATGTTGGAAAAGGGTATATAACACACATGTTATTCAATTCTATGTAGTCTACAAAGATTCATATCCTTCCATATTTCTTGATACTAATCACCATTGGACTAACCCATTCAAATTCTTCAATAGCTTCAATGATCCCAGATTCCAGCATCTTGTCAATTTCTTCTTTTACCTTTATGCATAGATTAGGATTCATCTGATAAGGCCTCTTCCTAATTGGGCGTGCACCTTCCTTTAATGTAATCCGTATCTCTCCAAAAAGTGATGAATTCCTTTTAACTCATATTACCCACAGGGAACAAATCCTAGAAGTCCCATGATAGTTAAATTATCTTGGAGACCTCTTGCTTTGTCAATAATTGTCAATGATTGCTTATTTTGGTTCTACTTCTCTGCCAATGTTGACCTTCTTTGTCTTGACGATTCAGCGATTCATGGTAGGTATGTTCCTTATCATCCACAATATCCAAGATGTCATGCATATGTTTTGTATGATCAACATCAAGGTTATTTATCTCTTCATCTACTATCAAGTAGACCATTTTTCCTTTCTCCTTTTCTAGACAAGCACACTCAAACTATACTTCATCCATTTCTTATCCTTCCTCAAAGTGCGCCTCCAAGTTAGGCTCTTCTTGAAAATCTAGGATGAGGTCCTCATATTTGGCATTATCTCCCAGAGTAAGATGCTTGACCACCTACAAATCCTCATTCAATGATGGTTTAAAACATAGATACTCAAAAGTTTGAATAATACCTATTGTCAACTCTTGCCAATTTCCTGTCTAACGACGTAACTCCAAATGGACTTACAAAGTGCATGCACAACCCTTCAAGGTGGAATAGAACTTATACACCTAGAGGGAGGTTGGAAAATATTCAAGCCTTTTGTCTAGGATTTTTCACATTCCTAAACGTGGTAGAAGGCTTATTCCTTCACATGATAGTCACATATCTTTGAAGGTGCATTATTCCGTAGGAATCGATAGAGAATGTGATTCTTAACTTGCGCCACTCTATAATATTATCTCGATGAGTCATCCACCAATGTGCAACTTTCCCACGTAAGGTATAAAGAAACATATTCCTTCGTTCTACTTCATAGGTCTAGCGGACTTCTATACCACTCAAAATGACATCAAGTGACCTTCTCCAGTGTAACTTGGAAAATTTCTTCTTCCAAGATGCCTAAGTGAATGCACCTTAATAAAATGAGTCATAGTGCCCTTTAAGTATCTTCCAACCAACTCATAAGTCACATGCACCCAATTATCACATGCAAGGCTAATCGTATCACTTAAGAACTTAGCATCATCCCACTCAATGAATCCTTATCTTGTTGGCTCAATAGTATATGGGTCTCGATGATGGTGCGTACATAAATTCTATTGATTTCTTATTCCCCAAATCCTCGACATAGGGCTTGAGACCTACAATTGTTTAGTGGAATAATAACACACTCCTTGTTCTCAAAGATAATGTATCACTTTTTGATGTGCAAATAAAAATTATTTGCATAACACCAAGGGCATTCAAGTAATGTTGCGAAATTATATGCCTTGGCAAGTACTAATACTTCAAATTCCCAAGTGAACTTGGCCCCTTGAATGGTTGTGGAAGAATCCTTCAAGACTTTGATGGCGTAGCTTTAGTTCTATTCACCATGTATAGTACATTCGATGATAGTTGTAATTGTGGTCTCCCCATATAATTCCACGCATCCGAGTAAGAATGTTAACCTTTGCACTATGTCAATTACTATGTTACTCAAAAGCCATCAATCAACTATTGCATTGAACATGATCTCCATTTCATAATAAAGACTATGAGGGGAAAATTAACATTCAAGATTTGCCTCTCGCACTTATATCTAGCATGCGGTACCTTTCCTCTCAACCATTCTCCTAAAAGGGGAATGATATTGTCCTAGTAAAACATCTTACATACCTCTTTTCTATCATCAACATCATTATGAGGGATCTCAACATTTTTCACTTGTTCCAAGTTTCATGAGTGCACTTTAAAGCATTGGATCTCCCTTATAAGCTCCTAGTTACCTACATAGTCTCTTGGTAAAACTCTTTTTGATAAGTCAAATTAGGGTACTTCCCATGCAATACCTCTTTTCTTGTAAGGAGAGGCCTCTGCTTTGGTATTTCTCTGGCACATGTAGCTTCAACACGTGTAGTTACTAATAAAGGCTCCAACTCGGGGTTATGCACTATCATACATATGAATAGAGGTTTAACATATTTAACACTAGCATACATGTGCCCTTGTACTTATTCTGATTTTGGATCATGTGATTATACAAGTCAGGACACTCCTTATACTTATGTTTCTTTCCACACCATGAGCATTACGGTAGATCTAGGAACTCGCGCTTATAGTGATCTGTAGATCCATAATTAAAACAAGTTCCATAGAGAAATTCACTCCTTCCTCTTCCGCGACCACCATGGCCTCCAAATTCTCCGCAAAATATTCTTCTTCTACCTCCATCATCTTCATGTTGATGCCCCTCATTTTTAGAATTGTTTCAAATGCTTGTCCGGAACACACTAGTACAATTACATCATGAATCGGGCTATCAATCGGCATTGCTTAGTGTCATGAATAGTAGAGGTACAAATTTTACAATAGCATGGCACATTCTTATAGAGATCACGTTGTAACAAATGGCATGTAATTGGATCATGATTCACATGACTAATCAACATGGCGTACATCGAATTTTGAGGCAAACTTTCCTTGGTGTGTGCTTTTACTTCATAATCCATACACCAAATTCCACTACGAGTCTCGTGTTCTGAATTTGTAGACAATTTTTCAAGTTTATTTTCCATGGAAGCAATTTATGCCTCGAAAAGGGACTCACCCGAGTATCAACACTTCTAATAACATCAATTCTTAAAGCGGCCTCCAAGGCCTCATGTAGATCCATAAAAGTATTATGTGAAAGCACTTGTCTTAAAGGTGTTATCGGGCCTCCAACAAACCATTGAGAATGCTGACAAGGATGGATATAAGAAGATAACTTTGAAAAAGAGTATTAAAACACACATCATAATCTCACACAATTTCTTGCCATACAACTTGTTGAATCTATTTGAGTGCATTGATGATATTTTGCTTAGATTCAGAATATGAAATTCCACTAAGAAGTCATCACAAAACATATTATAATCCATGGTCATTTGATGTGGGTCATTTATTTGGTACCCGTATGTGTGCACCCGCAACCTAGTTGCGAACTAGATTTCCTTCCACTTTGGGGTAGTGATACCCTTAACGTATCATAGAAATTCACACTTGTGTACATGATCCGTAACATCCTAAACACCTTTATAATTAGGAACATCAATATAAATTCCACAAAATACCTATCGATGGGTTTGTGGTCATTGTTCACTAGATCCAAAACCCACGATTCCCTCATGTGTTTCCTCCAACAATAGATCCACTAGTTCCACTAACTCCTAACCCTCTAGATCGATCATAGCTACAGAACCTCTTATAATAGCTACAGAACCTAGAGTAGTGCTACTCTTAATTCCCACCATTGTACTAAAGCGAGCTCCGACATTCTGCGAAGTTGAGCTACTTCCGAGATGTGATACCTGGATTTTATGAGCCCACACCTTGTCTAAATGATGCACCTAACAACATACCACAAAACAAAAGAAATTTCTACATGGCCATAGATGAATGTAATGTAAATTATATCTACATGATGTTGGTTTCTTACCAATTCCAACCGTACTAGCAATACTTGTCTCGAAAGCAGAAACTAAGCACAAGGGCTTGATTGCTAGGTGGGTGCAATTGCACACCTATAGTTCATCTCCTTTTTCCATCTATCATGATCTCATCAAATGTTGAGGGTCCTCCTTCAAAATTTTCCAAGATGCGTGTCTGAGATCGCTTAAGATTCACATCCTCCACTTGAACCTCAAATCCTTCACGTAACGTTTATCTCCAAACATCCATCGCTTCATGCCATCTCATTCTATCTTACCAATTCCCTCTCCTAAGCTTTAGTATAATTGTGTCACCTCTCTTCTCTCTCCACTTATGTCATAAGATCTTCCATTTCTCACAACAATCACTTTCATGCCCCATGTCTAGTGGGAGTTTAGCTAGCCATAGGAAATGATTATAAAATCAATGTGATGATCGAGATATTTATGGCTAACAGTATTACAAGTAGAAATGATCCTCTTGGTTCTTGTAAGAACTCAAACTCAACAACCTTTGGGAAATAATAAGTAGAAACTATGTACTCCAACATGTAGCTAGTCAATACACCACTCCACAAATGATCAACAACATGAGTCCAAATACATTTGACATCATGAAGCCACTGATAATCTTCTTAGGTCCACACACAAGGTTGATACTAATAACTCCTCCTTGATGCATACACTAACAACCATTCATATAGTTCTATTGGGAAAAATAAAAATAATGTGTCACAGAGCTCATGATAAATATGCTCATCTATCCATGTACGCCCATACAAATTAGGTCCAATGTTGAATCTCTTTGCAAACTCATCCTCCTTGTTCTTAAGCCAATTCTCCACGCTGGCCAAAGTCAAGCGCTCTAATATCACACACCATTCTTGCAACAACTTCAAAAGAGGTCCCAGCATCAGAACCAAAATGTAGTAACTTTTCCCAACCTTTTAATTCCCATGCGCACTAACATATCACCTTTCTGAACTAGGCCCTCACCCATGGCATGCGAAGGTGTCAAGCCCCTCTTTTATGTGATCCTTGAAATAATATTCATCATTATAGTAGAACAATATATAGACACAAACACATACATCCATTCTATCACAAAGGTAAAGAAACTAGATCCCAACACAAATGTACCATAACATGAATGTAATCATTATAATAATATAGAGGAATCAGATCTGAACCATGAGCAATATGAAGAACACAAGGTTTTGGACCCATGAACATAGATATTCAGAACAATCCATCAAACATATATTGATTCACAATTGTTTACAATAGCCAGATTACATTAAGAAGGGTCATAGCAGACTAAATACATCAAGAAAATAACATTCTAACCCTACCAAATGACTCTACTCAAAGAGTTCTAGCCATGCTCTCCCTTGTGTAACTAAATTCTCCCTTGCATCTCTTTCCTTACATCACATATCTTCTTCTCCTCCATACCCATCTTCATCCATCCATCTCTCGTTTTAGATCTAAAATACATTCTTAAATATAAGCAGGAGCTCTCATTTCTGCGTCAATATTACTCAAGAGAAAACCACATGCTAAATGTCATGATACCCTACCATACTCAAGTATTCTAGACATGCAAGTTCCAGCTAACCCATAACTAACTCTACTTTACAAATCTTAAACACAATGATTATATCCTGGAATATTCCTTCCTTGGACTACAAGTCTCCATGTTTTAACCTTATCCATTATCATGCCTACCTATATCCTTACGCATTTTCCATGCAACACCATAACCTTGAAATGTGACTAAATCTCAAAAACCTTTTCTAATTCTCGCGAGTGACTAAGCTATTCTTGCATGCTCTTTCTCATGCGCATTCTTCCTATAACTTCTTCCATGTGCACTAATCATCTTCTCTTAGAATTAGTCATTTTTCTTGGCTCAATAACTAAAAACTAATATGGACACGCCCCAACACACAAACAAATTACCAACGGGGCTCTCCTCCAATAGCATCACCACTACCCCCATATTACCACCCCGAGCGAGGATTGTGCGAGAGGAAAAAAAGGAAAAAAAGTTTCCCATGCAAGCCACCGATAGGCCAAGTAGACGAAATAAAACCTTACCACATCGGAAGAAACCAAACACAAAAGTTGAGGACAATAAAAGGTGCTAGAAAAAAAACCTTGACACCGAAAACCTATAGCTCCACTCACAAGCCCAACACCATTGAGGCATGCCCCCACCCACACAAATCCACGAGGCCGATAGACACCGACGGTAACCACAAACATCCCACCACCAACACACAACCCACCAGCACTTCAAATTCATAATCAAAATGGTGAGGAAAGCAGCCAACGTGCATCAAGGGAATCATTCAACTCAAAACCACAAACACCTAAAAATCTAAAACCCTACGAACCTTCGATCATGCATACATGAGCTATGGACACGTCAGCTACCTAAAAAACCACTAAGGATGGAGCATTATTTATGATACTATGTTTACGAAACCAGAATGACCGATCCCTAGCCGAGAAGAAAAATTAGTGGTAGAACCTTCCCCTTACGGTGATAGAAACCAGATCCAACCCAAATCCCTTCCACCTCACAACTTCCATCCCCATCCAAAATAAATAGGTACGAATATCAAACTAAAAAATGGGAAAATCGACCCCAATAATGATAGTCACTCCTTCAAGAGAAGAAAACCCCAAACCTTGTGTGACCCACTACCCAAAATAGTGCCAAAATTCTTAGAGGAGCCCTTAACGAATCTTGGATCGAGAAAGAACCAAGATCGTCATAAAGAGAATGTGCTTTAGAGGCTCCTTTAACTCCAATTCTAGAGTCTCCACCTCTGGTAGATCCCTAGAGACATGATAAGCCCCATCAAACCGGGGTACTGACCACCAACATGTCTAGCAAGTAATATAAAAAGAGTAAAACTTAACAAAATTTGACACTCTTTCCTAGACTAGAAAAGGGGAAAACGAAACATGACATGTATCTTTCCTAAGAGCCATCAAGAAAGCCTTCACATCGACTAAAAATAAACCCAAAAAAATGACGGGCTTCCATAAATAGCACACCGACCAATATCTCCTCGAGTGTTCCAGAATGAAACTCCAACCCTTTCATGTAGCTCTCTGCTTAGGAAAGATCTTAGTTGCTCTAATATAACCACTTCACTAAACTCCTTCACCCACTCCCATCTCATTTACTCCATTGTCATTTGAAGGCCATTGATCTTGCTCCATCTAAAAACCTAACTATTTTATTTAAAACATGTATGTGTTTCTTGTTGGAGGTAAACTATTCTAAATTTTGTATGTCGATATGGGTATGTAAAAATATAATCGGTTTAGTAGTATTGCATTTTACATTGAGTATTGTACGGATGTTGGATATTTGGTTTGATGAGTATGAGGAACAAGTGTGGGTTCAACATGTTGATAGAAGTTTTCCAAGGTTAAAGTCATGTTGATGGCTCAAAAGCTATTGTGAAGGGATGGTTACTGATAAAAGATGCATTTAAAGGTATGAATATATGTGTTTTTATAACTACATTCATGATAAACATCTAGATTGTCTATAAAGGATTCTTAGGAAGATACAGTTTGTAGAATCGTATCAAAGGTGTGAGGAAGCTTAGAGGGAAAATATAATATTTATGAATGAGTGTAAGACTATGAGTTGAAATTTGTCATAGGTATCTATTTGAAAGACCAATATGTCTTTGGACTATAGAAAACCTATAATCATATGAACACTCAACCGAACTATTTTAATGTTGGAGTTCCATCATGAAGGTCTATAGGTAGTCACTACTGAAGAAGTGTCTCGAAGGTGTATGATAACTTAGAATGAAAATAGGGTGTTTTTGAGTTTGAAGTTGCATCCAAAGGTATGTTATCATCGAATATGACTACGCGAAGAGTAAGTAAAGACTAAGGTTGTTATAGTTGTATCATGGAAGAGTTTGGAAATTTTTGAGTTTGGAGTGGTATTTTGTGACCTCCTCAGTGTTCTGTGACAATCCTAAGAAGCAACTATATCGATGATATAAGCTTTCTTGTTGGTGATCAAGGGATGTTGTGATGCTAAGTCCTTAAAATTGAGTTAGAGATGTCTAGGTCACGACAAATAGATTTTGGTTCCTTGGTATTGGTGTTAGGATGCCTGGTTTGCTTCATCAAACATTGACATACAAGTATGAAATGTCTAGAAGACATACATGTAAGGTTTAAGCTTTTTGATAGAGGTTTAGAAGTGTTTTTGGAATAACGAGAGAGTGGATGACTCAAGAGGAGCTTGTGAGCCTATTCTAGTATCTGTAAAGATAGGGTAACATATATCAAAGAGATTTTCATAATAGAGCTTGTGAACACATTCAAAGAAAGGTATAGTCTTGTTATAGAAAGGTCATAGAATATGGTACGTATGCATGAGTTTCTCTTTGAGGTATCAAATGATGATGCATAACATAAGGATGCATGTTTTCAATACTGTCCAAGTAGCATTTTACAAAGTATGGATGCTCTAGGTCTTTATCAACATATTCAAGAGGAAAGAAAAGACATGTACGAAGGAGGTCTATAAGGATGTTTGTGCGTATGGTTGTATCGATTGATGGAGTCACGATGTGTGCGAGAAGGTATGTATATGAAAAATCATTCATATGAAGCATTGAAATATTTTTTACAAGAACTAAAATCAAGAAGAAGGTAAGTGATTTTGTGGTTCATTTTGAAGAAGTTGTGCTTATTGGTTCCATTCATGTTGAGTCAAAGGTGTTTCTGAGACGGGGGAGCTTTCAAGACCTGTGTTCTTAAAATTGGTCAATGCTGATGAAATTATGATTCAATATGGTATGTGTCTCAAATAGAAGAATGAAAACCTGCTTAGGAATAAAATGAGTTGTTGATGTTGTTAATAAAGTATCTAAGAGTCGGGGGGGTTGTGTGTAGGGTCTTCATGATAAGTGAAATGACTTTCTAATTCATTGAAAGTTTGAATGCATGTTTTGAGGGGAATATCTAAGCTCTAACTTTGTGTTACTAGAAGATGTGGTTGTATATGGTACAGGTAAGATATTTTGATGTTCTCGGCTTATGCGGTATAATAATCTTGAGGCAAGTTTGGTGTCATTGAAAGGTATTTTGTTATGAAAGAGCATATGATTCGAGGGGAGCCAAGTAGGATGAGTTGTGTTGTGAAGGTTACTTGTTGGTGAGAAGCCATTCATGTTTGTTCTCAAATTAAGAATAAGGTAATCAAGTTATTTTGTTATCATTCATTTGCTTACGGGGATCTATGTGGCTCTTATGTTTCTCCAAAGTGTCAAAATCGAGTCGAAGATGAGGAATGGACTGGATATTTTTGGTTGATGTTTCCAACCAAGAAGTGAGCATAATGTGTTGTCATAAGAAGTTTTTAGGATACGTTGCTTTTTCATTAATGTGAAAAGGGGAGAATAAGATAAGCTGATGGCATGTGTTCCTTAGGAGGAGAATGTGTCTTGTGTTTACGCCATCAATAACCTTTTTCATCAATGACAAAGGAGGAGATTTTGGCATAGTGTTGTTATTGATGTCAAGGTATGACATTTTAGGTGTTTTCATTGATTGCATTGATTTCAAAAGGAAAGAGAAACATAAAGTTTGATTGGTAGTTTTAAAGTCAAGTTCGGTTTCTTGTTGAACTTGCTTGGTCCTGGTGATGGCGTTGTTGGTGTATATGACTATACTTGTCATCATTTGACATCTTGTCCACCTAGATGGTTAGTCATCGCACTTAGTGAGAATAGGTCATATTTGAAGCAGGTCAAAGGGTATTGTACACGTGTCATGCATAGGTGTTACACAACACTCCTATATGTACCCCTTCTTTTGATATATCATCACGCCAAATACCGCTATCTTTTATGTACTTGATTTTCCTTGTGATTCGTGACATTGATAATTACATGAAGTATTTTCATCTCCATTGGAATTTTAACCCTTTTCGATGTGCACGAGGTTCTAACACTTGCTCCTCACGAGAACAATTTGATTATGGTATCAAAGCGGATGTTCAGTAAACATGCACTTCCTTGAAACAAGTTTTTGATTACTTCTTTCTTGGTTTTAACACTTTTCGTGCAAGTTGTTTTGATTTTATTTGGAACCTTGTTAAAGAAATATGATAATCTAGTTTTTGGAAGTTTGTACAGTTTTTAGTGTTGCATGTGTAGAATTCTGGGGTTTTGCAGCCAGATTTAGCTAGTTACCTCCAAATTTGGAGGCACTGCTAAATATAGAGGTTGGGTCTTCATCTCTAGTTTTTAATCAGAATTTTTAAGTAGAAATGATTTTTTTTTTGAACTTTTTGTTTTTATCAGCTTTTTTCAATTAAAAGTGATTTTTAAAAATTCCCTTCCTGGTTTGTACCCCTGCTGCTACCTGGGAAACTTGGCTCTCTTTGATTGATCGGGTTGTTTCCCTGGTTTTACATCGAGCTCCCTTATGCATTGTGAATCGCTCGTCTTATCTCCCTTTCGTGCTTCTTTATGTTTTTGCATTCTCTGCTCCATGTGTTGGAGCTGTTACAGTGCTTTGACCTATGATTTGCATTGTATTTGCATTGTGGGTTTCACTTTGCTTGGGGTCGGTTTTATCTGCTTTTAAACCGTGTTTTGGTTGCATTACATTGTTTTTATGCAAATCCGTCCCTCTTTGTCTTTGTTTTTCTCTCTTTTGAGCCATTGAAGTTTTTTTTTTTTTTTTGGTATATTTAGATTGTGTTCTATTGTGGTTGAGCCGTTTTCTTTCTTGACTGCATGAAGCCTTTCTGCCTTGTGCTCCTTGGGTGCTCTGCCCTGTAGATATGAGTTCTGTGGGTCATTTTTTTACTTGATCGGGATTTCTCCCTCTGTCATGTTTTTTCTTGGTCGTCAGCCATTACCCTATGCGTTACAACCGGCAGTTCCCTTTGATCCGTTCAATAGCTGCTAACTGCTCATCCGTCGTTTCTATTTTTTTGGCTGTGAGATGAGTTCTCCTCCACTCGGTCGTTGTATTTCCTCCTATGACCATTATTTTCTTTCCTTATCCTCTTTCCCATGTCTTTCATTGATCATTCAAAACCATTCCTCTCCCGCTCATTGTTTTCACATATAGAGTGTTTTTTTCTAAATTAGGATCGGTTTTTAATACATGGCGTGTGTAATTTAAATAAATTTGGTGCTTTTTAAATGGCCAGGTTTTATTAACGAAGTGGTGGATTTTAATTTAAAGTGGGGGTGTTATTAATCAGTCGGTCCATATTTAAAAACTGGAATGGTTTATTTAAAATGTCGTGTAAAGTTAAAAAGGGTGAGTTTAATTCATAAGTTGGCCTACATAATCTAAAGCGATAATTTAATTAAAAGTAGGTGCATTCAATGTTAAGGCCTTTTAAAATTTAGTTAAGGCTTAATATAATTTAGATCTAATTACTTTTTAAAAGGCTTTTTTTTTTTGGTTAGATTTAATTTAAGATCTAATCTTATTTTAAATAGGTAGCTTTTTTATAAGAAAACCACTTTTCTTTGTCGGTGCTATGTAAGCATTCAAGTGTTGATATGTGATTTCTAGTAAATGGATTGTGTACCTCGATTCGGAAATCATGCTTGATATGTATTAAATTTCTTGCAGATTGCAGATCTTGACTGAGTCAAAATATTAATAGACTCTTTTATTTATTTCATTTTGTGACTGAATATTAATCTGATCACGGAATGAATTATACAGGTATTCATCAATAATATCTAGACTTGGACCAGAGGAATTGATCCAAGTAATGCTTTAATTTTGCGAAGTGATAAAATTAGATCACGAACCTTGAACAGGTTGCAAGGTATGGAAGCATTTAGAAAGCGGGTCAGGAGTATGACTCAGGCTGATCTCGAGAAATGAAACGGTTCCCGATATTTAGTATATCTGGAAGGTCTCGATTAAAGACCAGGTAATAATTCATTGACATACAATTCTGTAATAAGAACAGGAGTGGCTCTGTTCTAGAAAGTATGATACAGGTCTCTCCGGGTTTTCAGGAGAAGGACCAAATTGAATTACTAAGGGTTAGTAACCTAAAACAATAACCTAACCTAGGGGTTAGATTATTGTTAGTCTAACCTAGACCTAGGCTATGTGTTATGATCCTAAAATAAAAACTAAGTGTAAAATGGTTAGCATGGTCATTACCCTAAAACTCTAACCTAAGATACTAACCTAGCTAACTAAGAGTTTTGGGAAGGGGCCTTTGAAGGGTGGCGAACCATGGGCGCTATTCTCTATGGCAATAAATGGGAAGGATAAGGATGAGGGACAGGCATATGGCGGAGGCTTAGGCGGCGGCTAACCTTGGCAGACTTGGCAATTACTAAGTTTGGAAATGAACTTGAGTTTTGGATGGACTGTCGCCAATTTCGGCGGTCGGTGGGAGTTGAGATTAAGCGGGAAAATTGGTTTAATGGCACTTAATGTCTAGGGAGTCGAGCCGGAGCTCGCGGAACAGCATGCAAACGAGAAGTTGGAAAGTTTGTTTGGTGTATCGCGATTTTCGGTCTTCTTCTCTCTCTTTCTCTGCTAGTTTACTGTTCATAGCACCAGTTCTCTTGAGTTGCATGGCGAGAATGAAATTCTCTGGCTCTTTTCTCTGCCATGGAGGATATATTGTAAATAGGACAGCGAAATTTTGTTGGTCGCTGTATTTGGGAAAAAGAAAAGGAAGTTTGAGCTCTTCCTGTGGTCTGCTTCGGAAATTTGATCAACAAACAGGCATGCTAGGCCCTAACCTTTAAATATCTTGCTGTTTTTCAAGTGCTTTCATTAAAACAACTCTGTTCAAATGTTCTGTGAAGATTGGATGAATGTTCTATGAGATCTAGTTTGATTATTGGCACTGTATTTCTTCTGGTTCGATTTTTCTTCAAATCCGTTTGTTGGGTGTTTGTGGAAATCGAATTTTAACTCTACTTGTTTGTACATTCTTCCTGGATTATGCATGAGAGGTATTTATTAACAATATGCGAGTGTTCGGCCTGTTTGGCGTGAGCCCTTGGAATATACCTATGAGTAGTATAGGACCACTGTATGTTTTGATTCGTGGTCGCTGTTTCTTGATATAGAAACTGTATTAATGATTTGAAGGAATACTGTAAGAATGATTGGTATTATCGCTTCTTTGGGTGCTCGGTCATGGGATTGTTGACAACGACTAGTGATACTTTCGGGTTTCATTTTGTTTTCAATTTTTGGCTTGGAACAGGTAACTGTAGTGTTACCATAGTCTTTTCGACCTAGCGGAAGTTGTTTTCCCTGTTATTAGGTTAGCGGGATTATTTGTGCACTGTGTATAATATAAATACACCTGTACTTTGTTGTATCGACTCAGTGGAGTCGATGAGTGAATCGTATTGCTTTCTTTTGCTGGAATGTAGATTTATCCGAAGTTTTGTGATTGGATTCTTGTAAAAGCCTGATAAGAAGAAACAGGGCTTTTGTCTACTGTTATTTGAAGTAGTTAAACGATAAAGACTTCCTGTATATGCATTTTCCTTTCTATGTGAAAGCTGTTAGAAAGTTCGAAGCGGCTTAGTTGCTTTTCCTTGCTAGAAATGGATATTCGATTTGCTTCGCTTGTTCTTTCTGAATGTTATCCATGAATAGCATATATGGATTTATCAATCTATGTCATTGTACGTTGCTGTAGGGTTCAGTGGTTATGCGTGCAAACCTTTATCAGTCACTGTGTGAATATATAGATTATGCTATTACGACTTGGACGACTCTGAGGAGTCGAATGAATGATTCATTTTATTCATGAAATTTGAATAAAGTTAAGTGTTGGTATTTTAAGTGCCGGCGACTTAATGGAATAACATGTATTTCGATTTTGTTATTGCAATTTGGAATTCCTTCGTGTTTTTGGGATTTGAGGTACAGATTCTTAGGTGGACATGTATGTCTTTGACCTGAGCAAATTAGTGTAAAATGATTGGCAGAGAGTATTTTGCTGTCTGACTATTGATATGCTTTGTTGAGGATTGTCTGTATGAATTCTTAAGCTTTTGCATGAATTGATACCTCCGTTTGAATCATTGGAAATTCCGGGAAGGTAACTTGTACTACTGTCTTTTTTTTGAGCTTGACCTTGGACTGTCTTTGTTACTTGTGAGGTCCTTGTGTTTGGATGACTGTTTCGTGTTTTGACCTTGTTAGGGTAAGTCGCGAATAACGCACCAAGACTTGCATGCTGCAAGGTAAGGATCGTTTGGTTGAATTCCTTTCCTTCACTTCAGTCCGATTTTGACTGAGCAAGAATATGTATGCTATGATTCCTTCCATTTTGATCTGTCCGATCGACTGTGCATGATTTGGAAGTACCGTGTGGGCAACATAGCATAGTCCTTTGGGAAACCTTAGATTGTTGATGCAATAGTTGTTGTTTTCAGCGATACGCTTGTAGCTCTTGTTTCAACTGGTGATAAGGCTTTACTGTGCAAAAGGAACTTGCATTGGGCTTATGGTTGTTACATGAAATGTTGATGTGTTAGTTGCTGTACAAGAGATTTGCTGAGTTTCTATTTTCGTGATTTAGAACAGTGATCTTGATTTCGGCCTGTCTAACTTGTTCATTTATATACTGGTTGACTGTTTTCATATGTGAAGGCAGTACAGTGATGAACTTATGTAAAAGGAAGTATGAATGGTTTGATTCTTTCTCTTCCTTTATTTAATATTATTGATAATGAACTATCAGTAGGAAATTGTTTGTAACATATTGGTGGAATCCCGAATTGTTATGTTATTTCCTTTTTGGAGAATGAAACAATCTGACCAATGTTGTGATTTTGGGTTTAATGATTGTTGTGTGCATTCGTTCCTTGTTTCTTAATATTTGATGAAATATTAGAAAATGATTAAGACTAATTGTAACAATGATAGAGTTACATAATTGTAATCATTCAGTATTACAAGGGCATAGTCTAATCATGTTTACTTATGTGAATATCTGATTTCATTTAAACAGGGTGTTTAATGAAAACAATTGATGGATTGCAATTGTTTTAAAAGTTAGTGCTTATCATGCTCAGTTCATTGAACTGACTCATGTTGACTATTTTTGCAGATGGTTGCCGTAAGAGGTAAATCTGATGCGAGATCGGCGATCCGTCGGATAGTTTATTTGATTTATTATGAATTACAGCTTGATTTTATGGATGTACTATATGAGAAAAGATGTTTCTTTTCCGTTAGCATTATATCAAGTATGCTGTTGCATAAAATGTAATTGTACGAGTTTCGAAAGGAATGAAAATAAGTGTTTGATACTTATGTGTTGTATTCTATTATGAATGATGAACTTCTTCGGTTTACGTAACGAAGAGGCATAGTTATCTTTGTATAATATGGATGCTTTTGTGATTGACAATGAAAGCTTGTAAGTAATTAGACTAAATTCTTATGAGTATTTAGTAGTTCTAATTTGATCTGGATAATGCAATATTGTAATTTAATTATTGTCTCTCTAGAGGATAGGTTAAAATTGAGCCTAAAAGATAACGCTAAACAAGTTGGATTGAATTACTAATCCCTAGTCCTAAGTATAACAGGACAATAGTAAATTGGATTCTAAATCATTTATATCTTTAAACTAAAAAGTATGATATAAATTCAGTTAAGAGAACTGATAGGCAATCAATGGAGTTCGGTGGCAATCTCAAGCATAGGTTATGAGATATTGTCTGAATCTGTTGCTTAGAATCAGATGTATTCTAATGACTCCTTGATAGAAGCTAGACCTTAATACCTCTACCAAGTAATGGGATTAATGGAGGAGGGTCGTCTTAAGAAAATGAATCCAGGGATTGGAAATGGCTAACCTTAGGGAAAAGTCTTATGAAGTAATTTAATCTCTAGTGCGTAACGCTTGTTTTGGGTAGATCTTCTCGAGGCGGATTTAAAGGATGACGACATAAGGTCGACTGCAGGGCTGTACCTCCGAGAAGATTAGGATCTTCTCGAAGTTACAACAATGCAGGTGACTTATGGCGACACCCTTTGCATTGATCGCTAAGATTTACACTTGATTTCGCACGAGTTACCTTGGGACCGATTAAGAACGTGACCATGTTATAAGACTGCCTCGGAGATTTGGGGTATCATGACACACTGGTTGAATTGCAAGGTTGAACCAGTATGTCCTCATATCCCTAATCCTCGTAGGCATCCATATAACATTATCACCTTGTTAATCTGCCTCCGAGTGATTCAGCTGTGAAAGAAAGGACTGACAGTAGTCAGTATAAGACATTCTATATAACATATGAATGGGGTGAAGGACGTATTCAGTTGCGAGTATGCGTTAAGGAATACGAGACATGAAAAGATATGTTTCAAATCTTTGGCCAAAGTATCGCAAGCTGCTGATTGCGTTGTCTAATTCACCTAGTCTAAGGGATGAGATGCCGATGAATAATGGTACTTGATTATTGAGTTAGATTCCTTGACGAGAGCATTACGAATCCCAGTTAGGGAAGAGAACCGCGAGTATTGTGTTAATTAAGAACACTAACTCTTTTTACTCATGAATAGATCGGTAGTTTGCAGAGTCATGGAATGAATAGATCGGAGGTATTAGAGTCATTACTTTGCATATGGTTATGCATTATATAAATGGTTATTTGAATTGTGAGTTCTAAATTATGTATTTAGAACCGGTATGCAATTATAAAAAAAAAAAAAAAAAAAAAAAAATTTGACTTGTTCTATTGTCTAAAATGAGGATGTTACATCTTGGTATCGGAAGTGAAGGTTGCGCAGCTCTTGGACCTATTGAGTCCATAATCGATAAAAACACTGAATTTTCTTGTAACGAGAAAATGGTTAGAAACAAGGAAAGCGTTGCGAGTAATGCTCCACTGAAGGAGGGAGGCGGCAACCCAGCTGGATGAGATCCTTGCTGCCCTGTTGGACACAAGAGATCGCTTGGCTGTACTTGAACAGCAGGTGATGGGGAATGAGGAGGGAGAAGAAGCTGATAATAATAATCAGCAACCTCCTGAGGACAACCCCGAAATGGGTGTTGATGTTAATGCTGGAAATGTACCTGTCCAACCAGAAAACAAAAAGGCCAGATTGGCAGCGGAACTCACTAATGATATCAAAAGGATAAGTCCACCTAAGTATGATGGCACCACATTAGGAGATGGAGCTGAGAACTGGCTCAGCGAAATGGAGAAGTACTTTGCTATAAGGAACTTCTCAGAAGAAACCAAGGCAATATGGGGAGCCTATCAGCTTTCTCACGAAGCATCTTCGTGGTGGGATAGCCGAAAAGCTGAGCTAAATATTGATGAGACCAATATCACTTGGGATCAATTTAAAGGCTATTTTAGGCAACGTTGGCTGCCACAACTTTTCTATGATCGAGAAAATGACGAGAATTTGAGAACTTGACTCAAGGGAAGTTAACGATGGCAGAATTGCAGGAGCGGTTTACAAAACTCCTCAAGTATGTACCGCATGATATCAAGCAGCGAAAAGTTCGGGATACGGAAATTCATCATGGGATTGAATCTGTGATAGGGGAGAGGTCGATGTTCACGGTCCAACCACTATGGAAGGAGTTGTTGAAAAGGCCATAAGGCAAAACGAGAAATTAAAGGCTATTTGCTCATAAGGAGGAAGTGCGGAAGAAGGCTGCAAACCCTTCTTGACCTCTCTTGCACCCGAGAAAGGACCATGGAAAAAGTTTGGAAACAAGAGTAAGTTTCAGGAGATATGCAATAAGAAAGAAAGCGTGTAAATAAACTGCTTTGGGAATGTGAAGGATAATTTTGCTAAAAATTATAATAATGGTCAGAAGTCCTATGGAGGACAGCGTGACAATTATAAAACTGGAAGCAACTTTGAGCCTAAGAAGGGACCTGTAGGAGGCTGCTACACTTGTGGTAAAGACCATTACGCAAATCAGTGCCCTTTGAAGAAGGATGATCGTAATCAGCAGCATAAGATACATGCTGCAGTAGCGGACAAACAAGCTGAAAAGCAAGTGACACCTATAGAAGTTCCGGGTAAGTTATTCGGCATACCTGTCACTATTCTTTTTGATACAGGAGCTACTGAATGTTTTATATCTAATAAGCTAGCTTCTAAACTTAAAAGAAAAGCTGGAAAAATGGATAAATCTTGGACTGTACAGTATGGTAATAATTCTGTTCATACAGTGAGTATGTGTCTTTTTGGAGCGAGTCCTTGACTTACCTAACTTTTCCACGGAAGTTGATCTCTATGTTGCACCTTTGGGATCGTATGACATTGTCATCGGTGTTAATTGGTTAGCTGATCATAAAGCAAAGGTAGATTGCTATGAAAAGAACATAGAATGTTTAGATGATCAGCTGGAATCAGTAGAGATTCAAGGTGTGAAACGAGAAATTTCAGTTAGAAAGCTGTCAGCTATGCAGCTTAAAAAGGCTAAGAATAAAGGATGTACCCTTTATGCAGTAAAGATATCTGAATCTTCTGAAGAAGATAGTGATTTCATGAAGCAAATCCCACTGTTACAAAGTTTCAGGGATGTTTTTCCTGAGGAATTACCAGGGTTACCACCCAAGAGAGAATTTGATTTTACTATTGAAATCAAGCCTGGAACTGAACCTATTTCCAAGGCGCCTTATCGGATGACTACTATTGAGTTAGTCGAGCTAAAGGCTCAGTTACAAGAGCTTTTGTCAAAGGGATTGATTAGACCAAGTGTTTCACCTTGGGGAGCACCTGTGATATTTGTGAAAAAGAAGGATGGAACTCTGAGACTGTGTATTGATTATCGGATGTTGAACAAAGCAACGATTAAGAACCGATACCCACTTCCTAGGATCGATGATCTGTTTGATCAGATGCGTGGAGCAGCGGTTTATTCTAAGATAGATCTTCGATCTGGTTATCATCAGCTAAGAATTAAAGAGGAAGATATTCATAAAACGGCTTTCCGAACAAGGTACGGACATTATGAATTCACAGTTCTAGCCTTTGGGTTAACTAATGCACCTGCAGCCTTTATGAATTTAATGAACAATATTTTTCAAGAATACCTGGACAAGTTTGTACTTGTATTCTTGGACGATATTCTCATTTATTCTAAGAGCGTTGAGGAGCACAATGAGCATCTGAAGATAGTTTTGGGAATTTTGAGAAAGAGAAAGCTGTATGGTAAGTTATCCAAATGTTCTTTCTTTGACTCAGAAGTTCACTATTTGGGTCATGTCATAAGCAAGGAAGGAATCGCTGTAGATCCTTCGAAAATAGTGGCGATAACTGAGTGGCCTACACCAAAGAATGTGCATGAAGTAAGAAGCTTCATGGGTCTTGCTGGTTACTATAGAAAATTTGTAAAGGATTTTTCTAAGGTAGCTGCAGCAATAACTTCATTGCAGAAGAAGGATAAGAAATTCATGTGGAATGACAAGTGTGAAGCGGCTTTCAAAAGTCTGAAAGACCAGCTGACTTCTGCACCTATATTGGCTGTACCAGACCCTAATGGAAATTTTACAGTGGTAACTGATGCTTCTGGGGAAGGTCTTGGGGGTGTTTTGCTACAAAATGATCAAGTCATTGCTTATGAGAGTAGAAAACTTAAGATTCATGAGCTGAATTATGCCCCTCATGATTTGGAGCTTGCTGCCATTGTTCACGCACTTCAAGTCTGGAGACACTACTTACTAGGGAAACCTTTTGAGTTGAAAACTGATCACTTGGGACTGAAATATATTTTTACTCAGCCCAATCTGAATGCCAGACAAAGAAGGTGGTTAGAATTTCTATCACAATATGACTTTGATATCAGCTATATCAAAGGAAAGGAGAATAGAGTAGCTGATGCTCTAAGTCGTAGGAGGCACATTTCTGCTCTTATAACATTAAGAACTCAGTTTAAAGACGAGGTAAAAAGTGCCTCAGAATCAGATACATATTTTCAGCAAGTAAAAGCAGCGCTTGCTGCAGAACCTAAAGATAAAAGGTATGAAGGTTTTCATTTAGATAATGAAGGAATCTTGCGTTATGAAAATAGGGTATATGTGCTGTGCTGGATGATTTGAGAAAGAAGTTGTTAGTTGAATTTCATAATTCACCTTTCTCTGGACACCCGGGTATCACAAAAATGCTAGCTGATTTGAAACAGCAATACTTCTGGAAAGGTATGAAAAAGGATGTGATAAATTTTGTGACTCATTGTCTGGAATGTCAGCGGGTGAAAGCAGAGCATATGCATCCTGCTGGATTGTTGTATCCTCATAGCATACCGCAGTACAAATGGCAAGTAATAACCATGGATTTTGTACAAGGACTACCTATGTCCAGGAATAAACATGATGTTATCCTGGTAGTTGTAGATAAGCTAACTAAGGTAGCTCATTTCATCGCTGGAAATCTAAAGGATGATTCTCCAGTGCTAGCCAAGAGGTTCGTACACGAAATTTTCAGATTACATGGTGTACAGGTGATTATTTCGGCGAGGGATCTAGAATGGCGTCGAGTTTTGCAAGCGCTTAACGCAGCCCTAGGAGCGAAACTAAACTTGATTACGCATATCATCCGAAGCGGATGGGCGGCGAGAGGGTAAATCAAGTGTTGGAGGACATGTTGCGAATGTATTGCATGGATCAACAGTATAAGTGGGAAGAGTATCTCCCATTAGTTGAGTTCGCATACAACAACACTTATCACTCATCTCTTAAGATGGCACCTTTTGAAGCACTTTATGGAAGAAAGTGCAGAACCCCTGTAAGTTGGGACAGTGTAGAGGATAGAGTGGTAATTGGACCAGAGATTCTCACAGAGATGGAACAGCAAGTTAAGCTGATTCGTGAACGATTAAAGGAAGCAGCGGATAGACAGAAGAGCTATGCTGACCTTAAGCGGGTTGATAGAAAGTTTGAGCTTGGTGATAAGGTTTTTCTGCGTGTTAAACCCAGAAAGAGTTCTATAACTTTTGGCAAGGCTGCCAAGTTGTCACCACGATATGTGGGACCTTTCGAAATTGTCGAGATAATCAATCCTGTAGCTTATCGTTTAGCATTGCCTCCTGCTCTATCTCGTATGCATGATGTTTTCCATATTTCTTTGCTTAAGAAATACGTTTCAGATCTGTCACATGTTTTAAATTGGAATTCCTTGCAGGTCAGAGACCAGGAATAATCGTGGTTAAACCCACGAGTCTTTGAAACTTCGCTTGATTGCATTTAAGAAATCGTGATATACAGATGTAAGGTCCAGTGGGACCAGTTTAACGAAGAAAGTGCAACTTGGGAAAACCTGGAAGAGATGAAAACTGCTTTTCCTTCTCTTTTTGCAACAGAATGAAATCTGTTGATGAAATACTTTTATGAACTGATTGTTTTTAAGTATTTATGAAAGCCTGATTAAGGCAGACTTTATTCAGGTTGAATAAAAGTGTGGTGACATTGATTTCTGAAACTATTAAATATGGAAGTAAACACATTGTTTGTGTACTAATAAATTGATTGACCGGAAGGTTAAGTTAATATGTAATTCATCGGGACGATGAATCCTTTTAGGAGGGAAGCATGTAACACCCTGAACTGTTGTTACTTTCTCCTAAGCATTCAAGTGTTGATATGTGATTTCTAGTAAATGGATTGTGTACCTCGATTCGGAAATCATGCTTGATATGTATTAAATTTCTTGCAGATTGCAGATCTTGACTGAGTCAAAATATTAATAGACTCTTTTATTTATTTCATTTTGTGACTGAATATTAATCTGATCACGGAATGAATTATACAGGTATTCATCAATAATATCTAGACTTGGACCAGAGGAATTGATCCAAGTAATGCTTTAATTTTGCGAAGTGATAAAATTAGATCACGAACCTTGAACAGGTTGCAAGGTATGGAAGCATTTAGAAAGCGGGTCAGGAGTATGACTCAGGCTGATCTCGAGAAATGAAACGGTTCCCGATATTTAGTATATCTGGAAGGTCTCGATTAAAGACCAGGTAATAATTCATTGACATACAATTCTGTAATAAGAACAGGAGTGGCTCACATTCAGAAAGTATGATATCTGAGTCTCTCGAGTTTTCAGGAGAAGGACCAAACTGAATTACTAAGGGTTAGTAACCTAAAACAATAACCTAACCTAGGGGTTAGATTATTGTTAGTCTAACCTAGACCTAGGCTATGTGTTATGATCCTAAAATAAAAACTAAGTGTAAAATGGTTAGCATGGTCATTACCCTAAAACTCTAACCTAAGATACTAACCTAGCTAACTAAGAGTTTTGGGAAGGGGCCTTTGAAGGGTGGCGAACCATGGGCGCTATTCTCTATGGCAATAAATGGGAAGGATAAGGATGAGGGACAGGCATATGGCGGAGGCTTAGGCGGCGGCTAACCTTGGCAGACTTGGCAATTACTAAGTTTGGAAATGAACTTGAGTTTTTGGATGGACTGTCGCCAATTTCGGCGGTCGGTGGGAGTTGAGATTAAGCGGGAAAATTGGTTTAATGGCACTTAATGTCTAGGGAGTCGAGCCGGAGCTCGCGGAACAGCATGCAAACGAGAAGTTGGAAAGTTTGTTTGGTGTATCGCGATTTTCGGTCTTCTTCTCTCTCTTTCTCTGCTAGTTTACTGTTCATAGCACCAGTTCTCTTGAGTTGCATGGCGAGAATGAAATTCTCTGGCTCTTTTCTCTGCCATGGAGGATATATTGTAAATAGGACAGCGAAATTTTGTTGGTCGCTGTATTTGGGAAAAAGAAAAGGAAGTTTGAGCTCTTCCTGTGGTCTGCTTCGGAAATTTGATCAACAAACAGGCATGCTAGGCCCTAACCTTTAAATATCTTGCTGTTTTTCAAGTGCTTTCATTAAAACAACTCTGTTCAAATGTTCTGTGAAGATTGGATGAATGTTCTATGAGATCTAGTTTGATTATTGGCACTGTATTTCTTCAGGTTCGATTTTTCTTCAAATCCGTTTGTTGGGTGTTTGTGGAAATCGAATTTTAACTCTACTTGTTTGTACATTCTTCCTGGATTATGCATGAGAGGTATTTATTAACAATATGCGAGTGTTCGGCCTGTTTGGCGTGAGCCCTTGGAATATACCTATGAGTAGTATAGGACCACTGTATGTTTTGATTCGTGGTCGCTGTTTCTTGATATAGAAACTGTATTAATGATTTGAAGGAATACTGTAAGAATGATTGGTATTATCGCTTCTTTGGGTGCTCGGTCATGGGATTGTTGACAACGACTAGTGATACTTTCGGGTTTCATTTTGTTTTCAATTTTTGGCTTGGAACAGGTAACTGTAGTGTTACCATAGTCTTTTCGACCTAGCGGAAGTTGTTTTCCCTGTTATAAGGTTAGCGGGATTATTTGTGCACTGTGTATAATATAAATACACCTGTACTTTGTTGTATCGACTCAGTGGAGTCGATGACTGAATCGTATTGCTTTCTTTTGCTGGAATGTAGATTTATCCGCAAGTTTTGTGATTGGATTCTTGTAAAAGCCTGATAAGAAGAAACAGGGCTTTTGTCTACTGTTATTTGAAGTAGTTAAACGATAAAGACTTCCTGTATATGCATTTTCCTTTCTATGTGAAAGCTGTTAGAAAGTTCGAAGCGGCTTAGTTGCTTTTCCTTGCTAGAAATGGATATTCGATTTGCTTCGCTTGTTCTTTCTGAATGTTATCCATGAATAGCATATATGGATTTATCAATCTATGTCATTGTACGTTGCTGTAGGGTTCAGTGGTTATGCGTGCAAACCTTTATCAGTCACTGTGTGAATATATAGATTATGCTATTACGACTTGGACGACTCTGAGGAGTCGAATGAATGATTCATTTTATTCATGAGCTGAATAAAGTTAAGTGTTGGTATTTTAAGTGCCGGCGACTTAATGGAATAACATGTATTTCGATTTTGTTATTGCAATTTGGAATTCCTTCGTGTTTTTGGGATTTGAGGTACAGATTCTTAGGTGGACATGTATGTCTTTGACCTGAGCAAATTAGTGTAAAATGATTGGCAGAGAGTATTTTGCTGTCTGACTATTGATATGCTTTGTTGAGGATTGTCTGTATGAATTCTTAAGCTTTTGCATGAATTGATACCTCCGTTTGAATCATTGGAAATTCCGGGAAGGTAACTTGTACTACTGTCTCTTTTTGAGCTTGACCTTGGACTGTCTTTGTTACTTTTGAGGTCCTTGTGTTTGGATGACTGTTTCGTGTTTTGACCTTGTTAGGGTAAGTCGCGAATAACGCACCAAGACTTGCATGCTGCAAGGTAAGGATCGTTTGGTTGAATTCCTTTCCTTCACTTCAGTCCGATTTTGACTGAGCAAGAATATGTATGCTATGTTTCCTTCCATTTTGATCTGTCCGATCGACTGTGCATGATTTGGAAGTACCGTGTGGGCAACATAGCATAGTCCTTTGGGAAACCTTAGATTGTTGATGCAATAGTTGTTGTTTTCAGCGATACGCTTGTAGCTCTTGTTTTCAACTGGTGATAAGGCTTTACTGTGCAAAAGGAACTTGCATTGGGCTTATGGTTGTTACATGAAATGTTGATGTGTTAGTTGCTGTACAAGAGATTTGCTGAGTTTCTATTTTCGTGATTTAGAACAGTGATCTTGATTTTGGCTGTCTAACTTGTTCATTTATATACTGGTTGACTGTTTTCATATGTGAAGGGTGATGAACTTATGTAAAAGGAAGTATGAATGGTTTGATTCTTTCTCTTCCTTTATTTAATATTATTGATAATGAACTATCAGTAGGAAATTGTTTGTAACATATTGGTGGAATCCCGAATTGTTATGTTATTTCCTTTTTGGAGAATGAAACAATCTGACCAATGTTGTGATTTTGGGTTTAATGATTGTTGTGTGCATTCGTTCCTTGTTTCTTAATATTTGATGAAATATTAGAAAATGATTAAGACTAATTGTAACAATGATAGAGTTACATAATTGTAATCATTCAGTATTACAAGGGCATAGTCTAATCATGTTTACTTATGTGAATATCTGATTTCATTTAAACAGGGTGTTTAATGAAAACAATTGATGGATTGCAATTGTTTTAAAAGTTAGTGCTTATCATGCTCAGTTCATTGAACTGACTCATGTTGACTATTTTTGCAGATGGTTGCCGTAAGAGGTAAATACAATGCAGATCTGGCAGTCCGATCAGATAGTTTATTTGATTTATTATGAATTACAGCTTGATTTTATGGATGTACTATATGAGAAAAGATGTTTCTTTTCCGTTAGCATTATATCAAGTATGCTGTTGCATAAAATGTAATTGTACGAGTTTCGAAAGGAATGAAAATAAGTGTTTGATACTTATGTGTTGTATTCTATTATGAATGATGAACTTCTTCGGTTTACGTAACGAAGAGGCATAGTTATCTTTGTATAATATGGATGCTTTTGTGATTGACAATGAAAGCTTGTAAGTAATTAGACTAAATTCTTATGAGTATTTAGTAGTTCTAATTTGATCTGGATAATGCAATATTGTAATTTAATTATTGTCTCTCTAGAGGATAGGTTAAAATTGAGCCTAAAAGATAACGCTAAACAAGTTGGATTGAATTACTAATCCCTAGTCCTAAGTATAACAGGACAATAGTAGATTGGATTCTTAATCATTCATAGCTTTAAAATGAAAAGTATGATATGAATTCAGTTAAGAGAACTGATAGGCAATCAATGGAGTTTCCGGTGGCAATCTCAAGCATAGGTTATGAGATATTATGCAGATACATTGCTTAGAATCAGATGTATTCTAATGACTCCTTGATAGAAACTAGACCTTAATACCTCTACCAAGTAATGGATTAATAGAGGAGGGTCGTCTTAAGAAAATGAATCCAGGGATTTGCAAAGGCTAACCTTAGGGAAAAGTCTTAAAAAGTAATTTAATCTCTAGTGCGTAACGCTTGTTTTGGGTAGATCTTCTCGAGGCGGATTTAAAGGATGACGACATAAGGTCGACTGCAGGGCTGTACCTCCGAGAAGATTAGGATCTTCTCGAAGTTACAACAATGCAGGTGACTTATGGCGACACCCTTTGCATTGATCGCTAAGATTTACACTTGATTTCGCACGAGTTACCTTGGGACCGATTAAGAACGTGGCCATGTTATAAGACTGCCTCGGAGATTTGGGGTATCATGACACACTGGTTGAATTGCAAGGTTGAACCAGTATGTCCTCATATCCCTAATCCTCGTAGGCATCCATATAACATTATCACCTTGTTAATCTGCCTCCGAGTGATTAAATTTGTGAAAAAAGAAAGGGTGACGGTGAGTCGGTATAAGACATTCTATATAACATATGAATGGGGTGAAGGGCGTATTCAGTTGGCGAGTATGCCGTTAAGGAATACGAGACATGAAACAGATATGTTTCAAATCTTTGGCCAAAGTATCGCAAGCTCTTGATTGCGTTGTCCTAATTCACCTAGTCTAAGGGATGAGATGCCGATGAATAATGGTACTTGATTATTGGTTAGATTCCTTGGGATGAGCATTACGAATCCCAGTTAGGAAGAGAACCGCGAGTATTGTGTTAATTAAGAACACTAACTCTTTTTACTCATGAATAGATCGGTAGTTTGCGAGTCATGGAATGAATAGATCGGAGGTATTAGAGTCATTACAGTTTGCATATGGTTATGCTGTTATATAAATGGTTATTTGAATTGTGAGTTCTAAATTATGTATTTAGAACCGGTATGCAATTATAAAAAAAAAAAAAAAAAAATTTGACTTGTTCTATTGTCTAAAATACTATATATCGAAAGTGATAGACTATTATAAACATACTAATCAAATACATCTATAACTTCAACTTTGACATGGGCAAGCTGAGTTGTTGGATTCTTTTCACGACCATGTCTGCCACGAAATCTTCCACTTTGCTCTTGCAAAGTCTAGCCCTGTACCCTACATCTCCCACCTTGGTAGCTTTAAGCAGGAAAGCATAAGTTGATTTAGTCTTTGCCAAAATATTAGACTGAATGTGAGGAGTCGGGTCGATAGGGGAAGACAAAGCATCAAAGTCGAGGGGATTAACATTCATTGGCCTTGGATCCTTGACCTCCAAATATTATGGATAGTAGATGCCAAGTACAGAAGGAATACTGTAAGGATATTACTTGTATAAATCAGAACACATACAACAGAATAACATGAGAGAACACCAAAATATAGATAGATTATGACAATATGCTCATATAATATCTTTTCCACTTCGAGGGGGTAACCTCCAAACCATACAATAACACTCCAATACTCAATATCATGATTAACTACAACCTTCTAACCCCTATATATACCATTATAACCTATGGCCAATACTAAGGCCGACCTCCTAAGCATAATAAATCATAAATGAATGATATAATAAGATAAGGGGATGTGTGCCACCTGTTGGCATCTCCATCAACCCATATACATTATAATATTATATCCCAAGGTACATAGCATTGCCTCCCTCTTTGACATGTTTCGTCCCCGAAACATAAGAAGAAGCCATATAATGAGTGTGCTTTAAATTATTGCACACTTGTCGCCAAGCTTGATCATCCAACCACATGTGATCCTGGTAGATGATACATATCTGAACTAATATCCATATTCCGTTGCGCTACTCTGATTCCATTCATGACCATAGTTTATCATCCTTGGATTCCATGCATAACCAACATAAGGATTTAATGCATAACCATAATAAGGATTCCATGTATAACCATAATAAGGATAACCATAATAAGGATTCCATGCTTCATAATTGTTGCTCCATTGATCGCTTTGTATAAATAAAGTGATTATTCCTCAATTACTGTATATCTATATTGGTTGGAAATATGATGTGCCCTGGGATACCTCCATGATTTTTTTTTCTCTCATGTTGACGTCGATTTCCATATGTTGCGGTTGTAGTCTCCTCGGCCTTATGAACATTTGAACTTTCGAACTTTCTTTTCTTCTTCCACCTTTGCATTTGATATTTTCTTTTTCTCTTGAGTAGATGAATCATCATTTCCTTCTTTTTCTTCATGTTCCTCTTTTGAATAATCCTTATTCCCTTCTTCTCCATATTCTAAATCATCCTCATGGTCTATATTGACTTTTCTTTGATTTCCATTAAGCCTGATATCCTGTAAAGTGACCTTCTTTTTTGTACCAAATCTTCATAAACTTATTTTTCATATTAATATTAATTGTCCCCAATGTCTCTAACCAAGGATACCCAAGAACATTATCCAAACCATCCATATATAAGGCAAAAAAATCTGAATTTAAAGTATATTTGTCCATAGTAAGTTTTAAATCTTCAAAAACTTGAATTTTCTTACCATTCACTTGAGCTTCTTTGATATTACTTTCTTGAATATGTAGATGTTGAGCCATATCCTTGTTGATGAAGTTATACTTGCTGTTAGGGTTTATGGAAACAATTATCTTATTCCTTTGAATGCATCCATGAAACTGAAATACGGTATCTTCCTTCTTGGGAGCTATAATATCTTCTTCTGCATCAATATCTTGTTTTTCTTCCTCTTCTTCATAGTCTTCTTCAACTTCTTCTGTGTTTGATTCTTCAATATATGCTGCACCATCATCTTCCCTTGAATCTTCTTCACCTTCCTCTTCATCTTCTTTCTCTCTTGATTCTTCAATATATTCTTCCCCATCATCTTGCTTTGACTCTTCTGCCTCTTTGTGGTCCCATCTATCCATAAAAAGTTGTTCCATTTCCTCCCAAGACCAATCCTTCCTGTCATTTTTAATCTCAGAAAACCAAATCCATGCAGGACCACCAAGATAATGTGAAAACCTATTCCTTGTCATGAAATATGAGAAATATATATTCTTAAATTTTATCCACCATTCTTTAGCATCCATCTCACCATTTCCATAAAAAATTGTTATCCCCATGACCATGATTAGGGTTTAGGAATTCTAAAAATATTTCGGTAGATGGATAAAAACACAAAGAACAAACCCTAACTGAAATTTCAAGAGCTTTCCGAAAATATAATTTTTCTAAAAAATACTACAATTTTCTTCTTAAAAAGTGAATTTATGAAAAAACCTAAAACACCAATAAAATCCGCAAAACAGATCCAATGGAGCTGAATTTTTAGATATTCTGACTTAGTGTGTTTCCAAATTATGATGAAAACATTGGGAAAAAATTCGATACCCTCTTCAAGATATACTCAAAACAAAAAAATTAGGCTTTTTACCCTAATTTTGGCCGAAATCATTGCTCTGATACCACTTGTAAGGATATTACTTGTATAAATCAGAACATATACAGCAGAATAACATGAAAGAACACAAAATTATATATAAATGATGACAATATTCTCATATAATAGCTTTGCCACTTCGAGGGGCAACCTCAATACCACTTCGAGGGTAACCTCCAAACCATACAATAAGACTCCAATACTCAATATGATGATCAACTACAACCTTCTAACCCCTATATATACCATTCTAACCTATGGCCAATACTCGAGACTCGACCTTCCTAAGCATAATAAATCATAAATGAATGATATAATAAGATAAGGGGATGTGTGCCACATGTCGGCATCTCCATCAACCCATATACATTATAATATTATATCCCAAGTACATAGCAAATACTTTCCTCCTTTATATCTCTACGAGACGAACCCTTAGATCCAGTCATTCTCCCCCTCAACGGAATCCATGATGACATTGCAACTGCTCCATCTAGCCCCACCACATGTTTTGGGATGATGATATGGTGGGCAATCAACAATGCCCCTTCCTCGTTTACTGCGTATCATGAGAAAATTAGTGACGAAGGCCGCAACTATCTTGGTGTTGACTCTAGCTCTATTAGATCCCTATAAATACTTCTCCTTGATTAATCACTTGATTGCACCACAGACGAAAGCTTTGAGCCTATCTAAAACACCTTTTTGAGGCAATAAATTGATACATGGCCATAAAAATCCATTTCTCTACTTTCTCCTATAGAAATATGCGTGGAACCGGAGTAACCACCATGTAAACAAATTTTGAAAACATAAACCGGTGAAGCGATACAAGAAAAGAGAGGAACCTATGTTGGAATGAAAAGAATCGATCCCCCAAACCCAAAAAGAAGGCTCACATGAGCGCAAATGGGAGTGCCTTAGAATGATTATGGAAATAATCCTCATTAATAATCTCCACCAAACCCTGCCATTTATTTCCATCATTAGAAGATATAATATCCTCCACTTGCATCACTCCAACATTGGCAAGTAGGTCAGCAACGACGTTTGCCTATCTAAAGATATGGAAAATATGCCACTTTTCCAAATTATATAACCAAAACATTATATTAGAAATAAGATCATCTAAATCCCAGTATGAAGATTTTCCATTCTTAATTTCATCGACTATTACTTGGGAATCACCTTCGATGAAAAATTGAGAACTTCCATTTTCCATGACTAATAACTTCGCATCAAAGAGAAGGGCTTGAACTTGAGTGTTATTATAAGTCCTATCTTTTAGGTGAATAGAACTAGCACAAATCAATTGTCCTTTCTCATTATGAACTAGACACCCCTCCCTAATAGACACCCGGATTCCCTTTAAAATCCCCATCGAAATTAACTTTTCGAAATCGAGAGGGTGGAGACCATTTGATTTTTCTATGAAGTAGACGCTTCTCCCATTTTCACTTTATTTATTTTAGAATAGTTCTTGGTGTTGGAAGATTGATGAGTGCCCATGCTTTCCTAATGACAACATCCTTGTTGGAGAAGCCTACTAGAGTGTTGTAATTAGAACTAACGACTTCGAGATGGCATATTCCAATCTAGAGAAAATGGACTGAAGAATTGATGAAAATTCTTTGAAAAGGCACAAATTTCTTTCCCAAAAATATGCCAAATGAGAATAAAAGGTCCATAAGTAAATAACTTCCTTCATTATTTGGTAAGAACCCAGGCTAAGTATAGCTTCCGGCATAACTAGGACCAACACTAGTAAGCGAAAGGATAGTGGAGCAAGGCGGTGATTTATATCCTCTTCATCCTACTCAGATAAAGGAAATCTTGATGGTCCTTAGTAACCCCACCTCCTAAGCCTATCTGCATGATAAGTTTTCCCTTATACACTAGCCATGAGAAATTGCTAGCTTTGGTAAGATAGTTGGAGTCCCAAAACCCTACTAGGATGGGACGTCTCTACCCTCTTGATCAATAAGCACATCATAGCCCACCTTGACCAAATATTTACCAGATTTGGTTCCCATCCAAATGTGGTGATCTAGTTTGTTTGAAAATCCTACTCTTCTCTCCTTAAGAATAATTTGATACAATAGATTTGATTCTTGTGGGACATCCAGATAATCTAATGGTTTTTATGAAAGAGAGGGAGAACCATCTAAATTTTGGATGCCATAATATGCTACCCAATCACCCCAGGGAACCTTCATAGCAAGCTTTGCTTGATCTATACTTGGTATATTTTGAAGGGCAAGGTATCCATTCCATGAATCCTCCCAGAACCTAGAAAAAGTCCCATTCCCAATTTTCTAGGATGATAGCAAGGAGAAAACATGTATGCAAGAATAGGAAAGCTCCACATATGAGATCCTTTAGGAAGTTGTTGGATTGATAGGATGCTTACCGGAGATCCATTTCCAATGTATTTTTGAATTAAATTTTTGTCAAGAGGATGAGAAGGATTTGAAATGAGATTCCAAATATTATTGGCTCCAAGTGCAATGTTATGAATCCCTAGATCTTTGAATCCTTCTCCACCCGTTTCCTTTGTAGGTTTGAATTGTTCCCATTTAACTAGATGAAACTTTCTTCCATCCCAGTCCCTTGTAAAAGAAATGATATCAAAATTCTCTCCACTTTTTGTAGAACCATTTTGAGAATCTTCATTACTAAGAGAATGTAAATAGGGTGGGCACTTAAAACTAAATTGATGAGTTGAAGCCTTCGTCAAAACTAATCCATTTTAATTTCAAGCAAGTAGCCTTTTTCAAAATAAGATAATAGATCCTTCCAAAGAGAAGAACGTCCATCCCTAGTGAAGAGAGGAATACCTAAATAGTTATCTTGAAGGGAACCAACTGAAAAACCATAAAGTGTTTTGATCCACCTTTGGACGGGAAGAAAAATTGAAGAAAAAGATTAGATATTTAGAAGAAGCTGATAGCCTAACCAACAACATCGAGTAGGAATCAATAATATGACCAAAATTTCTATCCTCTTCTAATGAAGCTTCTCCAAAAATGAAGGTGTCATATGTAAAATGTTAGTGGGACACTAGGTCCAATCCATTAGCTAATCTAAGACCTTTTAGATCTCCTTCACCAATGTATTTTGAAATCAACTTTGTTGAGAGAGTCTGCTTGCTAATATGAAGAGTAAATAAGAGAGGGGATCACCTTGATGAATGCCCATATTCTTTGGAAAAAGTACCTTCTATTGAATCATTAACCAATGTTGAGAAGCGGGGGTAGGAGATGAAATTGAAAATCCAATTTCAAAATCCTTGATTGAAGCCCAATTTAAACATGATTTTTATGAGGAAATGCCAATTTAGTTTGTCATTGTATTTTCTGAAGTCTAACTTGAGGAGCATATTTGATCGATGGCTCATTGTCATGTAATGCATTGAGTCATCGGATGAAGAATGCCATCGAAAATAGATCTCCCAGGAAGAAATCCAATTATCTCTAGAGAGATGAGTGAGTCAAGGAAGGGCAAAAGGTGGAGAGAAATGGTTTTGGAGATGATTTTATATAAGGCATTGTATAAAGAGATTGGTATGAAGTCATCCAAAACCTTTCTGGATATTTTCTTGGATACATGCAAATATAATTATGATTTAGAGCTCCTAACACTGTGCATACGAAGCTTGAGATTCCTCCATTGTTGCCCAGATATCTAAGGCAACAATACACAAAAATTCATGGAAGAAAGTAACAGGGAACTTTCGGACCTAGAGTGTTATTCCGCTCCGTTGATAATATCACCACTCTGATTTATGCTTGATGAAGGGGGCTACGAGACGATTGTTCCATGAATCATTCAACAATGGGATATGAACTAAAAATGTATTATGAGAAAAAGATACAAGAGCGAGTCCCTAGGAAAGAGGTAAGAGAAAACATTTATTGAAATTTCTTTGATGCCCTTTAGGTCAGAAATCCACTCCACTTACGACTTTTAACATTGAAATATAGCTAGAACTTCACCTTGCCTTAACAAAGGAATAGAAGAACTTCGTATTTGTGTTCCCTTCTCTCAACTATATTTGTCTAGATTTCTATTTCCAAAAGATTTCTTCACTAAGGAGGAGCTCACCCATTTCGGCCAAGAGATATTTCTCGTTTTGACATTCAAACTTCCCCATGTTATTGCTAAGTATTTCCTCATTTGGGTACTTCAGCTCTTCCTCTACTCTTTTTTTTTCTTGAAAATATTTTGGAAGTGGATTTTATTCCATTCAAAAAGTTTTCCTTTCAAACCTGCTAATTTCTAGGATATAATAAACATCTTGGTACCTTTAAATGAGGAGGAGGACAACCAAAGTCTTATCAAGTCAAAGAATGATGGATATCACGGTCACATGAGCTCGGATTTTAAGGGAAACTACCTAAAAGCCATATCGAGAGTGATTTAGAGAGATACAGGGAAGTGATCAGAGTCTGTGATTGGGAAAACTGCACTCTCCCCAATAATATTACGACACAACCACACATCATTAGAAATAAATCTGTCAAGTCTCTCAACTATCCTACCAAATCCTATTTTCCTATTGTTCTAAGAGAACCATCCTTGTTTTGGTTCTATATCAAGCAATGCCGCGAAGTGAATGAAGGAAAAAAGTCTAACTGGGATTGAGGGTGCCTAGAGATACCTCCTTTTTTATCTTTGTCAGAGATTATTGCATTGAAATCACTTGCTACCAAAGTTTTCTCTTCTCCAAAGATTTCTATGTCTCAAAGTAAATAATCCCATAGTAATCTCTTAGAAAGTAGACTCGTAGGACCATAAGCATTTAAGATAAAAACACCTTACATCGACATGAAGTATTTAGACTCAACACCACTGGAAATTATAGCCTTTCTTTTAGTGAGATAAAGAAACTTTCTTCTCTCGCCATAGGATCCCCAGACCTCCTAATGATCCAATAGAGTCAACATAAATACTTTGCCAAACTTTCCAGTTTGCGGACCAATCACCTCTCGAATATGACGAGTAGAGCTTTATTTCCTTAATAAGACAAATATCTATTTCTTGTTCAAATATGCACTGCTTGAACAAGATTTGTTTTTTTAGGGGCGTTGAGTCCCCTAAAATTATAGGTTAAGAACTTCATTTGATATTCGGGAGGGACTAGCCCTACAGACTTATTTTTGAGAAGAAATTACTGATTTTATTTTACTTACCTTCAATGATTTCCTTATTTTTCTTGGCTTCATTGGCTAGAATTCCCACCGAGGATGAATGACTAACATGGGGACATTAAGAACGGTGAGAGTTACTGCCAAGGAACAAACGAAATCCACAGCTACCTCTTAATCATCTCCCAAACCATCTGTTATCTGAAATTCGTAAAGTAGAGTAGGATTAGATTCTAAGATTGTCACCTTTTCCCCACCCATTTTCAAACTTTGTGTCAGAAGATGCATACCCAATATCCACTCTGGATTTCAGAATCTTAACAAGTTTATTTGATTCAGCGGCGACCATGGAGGCGTCCCTAAGGAGAGACCTCAAGGATAGGGAGAAAGGTTGATCATTAATAGGAATCGGTCTGCACTTCGTAGAAGGGATCTCTTGTTCTAGAGGAGGATTAGAAGAAAAATGATTCCCATTTATGGTATCCTCGATCCTAATCTGGACATTCTCTTTTGAAATCCATCTAGAGACACTTTTCTGAGGGTTCCTAACATACTTTCCAAAGATGACATGCTTGTTTGCATTTGAAGCATTTCAAAGAGGTTCATTCATATTTGATGACTTGAGTCCAAGTGCTAGAGAGGATCTAGATTGAGATTGAATCCGGTAAGGGCTTGGAGGGGTTGAAAGCAATGCTAACCCTAGAAAAATTTGCTAAGGTACCTTCCATAGTTCGAGGGTCAATTTGAAGGATTTTCCCTAGGATACTATTTTTTTATGAGAGAATCTTGATTCCAAATTCGATTGACAATGGGTACAACCTAACCCAAGCATGATGTTCCTCCACCTCCATTTTACGTGGATAAAAATGAGGGGCCTAAGGCCAAAGGGGAAGATCCCATTTGAGAAGGAGGTTATCTTTCCTCTTAAGTGCTTTTGATGCTTGAGCATCTCTATGAAATGAAATGAGGAATAAGCCCTTGGATAAAAAAATTGATTCACATCCCTTGCCCTCGTTATTCCTCGCACCGATAAAATATTTCTCCTATGCATAGCCACCTTCCTGCAAATTTGGTGATGAGATCCATATTGGTGACAAGTTGGATTTTCCCATCCAATCCATTTCCCTCATCAATTTCCAATTTTCCATCCTATAAAAAATGATCCAAAGAAAGAAACTCTCCATCACTATCATGAATTCCCAGAGAATAATGGTGAGAGGAAGATGCATGATTTGAGGAGGTAGTGGAGGTAGATGGAATCAGACTAGGGTTTTAGTTTTAAGGGAATCCTTGATTATTACGACTCAAAAAGAAAAATCCAACTCGATTACTGAAGCTGCTGAGCAATAAGGGATTCTAGAAATGAAGAAGACTATGACTAATTGAATTTCCAATGAGGGGGAACCTCAAGAAGGAATTGAAATTCTACGAGAGGGTGATTAGGAATGGAAATAGGTAGTTAATTTAAAATTAATTCCTTCTTAAAAGAGCTTTATGTCTTTAAATAGGTATCCTAATTATATTAAATTTTTAACTCTTTTTCATCATTTAAGTGATTAAAATAGTCATTCATTTAACATTAATTATCATATTTTTGTTTCATTTTCTCTAAAACTATTCAAAATGGACGTTTCAAAAGGTTGAATTTTAAGCATTATTGGATTTTTTTTCTAATCGTTGTCTAGAGTGTGAAGCGCCATTCCTATCTATTTTTTACCTTCCATGAGCATTTTTGGTGTCCTAGATGTCCTTGAGATTCGTCTTGAGCCCATTTTGTGCATTGTAATAAATATTTTTATTTCTTGCAGACTAGTGAGCATGTTCACCACTGATCTTGTAGCAAGGGGTTTCTTTTGCAAAGTAAGATGTTTTTCTCATAAGACTTGATTTCACCGTTTCCTTTTTTAGCTTGTTGTGCTTGTTTATGGTGTCAATTTTTTATGTTCCACAAAACTTCATTGTAGTCTTCTCTCTTTCTTGTTATTATACTTATTGCATGAAGTGAGTGGTCAACTATTTCACGACTCGTACTAGATTGTATCAATGTACTAAACTATAATGTGTCAAAATAAAGACTTATAATATTATCTTGGGTGGTTGTGTATCTTGTTTTAATTTTCTACATTCCTTCTATCTCTCTCTTCACTATGGATGCAATTTAAATTTCTTTTCTTACTCCTTCTAACTTCTTCAAATGGAGATTGAAAATGGTAATGAAACTAATGAGTAAAGGGATATTTCACATTACCATAGGAGATGAGTCTGAAAATGATGATGATCCTAAAAATATAAGTGGTTGAACTAAAGTGAGGAAGCCTTAGGTCTTATTTTTATGTCTATTTCTTTAGCATTTATCTTCCACATTGATTCATCTAGAAAAAATAATGTTGCGTGGAAAATGCTAGATAGTATGTTTATACAACAAGATGACATGAGAGCACATGAGTTGGAAAACAAACTACTAGGATTAAATACTAGTGATATTGAAAACCTATATGAATTCTTATCAAAGTCCGTCCACGCTAGATTGTTGTTAAAGGAATGTAAAGTGGAGAATAAATATTTCGGTTTATCTTGTTGATTATCTCTAAGTTAAGTCTGAATAATCCGTCTTCGTGTAAAATTTTCACACTATGAAGGTTTCTCTAGGAAGTACTTGGAATATTCCCTCATTTGACAATTTTTCATCACAACTCATTAAAGAACAGGAAAAACTCATTTATATGGGTACTCTTAGATCCTAAAAATCCCATACTCTCATTATTTTTCATGAAAAACCGAGGATTTCAAAGAGAAGAAGAAGAACAATTAGGATCATGAGAATAAAAACAACCAATCCACCACAAAATCAAAATTTTCCACTTCTTCTTCTAGTTCTAAACTCCCAAAGAATGGTTAAAATTTGGGTAGTGCTATGGTATACATTAAGAAGATAAATGTTTTAAGAAGAATATTTACCTCGTCACGAGTCTTCTTGAGAACAACAACATAGGAGTTCTTGATTGTTTCAAGCCATCTTAATCATCAACTCAAAAAAGTTACAAGGAAAAGGAAAATGGAAAGGGGAAAGGAAAAAAACAAAAACAAAAAAAAATATATATACCAAGGAAAGAACAAAAGAAAGTTCTTGGGTTCTAGTTATGTCACATACTTGTACATGGGTGATTGATTTGGGTGCATCTTATCATATGGGATTTTTTGAAATTGATTTTTATTCATTAGAGCTATGTGACATGTCTTCTATTTGTCTTGGTGACAACACTTCTACACCATTAATTAGGAGAGGGTTTGTTGAAGTGAATTGTAGCACTTTTAACAATGTGTGTTTAGTGTTCCTTCTTTGTCAACTAATCTCCTTTCAATGTATCGATCACTTGCCTCAATCAGCGCATGTGGGTTGAGTTAATTTCATATTATATTTATCTTAGAGAACTTCACAATGAAAATATTATTTCAGTTTGTACAATTGATCATCACACAAGGATTTACTCTTTTTATCACTTTGTTCCTCCTTTGGATTCTTCATCGGATTCACATAAACTTGATGATATTTTTATCTCACTTTTGATGATGATGACTTATTTTCTACTTTGGTTTATTTCTACGGTGATGGGGACCCACCTCCACCATCCAATTATCATCTAATAAATATGGAGGAGTTATTTATTGATCCACACGCTTCTTATCCACTACAAAATTTTCACATAATAGGTACTTTGATTTGGGACTCATCGGACATCGAGAACTCTTCTATACGATTACCAAATATTCCACCTTCCTTCTTCACCATTTCTTCGATTCAACATCCCTTCATGGAGTATTTAGATCTTCCACCTCACGTATAGAGCATCGTTCCTTGGATAGGAACCACATCTTTTCACTTCCGGGATCTTCTTCTTCACTTGATACGAGGTGCTCTTTGGAACATTCTTCGTCTTGGGAGGGTGGATAGCGTTCTTCATATCTTATCTTATTTTAAAAATATTTTTTTGTACATGAGTATATTATTATGATTTAAGTTCTTTGGAACTCATTTAAAACATCATTCTTAGGTTGTTTAGTGGTGTTTTTAAAATCTTATAAGTGGATGTTTTCCCTTAACGATTTTTCCTCCATTACTTGAGTTCCTTGTTGTACATGGGTACCTCGTCAAAGATAGTTATTATGAAAATAACTTACCTCATCTTATTTGCCAACGAGATGTTTTTGTATATGGTCACCTTATTGTCCTTAGTATTGGTACCATTGACACATGCTTCTTAGTTTTCGGGGAGTTTTGTTTCAATTTTAACTTTCCACTACCTCTACCTCAACTTTGATGAAGGGGTGTGGTTATGTATATGAATAGACTTGTTACCATTTGACGTCTTATCCACATAGATGGTTAGTCATATCACTTAGTGAGAATAGTTCGTATTTCAATAGGTCATAGGGTTGTGTACATGTTTCATAGACAAGAGTTACACAAAACTTCTATCATGTACCCCTTCTTTCTTATCTATGAGCATGTCATACTGCTTTGTCTTCTTTTATTTGATTTTTGTTGTGATTCATGCTCTTACTAATAATTACGTGAGATTTTTCATCTCAATTGGAAGCGAAACCCTCTTCAATGTGCATGAGGTTTTATCATTGATCCTCACGAAAGAATTTGATATGTGCATGGGATCTTAAGTCGGTATGGTGGATTTTATAGGTGATGAAGTATTTTTTAATGTTTTTATGATTTCATGAATTTTTTTGAAGTTCCTTGCAGGTTGTAAAAAGTGCCAAGGTAATGAGGAAGTCAGATTTAGTGAAACAAACATGTTCAAAATGCTTGTTCTTGAGGCTGGAGAGTAGAATGAGGTATGGCATGATGAAGTAAGGCATGTGAAATTTGGTGAGCTTGGTGAGAGCATGGGAAGCATGGATATGAGGTATTGATACACTCAAAATTATCTTATACTAATGGTTCAAGTGTTAGACATGGTTTTAAGGTCTTTTCCTAGACATAACCCTTGAGAAAACATGGCATAGTGTAGTGTTATCACCGAATCACAGCACCCTTATGTTTACACAAGTGCATATACTTGAACTCATGGTGTGATTGGATAACATGGGTACTATCTCCAAGTTTTGGGACTTGCTACTTGAGATGGACCTCTAGACAAAGTTGGTTCTTGCTCATAAACCACCTACATTGATCTAGTCTAATGCGGGGTAAACTAAGCTGTTCTAATCTAACTTTCAAAGGGGTATCGACACTAAAATTTTCCTCCATAATTTCTATTTCATTAATGTATGTATTAGGAATAGGATGTTGTTAAGTATAATTAGTAGTAGCGTCTGATAGAAGATAACGGTGCCGTCAATACGGTGCCACCAATAATGTGGAGTACGGTAATAGTCAAAGTACAATAGGAATGTTGTAAAAGTAAATATTTGTCGTAAGTGGTCCGGTAATGTTAAAATGTCAAAGTTTGGGTAATTAGAGAAGTAGGGTCTACGTGATTAGGAATTAGAAATATTATATTGGTAATAAGGACAAGGAGTGAGGTCATAAATATTTTGTGTATTTTATTTGTAAAAAGTCTAAAAATGTGGAACCCATGTAAAATGATAAGGTTTATCTTATCTTAAGAGATAAGCTTACATGTACAGATAAGAGTTAAGGTATGGAATATGATTCGTCAGAGTGGATTTCTTATCCTATCTTAGAGATAGGATGGATAAGCCTGGAAGTTCTATAAATAGAGAGGCCACCCCCCTCATTTAGCATAGAAAGAAGTAGTGAGAAATATTGTAGGAAGTGTGCGAAGGAAGCCATCAGTTAAAGGTGTGTTGAAGAAGCCATCAAGAGGTGTAATTGTAAAGTTTCTCCCATAGTCTTGTTGAAGTATCTCATGGGTGAGATTGTAACAGTTTCATGTTAATATTATAATTTATTTTGATATTTCAGATTTGTCGTCATTCTGTCTTATCATAGTCAATGGTATTCTTGTGTTCGGTTGTTGTTTTGCTTCCAGATTACATCCACCAAACTAAAGTCTGTGCATTAGTAAATAATCATAGCATGAGGAGTTCCCGGTGAAGAATTATCATAGTGCCGGATTGGTGATGACATTTTGGTTCCGTTGCCGGGACCATTCCTCGTTGGTGGATTTTCTGGAGAGATATTCCCACTTAGTCAAAAATTAATTGGAGGGTAACCTTGTTTTTCCTGTGCATAGTAGTTACGATGGTAAATTCATTTTTGTGCATAATAGTTACCATGTTAAAGTCATTTTTGCCATGAATAGTAGTTACCCTGGTAAAGTCCTTTTTGTTGGGAATAGTAATTACATGATAAAGTCACTTTTTACCGTGAATAGTATTTACCACAGTAACTTCACTTTTTACCGTGAATAGTGTTTACCACAGTAAAGTCAGTTTTTACCGTAGTAAGTCAAGTTTTACCATAGTTTACCGTGGTCATTTCTATTTTACTGTAGAAAGGTGTAAAGTCACTTTCTAGTATAGTGATTCCAATTATTTGTGCACATAAGTCTTGTTAATTGTACTTGTGGGTTGGTATTTCATGGTGGTTACTTTTGAAAATGGGAAAGATTCATGTTTTTTCAGCTCAATCTAATGAAGATGCTTCTTCTTTCATTCAAGAGTTTAAACGATCTTGTATTTGTAATGGCCTTATAAGAAGGGAACAATGGACTGAATTTTTTCCTACCTTTTTGGATGGTTCAGCACTTAGGTGGTTTAAAACACTAGGTGATAATGTGAAAAATTCATGGGATTTATTAACCGAAAGTTTTCTTGAAGAATTTGGTGAACAACAGAAATATGCAGATCTCATGATCGAGATCACAAAGCTATCCCAAGGAGAGAAGGAGAAGATAAGGGATTATCATGCTCGTGTTCTAGAGCTAAGGAGGAAGCTCGATGCCCAGATCTGGAAGGAAGGACTAGTGGATGGGTTGATGAATGGCATGGATAATCTCCTCTATAAGCACTTCATTCTTGGGATGAAGCAGAGATCAGACAATGAGTGAAGTATGACCGCCTAGCCACCATTGAACAAGCAAAGGAGATTGCAAGAAGGCAAGAAGAAAGCATGGAAGAGGAGCCCAAAGAAATTGTTGCTAAAGTAGAGCCTACACCAGAACCTTTGGTCCAGAATCCACAACCACTCCCGGTGAGCACAAATATTTCTCCTAGTACATCTACTGAGTATGAAGATCTGCTCAAAAAGATGGGTCGATTAACTATTAATCTTCTTTAAGGAAAGGAATTTAGTTCTCGGGGGGAGGAGATAGAGGTCCAAAAAGAAATATTTCTGAAGTTGTTTGTTATGGTTGTTATAAAAGGGTCATTATAAGTATAATTGTCTAGATAGAGCTTCGACATCCGGTAAGGGAGATAATGATAAAGGAAAAGCACTGTGAATTCTTTTGATGTAGTAGATAAGAGCAGAAATAATGAAGTAGATGTGTTTGTAAAAAAAAAAGAAAGAAAAAGATAATCAAGATGGAAATGATCCTAAGAAGATGAAAGAAGAAACTAGTAAGAAACATAGGAGAAGAAAATTGGGTGTGCAGGATTTTCTGATTTCACAGGGGCAAGGACCATACTCCATCTTGGAAGGTTTGTCCAAAAGGCTTGCAAATATTACATATGGTCAACTCTTGGCTATGTCTTCTGAGAAGAGGCGGGAGTTGCGAGGTGGACTCAATGCTCGAAGAAGGAAGGAGGTTGAGGTGCCTGTTTTGGAGGTAGAGGCAGATCCCTATGCTCCACAAGCTGAGGTATTATGTAATGGTATTTCAATTCATGATGTCTTAGTTGATGGAGGAGCTGCGAGTTAATGTAATGACCGAGTCTGTAATGAATATGTTGGGTTTAAAAATTGATCACCCTTCAACACTTATGTTAAGGTCATTAAATAAGGGAAAAACTAAACTAGAAGTGTAGTTTCAAATGTGGCAATATCTGTTATGGGTGTTGTATGTGTGGTAGAATTTCGGGTGATGAAAAATGGTATGCATTGCGTACCCAATGGTGCTTTGGGAAGACCATGGCTAAGGAGAGTTCATGCAAGAAACTACTGGAATGAAGGTTTCATGACACTTGGACGTGGTAGAGAGAGGGTGAAGATAAACGTGATCCTCGACATTATAAAGTAGAACCCGTGGATTCAAGTGATGAAACCGATGATTGGACATCCTCACGATTACTCTAGTACCGGTGAAGTGGACACCGAAGATGAAGAAAGCGAGGTGGATGTTTCGGACATGGATATCCTGCACCACACCAACTCATGACCCCATAAAATTATCGAAGAAGAAGTTGATGATCGTCTCCAACAAATAAAGATTGGTGATCTTTGTGATGGAGAGTGATAAGGAATCCTACCTCCGGCTCTTTCGAAGGTACATACATCTATTCACTTTTGATTACAAGGAACTCCATCAAGTAAGTTGGGTAGAACATTGTATTGAGCTGGTAGATGGTGCTAAGCCTATAAAGAAAATGCCATATAGGATGAATCCTAATTTTTCCAAGACTGTAAAAGAAGAAATAGATAAGTTGCTTGATGCAGATTCATATTTCTTTGTGGAGAATTCGAGAATGGGTTTCTCCCATTGTGATCTCAATAAAAAAGAATGGGAAGCTACGCATTTGTGTTGATTACAGGAAGCTCAATAAGGCAACAAAGAAGGATTATTACCCTCTTCCATTTTCAGATCAGATCTTGGACAAAGTAGCTGGCAGGAGTGCTATAGTTTAGGCGATGGATATAGCGGCTACAACCAAGTTCGTATAGCAGAAAAAGATCAGCTGAAGACCACGTTCACCACTCCTTGGGGAACGTTTGCTTATAGAGTTATGCCTTTTGGGTTGTGTAATGCTCCAGCAACATTCCAGCGTTTGATGAATAGGGTGTTCGAACCCTACATTGGGACCTTCATCGAGTATTTACGGATGATTTTGCATCTATGGGAGCAAGTTGGACCACCTGCACCAGATGGAGACAACATTTCAAAGGTTAGATGAAGCACAAGCCTCACTAAACCCTACAAAGTGTGTCTTTGGATGTTCTAAAGGCGTTTTGTTAGGGCATGTTGTATCCAGAGATGGTATTGGTACCGATCCTGATAAAGTTTCAAAAATCAAAGATTTACCATTTCCTATGAATAGAAGTAAGTTGAGATATTTTTTAGGCCATGTGGGTTACTATAGAAGGTTCATCAAGAATTTCTCAAAGATTTCATATCCACTAACCCAGTTCTTGAAGAAGGATGTTGCTTATGAACCAGGAAACAAGGCGCATGAAGCTTTTGGACAACTGAAGGAAGCCCGGTGTCTTCACTGCTTTGAAGAATCCAGTTGGAGCAAACCATTCATTGTGTACACCGATGGCTCGGATGCAGCACTAGGTAGTACTTTGAGCCAAAAGGATGAAAATGGGAATGAACATCCAATTTACTTTGGGGAGCGGAACAAATGAGCGGTCTTGAGGTAAACTATCTTGAGAATCGAAAAGAGGATCAGGTATCATTTTTTTCTTTGTAAAGAAGTTTAGAAATTACTTGCTAGGGCAGAAATTTATAGTTGTAACGGATCATCAGGCTCTGAAATATATTGTCAATAAGCCTAACCCATCAGGGAGGATAGCAAGATGGATAATTTTGCTACAAGAATTTGAATTTGATATTATAGATAGGCCAGGAAAGAAGCATGTCAATGCAGATGCACTCTCTCGAGCCTATGATGGTTTAGGATCATCTTGTGAATACATAGATATTTGGAATTATCTGAATGAATTCAAGTTTCCTGATGGTGCCAATGCAAAGACTAAGAGAAAGATTACTCAAGCCAGTCGTCCATATTCTATTCTGCATGGAGCATTATTTCGAATAGGACCTGATGGACAGTACAAGAGGGCAGTTGGACGTGATCAAGGAAAGGAGCTGCTAGAAGAATTCCACAATGGTACATGTGGAGGGCACTTCTCTGGACAACTTACAGCAAGAAGGATCTTGGATGCAGGTTATCACTGGCCCACTCTTTTTAAAGATTGTTATAATTATTGTAAGACATGTGATATTTGTCAAACACATGGTAACCGTAAGACTTCATCAGCTCCATTATGTCCTATTCTTCCCCTTGGTCCCTTTGAAAAATGGGGAATAGACATTGTAGGTCCACTTCCAACTACATCACGTCAAAATAAGTATATTGTAGTTGCCACAGATTATTTAACCAAGTGGGTTGAAGCTAGGCCATTGAAAACTTGACTTCCATGGGTGAAGTGGCAAGGTTCATATATGACGCATTATCACCGATTTGGTTGTCCATTAGAAATTGTAACAGATCAAGGAATCCACTTCATTAATGAGGTGGTAGAAGCCCTAGTCAATAAGTTTTCTATCAAGCACGCATGGGAAGGCAACAAAATACAAGCCAAGCACAAATGGACGGGTGAAACGAACAAATTAAATGGCTTTGTGTGAAATTCTAGCAAAAGATGCAGCCTTGCAGGTACATAAATGGGATAAAAGGATTCATGCAGCATTGTGGGCATATAGGGCAACATCAAAGTCAGCAACAGGATACTCCCCATTTCAGTTGGCCTATGGCATTGATCCAGTTCTTCCTATTGAGTTTGATATTCCCACTGTGAGAGTTATGAAAAATGAAAGGATGGATGAAAGTGATTCAGTAAAAGAAAGGTTGGTACATCTTCATTTGCTAGAGGAAATGAGGGAAATAGCAAAGGATACAAGCCATAAGAAGAAAATGAAGTAGAAGGAATACTTTGATCAAAAGATCCGATGGTCTCCATTTCATGTGAATGACTTGGTCCTAGTATATGATTCCAGATACAAAAAAAGAAGACAGAGAAAATTTCTTCCAAAATGGATGGGGCCCTACAAAATAGTAGTTGTGCATGAAAATGGTGCGTGCACATTGGAGGAATTGGATGGCACTCCCATTACGAAATGGGTCAACCACGACAAGTTGAAGATTTTCCAAGCACCAGAATAGTCTACTCCGAGGACGGAGTAGAAGCTAGGAAGGGGGAAGATGTCGACACTAAAATTTTCCTCCATAATTTCTATTTCATTAATGTATGTATTAGGAATAAGATGTTGTTAAGTATAATTAGTAGTAGCGTTTGATAGAAGATAATGGTGCCGTCAGTACGGTGCCACCAATAATGTGGAGTACGGTAACAGTCAAAGTACAATAGGAATGTTGTAAAAAGTAAATATTTGTCGTAAGTGGTCCGGTAATGTTAAAATGTCAAAGTTTTGGTAATTAGAGAAGTAGGGTCTACGTGATTAGGAATTAGAAATATTATATTGGTAATAAGGACAAGGAGTGAGGTCATAAATATTTTGTGTATTTTATTTGTAAAAAGTCTAAAAATGTGGAACCCATGTAAAATGATAAGGTTTATCTTATCTTAACAGATAAGCTTACATGTACAGATAAGAGTTAAGGTATGGAATATGATTCGTCAGAGTGGATTTCTTATCCTATCTTAGAGATAGGATGGATAAGCCTAGAAGTTCTATAAATAGAGAGGCCACCCCCCTCATTTAGCATAGAAAGAAGTAGTGAGAAATATTGTAGGAAGTGTGCGAAGGAAGCCATCAGTTAAAGGTGTGTTGAAGAAGCCATCAAGAGGTGTAATTGTAAAGTTTCTCCCATAGTCTTGTTGAAGTATCTCATGGGTGAGATTGTAATAGTTTCATGTTAATATTATAATTTATTTTGATATTTCAGATTTTTCGTCATTCTGTCTTATCATAGTCAATGGTATTCTTGTGTTCGGTTGTTGTTTTGCTTCCAGATTACATCCACCAAACTAAAGTCTGTGCATTAGTAAATAATCATAGCACGAGGAGTTCTGGTGAAGAATTATCATAGTGCCGGATTGGTGATGATAGGACCAAGGAGAGATAATGCATAAAATTAAAGCCTACACTAAAGTGGTGATTCACGAGAAAAGGAGGGTGTTAGAGTAGTCTTCCAATGTGTGAAAACTAGGAGTAAAGTGTATACTAGAAGGGGTATACTTGATTCTCCACAATCTGAAAATGCATTCACAACAATATTTCATACATGCACAATAATAATAGATCCTTCCAAGAGCATAAAGATAGACACAATACACTTGTAATTAAGGTTGAAGGGGCAATAGGAATGCAAGAAAACATAGCAGGGGAACACGTATCCACAAACTTATATTTTATTGCTTCATGATATGCACAGATTCAATCTATTACAAGATAAGGGCCTGGATCACAATAAAAGGAGTCCACAACAAGGGCCTGCAGCACATTGGATTCACAAAGCAATTTTAGCAGAGCTTTTCTACAAAAACTACCTCCTTTACAATGAGCCCCAACACTCCAATTTATAGGGAAAATGAGAAGAGAGAGAAGGAGAAATTGGAAATCCAAAAATATGTCCTTCAACCACTTTTAAGAGGCACTAAATAGAGTGAAATGATTGTATATTACTTTCAAAATGCTCCCCATCTTGTCCCAGTTCTCCGCAGCGAGAGAAGGAATGATGGCCATGCCTCTTAATTGCACTCCCAACTACCAAATAAAACACTGTCATGAACCTAGCCATGTTTTATGAAAATAGCCATCTATTTCTCATCAAATATGGAATTTCTTGATTTATTTGTGTTGTTCTCGAGCCATGATTCCAACGGTACTAATGTCATGTGATTTTGTTAAGAAATGCAAAAGTTATGGCCTTCGAGTGCGAGCGGCTATTTTGGGTCCAGTAGGTGTTTTTGTCATTAGATGGTAATGACAATTAACGTAATTGAGCTAAATATGTTTCTTCTTTGATGTACGAGGACATAGTTCTCATTCCATAAAGTCTAATTTTGTGAAAATCGGAGCTCAAAGTCAAAAGTTATGGCTATTAGAAGTTTGGGAGGTGAAACTTTGACTTTTCTCTTTGAATTGTGGGTATTGCGGCAAAATCGGCCCGCGTGTCTTGATTTGTCTCGGACACATTCTTCCACATTAGCCAATTTGGTATTCCTTTTCCACTTTTGTTGCCTTTTCTCTCGTTCACGTCCCGCATGTCCTTTTGTCTCAGCTATCACGGGACGAAAATCTCCGCACCACCCACAATTGACTTACTTGCGGAAAATCAGCTAATTTGCATACCATGCATACTTTTGTCTTAGCTATCCCAAACCTGCATGCGGAACTAAAATTTCTACTTTTTCTAATTTTCAATACACACATGACCATTTCATCTTTGCACATCCCGACATCCCAACTATCCCCATGAGACCACGGGACAAAAAGTTCCAACTTTGTTTATTCCTTTGTATTTTGGCCACAAACTTGGTATGCCGAACCTTAGTATGATTCACCTTTGGTATGAACCAAAACCTTCAAACCTGCAATGCATTAAAACAAGCATGTGACTTCATTTTTGCATTTTTTCAATTTTTTCTAACTTGTTGGGATTTTTTCTTGGATGGGAGAGTTAGAGAGAAGCAAAGGGCCCCAAAACATGATTTTGGGCATTGAATCAATCTACTTGCTCAGATGAAGAATTTGATGCATGTTATCAAAATTTACCTCAAGGGGTGACTTTTTGGATAACATGTGGTGGAGTCATCATTTACGAGAATATTTGGGAAATTGAGATCATTGGATAGTGTTTGGTAGGTTTATATGAATGTATAATACAATGTTTAAGTCTTTTTTTTTGAATATTTTCAAATTTATGCCATTTTTCCTTCTTTGGGTTTTGGAGGTGATAAACCAAGCTCAAATTTTTAATTTTGATACTCATTGGAGGGTTTTTGATTTGTATGGGGATCTCATCTCATGGATATAGTTAAATAGGTATATTATTAATATTTTCTAAGTGGAATTATGTATTTTTATTACCACGTTTTTATAAACAATCGTTAAGAAGGTAAACTAGTTTTAAACACTCTTACAACCCTATGTGTATAATAGCTGGTGAAATCTTGTTCATTATGGCCCAAAATGAATTTTTTAGATTAAATTTTATGATTATTTTTATTATATAGGGTTAAAAGTAGGGATGGGCTCCTAGAGGCTAAGTACAAAAGCGATTACATCATCACAGTATCAAATAAAGACAAAAAGAGGAATAGGACCCAAGGAGTTAAAAAAACTTAACTCCAAAACAAAGAAGGAGGTAGAAAAAAATGGACAAAAGAGACATAAGCCATTGAAAAAAATAAATAGGAAAGTTCCCGAAAGTCTACAGATATTTCGGAGAAGTTCCTTTCATTAGCTTTACTTATTGTTAGAGGGTTTAACTTCCCTGATCTCATCTTTTGTGTTGGGTTCAGTATTTAGCTTCTTCTAGGGGGATCCTCGATGTCATCATCATCGGGTCCTCCTTAGTCTCATCCTCCTCCTCTTCCTCTTCATCAGAACTGGTCCACCTCCTTTTTTGCTTCTCTTTTTCCACAGCTTCCAAATGAGCACCCAAATCTCGAACCTGAAGTGTCCAACTACTTGATATCCCCTCTAATGTTCTTTTGGGCCAAGAATATTTGTTTGGTGGCTTCAATGCTATCAATCATGCCCTTCCTCACCACCGAGTTAGTCTCTTCCAAGACTTGAACCACTATCTCCAAATACTACACTTTTTTCTTCCACATATCGAGACAATGCTCTCCTTCCGGAGGCACTTTATCCTTACCCTTCGATGGACTGGATTCCTACTTTTCCATCCCTTCCACATTCTTCCCCTCTCCCATCTACTTAGTACCCAGATTACCCTCCCTCATCTTGGAAAGACACTCAACTAGGGTAATATCCTCCTCATCCTCAATTAGGGGCATAGGTTTATCTCGGGATGGTTTCCCATTGTAAAATAGGAGAAGAATGAGACCCTCGTGGATGGGGAACTCAACCTTGCTACATTGGAAATCCTTCACCGAGGTGGTAAAAGACATAAATAAAAATAAGGGGATACTAAGACTTTTCTTGTGTTTGAAAATATTCAAAAAGGACAAGTGGTGAGTATATATCGGGGATAATTTTAGCGGCGAATATTCGTAATATGGCAAAAATTTCATTTTATGAAAATTTGAAAAGGTGAATTATTCAGAGTGGGTCGGTGTCCTGTTCACCTAAAATATATAGTATATTTTTTTTGGGGGGTCGGCTTCGCCTTCATTTGAAAACATCTCCTATAAAAACCTAGCTAATTCGCTGGGTAGTATACCTCAAGTAGCTTAACAAATTACCAATACTGTGAAATTTTAACTCGCATACCCTTAAGCACCGAGAGATTGATTATTGTTGCTTTGTGATTGTTGATGCGCGACAATAGTCAGATGACGCGTGTGAGAGGAAGTGTTGACGCGTGACTTGGCGAAGTGTCGACGCCGCGGCGAGGAAGTGTTGACGCGTGACAGAGGAAGTGTTGACGCGTGACTTGGGCAGTGGTGACGCGCGACAGAGGAAGTGGTGATGCGCGACATGGGTAGTGGTGACGCGCGACAGAGGAGGTATTGATGTGACATGGCGCGCGAAGGAGGTATGGTGAGCGGCGGTGGCGATGAGGAGGTATTGACGCGCGACATGGGCAGTGGTGACACGCGAGAGAGGAGGTATTGACGCGGCTGAGGACATGGGCGTGACATGGCGGTGGACGCGCGACATGGGTAGTGGTGATGCGCGACATGCGCAGTGGTGACGCGACAGAGGAGGTATTGACGCGCGACAAGGGTAGTGTTGACGCGCGACAGTATATTCAGATAGTGGACGCGCGACAGGAAATGGGTTGTTGACGCGAGACAAGTGCAGAGTTGACACGTGACAAAGACCTCAGACACGGAGATTTTTGATGAGAAAGTAGAGGTCAGAGGCTGTAGACACGCGACAGAGATTTTGTTGTCGCGCATCAAGAAAATGAAGTGACGCGCGTCAATAGACCTTAGTGACGCGTGTCAACAGACCTTAGTGACGCGCGTCAACAAGGTTGTTGATGCACGTCACTAAGGTCTATTGACGCGCATCACTTCATTTTCTTGACGCGCGACAGCAAAATCTCCTATCGCGCGTCTGCAGCCTTCTGTCGCGCCACTTGACAATCAGGTGAAATTTTTCATACAACCCCCAAAAAATTCACCTTCCCGCGAAACCAGTTCCGGGGATATTCACCAGGTATTCTCCACCTCCGATTTCCAAGAGGTCTCTTAAAATGAACCCTGGTATATATCTTATGATATTTACCCTCCAGGGTGAGATACTTCATAATGTGCAAACAAACCTCCGTCCACACCCCGGGAATGTAGGAACGAGTAATTCCATTAGTGAAGTAATTGTGCGTTTCCTTTCCCATAAATAAAGTATCAATTTTGCACTCCCTTTGATTCCTATCATTAAATATTTCAAAACATTCCATGTCCATGTCGAGTTATATGGGCAATGGGCTCCTCTGACATCTCAATTTCCATTCCTCAAATCTCCGCCTTCCCCTCTTTCTATGCTAGCGTGAACTCCATAGTTAGCAAGGGAACATGCCCTTGGAGTCTGGTAATAAAGTTCCTGAAACTCCCAATCCTAAACAAGTGCCACATAGAATTATCCTGTAATTGTATTATTGTAGGTTTTATAGGAATCTTTCATATTTCTCTAGGTGGTATTTATACGTCTTGGTTGTGTGTGGACCCGCTAACAAATGCAAGTTTGTTGAAAAGATTAGTTTTCTTCAAGGTTTTCTATTGAACTGGTAACTAATTTATATTTTTATAAATTATTGGAGTTTTTCTACATTTCCATGGTGTTTTGAATACAATTTTGAGTCCTTAGGATGTGTGTTATAGTCCATTTTGAATGATTGGTTTTAGAAGAAATTTGGGTAGTTTGAGGGAGTTTGGTTACAAAGGTGTTCTAGAAGTACTACATTAATATTAGTGGCATGAGATCAGTTGTGTGATGATCCCAAGGTCATGATATTTCCACTGGTATATCACACTTGAATTTTTGATGAAATTTGATGAAGTTATGGCTTGTTTTCCAACGATTAGTTTTGAGGGTGTTTGGTTGTGTCTGTTATCAAGTGGGTTTCATGGCATGAGATGTTGTTGCAATTTGTTTCATGGTTTATGTAGGTTTCTAAAGACTTCTAAAAAAATTCTAAGTATTTTCTATGTCTTTTTAAGGTTCTTTTTCTCTAGAATATTCTCTTTTTGGAAAGTTGTTTGTTTTGGTGCTTTAGGGCTTCTCGAGTCCTAATGAAGGCCTAGAAGGATATAGATGATGTTAGAAACCTATATGGTCTTATGAGTATTATTTTCATGATGTTATTATTATTTTTGATTTATTTTTCTCTATTATGGCCAACCTAGGTGAGTTATATTGATGAGACGCAGTATAAAGACAAACTAGAAATTTCATTGAGTTAGTTGAGAGAGTGAAGGAAAAGTCCAAGCTAGGGGCTGTTTGAAGGAGGAAAATAAGGTATTTGTGACCTTGATGATATGGGAATGAATATTTTATGGTCTATAGTGTGTTATTCTATATGGTTGAGATGGACAGATGTTCAAATCAGCTTCACAAAGAAACATGTGAATAAGGAAGGCTAGAGAGCAATTTTGAGGAAGACAAAGAGGAGAGTTAACTTAATTTTAAGTCATCACTAGTTGTTTAAGAAAAATTCAAATATGGAAAACAAATAAGGTGGTTTTTGTTTAGTTTGATTCATCTTGGGGTTGGTTCATCCATGTAGGGTTGGTACTCTACTAAATTAGGTTTTGGTGCCTCACTAAACCTAGGGGTTGGTGCTACTTGTTGATTTGCTTATTATAAAAATTTGAATATAATAATGTTTTAATTTAGTGTATTTTTTTCCCTTGAGGGTTTCCCACTTAATTATTATGTCCATGTGTTGATGTGTTCTCCTTTGCTCATGTTTTTTATGGTTGTTGAATGCATTATTCATTTTGAATGGTAAATTTGATGAATGGTTAATGAATGACTATAGTGAATACAAAAGATTTTTTTAATTCCCAATTATTCACCCCACTCGGATGTTGTGCTTCCAACATGTGTTTATGTGTGTGGATATTAATTTTTGGATTGTGCATAACTTGCATCATCATCATTATGACATATAGAAATTTTCAATAGAAATAAGTGAATGTAGATGAAAGTGATGTAAACATTTGATATATGTATGTTTGATATTATGTGATGTACGCACATTACATAGGATTTGAATGATTTATGACATGTAGTGAAATTTGATAATTATGGAAAGGTATCTGATGTAGTGTATAATAGAGATGCTATTATGATAGGAGTGAATTGAATATATTTGACTAAGTGTTTTATTGTTCCATACTAGTGATATTTGTATAGTCATGAAAGGACATGTTGTATGGAATACACATAATCCATACATAATTTCCCATGATAATATAAGATGAGGAAACCTATTGTTAAGAAATAAGGAAGGGTGATCCTCAAATATGCCCATAAGAAACTCATGTGAAAGGGGAGTGAACATGAGAAGTGTGGAAGAATAAGTATTGATTGTAAAAATACTATGTGGGTTAAATATTGAGTAGTCACATAAGGCAATAGGAATTCACTACGATATCTAAAGATGAGGATTGATCTTAATGAGACACATAATGGATCAATTTGAAGGATTGAAGATACACATCTAAATTTTGAACAATCCCTTAGTCTGTTTTGATCCACTTCTATATAGTATTAGATTACCCCTATATAGGAATAACTTCGAGTGGCAAATATATTGCTAAAAATAATAGTATAAGAATGCCCATCAAACGTAACACTTTTTGAACCATGGAAGTTTTGAATTAGATCTATCTAAATTCATTTTCTCATAAGATATAATAACTTTTTATTCTATTAACTTAAGTGTTATATCTAATGTATATCAATCAATGTCGCAATATTTATTAATTAAATGTAAGTTTCGGAAGGAGAAGCCTTTTCTCACTCAAACCAATGAAGAGGGTGATGATCATTGGGTGGTAACTAGATTATACTCTTTTATATTAGTGTTAACAAAATTTTTCATGATCTTGATTAATAGCTTTGTCAAAATAAATGGGTGTCATTTGCAGAGGGGGTGACAATAGAACTTTTGGTTTAGGAATAACATAGTGAAAATTTTTACCACAATGCAATATTTTGACTATATGATTATTGGGTATAATATCTATAGTTTTTTCATAATCACGTTTAACAAGAGGGGTGAAAAAATTTATATCTAATTTTAAAGTTTTATTTTTGCAATATATTTATCTCTAATTTAAGAACACACAAGGTAAAATATCATCAAATGAATCACATGTATCATAAATTAATTATTCTTTGAGCGGCCATGTGAGACATCTAGATAATATAAATTGAATTTATAAATCACTTGGTTTATATTAAAGTAGGTGTATATTTTATATGAAGCATCGAATATAATTATATAATATCACAATCTCACTTTGATGTATAGAAGATAAAATCTTATATCTATCCCTAGGATTCTATTGCAAGTAAATTTTTCTAAAAATCATATTCAAGAAAAAAATGTTAGATTTAGCAGGGATAAATAATCCAAATATTACAGATCCCCCATTAAAGATGAAGATTATAGATTATGATATGCATTCGATCAGACACAAATCTAGCTTAAAATAAAAAGTGAATAATAGAGCATAATGAGAAAAAGTTGTAAGAAAATACAAAGCAAGAACAAGAGCAGGATAATGTAATATTTAAGTGGATAAACATGAAGGAAAATACTCCATTGATAAAAAATTTTCTATATTAAGAATTTACACAATTTTAACCAAACACTTCCACTTCACTCCTTATTCTATCATAGTGTTCTACTGAGCTATATATCTTGATCATCGATACAATGATCATCTAGTAGTCTTATAGTTTTTCTAGCTTGTCTTACATTTTCTCTCATTCCTTAATCTTGGATTGTAAAAATGTAAATGTTTTTGATGTCCAATCTTGAGAGGAATCACCCAAATCAATGTGGGGTGGGTGAATTGGTCAGGACACTTCACTCTTAAATGTGAAAGAGATTCAAAATATAGTTTTATGAAAAAACTTTTAATTTAATTATGGGGCATACTACGGTGGCTGATCCCACTCGATATTATCACCCCAACACCCCTCCTTAATGTTAAGTGGGAAAAAAAACCAGACATGCCAAATTTACCTTTTTCTACAAAAGGATTTATAGATCCTTGAATCAACAATAGTGATTCAAGCTATCATGCAAACAATGGAAATCCAAAGATCTTCCCATATGGAAATTCTTAAGACCAATGCTTTACATATGAAGTCTTACATAATACTACAAAGCCTTTTGTAAACTAATAATATACCTATAACTAAAGCTTCATTGTGATTTACAAGTAATTTCACATAGAGTGACACATTTACTTATTACAAGATGGAGGAAGTATTGGAAGTTTTCAACAATGTTACAACCATGTGTAACCAATACCTAAAGGATCACTTTGTCACATACAAAGTAGGTGGTCATGATCCAATCTTATAATAAGCCATCAAGAGGTGGAATTTTCATACACATTCTCTCTCAAGGGAAACTTTGATAGGCTCAACAATGCACAAAACTTGCAAGACTTCACACAATGCAATGGATTAGTGAAGATATCTGTAACATAATCTCTTATGTTGAACATGATTCATTACCCAGAGAAATTTGGCCTTCACATAGAGGATGAATACTTCCTTTATCTCCTATGTGTATCACTACCAGTAGCCTCTTTAGCCACATGGCTGTTTTTCTGCTTCAAGTGATGGCACCTGCATCAATACTTGAACATAAATCTAGTTGTATATCTAATCACAACATCAACATGGTTAGAGTCATGATAGACAACATAATAGGCATAAAAAATATCATAATAATATGCTTAAAAACTAACCATGTTACATTACAAATATGTTTAAAATTTCCAGAATATTATACTACTAAAATATTTATTAGATGCAATCAAGTATTGGATGTCTCCAATACAATCACAAAGGAGTTCCCAAGAATGGCATTTGATATGCACATAAAAATATTTCACTAATCACATAAATTGATTTAACAACATATGTATATCTTCATATTCTAAGTCTTTACATAATGAGATAAGACTTGATAGATAACACATCTAAACAAATAATCAGATTATTCAAGAATAATCAAGCATTCATAGGATAAAATTACACCATATAATCAAAATATAAGCCTATACATGTCATATATGATCATATTTTTATGCCAAGAAACATGATTTAATATTCAAAACATTCTCTTGATTCTAAGAATTATATTCTTGTTACTACTAAGAGATCATGACTATTTTGACAAAATAATCATTATCAGAAAAAAATAGTTAGAGAAACCATGCTCATGAAAGCACCTAACACAAGAATCCTAGTCGATTCAAGGAATAAATGATATCGCCTTCAATGTAATAATCCATTATATCATAAGGCAAATGAAAAAAAAACTTGCAGTAAAACTTTCATGGTGTATAAATGAACTTGATGCATTACAAAATATTATATCAACTTCTATTATACCTCTGTGATAATCCTTTATTTCTTTGTGGCACAAAACATGTTCATGGTTTAGACATGGTTCAAGATTTCTTAAGTAGTCATGATGTCTGATTATCATCTAACTAACAAAATTCATCATGAATCAACATAACTACATAAATTCATCATGAATCAAGATAACTACATAAATTTATAATGAATCAACATATCAACATAAATTAGTCATGAATCAAAATAATTAGGGGCTTCTTGTTTTCTAAGGTAGCTTGTCTCTATGTACAAAAATTTTCAACACCAGTCACAAGATTCCAGAGCTTCCTATCCATGAAACAGGGTTTTTATCAAACTTTCCATATGCTATAATTCATTCCTTTTAAGAGTTGAGACTTATCTAAAGAAAAATTAGTAGAACTAGCCATTTTAATGCTCAAACAACAAATGGAGACAAATACAACTAAAAAAAATCAAAGAAGCCAAATAGAGACAAAGAACTAGCTACAAATATTTTAATTTTTTATACGAATGCAAACAACTCTAAATTAATAAAAAATTAGCTTGATTTGATTGAATTTAAGATCAATTTCAAAGAGCTTAGTCAAGGTCGAGTTAGTGTATCTTGATGAGTTATTTAGTAACTTGGTAGGGTGAGATAAAAAAGGAGCTACTTAATGAGATAAAAAAGGTTAAAAAATAACCAATGCGGGGTGACACGTGGCACAATTCAACAATACCACGAGAGGCATGTGTCAGATTTAAAACAGATCCTCAAGCAGATGTGAAACTTTAAAATTTTTAATTTAATGCATTTTCAGGTCCGTGACAACAAGTGACAAAAGAAAAATACATGTCACTTTTTAATTAGATCGCATTTCACAATGTGGCTAAAAAGGAAGAAGACAATTAATTAAAATAAAACCGTATACACGTTTCTTTAATTAATTGGTTCACTTTTCACATCCCGACAAAATGCAAAATCAAATTCTTAGCCAAACGATGCCACTTTTCAAAATCTTAACAACTAAATAAAATACACTTTGTTGCTTTTCCCCAAACTTTAAATAGATAGCTTAGAGGGGGCTTAAAGTCCCTGAAATAAACCAAATTTAAAATAAAGTTTGGGTGTGAAAAAGACACAAGAAAGGTGTCACAATTTTAGTCGCCAAGCCAAAGAAAATTATAGAACCACGACACTTGTGAATGCTAACACAATTAAAATATGCGTCAAAAATAAATTAATTCACGTTTTCAAATCGACAAAGAAAAGTCCAAAAAGAGGATACATGGAGCATTTTAGATGGCTCACACTTCATAAATGGAGATAATGACAAATGTAACCAAGAGATAAACATGTCCAAATGCTATTGGTTAGCACTTCGTAGTGCAGCCATAATGGCTAAAGCAAATGGAGGACACGTAGAGCCTTTAAAATGGCTCACTTTTTGTAGGACTTAAAAACACTAAAAAATGTGAAAATATGGCTAATCCTTATTAGATAACTACTGCCACAAAATAAATACTAACAATTGCGAAATAAGGATCAATTTATTGGCTCGGATTTTGCAAATCTAGCAAGTGCAAAATAAAAGATACTTGGAGCAATTTTATTGGTTTACCCTTCACATATGTTAGAGGCAAGTTAAAAGAAGACTGACAAAGTGAAATACGGAGCCACTTGGAGCAATATTATTGGCTCTAATTTTGTAAAGGATAGACAACCAAAGAAAATGATAAGGAAAAATATGGAGCAATCTTATTGGCTCAAATTTCACAAATGTCAGAAATAGATAACAAGGGACAGATAATGTGAAATATGGAACAATTCTATTTGTCGTATTTTGTAAATGACAGAGAGGATGGATAATCAAAGTATGACAATGTGAAGACACGTGTAAAGCCCTTATTGGCTCTTAGTTCATGAGTGATAATGAAATAAATAATATTACTAACACAAAAAGAAAGATGGAGCATTATGATTGGCTTGGGCTTCGCAAAAAATGACAATGTGAACCTAGCTTGATAAATATGATTAGCCCAAGCTTCGTAGTTAAAATAACTTCACGAAACATGAAATATCAAATAATTATGACAAAGCAAAGATAGATGGCACAAAAGGATTGGATCAGGCTTCGCAAAGATAGAAAGATGCAGATTGAAGCCACTTGGCATTGTAAGAGTGGGTACCACTTTGAAAACATGAAAATAAAATCAAAAAAGCTATGTGGAGCAATATTATTAGTATAAAATTTTTAAAATTGAAAATAAAAACAAAAATACTTAAAATGTGAAGCTAGGTGGAATAAAATGATTTAATCAAAGCTTCACAAAATAATATCTAGTGAAAAATTTAATAAAAGATGGAAAATGTAAAGACAGATGGCACCAAATGATTGGTCCAAGATTTGCAAAGGAAAAACTAGTGAAAAATAAAGATTTTTACCACTAGAATGGACTAAAAAGCCTCAAACAAACTAGATCTAAATAAATCTTTTAGATCCAAAGTCAAAAATGACTCTAACAATTATAAATGGTTAGAAGAACATAAAGAAAGCTCACATACGATGGATTTAAACCAAAATTACTGAAACTAGATGTAGATGAAAAGATATAAGAATAAAAAGGATTTAAACACGATCTAAATAACCATTTAGCCCATATTTCACCAATATTTCAAACCGTATTTGGGTGGGAATTGGAATTTTAAACCTAGTTTTCTTGAACACGATTTGCAAAACTTTTAATTGTCTCATGCAGATCCATAAATACACTTCAAGATTATTCACCTCTTCAAGTTAAATAATTATAGATCAATAATGCTCATGCACAATCACTAGGCTCGATACCATGTTAGATTTAGCAGGGGATAAATAATCCATAGATTACATATCCACCATTAAAGGCGAATATTATAGATTATGATATGTAATCGATTATACAAAGATATAGCTTAAAATAAATAACGAATAACATAGAATAATGAGCAAGAGATGAAATAAAATGCAAAGCAATAACAAGAGATAGATAACACCAAATTTAAGTGGAGAAACTTGAAGGAAAAAACTCCACTAGTAAAGCACTGTCTATATTAAGAATTTACACAAGTTTAACCCAACACTTCCACTTCACTCCTTAGTATTTCTTGTGATTAACAAAGTTATATCTCTTGATCATCGATACAACGATCATCTATCATTCTTACAATTTTTCTAGCTTGTCTTACATTCTACTCTCAACTTTAATGATAGATCAGTACAAATGAAAACATTGTTGATAGCCAATCCGAGAGGGATAAACAAAATCAATGTGGGGAGGGTGAATTGATCAGGTCGCTTCACTCTTAAATGTGAAATACCTTCATAATAAATTTTTATGAATAAAATTCTAATTTAATGTTGCGGCATACTGCAGTGGCTTATCCCACTTGACATTATCACCCCAACAAACCAAACACCTATGGAACCAATAGGTAGATGGATAACCTAATAGAGAGTATCACTTGTAAGAATTTTAGATAATTCTTTGAGAAGGAATCTATCATTGTAATGTGAAGCCATAAGTTTCTCATAATTCATAAGATGTTTATATGGATCCGAAGTGACATAAAATAATTAGAATGTGGACATTATAAAATTCCTTTGGAAAGGATCTTGAAATATTTTTTATGGGATGCGATCAAAAATATTATATGAACATCAATGCTAACATAGTATTATTTGATTTCTATATTCAAAGTATGAACCTTGTGTTGTAAATCACCAACCACATGTAAAAGAGAAAGAACCTCTTGAAAAAAATTGTATTGACATTTATAGGATCATTCAAAGGTTTTAATTTTCCATTAAGAGTACCGATGGGAAAAGAAGTGGGTACAAAAGAAATAGTGGGCAAGGTGTCATGTGATACCAAATTGGGTAAAATTTTAAGCCTTGAGGGATTAATCTCGGGAGGTTCTACGAGATATATTACCATTATAAACATGAAAATTACTCAATGTAGGAGATGTGGTAATAATATGTGTATTAAAGGAAACCTAAGAAGAAGAAACATGTATTTTTTTTTTAGTATGATCATTATGAAAACTTTCATTTATAACTGAAATGGAAGAATTAAATATATAATCATTTCTTTTTCTTTCAAGAGGAACAGTAGAAACGTAATGTGTATCATGTATAATAGGAAGAGGAGAAATTAAATCATTATTTTATCTAGAAGAATTAGTAAAAAAATATCATTTTCTTGGCATTCATATAAAATATAAGAAGAATCATGTGCAAGAGAAGTAGACTTGTTACAATCAAGATCATCCTTTTTGCGTTCAAGAAGAATAGGAGAAACATAATTGAAAATTCATGTGTACTATGAATGTCATCATGATGGTAATATTTTGAATTTATTCAATATCATAAATGGAATTATAATGACCATCATCAATAAATGCATAAATGGAAGGAATATCATCTATATGTAAGATAAATACTATTTCATCATCACTAGTGTCTAAGGATTCTATGACATTACCATATACTAGTGGATAAAACTGTGTTTGTTCATGATCACTACTCTAACCATCTACATGACCAAAAAAACGTGATAGACATCCCGGTGATGGGTAAACAATGGAGTAGAAATTCAATGCTTTCCTTTAAAGCATAATTTCCTAAGACAACACTTGTAGTAGGGGTAAGGACAAAGTGGCTAGTATGGCTTATATATACCATAGAATTTGAATCTATATTAGAATTAATTAATTTTTCATTTAGGAGGGTATGAAAATTTAGTAACATGTCTTACATCCTCATAGGTGGTATGGAAATTATGAGAGGGGAAATGAATACCATGATTCCACAAGGCATGAAAATTGGCCATAATCACACAAATATAATAAATGCACACAAATCACCCAAACATGTACCCTAAGGTAGCTCTATGGTTTTCAAATTATTAGGCCTAACCTATAAAAACTTTGGAAGATATTAGATTAGGTGAAACATTAAATTAGACGGTTTCACCAAAGTGTACTATCCTAATTTATCTTAATAAGGTTCTCTTAAGTTGATGATATAGAAACTAATGCTAAAAATACATTAAATATCAATTTATATATTAGAAAAGGTGTACATAACCTAAAAAACACTCTAAGCTAGATATACAAACAATTGAAAGTTTAAGCGTGAAAGGAAGATTCACTTAGTTGGTTTATATGTTTGTTGGGATTTGACTAGATGAGATCTGGAACTTGAACAACCCCGAAAATTTGTGAAAATCAACTTATGTATTTTTGCCTTCCTAGTCAAGAACGTATAACTCGGGAAAGACTATATGAGATAACTTAATCCTACTATATGATTTTAGCCTTATAAAAATGGGGTTATGTTAATTCTAGTGACACTCTATGTCACTATTTTGTCTCCTTTGGATTTTGGAATATTCAATGTCATATCAAACCCCGAGATTCACACTTGTACCTTCAAAACAAACCCTAGCTATCTTGTAACACACTCAAGAAAACATTAGATAAAACATATGAAAATTATAGAGTCATATTGATCTCAGTGGTAACCCCTTTGTCATGTCACAAAGTAGTTTACTACATTTTAGACTCTATGTAGTTCTCCTAGTGATTTTTTTATGTACATAAAACTACCTCTTTTCCTATATGTTCCCTTGGTTTTCCACACCTATTTTGGAAATAATACTTCATCCCAATCAAAAACTTGTTTGAAAATTTCAACTAGATTTATTCCCTCCTATGCTATGTATGTAGTATACAAAAGTGCTCCTTATCTTTTTAATATAGTATGTAATAGATAGATAGGTGATTACTATTCTATATATATATATATATATATATATATATATATATATATATATATATATATATATATATATATATATATATATATATATATATATATATATATGAGTTATTAATTTGAAATTAGGACCTTAGTGGTGGAAAAGGAATACCTAAAATGCATAAAATGAAATATAAAATAATGTAAAATGGTACCATATGGGTGAAAGAGTTAGAAAAAGGGGTTCAAGACCTTACCCTATGGTCCCGACCATATGTACAATCTTAACCTTGTGTCATGGTCTTGACGTGAGCTCAAATAATAGTAAGCAATAAGAATTGGATGTCATAGATCTCTATATAAACACTTAAAGTCCTTTAAAAATAGGAAAATAACACTTGTTTTATCTCAATTAGGAAACAAAGAGAAAATGAATGAAGCAATGATAACACTAAAACCTTGTTGCCTTGTTCAAAACACATGTACATATAATGCTGAAAAAATCATTATGCAATAGTGATTTTGCACAATTTTAGTTTCTATAGAATTTAATAAAATCAATATAGATATTTCTATTGCAATGTAATTGCATTTAATTTATCTATATCATAGGAGCTAACATTCGATATGGTGATAACTCATTCATGACAAAACATTTTACTAGTGATATTTTAGAATATTCCACATAACTAAATAATTATATTTAATACATGAAATCACTTGAATAGCTGGACCAATTTGTGTCACTTTTATTGTAAAATCTTATAAAGTTAACACTAGATTGTGAAAAAATTGGTTAATGCAAAATTCTCAATAATGGTAAACTTGTTAGTGTAGGATTTATTTTCCTAACTTTATTTTTACTATCCTACTAGGGTTATTCCTTCTCACTTAATAGTTTTGCTACACTTATAGGATATGTTTGCTTATGTGTAGACTTGACTACACTATTCTTGGTGTTGGTTAGCACTTGATTACACTATTCTAGGTGTTGGTTACCACTTAACTACACCATTTTAGGTGTTGGTTACAGCTATTATAGGTGGATATTGTCATGATTCTAGGTAGAGGTTACACATTCACTTCCTATATATACATATCTTGCATTATTTTATTTCTATGCTATTGCAATTACGTCTCTTGTATTATCATAATTTGCAGTCTTGTATACTTGGTTTGTTTTGTCTTGGAACAATTCACGTCTCACATAATTTACTTGTGCATTATTTGAACTAGGAGATTTGTGGCACTTCTCCGATAAAACAAAATGTGTATTTACGCGATGATTTGAGATTTTTGTTCATGAAATTTTGTAGCGATGGAAGTTTCTCATTATGATGTTTGTGTCATTGTACTTCTACTGAATTTTGCAAAAAAAAAAAAAATTGAGGAGAAAATTTATGGAAATTAAAATGTTCAACATTTTTTTACACTATAAGTTTTAAATTTGTTTCAACTATTTTTAATTTACATCACATATTTTAAAGTTGCATAAAAATGGATATAAAAACAATTTTTTTAAAAAAGTGGGTTTATGAATAAAAAGTACTTTTTTCAAATGTACATGACCCATCTTCTTCTTTTCTCATATCTTAATATTGCAAACTTTCATTACAATGAATTGAGAACATGTGTAATAATAGGTGTTCAATATTTTCTTTACATAATTTTGTAAAGAAAACAATATTAATCAAGCTTGTAAACTAAATATTAAAAATATATTTTAGTATGTTTAATAATAAAAGAAACTAAATAACAACTTTGTCTATAAAATAGTCAACCCACAACCGAATGGTATCAATGATACCTAAAATATGTGAATATATATTTTCCTTCCCCTTTTACAATTTGATAGTCGGTTGTAAATAATTATTTAGCACAACTTTACAATTACACGTAGTATAATTGAGATATCTTCCATGTAATTATATGTTTTGAGAACAATGTATGAGGAGATTTATCTTCCTAACACTTGAAGAAAATAAATGAGAAATGAAGAAAAAATTGTGGTATAGATATTTAATGAAAAAAATTAAAGGCTCATAAAACAATTATGACCGTAATAAAAATATGGTTATCTCGAGTTTTCATTATCACCAAATTTGTATCAAAATATAGTAATTATTAAAATATTAATATTTCCACTCACCATGTATGGTAAAAAAATCCACTAAACAACATCTTCTATATTCTTCTATTCAAATTCTACATTTTTGTGTTGTTAAGAAGAAACATACATATGCAAACATATGCGCGTGCATGAAAACATACTAACACACCCTTTACAAAATAACATTATCAGATTGTAATATAAAAACTATGGGTTTCCTAATTAAAACTATAAATATTGTGTGTGTGAATATGATTTAGGACCAAAATCACAATTTACAATGTAAGTATATATATCCCGAGTCATGTATTGTTCAATATGCTAGATATTCAAACCGTATAAAGTTAGATAATTGAATGAGTGCGATAGAGTTTTGATATATTTCATCAATTGATGATGTAGAGAATAATAATCTCACCAAGTATATAAGTTTAGGCTAGTTATAATCACCTTTAATTTTTATCTCTTGTCTATTATGACTTGTTCACTAGTATTAGGTCTAGTCCTCTCAAGATACACTTTTGGGTTATTCAAAGTATTCTTGAAAGATTTATAATTCAATTATATACTCCCAATAATTCATTTTCATGCATTCATTCCCTAAGTGTTTTTTCAAGAAAATATATTTGTTAAATTTATTTTTTCCCCTTACACCTATCTCAACCTCTTACTCTCCCTACTTTTACCCATAACTTATTGTTAGGAGATATCTACATGGTTCATATGAAAACCAAAAATCTGTCTATATTCACTTTATGGGATTACAACTCCAAACCAAGTTATGTACTTCTAATTAAGAATCTTAATAGTAGCCCTATGTTTTAAAAAATATCATTGTTACAAATTATTTTGAAGGAGTTATGTTAATCTATTCACAATTTGAGACACCCATTATGGATTATTAGCTTCTCAAAAAGTTATAGAATCAACAACCCACCTTAAGCCTCTCGAACCAAATAATATAGTTGAAAAATTAGGTCTTTAGGCATTGAAAACAAGGATTTATGAATAAGTAATTTTCATGCATGTTAGAAGTATAAATTTAACTCCAAAACCATGAACTCATGTTGGTATCCCCTATTAGTCTCTATGGTTCTAATTTATTATTCGAAAAGTTTTTTGAATAAGGAGTAAGAACATAAAATATCTCTAAAACTCTAACTAAGGTTGTACACTTTCCCAAGACAGGTAACTATAAATGTTTTAGAGAAAAATTTAATTTCAAGGATTCTAAGTTGCATGGGGAGGTTTATACCACCTTATTACACCTAATGTGAATTTTTCTCGCTTGAAACATTATTATGAGACTCTCAAGCAGATCATTTACAATCAAGCAAGGTCAATAATTACACTTTAAAAATATGGTTTATCTATATTTTTATAATTCCTCATGCATAAAAGTGTAAAATTAGGTATTCAATACCTTGTATTTTCATCCAAAATGACTAGCCTAAAATTCAAGTTTTAAAGTATGCTAACTAAGCCCATAGTGCAAAAAGAATGCTTCGATCCTACTAAAACCTCCTCTTGGCTAACTTATATCTGATTGCCACCATCATATTAGCCATAAATAATGTCATGATGAATTTTTAAAGAATTCCTTAGTGTTAAAGTAAGTGTGATGAATTTCATGGATTGATTTAGTGATGTTATGTGAGAGACAAGTCTTCTTGGAGGCCTAAAATGACCATTTTTTATCATTCGAAGCTAATATGCATTCTCTAGAAGATTTTAAGAAAGGTATGAAACATAAAATTGTGATGTTAAGGATTATTTAAGGCTTTGGATGAAATTTAGGAATATTTAGGAAATAATTAATCATTTAGTGATAATTTAGTCAACAATGGGTACTCTAGGTGTAAGCGAAGGACATGCTAAAATGAAACCTTATTTCTCTAGATGACTGTAGGAGATCTATAAGGATTTAGGAGGAAAGGAAAAATTAATTATAAATAAATGGTAACTATCTACAAGGTGGGAACATTCATGTCTCTTTAAGGATTGAAGGTTTCATGAAAAATTTCAAAATAGTGCAATTGCCCCTCTCGGTTACGGACAAAAATAGGCATAAATGTTTAATTGCATGTAGATTCAAGTATTTAAAGTTGTTAAAATGGTCTTATAATGTGTTTTAAATTAATAATATTATAATATTTGACCCCAAAACATTATCCTAAACTTTAGATGTGAAAATAACAAGTTCTATGGCTATTTCTTGATTTCCTAAGCAAATTTGAGATTGCTTTTATGGCCCAACCAAAATTTTGACACCCTTGTGTCCCAGATGTACCCCTTGGGGAAAAGGGGGGAATTAGGGACACAAAAGTGTGACCTCATACTCCTACTTAAGTCACACTTTAGACACCCAGGTGTCCCTATTGTCCTTTACGTCCTTATGGTGTAAGGGGAAAGAGAGACAAAATCGTGCGACCTCAAGCCCTATATAAGGTTTCAATTTGATTTCCGTTTTATACACCATTTCTTAAAGGATTAAATGGGGAAAATAAAGTGTGAATCAAGTGAATATGGATCTCAAAGACCCTCACATGACCTCATATAGCTCCGCAGATGCATTTTCCTAGCCCTGAAGCTTCATTCTCAGCCCCCATCTCATTCACACTTTTCTACATGCTGCTAATTATCATAATATTTTTAAAATTAACAATTTTTTTTCCATTATGTCCCTTGCTTACCCATTTCCCCATTTCAAAACTCCATTCAAACTTCATTTTAACCCGAGTTCAATGTGTAATTACTAGGTGAATTCAAAAACATAATAAAACTCATTTTAACTCCTCCCTCACCATCGAGTTAGCCATATTTAAGAAATTGATGATGAAACACCATCCAAAAATACGTTTTTATATATATTTTCTATCAAAATCCTTCCATACATCAATGGCCACATAAAACTAAGATTTTTACATAACTTTCCAATCGGGTGTCGGATCACTACGTATTTTGTCCAGAATCTCCATATCTACAATGCATTTGGGAATATTGTAATAGAAAATTCCTTGATTACTCAAATTTTTCATAACATCCAACTAAAATTTCAAACCTTAAAACCTACCTTGTTAATTTATTAGAGATGGAAGACGAAAATTCATGAAAGACAAAGTAGAAGACTCCATAACATAACATAAAATTTTGACAAAGTGGTTTCATTGTAACCCAACAAATGATAAATTTAGTTTATAAAAATAGCTAGTGATTTTAATATTATTTTTCTATAAATCTTAAGTTCACTAAAGTGATAAATTCTCAAGTATTCGAAATATTCGAAAAAGTAAGAAATATCGAAAGGGTAATTCTGGAAGCTTTCTAAAAATAGTAGTATTCAAGTAAAAGGGAATCTAAGAAATATAAATTTTATATAATTGGTAAACCTTAATCAATTAGAATAATCCAAATGATTTAAAGACACTAGGAGACAAGAAGAGTGAAAACTTGCTAAAAATAGTAAGTCTTAGAATTGAACCCAAAAAGTTGTGGTAGATATCGTTACCCTTATAGTTGTTCTTCTTTCCATAAAAAAATGGCCAAGAATTTGTTTTGTGGCCCAAGTGAGAAAGGAAACCCTCTATAAGAACTTAAGGGATATGTTATGATGTGATCTCTTTAAAGTAAAACATGATGCAATGATCTAGAAATATGGGAAAAGACCACCATCATAGGATTCAATTATCTTAGGATCCCAATAAATACATACCTCCATAAAATGTTTCTAAACACTTAATCAGTGGTTGGTGACAAGATCAATGCAATTTGGAGGTTGGAAACATGTTGTTCATCTTCAAGTTCAATTTCGGGGAGGAAAAATTGATCAAAATGGTGTTCAGATGTTGTAGGAATGATTTCACTCATATGAAAACATGGTTAGGAATATGAATTTAAAATCATTTAATCATGTTCAAAATTGAAATTTGAAGCTCATAGAGAAAGTTGAGAGTCACCATATCCTAAATCTGTCATCATCTCTTCACGAAGCAAGTCAAATTAGGCTAATCGGGATATCAAAGTACTCAAATCTATCACGTGTGAAGGATAATGAAATCATCTTTTATCATGGGAGGAATATGAGAAAGAAGATACATATTAAGCATCACAAATCTTATTTGATTTAAAAATTACTCTTGAGATAGGAAAGGTTAATAAGTGATCTTCATATGGGGCACCATGTATACAAGAATGATAAATCTCCTCAATTCCATTTGATTTCACTACTTGATAGTGTTTTTAAACACTCAGTAAAACAATTAGTAATGTTATCACACCTCAAATAAAGGAATATTACAATGAAATATCACTTCAGTTCCCGAATACCATTGGATGAGAATTGTTAAAATGAAATATGGCAAAGAAAGGTCACGTATGGGTTCATTATTCTAGGAAACTTCATAAGAATGTTAGTATCATCGAAGATCATATATATCCTCTTGATAGATGTGAGATTGATCCATAATTACCTCTTGTTCTTCATCTTCATTCAATTATTCTTTCTTAGTGGCAAAACCATCCCACGCTAAGAAAAATATTATCCCTCACCAACCTCCTAAAAGTGTTCTCGGGACTAACATCATGTCTACTCTCTAAGATTAATTTCCATGAGTTCAAGAGTTATTCATGAGTGAACTAAGAATTATGCAAAAAGAAACAATTCCTAAATTTTGGGCAATCATAAAGATCCTAAAGAAAAAACAAGATAAGAAGGAACATGTAACTTATCTCTTTTTCAATGGAATTTTTGGTCATCAGTATATAGAAGTTTCCTTATTGAAAGTTACAAAACTACATAGTAAATGATTAAAGAGGATTATGATTTGACCCACATATATGTAGGTCAGGCTATAATAAAGGTGATGCTTATTTATTCAAGGAATCTTATGCCTGCACGCTCACTCGAAACCAAGAGTACAAAGGAATAATTGAGAAATTAGAGGAGCATGTGAGAAATCCTAGTACATATATTTAACCTTTCTTAAAACTCAATACATTGCCTCCTCTTGTGGAAGATATTTCTTAGATCAATATTTTTGTACCCGAGATGATTAAGAAGATGAAAGGGCACATAATACTATAGAAATATTGTGACAAATATATTGAGAAGCTCCTTAATAAAGGTAATCCATTTGTCATAGAGGTTATCTCTTTGTTTAAATATGTTCTTGCCACTATTTTGGAAGTGAAAAAATAAGGGAAGAGATTAAGAGAGATAATATCTATTGCCATGAGGTGCTCCCACTTTTTCCGAGATGTGTTACCTTGACTTGCACACTCTTGTGAGTAGAAATGTATTGACATATTTTTCTAATAACTTGTCACCAGTTTACGTCCACAAAATGAATGCTAGATACAACATGATAGAAGATGCCATATCTAAAATTGAATCTAGTAAACAACATGCCTTTGATATTTTGGATGATGTCAACAATTATGTTCAGAAGCTTGGATCCCTTCCACTCACTGAGAATTCATCTAAGGAACTCATCAGTTCTTTCCAAGAGTTAGTAAAGAAAGAGGTATGTGATCCTTTCTCCTTTAAAAAGGATACTTTGGAATCCTTGCCAACATCAAAGGCTATATTTCCAACATTACAACATATCACAAAGAGTGGTTTAATCAATGCAAGGCTATATTAATGATGTTTTCAAGACATGGATTTATATTTTAAGATACATCCATATTCCAAATTAATAAGAGGTAATGCCTATGTCAGTTTGATTTAGTAGAGAATTCAAAGGATCAGAGATCATTATGCTAATTCTCCCTAAATGATCATGAATTACTAGTTCTTCATCAGATTAGTCATCCCTTTTCTCTATCTCTACCTCTCTCCCTCTCTCTCCATATTCTAATTTTGGTTAAGAATGTAATTTTTCTATTTCGTCATATTCACTTAAGTGACCTCCATTTTTAAAATTATAAGAGTCCTTGTCACTAATAACAAAAATACTCACTTTTGTATCTTGGGAATATGAAAGGTCACAAGTGATGGGGATAGGTGAAAATTTATATTGGGGGTAGATCGAGAGACATTTTTATATGTGATAAATTGGAATGGATTATTCATTCAAAAGGGTTATAAATTTTTATTGATTTGATGTTGTTACGATTTACCACTACTAAATCATGTAATAAAGGTTTAATTTAATATATTTCCTAGGCTTGTGTTGCTTTATTATCTCTCTCTACTTTCTAACTTTGTAAAAATGGAAATCATACAAAACAAAGAAAGGTGTCTGTCCCTTTAAAGAATGAATCAATAGAATTATTTTAATGATTTTTTAATATTTTCATTGTTAGTATTGTTGTGTTATTGTATTTCAATGTGGACCTGCTCTAGTTGATGTATGTGAATTTTGTAATCCTACTTCAAACATTAACCCTCTCTCTTCATATTTTCATAACTCCACTTTACCTCTCCTCACTACAAATTCCTCCCTTATAATTATACAATATCTTTTCCACGGGTTTAATGGAGTATTCTTATGTGGTCCCCATCTCAATGACCATCCCATGGATTTAGGTAGTTTACATTCAATAATGGGATCCTCTTTATACACAAGAGGAAGGGACTTATCTCTCGTGGATTTGCCAGGAGACCAATTTTTTTATCGATAAATTATTTCACCAACATTTTTAGTGACTCCCTTTGGGGTGACATATTCCATTATACACCCTTAAATATCTCTTAAAAATACAATAATTATATTTTAAAAAATCCTATTTCAATGTGAAAATCATATTTTGAAGGTGACTCTATTAAGGAACCAATCAATGTCACGTTTGTTTCAACATCATAATGATGAATTTTTGAGATTGTACTTCAACAACAATAACTGATTAGAATGATGAAATAAATATGAACACTGATATATGTAATTGTTTTATCAACCATCATTTTAGACCAGATCTTCCAATAGTTTGGGTTCTACCATGGTGAAGAGGTCTCTTGATTTGACTAAACATCGTAACCAAAAAATGGAAAGAAGGTTAGTAAACTTTATACAGAATTTATGGAAATAATATCTAGAGTGGATCAAATTGCTGCATGTAAAGATCCCACCATCAAATCCATGAGGCTCTAATTCAAATGAACTGCTACTAGAGGAAGGAAATTGGGAATTTCACTTGATGATGATCGAGAATATAAGAGCTTGATGATAAGGATGTATAAGAGATATAAAATGTCATATTAAAATCATGAGGATGAAGAATATCTTGAATGCAATGTATTTAACTTCACACATCGATAGAGAAAATTAAATATTTTCTTTTTCTCTTTCTTTGCAAGATTTTCTTGCTTATGGAGTTGAATGAATGATAGCCTTCAAAACAATTTTTTTACAAAGAATTTTGAGTGTTATGGAAGGTAATCTGATCCCAAACCAATATTAAGTTTCTGAATTATGCTAAGGGTATATAAAAAAGTATGATCAGCTTGTGTTACTCCATAATGGTGAGGAATAAGAGATTCATATTTCAGAACAATATTTTGATGATTATTTGTATTGCGAAGTGTTTTTTCCTAAAAGACTCTTATCTTACTCTCATGATTGTCCTCTTCAAGAGGATTTTGAAAAAATTCAACTTAGCACCATGAAGAATATTGAAGAAATCATGAAATTTTAATATCCATTTGTAGGTTCATTTTGAATTGAAGCACATTCCTTGGAAGGAACAATGTGCACGAAATATAAATTTTTTTGTCCTATAATGAGATGATCCTGTGATTTCCAAGGATTTCATAAATCATGAACATGTTCAAGAGATGAACCCTCCTTCCCCAATGAAATTTCTTTCGGATGATGAATTTTAGGTAATTATTGATGGTTTTCTTTCTCAGTTTGATTCTTCATTTGATGCACAAATTCCCAATGATGAAATGAAGAAAATTTAAGAATCTATTTTCCTTCTTAGAACAATAATGAATTAACGGGTAACACATGATCTCTCTAATGAAATTGTTTCCTTTCCATTACCAAAATAGTGTGACAAAAAATCATAATTATGATTTATGGGTCTTTGCTTCTCCTGTAAAGAAGAGGAATATCTAGGAGAAGTTCATGATAGAGTATAGGATTATCCTCATGTTGCATCCCCAACATTGTGTTCTTCCTCCTTTTTTGAGGATGATATGATGAATATTTAATTGAAAGGTGTTCCCTTCCCATTCATTATGGATTTTTTCTCTCTATTTGAAAATAATTAAGATCATGTTTACTTTGATGTGCAATAAAATACTTGTAAGTGAGAAGTAACTTAAATAATTAAAAAGAAATTTTTTCAAGTGATCCATAACCATATGAAAATCATATTTACTATCATCTCCATGAGACCTAAAGTGAATATTATTCAAAGGAATGTAAAAATGAGTATGTCATAGCTTTCAAGAAAGAATATATGAAAGATGTTTTGAATATTATAGAAATAAATAAACATCCTCAACTTAGTCTTGATATCCTACCCTATGCCATGACTATTCAAGAGAAATATGAAGTCATTTTTGGTTACATTTTTATGGAAAAATGTCCAATAACGAGATAAAACAAACTTTTAAGCTAAATTTTCTCTTTGAAGCCTTAGTGGGTGAGAGTGAAGGTGAAGACGAGTCCTCTGCTTTCCCATTCTGTGAAGAAGGTTCTATTCATGGTGAATCAAAAAAATGTAAATGCTTGGTATGGATGTATTCATTCATGAGAACAATATCTCCACCATAAAAATGATAACAAAGCCAATTTTGATCTGGTTTGTATAAAAAGTGATTATTTATAACAAAAATTAGAAGCTTGTGAATGCAAAGAGAACTAACTTCTTCTCATCACTTGTCGATTCCCCATTACTTATATAAATGGTTCCATTTTTTAACATTCACTTATGGATTATGATTTACTTCATTTAAAAATTATATATTCCATTATTGAAAACATTAAGGAATTACTTCTCTTAGTAATAAAACATTAAGTGGAGACCACAAAAGACAAAACTTTCAAACAAGTAACAAAGTGGTCATTAGATGTGATATAGTTTTCTATGTAGTATCAATACGGAGATGGAAATTTTTCTCTCTCCTTATTCTCAAACCATTTAGAGCCATAATGAGAATATTCCATGATCTAATCATCATCTTCAAGCTTAGGAAATGGTATGAAAATAACCCACTATTTCATGATGGTACATACTTCCCTAAACCAATTTATGTGTGTGTATATATTAACCCCCACATTTGTAAATTTACCTCCAATGTATCATAGTTTGGCTTTCCATTGTGTGGATGCTTTTATATTTGGTATGTTTCCTTTCGGTGGGTGTGAGTTTTCTTTTCCCTTTATGTGTGTTCATTGATTGTAATAGTAGTGAGGAGTTGACTTTATTGCCCAATTTTAATAAACATGAGTTAATAGCCCAAGAGATTTATGTGGTTCTCTATTTCCCCTTATAGTATAATTTACCCAATATAGAGCCATTTTTTTGTCATGAAACATTACTAACCTAAAAATTCAAACTTTAAAGTATGACAACTAAGCCCATAGTGTAAAACGTTGCTTCCTGATCCCACTTAACCCTCATCATGGACATCCTTTCTCTAATGGAATTATAATACTAACCCTAAATAAGGTAGGAATACACTTCTTATCTATGCATCAGTGAGAAGGGAAGTGTGATGAAGTTCATGGTTTTATTCAATGAAGTTTTTCGAAAGATAAGTCTTCCTTAAGGCCTAAAAAGGCCAATTTTGATCATTCTGAAGCTAGTATGCATTCTCTATAAGAATTCGGGATAGGTATAAAACATCCAAAGTTGATACTAAGGAATCTTGAATGTTTGGGAAGAACTTTAGGAAGTTTAAGGATATAATTGATCATTCAGGGACAATTTATTCAATAATGGGATTTCTAGGTAAAAGGGATGGACATCCTAATAGGGAATCATGAATTTTCCAGATGATTCCAATAGCTTCTTAAGGATCCATGAGGAAATAAAATAGGCATTGTAAATCTATGGGAATTATAGAAGAAGGTGGGTATATCAAATTTTCTCTAAGGATGGAAAGTTTTATGGAAAATTTAAAAATAGTGCATTTTTCACTATCAGTTCTAAACAAAATGATTTAATTTTTGTTTTCAAGTAGATTAAAATATTTAAAAATTATTCCATTAATCTTATAATTTTTTTTGGAGTCAAAACAATACTATTTGAAACAAAAAAATATACTAAGCCTCCTAGGTAATAAAAGTAAGTTCTATGACTATTTTTATATATCCTAAGAAAATTTGGCTTTCCTTTTTATAGCCCAATCACAATTTTGACACTCTTGTGTCGTTTATGTCCCCATTGAGACAAGGGTATGATGAGGGACACAAAATTACAACCTCATACTCATCTCCAATTAGCACTTTTGACACCCAGGTGTCCCCATTGTCCTTTTCATCCTCACAGTACAAAGGGGATAAGAGGGGCACAATTTTCTGACCTCACTACTTCTATTAGGTCACATTTTTATGTCCCTTTTTCCCCCTTATCCAAAGGTGGATAAGGTATTCAAGACATGTGACTCAATTCAAGATGGATCTCCTAGACTCTCACATGACCGAAATAACTTCACAAATTTATTTTCCTAACACCAAGGATTCATTCTATTCTCCCATATCTCAATCACACCTCTCCATATGCTTCCACTTGTCATCATATTTATCCAAGTCACCGCTTTCTATCCCTGATTTCCCTTATGACTCTATTACACCAATTATAAGCTCCATTCAAACTCTATTTTAACTTTGGGTTCAATGTGTAGTTAAAGGTAAATTTGAAAACATAATACAACTCATTTAAACTCCATATTCACCACAAAATTAGATATTTTAATGAAAATTTTGATAAAATATCCTCTATAATTCAATTTTTGTAGAGATTTGATGTCAAAATCCTTCCAGACACCCATCCACCAAAAATAAAGATTTTCACATAAGTTTCTAACTAGAGTCCAATGATTGTGAAATTTTACTAGAATGTCCCTATCCAAAATTAATTTCGAATATTGTAAAAAAATTCATTAATTCCATATCTTTTTATAGCCTACAACTAAAATTCAATACCGACAAACCCTGCTTTTCAATTTCCCGAGATATTTAATGGACATAAATTCATGAAATTCAAAGTAGAAGAGCCTAGTGTAGAATAAAAAAATTTGAAGGTGGTTTCATTGTAATTTTACACTAATAAGTTAAGTGTATAAAAATAGAAATTTCTATGAATAGTAGGTTGGTAATTTTCCCAAAGTGATGAATTCTCAACATTTGAAATATCCTAAAAAAGTAAGAAACAACAAAAGGGTAATTCAAGAAACTTTGTAAAAATAGGATTATTCTAGATAAGGGAATATAAAAATCAAAATTTTCTACAATTTCTATACCTTCATCTATTACAATAATCCAAATTAGCTAGAGACACCATGAGACAATAATAGCTAAAACTTACTAAAAATACAAGTCCGGAGAAGACTTGCTAAAAATAATAAGTCTTGGAATTGAGCCCTAAAAGTCATAGATAATTTCATCCTTATAACTATTAACCATAAATTTTACTAGGTAGTCCTCACTTATTAACACTTATTGATTCCTCCAAACCCAATAAAATTTATGAGGTTTATGATGTTTTAAATTTTATAACATGAAAATTTCTACCATTTTAGTAGACACTAAATTATCAATACTTCCATTATCAATGATGAGTTTTCAACACTTACCTTTCAATTTAAATATTTTCTTGAGTAAGGTTCTCCTTTAGGTTAATTCTTCGAATTTCTTACATTTTTCAACAACATTCTTCTCATCATCAATGCCTCTCCTATTTTAGGTTCCTTAATGTGTGATGGTGATCCCACACTCTCTTCCTCATCAATATGTACAATATGATTTATTGATTTATTCACTCTACTTCCACTTGTTTGAGGATTTTCCAAACACTCATATGATCTATGACGAAAAACTTATTATATTTAAATTTTTTTTATTGTAACTCTAATCTTCCTCTTCCAAAGTTACCCCTTCCTCTATAAGGATAACCTCCTCTTGACTAGTCACCTCTTGAAGTAATTTTCACTTAAGAGTTACTTACTTGTTATTCTTGACCTTAATGTGGATGTGGTCTACTTTTTTTTCTTCCTCTACCTCTTGACCAATTAGCATGTCGTATTTACTTTCTATTCAACTTGTCTTCTTCGTTTAGAGATAACTAATAACATTCTTCTATTTTTCTTTCACTTATTAACTTGAGTTCATTCTAAATATTTTATCTTATCCCATTCTGATATCTAGCTATGTTTTCCATATCTTCTTCGACATGGCCGATTCGATTGTCAATCTATAAAAATATTCTATTGAATCTTTAAAACTTATATCTATTTGTTTAAAATTTTGTAACTTCCTACATAAACTAGTTTGGTATTCACTAGGTAGAAACTTAGCCTTAATATTTTCGCCATTCTACCCATAATTTAATCTTCCTTTTCCCTTGTTTGATCCTTTGGTTTTTTATAAATTCCCACTAGAGTACTACATGCCCTTTTAGGCTTGTCCAAGAAAATTATACTTTATTATACTTAGACAAAATTTCATATTCAAAATGATTTTCCAAAGTAGTTATCCAATCAAAAATCTCTTTGCTATCAATTTTAATTATAGATCTAGGAATATTGAAGTGTCATTTGTACCCTTATCCCATTATCACTATGATCATTTGATCTATTTTTCCCTCTTCTTGTTCTTCAAATTCTTTTGGTTGAGAAACTTGTGGTTATTATTCTCTAGCACTTATATATGTGAGAATCCTTTAACATAGATTTAGAAAGCTGCAAAAAATAAATAACAATTTAATAAACTTTATAAAATAAATTCAATAAATTTTATATCATAGGCCACTTCGAGAGGAAACCGCATTGTAAAATCTCAATATAATAATATTTTTGGATACATTTTGTGGCCTAAGAACTCGTTAATATACTACTTTTATTCTATAAATTAGTATCGCTAATGCATGTGGGATAATAATTAATAGCTTAGGGGATGGCATATAAAGAGTGCATGTCTATCGCATCTGTTACACTATTAATTCAAGGAGAAAGATAAGATCAAGTGTGTTAACATCCCATCCCCCTCAACAATTAATTTTCCTTAAACATATAATTGTGGGAATTCTCCTTGAATCTAGAGAAGTAAATCCTAAGTTGCATCTTCAAGTTACATGTCATACCACTAGATTAAGACCTCGGTGATAGAGCGGTTGTAAAGTTAGTAGGAGCGCATGTTAATAACTATTGAAAGATTGAGAATGATGGATCCTTCACTTTTGAGATTTATTAGTACTATTTGTGCCATAATGTGTTGGCCCAACACTTTTATTTAAAAGAGATACCTAAAAGACATGATGAACTCGTGATCAAGATTGAAGCTCAAGATTGTATGCAAAGACATTGATCTTTTGGAGAAATTTTTAGGGTCTATAAAACTTAGGGGTAAATATTTGAAATAATTTTAGTTTCGAGTCTGTTTATATAGTTGTAAGTGAAAGAAAACCATATGCCCGTAATGAAAGTTGCACTCCAAGAAGTGATAATCTTCTTTTTGTATCACATAATTTTGTGCCATATGAATATTTCCTTAAAGAGTGTGGATAATCTAGTCCCATTGCATGAGGGTGGTGTTTATGGATTGAAATATATATCTTTTAGGAGTGTAAGGGAGGGGTTGCGGTGGCAGTTGATCATAGAATTATTCATATGGAAAAATTTTGGAGGATGTGTGATATTAGATGTTATACCACCATTCATCACGAGGTAGCCACTTTACCCATTCTTGTTGGTGCTCATAACTAAAACATCAAAGGAAAGTTTCCAAACATTTGTAAATAATTAAAATTTGACCATCTATTTTTAGGTGATATCCTAAACTTTTCCTCAATTGGGGTCATGTCCTATGGAATACTTTTTCCAAAAATGTCTAGTGAAAGCGGCATCACAGTCTAAGACAATGGAGGTTGGGATACAATGGAGAAGGAATATTTAGTCAATGAATATGTGGGCAATGGTTGAGGCTACTTATAGGTGGGATAAGCAACAAAATGGGAATACTTTGAGAGGTGAGTCAATACGAATATCGCATCGACTTTCCCTAATATGTAGGAATCCCTTTAATTAATTCCATGGAAATATCATTTCATATTCAGGATAGAATGGGTAATGGATGTAAAAACCTAGGTTTGCAATTGTTTCACCCATTTTGGGTAGAAAAATATCACATTATGCCACAAAATATTTTATGTATGCCATTATTCCCTACCAAAATAAATTCCTAAAAACCCGGTCACATGTTTTTAAAAACTCTGAGTGACTAGTAGGTGAACAAGTATGGAATTTGACAAGAATCGCATGATGAATCTAAAATTTATATGGTAACATCGAGCTACCTTCATACCGAAAATAGCTATTTTCCCAAGAGTAGTGTGGGAGGTAGGCTTAAATGCCAATTGTTGGATGAGGCATTGCAGGGTTTTATCTTTGTTACACTATTGTTGGAATTATGGAAGCCATTTGGGTCTGGGCACAAATATTACACATATATAGAGACTTGATTTGTAAAAGTGCGAGAGAAAGAATTGAAAAACAAATTTTATTTTCCATTCTTATAGATGATCTCATAGTCACACTCCATAAGATTTGACACGATTTTTTTATTAGGAGATGAGACCCATAGTTCAAGTAACTATTTCAAATTATTATGATTTATCTTGATGCAAAAATTTCTTCCTAACAAGTATGGCCACCACTTCGTATTACATGAGAAATTACCATCATCTCCTTTTCATAGTAATACATTATTAAATTTATTCTTGAGAGAGATTTTCTAGTACAGAAAGTGGAAGACTTTCTTATAGGATAAAAATACCATTGCCATTTCCATAAGCACCACTTTTGATGATGAAATTCATGGTGAAATATGACACATATAAGATAAGTATAAAAATATAACTATTTTTAAGGTCTATAATGCTTCTTTAGTGGCCTCATTACATGCAAAAGTATGCTTTTTCAACATGGGTTTCAATGGGGCTGTGATGTTACCATAATCTCAAACAAAGTTTTTATAATAACATATCAAAAAAAAAAAAACATGAAGGGTTCAGAGTGTTTTAGGGAGTAGCCAAGTTTACATGGAACTAATTTTATCTTTTCCATGTGGATACCCTACAAAAAGATAATGTCCTAGATAATCAAATTTATTTTGGCCAGAGGAGAAATTAGATTTTTGACACACAACTAATTGTTTGTGAGAAGTTATAATACCATATAAATGTGTCGCATATGATCGAACCAACTTTACTATAAATCAAGATGTCTTAAAAGAGTACCAGGATGAAATGATGAAGGAAGAGGAAAAACAATATTCATCAAGCCTTGGAATGTCAATGGGGTATTGGTAAGCCCAAAGCTTATGAATAAAAAATCATATTGATTATAATGAGTATGGAATTTTTTCTTAATAATATATTTCTCATGAAGGTCAATACGGTGGTACACGAGTGGATATCTAATGTGGATCAAAACTGAGAACCATGAAGTTCATATAGATTCTCATTAATCACTAGGATATGGAGCTTGTGCTTGATAGTGATGTTTTTGAGTTCTTGTAAATAAATGCAAAGATGACATGAGCCATACTTTATTTAGATAATTAAAACTAGGGAGGCATACAAGATGATGTAAGGGAGAATTAATCCCACCTTGAAAAACTCATTGAGATTTTAAATTTCTTTCCTTTTTTAAAAAAATATTCCTGTAGGTTCAAATGATTAGAGGAGAAATTCATAAGAGGGTATGAATACAATGATCTTCTCATCATGAAGGATTAATTTCATTGGGATTGGAAAATATATGATAATGTTATTGTAAAATGGGTTGTAAATCTATAGTGTCGATGGAAGAATTAGGTGGATTCAGATGGATAGAAAAAAACTAGGAGTCTAGGAAACAACCCCATGTGATCCTTTCTTAAGAATATATTCCACACAATGAGAACTAATAATACTAGTGGAGCATGGAGAAATACCTTTTTAATGTGTTTTTCTCCCATTATCGATAACCGCATCCATAGTTCATAGAAATCCCATAGGATGTATCCTAGTGTGAGCAACTATTGAGCTCCCAAAATAACATCACATCTACCCAAGGTGAGGAAAAACATGTAAGAGTTAAAATAATAATCTTCGATCATAATATGAACATACAACACTTTCTCCTAAAATACAATGTACCACTATTAGCAATCATAAATTCAAAGCTAGAACAAGGGTAAACAAATAATTCTACATATTTGGCAAGCCTTAGATCAATAAAGTTATGTTTGTTACCTAAATAAATTAAGATGGTTAGAGGAATATTTTTGAAATACCCTTTTACCCTCATGAATTAAGGGGTGGTGACTCTTGCTAGGTGTGAAGTGAGATCTTTGGTTGAGAATCTTGAGGAGGGGTTTCATCCAATGGTGAATCTATTTCTTCACCTTTCTCATCATTTTCATAAAATTATGACGGGGTGATTCAACATCCAAGTATGTATAATTTGTTTTCCACTTATAGATGCCCTCTAGTAAATTTATCATCACAATTGTAACATAGGCATTTCTCTCGGTGCTCTTGTATTTCTTCTTTAGTAAGATTTTTTATTGGAGTTGTCTTTGATGGGGGCACCATGAGAGAATGATGAATGAATGGATTTAAATTGAAGGGAAACCAAAAGTTCGATGTTTTTTTGTAATTTTATCCTCTACCCAATTGGTCAAGCCTAATACTTTATTTATGGAATTGGGTTTAAACATTTTGAATTCTAAGTGTATTTATTCCTCGACACCACCGCTGAAATAAATATTTTATTTTTTTTAAAAATCCTTAGGTGTGATTGTAAAATCTCTTAAATTTCTTACGGTAGTCACAAACTAATCTTGTTTGTGAGAGTTTAGTGAGTGTGCATGTGGATTCATCATAAGCACTTGAGACAAACCTATCTAGAATGAGAGATGTAAACCATGTTCAATTTGGTTCATCATGATATCTTAAATACCAAAGACACCATTATAGGTCCTTTTATTATAATTAAAGAGAAGAAATGGGGACCTTGTTTACACCTTAGGTATTATGAATACTAAAGAATTATTATATCTTATATATCCATCCATTTGGGTCCATCCCATTAAGGTGAGGAAAATATAGCTTGAGGCCATGTGTCATATTTAGCATAGAGAAAATGTGGTTTAAAGTGGAGTCAGTATGGAGTTTCTTAGTAAGGATAGAATTTTTCTTATTTATTCCTTGTATCATTGTGTGAGTTCATACATTTTTGTGTTCAAGGAATTGATTTATTCCTCCATGTTTTTGTTCGGCATGGGTGACAACCATAACCATTTTTCTCAATGGATAGAAAATTGTGTTTTAATCCATAGTCACTAATACAAATTTTTAATGTGAGCTCAATTGGAATTCTACTAGTTTTTGTGACCTCTTGATTAGGATTGATGAATGCAAGGTCAATTTTAGAATCAAAATGGAAATAATGGAAATATTTTCCAAGAGGGATAAAATAGCATAAAATGGAGAGGGACATTGGAAAAATTTCAAATAAATTGGAGGAAAACTAAAGAAGTTATGGAAAAACCCAAAAAAATAAAAATTGATATTTCATACTAATAAAAGTGGAATTTAGATATAGACTAGGTGACCAAGCTAATTTTAGTCCTCACACTAATATTAGAACACTTATATACAATTTCAAGCAATAAAAATAGTTCATATAGTTATATCTCAAGATAATAACTCATTTCATGGATCCCAAATTAAATTTTTACAACTGTGGACACAAATACATATAAATATAGTGCATCAATCTATGCTACTAGTTGATTCCTCAAAATTTTACCTCAATAAAAATCCCATAGTAACTTTCATTTTACTTTCTATCGTGATGGGATGTCAAAAAATTTAGGAAAATTATTTGACCACTTTTTTTATTGAGCCAATATTATATATTGAAATTAATTAATACAAGTTTATCTTTGTTATTAATTGGCAATGTAAACCAAAATATAAGAATATTTAGATTCCTTTATTTTCTAATACTTCCAATGGTGCATTTATATTGTTCACATCCTTCTGCAACTTTATTTCAATTATGATAGTGAATAAATGGAATTGTCCTATTTGTATATTGGTGAAAAACTTGCACTTGTGAATAGAGAAATACTATTTCGTGTATTCTCATATATGTGTCATGTAGAGAGTTTAAATTAATTACCAATATATTCCTTCAAGTTTTTACTAGGCTTATGAATATACACAACCTACAACCTCCTACAAATTCACTAGTGACATGTTGAGAAGTATGATCCTGTTATCTACTTTGAGTAAAGTAGATAATTAGTTATCCCAATTGCTTATTTGTGAACAAATATATCATGCATTATTATAATTATTTAAGAATTGAGTCATGAAATTTTAAACATTTTTGAATAAATAGTTTAGTTCTTGCACTTACATAGAAACAATAGGAGTAATTTTTATTTTATCTTGAGATCAATAAAGTTCATCCTACAAACAAATATGTTCTAGTTGAGCCCCTCTTTTTATTGTTACTATCAAATGAGATAATTTCCTTATTTTAGAAGAGGGTAGCCTGTCCAACATGCTAAAAATTTCTTATTTTTGCATTCCCAAGTCTATTGGATGTTTTATCCGATCTAAAATTGGCCTCGACATGAGCATACATTAATTTTTACATCTTTTCCAATTGCTTATTAATATACAATTCCCTATTCATAATCGAAGAGTCATCTGTAGATTTTAAGATATCTTTTATTATATTATCCCTACGATACTACTATGTATCTAATTCACTAGAAAAATTAAATAAGTGAGTGGTGGAAGAAGGAGGAGATATAGAGGTTGACATAATGGTAAAGAATAATGGTATCAATAATCGGAGAAGGATAAAAATGTGACAGATGGAAAAATAATTATGAAAGACTAGGGAACAACTTTAGAGACACTAAAAATGAACAATTCAACTCACGGAGGTCCCAAATGTGAAGCACTAGATGAGGGAGGAGATCAATCCAAACAAATAGAAAGAGGAAGATTGAAACCAAAGGTGGAGAACTTGGAAATTATATAATTGTTTTCTCTAACATTTCCTTTAATGTATGAAAAAGGTCTCAATATTAACTTCTTCATGTACTAGATAAATATCACTTTTATTTGTGGAAATAGAAGGTGGTGGAGTGAAACATATGGATTTGGTAGTTATATGCGAAATTGGAGGCGATGTAATAGGTGTATTAGTGATTCTTGACAACCATTTGTAGGTAACATTAGGAGCAGGTGTAGGATATTCAAGTGAAGTGTAAATCCTACCTATAACAACATCTTGAATTCCTATGGATTGTGTAATGGCATTACTTCTAGTTGTGATTGTGGTGGGAACAAGGTTACCCACAAAGGTGTTAGGATTGTTAAATTATTTTTAAGATTTTGAATCCATTTTTTTGGTCACCAAAAAGGGATGAGACTACATTTATATCACTTGAAATAATTTATTTAATATAAGCACCAAAAATATTATCTTTGAACATTGGATTACCAATTTTAATAGTAGTAATACTTGATACTAAGGGTACACTTATAACACTAGTTTCCTAGCTTCAAGAAATTAAGGGAGCATTAAAAGGACTTTAAATATTAGTATTTTAAAATGGGGTTGTTTTGACACAATATGGTAATAAACAATAGTAATAGAGGTAACCATAGTAATAACATTATATAAATTCAAAGGTAATGTGGAAATGGGACATATAATCAAGTGGCATAGAAAAAAATAGGGTAGTATCCATGCTTAACATGAACATAGATGCACCAGAAACCATAATAAAAGGAGGAGGGATACCACATACCATAACAAAAAAATTGATGTAGGATAAATTTAATGTGTATAAATTGTGGGAAAAATTAATGTATCTACATTTATTTTCACAATAGAATAAACATCTTGGAGAAGTGTATAAGGAGGTGTATATGATCCCTTTCCTAGCAAATGAAAGGAAAGCATAATTGTGACATGATGAAAAATAGGTGGAATACCCTTGATAAATGTTATTATCACTAATAAATTGGTTCCTTCTTATGATTCATGTTGCGACCACTAAATTACTTCAACATATACATCTTTAAATAATGTAATGATTATCTTTCTCACATAAACTTTATTTTCCACCACTTCATGAAAAGTTAATCCTATGGAAATTTTAATGTGGTGGATAGATATATCAAATGAATTTTAATTTCAAAACCACATTATGATATATTACCCTACCTAGGAGATTCTAGTATCTGAAGCCATCTTTATTTGTACCTTTTTAAAATGTTTCAATAGGGCTACTAATTTGGTCATTATAGGACAAGTGGAAAATAAAATATATACCAAATAAAAATGTATTTGAAACTAAACCCTTTCTTGTCTCCTCTTATACACAAAATATATACCATGCATTAGTTTACTAGCCACTTTAATTCTTTACAATCCTATCTAACACATACTTGGGAAGTAGTAAAGGGTAAGTCATATAATTTTCAACCGTTATGAAAATATAATCATCAAAGTGTAGGAATAATAGAATATACATTATATATTGTTTTTTCATTATAGCTATTCCATACATATCCATATCATTAATTACTATGTATACTTTTAGGTAGAAACAAGTGTATATATGTATGAAAAATTTATAATACTTATGGGAATATAGGGGACTATGTAACACATGAATAGAGATATTTTTGGCTAAGGAGGGAAAGTATGATGATCAAACCTTAAAATTTTCAAATAGGAATCTATAATGTATGAATTCATGTAGAATCTACAAGGAGGATGACCTATGGAATATTTACATCTATCTTCCAATTTGAATTAAATGAAGAAAATTAAATCAAGTAATCAATCCTCTAATATAATCCCTACCAATATTGGTACCCATGTTTAATTCACATGTCCTATGCTCTTATTCCCTTAGATTGTATTTAATAGGGTTATCCCTTTTCTAATCCCAAGTTTTAAACTATAAATAAAGACTTTGATATTGGATTTTTGCTTCATTAAAGATGGGTTATTCTCTCACTATTTCAATGCATCCTCCCATACATATCATCTTTTCACTAGGAAATCGACAATGTTTTGAATATAGATGGTTTTTAATCGAAGAAATTTATAAATATCTATAAACACAATTTCACCTACCAAAAACACCATTTTTATAGGGAAACCTAATATTCCATTGTTTAGTGTCTAATGGTCTAAAGAATATTTGAATAAATTATTAGAAGGAACACCTCTAGTTTACCTTCTTCCTTATGGATTCCATAAGCTTTAATGGCTTTCAATATAGTAAATTAGTCCTAACCCAAGATTGAAATTTCCTCCCTTTATTACTATCCTCTACATTCTCAATTTCATAATATAAATCATAGTAATTGTTGAATGGTTTCAACATAGAGGTCACAAAAATCAAGTCTATGAATTCTAATTCTTTTTAGGATAGAGGAGAAGGAATAAAATAGGAGGAAGGAATTTTGGATAGTATAATAGTTATCTTTGTCTATTATTTCTCAAAGGTAAGATTTAAGTTCATTCTATGATAACTTTTTATCTCTATAAAAATGACATTGACAATCAAACTTCCATATCGTGAAATTATAATTGGGGGAAATTGCCTCATCGAATAAAATGGGTGATCTATCTCTTCGGTAATTAACGGAAAATTTAAGAATTTTATAGTGAATACATCATAGATTTTCATATGTTAGGTGATCTTAGTGGCAACCCCATGTGTATAGGTGTAGAATAAAAATTAGGTACTTATTAATATTACATTATGCCTCTAGTATGTTGTCATATGAATGATTCCTAATCAAAAAAATGAGACATTGATAGTATTTGTTTTGATTTAAAGTGACATTATTATATTTGTCCATACTTTCATCCTCCTTTTATTGGAATTATTCCTTTTTGGACATCACACAAAATTTTATTCCACTAAGAACTTAAATATTTATATTTGAAACTTTTCATACATAATCAGCTATTAAGAGATGGTAATGGAATACATCATTGTCCCCATGTGGGTTCCTTTTTCCCTTTGCATGATTATTATATTTTAAAAATTACCCATCACTTGTTTATATTTCCTAAGTTTTTGTTGATCAAATTGCATTGGATTCAACTATTGTTAATGTCAAAATTCGTAAATGAATCATAAATTTACATCCTAGTATCTATTCTAAGGAGAAAATAGGTTACTATTATCTCTCTATTACTTTGAAAAAAAGGAGTAAATTAAGAAATGCATTTGGGCTCCATCATTCACTTCATAGGAAGGGAAAATTATGCATTCCATAGCACATATAATCTTTTGGGTAAGGTAGTTAAAGCCCATTATCTTGGTAAAACTTGTAAAAAGTAAACCTAGTTTCAATGGAAACTATTTCTATCACACACATCATAACTACATTGATTCTGAAATGCAGTGCAACACTTGGTGAAAATCACATTGGGGGGACTACTTAGGTAATTCTAACTCAAAAATTACATATTTTATTCTAATGTGCACTTGATTCTGGTACAATTTGTTATAGTTTATTTCATAGGTAACTATGTGATAGGATAAACTTACAATGAAGTGGATTTAACATTGAGTGAAGTGAACATGAAAATATCAGGCAAAAAGAAATCTAGATTCACATCCATTACAAGGACACTACTTCCCAAATCAGAAAACAACGTTGACGTGATCATGTACACTTATGAGCGGTACTCTCTAGGATAATTGACATATCACCATTATCTAGATGAAGCATAAATAGTCCTGAATAATCTTGTTCCACCATATATCCATCCTAAATCTAGTCTAAATAGTCACATATAAGCTAAGTCACTCTTACCATATTTTTATTTTAACTTTCTCATCATTGTATGTTTCTTATTTATTCCATTCCTCTGTTAAGATTTAATATTTTTAAATCATTTGGTGAACTGTTTATTAATTAAACCTTAGATAACCATATGACCCTTATAGTGTATACATTTTGTATATACTTCTATTATTTCAACCTTATGTTATTTTAGATGTACTTATTATTTCATGCTACAATAGATATCTCTAAGAATGAATTCTGAAAATCCCACCCTAAATGTGTAAATTCATTAGTGAACACTATGGATAGTACTCATATTCTCTTGGATACTTTCCCGATTATTTCAACCACCAAGTATCATGTGCTCTTACAAAAAATGATGAACATATTAATTTTACAACATTTGATACCCCTTCCCAAAAATTGTTGAAAGTGAACCTCAATTATATGTTCAAAGTTCACAAGAATTATGTTCTTGTTAAAAGTTCTTTGGTTTATAATGGATATATTCTTAATTTATGAAACATTTTTTTCTCCATCAAATAGGAATTTTTTTTGTTGATTTATCTACATCTACTCTATGTATTCAAGGTTTTAATAATACACTTAAGAAAGTGTTGGGATAAATTAATTTACCCATTAATGTAGAGCCGTGAACTCCTAATTTATTATCCAATATTATGACTAATAATATTAATTATAATATCCTTCTAGGATTCCCTTGGTTATATGTTATTCATGCAATCCATTATATCCTTCATGCATTAGTAAATTCTTACATATAGGTGTAGTATATAGTGTTTTGGCTAAGAAATCAAAGTTTACTTTTATGAAATTGTTAAGCATGAGAACACACATACTCCTGAGGATAGGTTTACCAATATTCTTATTGATTATAACACCTATGGTATTGGTTATAAGTATTTATGTTGGAATGGTTTATACTTAAATGAGGCTTGAATGTAATGACCAGGGTATTATCGAGACCGCGTATCTTCCCAAGAACCATGATAAAGATGCCATAGGGTTATCTCTAGATTCATCTTGGGCCTTCCTTGCGGAACACACTTTCTTCCCTGTAAAATCCTTCTCTCGATATCTTCACTAATTCACATACACATACACTTCAATTAGTTCATGTGTACCTTATTAATGATAATTCCTCTCATGACCTACCACATTTAGATGAATTTTATAATGATGAGATAGTCATAGAGTACATTCAATCCTTTCAAAATTTCCTTTTGCATCATCATAAGAATAGGTTCCCCCATAAATTTCATATTACTACACTCTTTATTTATAAAAATAATACTAATACAACAATACATATCTTAAGATACCATACCCCAATAACTATATGTTGAGGACCACTCTACACTACTTAAGGAAAATACTACATCATACAAATTTTGTACTAATGAGGATACATGATTAGTTAATTAATTGGGTCTCTTAGTGACACCAAAAAGATGATATTCATAAAGTTCTAAATGATGTTTTTAATTTATTTACTTGGTACTATAGTGATACGCTGGTATCGAGCCCTCTATATCTATTCACAACATCATCCTTCATGTGATTGCTAAACTCATGGAATAAATAATATTTAAGATGTACATGTTAGTGAAAAATCACAGACCCCGAATTTCTACAACTAGATGGGTTGAGACTCTTAGTGTGATTACACAACATGGAGCATCCTGTCAAAGTGTGGGACCTTGTAAGTTGAGAGAAATCTCTGGATTAAGGTTGGTTCCTATTCCTATATCCAGGTGCATGTAAATAAATTGTAGAGGATCTATTCTAAAACATACTCTATCTTATAAAGGAGACAGGGTTGAGAAGATACAAAAATAAACCTAAGCTAATGAGGTGATGCACCAAAGGAATATTAGACTCTCATTTTGCAATTTAAAAAGACCACGAAATGTAATACAAACACCATGCACAAGTAACCAAACTATAATGAGCGATCAGAAGGAAATAATGAAACACATGAGAGGGTTGAGAATCATCCACGAGACATATATTATTTCTCCAAAGTTGATACAAGTACATTATAGTGGCGAGGAGGCAAAAATTAGCATTACAACTTGAATGGGGAGGTTAGGACTCCACGAAATCGTCTACAGACTAGAGAAGAAGGGAGTGTTAGGAAATATATTTTAGTGCTCCATTTGTATGTATGGGTGATTAATAATTACATGTGTAATTATTATTATGGTAAATTAGTGAAAGTACATTTACTATGTAAATGTAAATAGTAAATGTAAAATGTGGTTAGTATGTGGTAAGTTAGTAAGTTAGAATAATAAAACAATTAGTATTGTTTTATTATTATATTGGTGAGAGGTTGAAACCATATGGGTGTATGGTTGTACATGAAGACAAATGTTGTTGTAAGGATTGTTATTTTACATTTCCTATATAATGGAGTGTAATGAAATAGTGAATGTATAATAAAAATATAATATAGAGTTGTTGATTTCAATTATTGTCTGTGTAGCTATTTCATGGATTCTTTGTATTAGATCAGATTAATTTCTACATTTGGTATCAGAGCAGGTTAAATTTGTCTCGAAGAAGATCTCGTAAAAAGATTTCTCGATCTCGGTTTCTCTAAAATTTTGTGTGTAAAACAATCTATTATACAGAAAGCTACAGAGAAATTTCAAGTAAAACCCGGTTCAGTAGTTTGGGAGAAACATGCAATATACTATATAGCACATTGATCACTGCTTTTTTTTTGAAGAAATCAGAGAATCAAAGGTAATTCAAATCTACATTCAATTTTTTTTGGATACTTAGATTCAATAAAATGGATATACCATTAGATAAATTTAATGGGCTGAACTTCCATATATGGACAAGTAAAAATCCAGATGCAGATAATGAATAAAAATCTATGGAGCATAGTAGATGGAAAAGAAAAAAACACCTACAGATGTAAGTAAAATTGTAGAATGGGAAACTAAAGATGAAAAAATAACAGATAAAATTGACTATAACTATGAAGAATTTCTATACTAAGTAAATTTCTTAGAGGAAGGAGGCACAAGAGGTTGGAGGTCATTCAGCAACCTCTCGTCAGTCCCACCAACAACGGGTCAGATCGCCTATGGTGATTATTTTTATGCGCAAAGTGCATTCTTGTTGTTTCTTTGTATTTCTGGCAGAGTGTTTGGTTGCAGTGTTCCTATTGTGGTTTGTAGAATAAATTAAATTTCACATTGAGGGGGGAACATGATCTCAATGTTCCATTTCTAGTTTTCTACATTTCTGGTATTTTCTATATATGCAGCAGATTTCAGCAGAATTTCCTATGTTATTCCCTGTAGTGAGATGTGATGAGGGCTAAGAATAATACTTGGCATATCATGATGTGGTTGTAGGTAAACCACTTGAAAACCTTCATTTTTGGTTTGTGGTACACCACTTGTAAAACCACCATTTTCGGTTGTTGGTAAACCCTATGCAAAACCATCACCCTTTTGGTTTGTGGTACACCACTTGTAAAACCACCATTTTCAGTTGTTGGTAAACCCTATGCAAAACAATCACCCTTTTTGGTTTATGGTAAACCAATTGCAAAACCATCATTTTGGTTTATGGTCAACCCTATGAAAAACCATCCATTAGGTTTATGATCATCCTATAAAATCATCAGATCATGAGCAGGTGCAAGTATAAGGCAGGTTTTCCCCATGTTCACACTAAGGGGGAATGTTAGGAAATATATCTTAGTGCTCCATTTGTATGTATGGGTGAATAATAATTACATGTGTAATTATTATTATGGTAAATTAATGAAAGTACATTTACTATGTAAATGTAAATAGTAAATGTAAAATGTGGTTAGTATGTGGTAAGTTAGTAAGTTAGAATAATAAAACAATTAGTATTGTTTTATTATTATATTGGTGAGAGTTGAAACCATATGGATGTATGGTTGTACATGAAGACAAATGTTGTTGTAAGGATTGTTATTTTACATCTCCTATATAATGGAGTGTAATGAAATAGTGAATGTATAATAAAAATATAATATAGAGTTGTTGATTTCAATTATTGTCTGTGTAGCTATTTCATGGATTCTTTTTATTAGATCAGATTAATTTCTACAGGAGTGTGCAAAAATAAATGTCCAACCCTAAATAATGAGCCCAGATCATTATTTTATATATGCAGTGAAGAGGGAAGAAGAAACGAGGTGAGAAACTTGATTTCGAAGCTCATCTACTGTGCATTAATATGCGATGAAAATCCGCCCACAATCTATCAAGTCACCACTCTATGTCTGTTTTGGCATGGTGAAGAAGGGAGAGTGGCGGATAAAATAAAATATGATTTGGTTATTGGGGAAAATCAGATTGCGCATTAATGGCATGAATATGTTTCCCTAATTTTCACCCACCAAACCTCCTCGAAATTAAAGTTTCAAGTTTCCATGGCGTAGACGAGGACGAGACCTTTCCAATGGTGTGATTTTTTTGGATTTAAGGCACTTTGGGTCGAAAGATATGTCCATTTGAATGTTTCAAGTCAGTTTCATACAAAAATGGTGAAAACCAGTTAGAAGAATAGGTCCGTTGGCCCGAAATTTACTTTGCTCCTTTTAACACCAAAAATACAAAAATACAAAAATTGCCCTATAGCCCCAGAATTTATTTAGTCAAAAAATCATCTTCAGGCCCGTCAGTACACATTTTCCATTTAGGAAAAAAGTCTCTCCTAGGCCCGTTGGCTCATATGCAATTGAGGCTGGACATGTGGCTCCTTAGGCATTAGCGGAGGTGCGGCACATTTCTTCACTTTACACCTTTTCAGGGAAATTTTTTTAAACTGCCACGGACACCCTGCCTTCCTGCTTTGAAATTTCAACATGGCCATGTGTCAAGCCAACGCTAGTTTGGGGAACACTTTTGGATTTAATATTTAGAGGTGCACCGAAGAGACACATGGCACCTTCCGCAGCTTGCTTAGTTTCCTTGTGTTTTTGGCTAAGTCCTTTTTCTTGGCGGGGCCATAAGTCTGACCCTAGACACGTGGAGGCTTCATGCTTGTTTGGAAGCCCTGCTCCAAATTTTACTTTTGAAGTAGCACCATGCTGACACTTGGATCTTTCCACCGGCCTACCTCTACTTTGAGTATTCAACCCCGATTCTGTCCCTTTTTGGAATTGGGACACGTGGTGTACCCACACTCATTTGGGGAATGCCTCAAAAAATTCCTTTTGAAATCCCACCAATGACACATGTGGAGGATTCTGCTACATCTCTATACTTATTTGTTTTGGTCCCACTCTCTTTTTTTGTCATTTGGACAAGTGGAAGCCTCATGCTCATTTGAGTCTCTGCTCAAGGTCCCGCTTTTGAATGTACATCAATGAGACACTTGGCAGCCTCCGCTAAATCTTAGACTTTTTAATGGCCGGTATAGCTTTTGGGACTTTGCACGCGTTCAAGCTCGACACTTGTTTGAGTCTTCACTTTTGGATTTAACCTTTGAAGATGCACCATTGAGACACTTGGTAGCTTCAACTGATTCTTTCATACTTAGCCAAATTTGGCTCACTCTGAATCATTTGTGAATCCCGAAACCTTTGAGTCTTTCTTTGCTTCTCTCCTTTGGGCCTCCAATTTACTTTGACATTGTATGCTCCTTCCCCGACCCTGCTCCTCCATTTTAGAGCCCATATGTAACCTGTTTTTTGGATTTGAAATGTGGGCTCACATGATCAAACCATCCCTTGGATTTCTTCTTGCACAAGGTTGTGTTTGATCAATTTTCTCAAAGTGCAAAATCGACATAACAATTTGATGACTTGTAGGGATGTCTACTTGCTAGATGGAGAGATCAGCCTACCTTGTTGAAGCATCCATTGGGCGCGAAGTCATAACCGATAGCCTGATCGATCGAAATTGAAGCTTGAATCTAAAATTTACACTAGGTGACCCTGGAGCCTACAACATTATTCTAGAAATGGACCCTTCAAGACCTACTTTTAGTTGCTTTGTATTAGTTATATTTAAAAATGAGAAAATGTCATGGTGATTGTGGGTCTCCCTTTTGTAAATGCTAAAGGGCCTCGACACATTCACTTGGAGGTACGTTGAGTTGTATAATGACACAAACATGGAGTAACAAAACTTGTGCCACAACACTCGTGTAAACAAAGCCTAAGCTACAATAAAACAATGTAAATACGCACATAGGGAAATTAAAATTCTATGCTAATATTTACAAGGTTAGAACCTTCCTTTTTAGTAGCAATGTTTGAGATAGATCCCATTAATCGGGATCTACAATTCTTCACCATCTAATTTCACCAGCTAGAAGACATTACTACTTTTACACCTTGTGATCATGTAGGGGCTAATCCAAATGGCATCAAATTTGGAATGCTTCACCGGCTTTTCCCGATCTACATCCCCTTTAGAACTATGTTCCCTTCGTGAAAGGTCCTCATTATTACTTTCTTATCAAATCACTTTTGATCAATGCTTGATCCTTTTCCATGCTCGCATTACATGCTTTCTTGCTTCTCCTACTTTCATCATCTCTGCATACCTTATTTCCATAGGTTCGAACTTGACTAGCTCCAACTATTTCATGAGCTCCAAATTGGGAAGCTCCAATGATATGGGAAATACTACCTCTTTTATATATACAAGATTATATGGGGAGTTACCTATGGACCTCTTAAATGTGATCCTATCAACCTATAGAGCTGATTTGAGCTTTATATGCCAAGCACTCGATTTTCATCAAGAGTCCTTATGATAATCCTTAATAGGTTCTTGTTAGTGGACTCTGTTTGGCCATTACCTTGAGGGTAATAGTTTGATGAAGTGCTCGGGTATACACCATTTTTTACAACCGGTTCAAGTTAATCCTCAGTAACAAGGAATGCTAATGCATTATCTAATATAATAGTGGCAGGGACTCCAAACCTAGTGGCTATTCCTTCGTAGAAATCCAAGATGCTTTGGATTCATTTACTTCTTTAAGTGCCACCGCTTCACTCCACTTTTGAAATAGTCTCATATCTTGTAAGTATCCACTTGTGGCCTTGGCTTGAATTTGGGTTAATCACTTTAATGAAGTCTAGTCCCCATTTCATGAATGGCTAGTCCACCGAGATTGGATGAAGGGGCAAGGCTACTAACTTTTCCTTTCCTATGAAGAATGCACACTTTTTTCACTTCTAGAGCCATGAGTAGCAATACCAAAACACTAGAGGCCAATAATAACCAGCTTTCATGATTTTGAGAGTCTGTTACTCAAGGAGAAAAGTGGCATCTTGCTTCGCATCATGGAACTCATGCAATACCCTTTCAATTTGGCCTATCCCAATGTACCTCAATTGGCCACTATTGATATCCTTCTCTAACAAACAACATTGATAAGTACATATGGGATGGCTTGTAGTCCGAGGTATCTCCTTTTCCTTTGTTCCATTCTAGAGGCAAAAACCTATTTGGAGATAGTGCACCAAGGCTTGGATACAACATGGAATAGGTGCATCACTAGCTGGCTACTCTTGATCATTTTGTAGTAACAAGACAACCTCTTCTTCATTTACTAACCCAACTTGTTGTTTGGAAGCAAGCTGATCATACATACCCTTGCCATGAACTAGTTTTTTCACTTTTATCTCAATGTCATATTCCATTACCCGAGTGATCCAACCTGCTCTCTTCTCATTCAATTCATTGTTCGGAGAAAATCCTTAACACAAAGCATGGGATACTATCATTGAATCTTATTGTTCAAGACTAAGTGTCTACACTTCTTCAAACTCCTAATGACAACAAGGACCTTCTTCTTAATGAAAGTGTACTTTACCTCGTAATCCTCTAAGCTTTGGTGAAGAAGGCTATGGACTATTCTGAACCTTCCTTGTTGAGTTGAACCAAGATAGCCGAGACCATGTCGACCATCCAATAGAATATAACATGAATTCATTCGAGAAGTCTAGGTTCTAAGAGTTGGGGCCTATGATATTGTGAGTTTGATGGCCTCAAAACTTTCTTTCCCTTCGTTGTCCATTTAAATGCAAGACTCTTCTTTAACATCATTGTTAAAGGCTTCACAAGAGTGGTAAAATCAGGTACAAATCTGTGAACAAAGTTTATCCTCCCCAAGAAGCTTCGGAGATATTTTTTGTGTTGTCGTAATGGAAGTGTCCAAATGGCTTCCACCCTTTCAGGATCAATATTCAACCCTTCTCTCGAGACAATGTGGCCCAAAAATTTCCCCTCATAAGCCAAGAACACATACTTCTTTGGGTTCTGTGATACTACAAACCTTCTACACCTCTGAAACACCTTCATGAGGTGGAAGAGATGGTCTACAACATTCTTTGAGAAGATGGTGATATCATCTAGATACACCACGACTATATTGTTGATCAAGCCTTTCAATGCCATGTCCATAGCTTATTGAAATGTTTCTCTGGCATTTGAAAGTCCAAATGACATCTTCTTATAAGCATATGTACCCCATTTGGTGGTGAAGGATGTCTTGAACTGATCTTCCTCTTTTACCATTATCCGATTATAGCCTCGAGTATCATCGTCCAAAGAGTGAAAACCTCTTAGAGCCAAGTACAACCCGTAAGATCTATTCCATTTATGGGAGTGGATGGTGATCCTTGAGTGATGCTTAGTTCAGATCATGAAGGTCCACACATAGCCTAATTTCTCCACTTCTTTTCCTCATAGGAACCAATTTTGAAACCCAAATTGAATGCTTGATAGGAAAGATGATACTCGACCTCAATTATCTTGTTCAATTATTTCCTCATGAGAGGCTCAAAGGCAGGATTTATTGGCCTTTTCATCTGTCTAAAGGGCTTAGATTCCAGATCTAGCTCGATAGTATACTATGCAAAATTTCGGTTGAAACCTCTTAAATATTTGTATGTCTACGAAAAGACATTTGGGAATTCTTGATAAAGTTGAACAAATTCAGATTTTTCTTATTGAGAGCTCACCTTTCCAATCCACAACATTTTTCATTGTTCTATGGAAATGGGCTCTAAATCTTCACCCTTTACTTGAATATGAATGTTCTCCTTTAGGAATTGGTCATTTGGGTTGAAGATCGATTCAAAAGTGACAAAACCCTTTGGTAGTTTGTTGGTCTTCAGCTACACCACTTGATTACCATCTTGTTGCTCTAGTCTATCTTGGTTCTGGAGGAGAAATCAACTTCTTCTTGTAGAAAGTTGATAGTTTGTTGATCATTGTTAAAGACTTACCAACTTATGTTATTATCAAGGACAACTAGTCTTACAACCACTTTGATATGGGGTTGATATTTGTCACTCTTGATACTCTCTACAACATAAAATGCTAACACAGTTCTTTGCTAGTCTATCTACTTGCTTCATTCTTTTTCTTTGGGATGGAATTGATGAAAAAATCCTCAAAATATTTGATGAGGTCCCATACCCAGTTCTTGTAGCTCTTTAACATGTCATTCTTGGTAGATTTTTTTCCTCGAACCTGATTAGCAACTAGTTCATAGTAGCTAAACACTTACAAGTTATTTATACTCCTTTTCCTTGCCTAATGCATTCCATGGACCAAAGCCTCATACTCTACTGTATTTTTGAATAAGTAATTTGGAAATTGAATCCTAAGTCTTTTTCATACCTTGAGGTGAAACAAATATAGCCCCTCCTCCAACTCCTTGTCTACTTCTTGAGGCATCATAGAATAACCGTCATACCTCATTATAATCTTTGTGGTCTTGCTTAATGATGTCGGGAATAAGATGATTTTCCTCATGCAAAGAGTAGAATCCTAGCTCAGATTCCTCCATTTTGTTATAAGGTTCAAAAGCATGTCTCTTGTTCACCCACTCGCCGAGGATCAAATATGGTATACACCCACCTTGGTATCTACCTCACAAATGCTTGGGAGGTCCTCATGATTAAAGCCTAAAAAATTGACATTGATCGGGCTAGGTACATAAGACTTAATATGGTAATCTGGAATGGGCTTAGATCTAATTGTGGCCTTAGCTCCATACCTTGTTCTAAAAACCATGTGCGACCAATAAGTAGACAAATAACCTCCAACTTTAGCAGTGAAATCTCTTGACAAACACAATGCTAAATTGGGTGGCAAGTCTATGACTGATACATTTTGCAATACAGTCACATTGGGGCATATATGCGGTGTGAGGATCAAATTGTTTATGAATCCAGCCGTCATTACCTATATCCCATCTAATTGCACTACACCCTTGGAGATGACTTCGTATTGAAGACCCAGTTGATTAGATATTTTCTTTGGCATTACAAAGCTACTTACCCCTAAATCCATCATCTAATTATGTAACAATTGGTCCCTCGGTGATTAATGAAACATAGAATGGAGGGGGCTTCCGATTCTTACCTTGTTGTCCTCCATGGTTTCCTTCAGATCGAGTAGCATTGGTAAGAACTTTCTCTTGTTGGTTAGGGGACTGATTTGAGGTTGACCAATTAGCCATAGCAACCTAAAAAAAATCTCTTTGCCTTGGGATAATCAATGAATCCCACATTGAAATATTCACATTTTTTTTCTTCATTTGTTCAATTATGTTAAATGGGGATGAGCTATCATTTTGCTGGCCCTTTCCTTACACACTCTTCTCTTGCACATGGGTCATTACAACCAGTGTTTGGGTGGGTCTCGGAAGTTGGCTTGAACCGACTCTACATATTGCGAGTTGCGGTTTGAGTGCCAATACCTTGTGGAATAATAGAGGGTTAAGGATTACCTGATTTTGTCAACCATCCCTCTCCAATATTCCTTTTCTTGGTCCGTGTATTGATAGGTACACTTTGAGAAGGTGTTTGATTCATCCCACATAAATCTCCACTGCCAATTAACAAGCATGGTCTCACTTCAAGGTGCCTCTTCTCGGACTTCTTGCTGCTGATTTTCCTCTTGACGGGGTTCTTGGGACACACCAATGTTTTGTATCATCAAGGCCTAGTTTAGTGCAACATTGAAACACATTGACTTGTTATGGGGCTAACCACATGGGAAACACCAATAATATTCTTGTGCCATGTTGTTTTGTGTTGGAACCAAGGCCCTTGATGTTGAAGTTGTTTTTGGATCATATGGTCAGTAAGGCCTAGTAGCTTGATGTTGTCCTAGGATTTTATTTTTATTTTTAGCCTAAGCTGGTGGTCTATTTTGTTGGTATGGGGACCTAGCTTGATACTAATCTTCAGGCTGATATGACCTAGAAGTCTTAGCTTGTTGCTACTTGATGGTCACTAGCTCATTTCCCTAGGTTTTACAATTGTTTTGTAACTTCTTATTGCTCTTTTGGATTGCTAGAGGATGACATGGAAGCTTCAGCTAAACTCTGATTCCTAGGAGTAGGTATAGGAGCTAATGTGGGTATCTAACTAGTGCTTAGATCTTCTATTTTTTGGGTATAGAGGCATAGGTGGCCTAGGAGCAAACTTACTAGCCTAAATTAGACAATTTTCATCTCTAATGGAAATGTTGTAGGCTACAAATAAGGTTGTGCCTCCCATCCCTTTGAGTCATTGAAGCACTATCAGAATTTAGAGATCTTAGAAAGTGTAAGAAAGAAACTTCATCTATGGGCCATATAGCCAATGGAATCCTATCCCATGTCCTTTGGAATTTGAAGTTGAAATTTGTCAAGCTGCTCATTATGGGCCCTCTTGATGGTTGTCAAATGCTCTAACAAGCATAGGTTATCTCCCTTTTCTCCAAATAGGTTATGGAAAGTTTTGCACAAATGGTCCCAAGTTTGAATAGATCCTGTTGTTAGACTTCTGAACCATTGTGAGGCTTTACCCTTGAGTGAAGATGCTAACAACTTGAATGCAATGTCCATCTCAGTGATCTCATGAATTACGTAGACATTTGCAATGTCTTGAATGTGATCACTAGGAGAAGTATCATTCTCTCCAATGAAATATGGGATTTTATTTAATGTTGCAACTGGGACTGGATTTTGTGCGGTGAGGGCAAGTGGGCTACTACCAATGAAATTGACATAGGGGTTGGGTGTTTGTGCCATTATGATTGGCTTGAGAACCCTTGTTGATTGATTGAATGGCCTACTAGGAGGAGGTGTTGACAAGGTTATATTTGGTGGAGATGGAGACCTTTGAGCTCTTCTTTCCCTTCTCCCTCTGGTCCGGGGACAAGTGTAGATAGACAAATAATTCTTCTTCTCTAATTCTTGATCAAACTGGATTCTTCTCATGGATATGTCATGTCCGGGATGTTGAAACCAAAGTGGACTTTGATATTTTGGAGTCGCCATATGTGTAATTTTAGAGCTTCTTAAAGGCTGAAAGATTTACAAAAAGTGCACATCAATCTTGTTGCGATAAATATGGAGAGTTCTTGGTCCCTTGGGCACACCAAAGCTGTTAGTGTGAAATCACAAGGCACCCCTAAATGTCTCGCAACTAGATGGGTTGAGACTCTCAATTTTATTGTACAATATGGAGCATCTCTCAAGGTGTGGGACCTTGTGAGTTGAGAGAGCTCTCTCGTATTAAGGTCGGTTCCTATTCCTTTGTTCAGTGAACTTAAATAAATTACAAAGGATATATTCTAAAACCTACTCTATCTTTCCAAAGAGACAGGATTGAGAAGATATAAAAATAAACCTAAGATAATAAGGTGATTCACCAAAGGAATGTTAGACACTCATTTTGTAATTTAACACAAACCATAGAAATGTAATACCAACACCATGCATAGGTATCAAAAATATAATGAGAGATTAGAAGGTAAAATTGAAACACATGAGAGGGTCGAGAATCATCCACACACATATATTATTACTCCAAAGTCGATACAATACATTCTAGTGTCAAAGAGGCAAAACTTAGCATTACAACTTGAATGGGGAGGTTAGGACTCCATGAACTCGTTTGCAGACCATAGGAGAAGGGAGGGTGCAAAACAGAAATTTCCAACCATTTACAATGATCCCAACTCCTTATTTTATAGATGCAGTGAAGAGGGAAGAAGGAATGAGGTGGGAAACTTAATTTTGAAGGTAAGCTACCAGCAATTAATACCACTATAAATCCACCCACAATCTGTCGAGTCTGCCGCTCTATGTCTATTCGGTGTGTTGAAGAAGGGAGAACGATGGATCAAATCAAATATGATCTAGTTGTTGGGGACAATCAGATTGCATATTAATGGTGTGAAGACATTTCCCTAATTTTCACCTACCAAACCTCCTCAAAATTAAAGTTTCAGGTTTTCATGGCATAGATGAGGTTGAGACCTTTCCAATGGTGCCAAATTTGTTGAATTTCAGGCATTGGGTTGAATGATATGTCCATTTGAATGTTTCAAGTTAGGTCCATTTAAAAATGGAAAAAAGTTAGTAGAATGGGTCCGTGGGCCCGAAATTTACTTTTACCCTTTTAACACCAAGAATACAAAAATGTAAAAATTGCCCCACAACCTCGCAATTCATTTTGCCAAAAATTATCTTCGGGTGTGCTAGTGTGAATTTTCCATTTGTGCAAAAAGTGTCTCCTGTGCCCATCGACTGCATGCAATTAAGGCTTGACACGTGGCTCCTTGGGCATCAGTGGAGGTGCAACTTATTTCTTCACTTTACGCCTTCTCAGGGAAAAAATTTCAAACTACCTACGACACCCCACCTTCCCACTTTGACTTTTCAAAATGGCCACATGTCGAGCATACACTAGTTTGTGGACTACATTTGGGTTCAATATTTTGTGGTGTGCTAAAGAGATACATGGCACCTTCCGCGGCTTGCTCAATTTCCTTGTGTTTTTGGCTAAGTCCTTTTGCTTAGCTGGACCATAAGTCTAACTCTGGACACATGGAGGCTTCACACTTTTTGGAAGTCCGCTCCAAATTTTAGTTTTGAAGTAGTGTCATGCCGACACTTGGCCCCTTCCGTCACCCTACCTCTGGTTTGACTATTCAACCATCAAACTCGTCCCTATTTTGAACCGAGACACATGGCGAGCCCGTACACATTTGGGGACTTCCTCCGGACTTTCCTTTTGAAATCACGCTAATGATACACGTGGACGTTTCCGTTGGTTCTCTATACTTAGTCATTTTGGGCTTGCTCTCTTTTTGGTTCCTAGACACATGGAAGCCTCGCACTCATTTGAGTCTCTCGGTCAAGGTCCCACTTTTGAATGTGTGTCGTTGAGACACTTGGCACCCTCCACTGACTCTTAGACTTTTCAACGGCTAGTGTAACTTTTGGGGTTCTAGACACGTGGAGGCTTGGTGCTTGTTTGAGTCTCCAATTTTATAGTTACCCTTTGAAGATGGATCATTGAGACACTTAGCATCTTTTGGTGATTCTTCCATACTTAGCCAATTTTGGCTTGCTCTGAATCATTTATGAAGCCTGAAACCTTTGATTCTTTCTCCATTTCTCTCCTTTGAGCCTCTGGTTTTCTTTGACAAAATTTTCTCCTTCCCGACCCTACTCCTCCATTTTAGAGCCCATCTGCAACTTTTTTTTTGGATTTCAAACATGGGCTTGCACGACGGAACTGTCCCTTGGATTTCTTCCTACACAGGGTCATGTTTGATCAATTTTACCAAGGGGAAAGATTGAGATAGCAGTACCCTTGAGTGGTCGTGACATTTAAATAATAGATACAACAATTATTGGATTGATGATTTATTAGTGCCATTTACTACCCATAAATGGTATCCAATATTGTCCATATGATGAAATGTTATGGGAGATTTAATTTTTTCACTAACTTCTAAGATCTTAAAACATCCTCCCACAAGGATAGCTTTACCCATCCACTTATTTATACTATTTTTGACTCCATTATTTTTTAGGAAACACTTTAATTTATTGCGATTTTACTAGCTATAAGAATCTCAAAATCAACCCTAATGATTAAGATAAGACCTCCTTCACAACACCATGGGGTACCTTTTTCTATATTGTCATGTCATTTGGACTTTAAAATGTTAGAGATACATACCAATGAACTATGATTGATATATTCCAAGATTATGTTCATAATATCATTGAGGATTTTTTTGATGACATAATTTCCAGATTAAAGCATCATGTTCAAGACCTTTGTATACTTTTTACATGGTTATGACAATATAATATATGACATAATTCAAAAAAAGTTTTATTTTGGCTTTACTAATAGGAATTTATTACGCTATATCATATCCCAAGGATCTATTGATATTGATTCACTAAAAATATGAACCATTGTAAATATACCTCCTCCTCATAATCTTCAATAGTAATGCTCATTACAAGAAAAATCCAATCTAATTGATGACACATTGTACAATTAGCTGATAAATCTCAAACATTTACATGACTTATGAAGAAGGAAACTGCTGTATGAGACAATAATTTCCAGCATGCATTAGCTAATATAAAGTCTTATTTACTCAATTCTCCTATCTTTAATCCTCCCATTTATGATTGACAATTTTTTTAATAAATTTTCAACATTTCATGCATTGGGATCCTTAGTTGCACAACATGATAAGAATCAACGAGAGTACATGATATATATTCTATTAGTCACACATTACTTTCCTATGGATGAAGTTACAATTACATTGAAAAATTGTTCCTTGAACATGTCTTTGTCACTAAAAAGTTATGTCTTTACATGATCAATGCTAAAATTCATGTCACCACTAAAGTTAACCCAATGTGATACCGCTCTCCTAAATGCATGTATTCGAGTCACTTATCTTGCCTAGTCTTGTTTCCTAATGAATTTGATTTTAAGTTTTCTCTGTAAAACTATATCAAAGCACAAGTTATGACTTACTAGTTAGTTGAGGCCCTTATATTTGATCCCTTCTAGGTTTTTGATGATTTTTGTGATAATTTTAGTTATTATACTATTGATGATGATATTTGTACTATATAATTTGATGGATCTCAGTGTTCCATTGGGGTTTGGTATGTTAATGTTTTTATCACACCATATGGTGAACATATTGCCTTCTCTTACCAACTAGACTCCTCACACAAAAATCATATTTTTTTAGTACGAAGCAACCATTCTAGGATTAATAATCCCTTAGACACTTCATAAATATCATATGTTCAAATATACGGTGATACTAAACTCATTGTTAAAAAATTAAATATAATTATCTCACAAAAGAAGAGAAATCAATTCCATATCACATTGTTTTTTATAGACATTGAAGTGCGACATTCAATTCCTATACTATTATTAATGTCCCGCATAAATCTAATCGACAAGTTGATGCTAAGGCTATTTGTTCCTCTATTATTTTTCTAGACATTACAGATGACCATGCTACATTCATCATTCATCATTTGTGTTGTCCCTTTATCTATTCCCGCATGATAAATGCAATTCATTTTGTTTCTATTACATGCAATGGTACACCAATATATAATTTCCATTATCGAAGAGATTTACTTGACAACATCTCTCCACATGCTACCCGATATGTGATAGCTGGTGGTTCTTTATTTAAACACACTTTCAATGGTAGTCTCTCATAGTTTATATGAATCGATGATATTCCCATAGATTTATCTCGGATAGAAAACAATATGTATGGTATACATTTTAGTGGCAAGGATATGTCTCAACGCTACTTTGGAAAGGTTACTATTAGCCTACTATGGAACAAAATTTCTTACATTATGCTAAATTATGTGATAAATTCTAACATCATAATAACCTTCACTACAGACCATGTTATGTGCTACATATTATTGCATCCACATGACCCTTATCTTTCGGGGATTTGACCTTTCCAGAAAGATAAACCATGAGTTGGACAAAGGATAAAAATTCATCATCATCACTACTTAATCTTTCACTAAATGGGTTTAAGAAACACCTTAAAACACTACCAATGATCAAGATACATGTTAGTTTCTAATTAGACATGATTACATGGTTTGGGATTCCTTCTATAATTGTGATAGACAACGGCTCCTCCAAAAATGGTGATGTCTAAAAATTTTGTTCTAAATTTAAAATCACATATATGTTTTCCACATCTTGTTATCCTCAAGGCAATGGTCAATACAAAGATACTAATAAAACAATTATCAAGATTTTTCAGTAATATTTCTAATATATGTGGTGATGATTGGCATAATCGGATATTATATGTCGTCTAGTATTACCATATGAGTGTGTGTACCCGTCCAATTTCACACCATTTTCCTTGTATATGTCATAGAAGTAGTTATTCGCTTGGAATTACATATCCAATATTTACGTTTTTTCACTCAATAATATCCTCCAAGATAATGGCTACATGAACAAGAAGTGCATCGTTCTCACCATGTATAGGATTTATAACACCTTATTTCCTACCAAGAATATATGAAACATGCTTACAACACCAAGGTGTACCCATGAGATTTTAATATTGGTGATTTAGTGCTTAAAGAGAATCAAAATAACACTAATTAATAACCTTCCTCAAAGGGAAATTCAAAGCTAATTAGCTTGGCCCATATGTTGTTACGTAAAATTTGCAATGGATTCTAGCACCTCAAGATCATTTTGGGAAATCCCATTACGAATACCAAGAACATTATGCACCTTAAGCAATCTTACACATAGCTACATCTATTTCTAAACCTAGGGGCATCTCATTCCCTCTTTACTACCTGATGAATCACTCGTATTCTAGGTTTAAACATAATTGTTGAGGTTGCACTTACATATATGAGCCTCACCATGCACATATACACAATAGGAATAACCTTTCTTCCCTTTGTTTAGTGATAAGATATCTTTTTATAATAATACAAAAACATTTAGATATTTTACAAAATTCAAAAACATTAGTTTGGATCTTGGTTAAACGTATATTTTATTGATTCTACTATTCCATGTTCCATTTTTCCTGTCATGTTAGCTTAGTTAATAGTATGTTCTATCAGTTTCAATATACACATGTAAGTTCACATGGTACTTTTAGGTGAATGCATGTTATATCAAGTTTATCACATGATGTATGATACCTCACACTATTCTTCGATGAGTCCCATTAAGGCTCTTGAGGGAATATACCTTCCATACCTTTCAATATTCATGTTCCATCATTTTAATATATATTAATTTCATTTCTATTTCATTCACCTATATACACATTTTTCATTATTATAACATGATAATGGGTTATTCATGTGTATCATTTTCCCTATAGGATTACTTCCAACCATGTTTATTTTATTTTCTTTTGTCTTTTCTTCTATGATTGTGATTCATGTTCCATTGTTTATGGGATATGCCTTATGATTTCTTGTTTTCTTATATGGCATTAAAATCCTTGATTATATTATGACATCCTAGGTGGTGTCCCATGTATTTCACCAACTACTATGTTGTCCTCTTTCTATGTTATTGCATGATTGAATTGTTGAACTATTCCATTATTCTATGATTTTTAATCACTAACACTACCTACTAGTTTTTTTCTATTATTTCTCATGTGTCATGTCTCTTACTATATAGATACCCTATTCCCCATAAATGAAATGTTATTTATATGTGCACATCAGATTCGTGTCCTTGTGTTTGGAACATATTCACATTGATCCATGTCATGTAACTTAAATGAGGGGCACAAAAGCAGGTGATTATTTCACTCTCTTATTAGTTTTGAAATGAGAGATATAATGGTACAAAAATAAATTGGGAAAAACATGGACTCGAGAAAATGTTTTTAATCAGACATGGGATAGAAAATAAAAGGGAAAGAAGCACCGATAGTAAATTATAATCATGGGAACTAGTGTCCCACATGGCTGTTTTTTCCTGGGAAAAATATGTATTTCATAGTCGAACAAGTTCCAAGTGATATTTTTACATAGAATCAAGAAACATGCATTCATCTCTAGGTTACTATTGAGAACAAAGGAACAAAATCAATAACATGTTTCATACCTTGGGAAAGGAAAATAACTCCTTTTCTTTCTAGGTGTACATTTTTACTACTAGTATCTAAATAAGGAGTGACAAATAGGGCATATGTAGGAACAAAGATAAGTCTATAACAAAGTGTCATATGTGACCAGATACTATTGGGTTGTAGATCGTCTACTGTAGCACTTATCCATGGGGAAGCATCATGGATGGATGAAAATATGATCACTCTCCTAACACTCTTTATTTGGTGGCAAGAGGTTTAAATCCTAAGAATATTCATATCACTTTGGGAATTGATTGCTCTCAATCCCTCCAACCATATCCAAGATAAATTTCTCCAAAAAAATAATGCACATGAACATTACATCCTTTCTCTCTCCACATTTAGGTGTCATCTATCATTGATTCAATTTTTTATCTTACACATTTCTATCATGATTTCCTAATTTAAGGTTCAATTTGATATACTATGAGAATTTACTATACATTCAATATTTTTTAGGTCCATCCTTATCCTAAAAAAAGGAAAACCATGGAACAAGGAGAAATCTCAAGAAAAAACTAATCGTAAAGGAAATATTTGGTTACAAGTTTAGGTATCGTTTTTACTACATGCACAAGTCACACCTAAGGTATTTATCCCCTCTTCTGATACATAATACAAATCCTCTAATTTCCATTTGACATGTTATCAATTAAAATATTATTTGGCTATCCCCAAGATATGCTCTTCCTATCTACTTTATACTACTGAATATTTATTCACCAACATAAAGTGGGGGAAAATGTACACACAAAATTATAAACTTTTTATTAATAAATTACAATTCTAGTATGTAATTTTTGCATGATCCCTACGCAACAAAAATGGACATTGATAACAGCTTGTACTTCTTTAGAATGGCATTAATTTATCTTTGCATGCTTTTTTCCTCTTATTTTCTTGAATTATCCCTTTACTTTTGGGTATCACACAATGTTTTATTTAGTCGAGCACTTCATGATTTTTATTTAAAACTTTCCTTATATAAATTATTAGCAATAGATAGTAGTGGTTGATGTTACTCTCACCCTATGTGGGATTTTTTCCTTCTCTTGGTTATAATATTTGAAAATGACACATCACTTTTTTATCTTTTCTAAGTTTGTATTGATCACTTTGGGCCGACTTCTATTATTGTTAATGTCAAAATTCAAGCAAAGAAATCATATATATACACAACATATTAACTATTATAAGGGGTGATTGGGTTACTATTATCCATATAGTACTTTGATAAAAAGTAACAACTTAAGGACTGCATTTGGGTAACATTACTTACTCCATAGGAAGGGAAATTTCATAATTCTATAACACATAATCTTGGGGGAACAGAGTTATAGTTTGTTGTCTTGGAGAATCTTGCATATGTGAAACCTATTATCAAGGGACATGATTTCTATCACACACACACCAAAACTACATTTAGTCTAAAATGTAGTGCTTGGTGATAATCACATTGGGTTGACCTCCAAATTTAGTCTGACTCAAGTATTTTCATGCTTTATTTAGTCTTATCATTTTTGAGTCTTGTGCAGGTAATTCTAGTTTGATTTATAGGTACATATATGATAGGAGAACCCTAAAATTAAGTGGATGTGACAAAAAATAAAGTGTGGATGACATTATTGGGAATTTAGAAAACTAGATTCACACCCTGTAGCAAGACACTAGTTCCCAACTCAAATACTAGCACCTGAAAGATCATGTTCCCTTTTGAGTGGTGCTATTTTGGATAATTTATAAATGAATGTTATGCAGATAAAAAAAATATATTATAGAGTGAGCCTAGTCCACCATATGTCCAACCCAAATTCATTCTAGATAGTCGATATGCCCTTTTGTGGAATATGCCTTGGGAAATGGATAATCATTGTTACTCTTTCATATTTGATGCTTCCTTTGTTTGAATTTTCTATTCAATCCAAAAGCGCCATTTGAAAAATATCAATTTCTTTTCCATTTTTCAAAACCCATACGAGTATTCATAATTAATTTCACATTCAATCCTAAAATGATACCTCACACAATCACTGTAAAACTTCATCCTTTTATAAATTCTCATTGTTTTCTCATAAGATTACATATTCCTTTGAACATTATGAGGGAAAAAAATTTTATTAATTATTCTTAAGAAATGGTGTATTTGTAATTAAGAACAAATCTAAACAATATTTCTTTAGTGACATTGCATGCAATTTTCAACCTTTCTGGCCCAGATGAAGATTTTGTAAGGATATTATTCGAGATTGAATATCAAGTGGAAAACGAAGGACCATTAACACCACACACTATTTTTGTAGCATTGATATGGAGGTCTCTCGAAGATGAATCCTTTATTCTCTATTTTTAAGACTATGTATCATCACCAATTTTTTGCGGAGGATAAAAAGATCTTAAATTATTGAAGTATTTTTAGCTTTTTGTAGGCCAAACATTAGTGAGAACATCATCAAAGTATCCCATGTATTCATTAATGAGGAAATGGTATAGAAATAAATACTAGTTGATGCTTACGCAGTGCCTCGATGATGAGCCTATAGAAGAGATTTCTTCAATTTCCTCAATAAAGGAAAGCCTCACCCATCTTTATAAAGACACAATGAAACCTTTATTGAGAAGACTCTTGAACTATCAATGCCCTTATTTAGGACATGTAGAGTGGAATTTCCCCGTGGCACCATTCGATGTATCCAAGACATCTTATACCTCGTAAAACTATTACCCGGTGGGGTACTAAGGCCTACCTCAAAGGTGTGTCTAATATCCTTGAAAGGGTATCCTTGTATAGGATAAAATTTTATCTGATCAAGATCTTGGAAGGAATCAGATAAAATATTAAAGAAATAATGAAAATGTGTATGTCTCATGACCTTTCAAGGGATATCCAATATGTTTATGGGGATCAGGACCTCAAGGAGTTTTATTTTTAGGAATAATAAGTTGTTAAATTGGATTCCCACCTTTGCGGAGGAATTTGTAACCATAAATTGACAATGTATCACTTTTACAAGAACCTCCCTTTTGTGTATGTGGATTTAGGAGTTATGTGAATTTCTAGGGTTGGCCCCTATAGAATACCCATTTTCTTCTTAATAGGTAAACAAGTTTCTCCTTATTTCATTTGTCAACTTAACAATTGATTTTCATAACTAGATTTACCTTTGGATAACATAACAATTGTCTCTAGATTCATATTGTATGATTTGGATATCCGTGGTAAAAAGTACTGATGAAATATGTTCTTTGTTTGGAGTATCCATTGATGTCATAATCTACTTATTGCTGATCATTTTAGAAAACCGTCTCATGGCTTCTACTTGTATTCTTCCTTTATCCACGAGATTTTAGTTGTTTTTGATATTTTGTGGTCTTTTGCGTGAAGTTATAAATGGTCCGGCTTTATGAAATCCACGGAGAACCATCATTCTAACATACTTGTTAAACACTAGATGAGTGTGCTATGACCCTTTTCTGAAACCCATGAGGTTTTAACCCTTTTAAAAAACCCACCAAATCACTAGACCAGTGTTTCATGGCTTTTGTTATGTAACTGCACTCTCCCTTTTTCTAGAACCAGTCATCCCACAACATCCATCCTTGTTAAAAATTATTATACTAAGTCAATTTGGATTTTCATCAACCATTCTAGAAATCCTTCTTGGTCATGATTTTATTTTTATCCTTTCACAACTTGGAATATTCTGCAGAAGATTAAGTTCTTTGTTCCATAGATATCCAAATCGCTTAATCGTAGTATCCTTAGAATTGAATGGTCATGCCCATCTTTAAATTTGTTTATTTTTATGGGAAGGAAAGATCATGGAGATTTCAGAAATATTTGGTGACTAGTTGACATATGTAAATTTGAGTCCCTTAGATGGTATGGGAAAATTTATTGGAAAAATTAACTTGGTTAAGAAAATGGCTCAAAATGAGTAGCAAAATTAGCTCCCCGCTCGGTGATGGGTACACCTTATGAGTGCCAAAAGAACAAAGACTAGGTTCCTAATCCATTGGGTAAGGAGTCAAGGAGACAAAATACATAGGGATAACTAAAAAGATAGATTACATTCAAACTAGAATATTGCCATGTCTCGAAACCTATTCACTATAGACCAAAGCAAAAAAAGGGAAATAAAAACACAAACAAAGGGGAAAAAAACAAAACTATACACTATACAATGATCATACCTTATCCTTTGGCTTAATCTAAAAAGTTTTTGAGATGCTTTCCATTGAGAGGAAACTCCAGAAAATGTCCTTCTAAGTCCTTCGTAACAAAAGTATGCTCCCCACCCGATATCAATAGAATATGGCCGTATCCAAAGGGCATAAAAATTTCTATGTTTTCCTTTCAATTTTTGTCTTTTATCCCATAAGAGGAATATGTCTCCAACACTAAAAAATATTAGACTGACCTTCTTATCAAATAACTTCATGATTTTTTCTATGAACTTGACATGTCTATTTTGTGACTCCCTTATAACTTCATCTAATTCCACCATGATTTTATTTATCCTTTCCTCATATGGACTTACTCCTCTTCCATCTTAAAATTGTTGCACAAAATGATATGAGTAAATTGTAAGTGCATGGGAAAAATGGTCAGAATTACATAAACAAGTCAAAAGGGGATTTTCCTGTAGACCTCTCGAAGTAACTTTGTCTTCCCATAATGAAAACTTGAGTTACTCAGCCAATTTCTTTTACATGATCTCTAGTATTATTTTGAATATATTTAATAGATTTTGGTTGCTTGATCCTACCTTGCTATTTCCTTATGGATTATTATATGATGCATAAGAAAAAATTATACCATACCGTGGCACATTTTTTCCAATGGTTTAGCTCTAAATCTCATGGCATTATGAGTAATTATCTTATCAAGCACACTAAATCTTCATATTATATTATTGACAATAAATTCCATGACTACTTGATGAGTTTCCTTTCTAGTGGGAATGGCCTCAACCCGTTTGATAAAATAGTCAATGGCTACCAATATCCAGTTATGACCAAAACTTGAAGAGTATGAGATTTCACCAATAAATTCTAAGCCCTATTGTTTAAATGGATCTTCCATTGACACATGATGCAAGGGTAGGGCCCTATAATCCTTGAATCTTCCAAAAATTATTGATATTTTTAACATATTTAAACTAGCAAGGAAACGTATTTAAATAATGAAGGCCACTAATATCATGCCCTTAGAATCTTGTGAGCAGTCACTCTTCTAGAAAAATGGCCTCTACACACTCCCCCATGAAATTCTGTAATTATTTTTGGGCCTCTTATTCAGTGATGAATCTAAGTAAAAATACTTCTAGATTCTTCAAATATAATCCATGATGAGTCAGGATATAATTCTAAGAAACCAACTTAAGTGTCCTCCTCGTATTCTTATCTAAGTTCATAGAAAAATTCAATTTCATCAAATAATAAACTATATATTTATACCAGAATGAATTTCTCACCTCTTGATGAGGGTATGGCCCATATTATTCAACATTGTGGATCTCTACCACCTACAAATTGATCTCTGTCATCAACCTTTCTAAGACCAATCCACGAACAAGATTGGTATTTTGTATGTCCATATCATATTCTTGAAGCTTGTTAACCCATCTCGCACCTTTACTTTGGACCTTTACTCTATAGAAAAATTTAACTTCAACAAATAATAAACTATATCTTTATATCATAATGAATTTCTCACCTCTTGATGAGGGTATGGCCCATCTTATTCAACATCGTGGATCTCTACCACCTGTAAATTTATCTCTATCATCAACCTTTCTAAGACCAATCCATGAACAAGCTTGGTATTTTGTATGTCCATATCATATTCTTGAAGCTTGTTAACCCATCTACACCTTTTACTTGATATTTCCATCTGAGAAAAATATCCTTTACCATTATGTGAGTCAAATATGCTATAATTTTTGAACTTATAATATAAGGTCTGAATATTTTGGTTTCTTTGACCAAAGAAAAATCTTTCTTTTCCATGACAGAATATTTCAACTCATAACCTTGAAAATCTTTTCTAAAAAATGCAATACACTTTTCATGGCCTTATTCATGTTTTTATAATAGTACAGAGGAAATAGTAAATTAACAAGAAAATAAAAAAATTGAAAATATGTTTTATAATATGGACTAGATAATACATGGGTTGTCTTGAGTTCTTATTTTACTCGTTTGAATGCTTAAAAACCCCATTCTTCCCATTTGATGACTATATATTTTTTCAACATATTGGTGATAGGAAAAGTAATTACAAAAATAAAAATGATCCTTCTCAAGAAATTAATCGCCCAAGAAAGAATGAATAAATTTTTTGATAAAGGGATAGGAAATTGGTCAATAGATTCTACTCATTCGGATCAATCATGACCCTTGGTGAAAAACTATGGGTCCAAGTAACTTATATTTTTTCACAAAAATATGGCATTTCTTAGGTCAATGAAATTCTATACTGCCGCATCTAATCATGATTTTGTCTACACATATTAGGTGATCTTATATTCTTTTTAGAGAACAAAGTGATGTCATCCTAATATACAACAATGAAATGGTTTATAAAACCTGCAAAAGAAACATCCATTTATCTTTGAAAATTATCCCCAACATTCATCAACCCAAATGGCATCTTAATATAAACATAAGTACCTACTGAGTAGTGAATGCAACATAATATTGTTGCGATTCTCTCACAACAATGTGATTGTAACCAAAGAACCCATCTAATGAAGATAACATTTCTGAACTAGTGACCTTCTATAGAAAATTATCCATATTGGGAAGGGGATAACTATCTTTAAGTGAATCTTTATTCAGATTTCTAAAATTGACACGAATTCTTATATCACTGTTATGTTTTCTAATTGGAACTAATTTAACTACCCATGAAGAATACCTATTGGGTAGTATTATCCCACCATCTCTTAGTTTGGTCAATTCATTTTAGTTCTTTGTTTCTGTGGATGGGATTGATTGGTATTTTATTCTTTCTAAGGGCTTGGAGTGCACCAAAATGGTATCTCATGTTGTAATAGATCTTTCTATAGGATTTTAATTCATAGTAAGACCAAGAATGAAAATCCTTTTATTTTTTTAATAGCTGGTCATAAGCCTCTCTTTCTTTTTAACTTAGATTATCGCTTAACCATACGTTTGTAGGATCTTGGATGGAGCCTAGATTGCACTCCACAACATCTCTTGGAAAATCGAATATTTACAAACCGCTCTATTAGAAGTGTTAAAACCAGATTCCAAACTAACTAATCCTCTGGATCATATTAGTCTTCAAGTTAAATTACTTCTTTTCCAAATAGAACTTCCTTCCCTTCACATACCTTTATCATATGATATAAATAAATAATCAGTTAGTGAACTCACGTTAGTACTTGATAAATCCTTTAATGTGTGAACCATTATCAAATACTTGAAAGTGTTGAATATTATCGTGGGACAAAAGGTCAAACCAAGATACTTCCACTTCAAATTTACACTATAGAAATGAATCTTGTTTTTCATATTGTGAATCCAAAACAGCAAACCTAATAGTTTTTACATTTTGGCTCCTCCCATTAAACTTAATATTAAAAGAATCAAAACACTCAACGATATCCAATACTACATTTCTATAATTCTTTAACTTTTTTTTTTGGTTATATATAGCTTACGTATCTCGCTTGATTATCGGTTCGTAATCTTCCTTTACAAGGAGATATTTTATCCCATGATTCCAAGAAAATTTTAATCCTAGCTTGAGTGCTTCATATTCTTCCATATTTTTGGTACACTCCAAATTTAACTAATAATAAAAACTAAATGACTCACAATTCAAAGAAGTCAAAATCACTCCAACTCCATTTCAAAATTTAGAACATGCTCCATCAAAAATCATGGTCTAGGGAACATTTGCATCCTCCACATGTGCATTGGCATCTATACAATGATCATTAGAATCTGTACATACTATGAAGTTAGCAAAATATGTATCAACAAATAATATATCATAAGAGGCATTCATGGGATATTTGATAAGATGTATCATCTTCTCTTGTCTATGAAATTTGAGTAACTTCACTTTTAATGGTATAGAAGCATGATACATATCCATTTGAACACTTTTTCCCCACTTGCAGCCCATTTTCTTGATAATAACATGTCCCTTTTAGCAAGGTAGTCCACTACAACTATATTCATGGTTAAATATTTTCCCGAATAGCGATCAAGCTGCACCACTAGACCTCTACTATACCCAACAATAGGTGATTTTGGCATATAAATTTGTAAAAACTATTGCTATCTTTATAAACAGTTCATTCATGACCTCTAAAGGCATGATATTACATCAAGCCCCTAAATCAAACATGGATTTTTGATGAAGCCGCCCATTAACAATCAAAGTAGTAAAGAAAGGATCAACATCTAATTGGGATTCAACCAAGGATGTGCCTAAATATACTTCTGGGGTTCTTTCATGTTTTCTAACTCTCTATTTATCTCACCTTCAACTATGGATAATGGAGTCACAACATTATTTTTAACCTTTTCTTTGACAATCACAACATCATTCATCCCCAAGTATTCAAATTATCTTTTTCTATTCTCAGAAATATGAGAAATTAAAAATTAGGACTGTAATTTTCATTTGACTCAGAATTCGAGCCATATCACATGTAACATACTTTGGTAGGGTTGTATTAGAGGCCAAGGTGATTGTCTTTTCTGATGGGATATTATCCCTTATTGCTTGGGTGGATGCAAAAGTACTTGGTTTTGAAGTATTGACATGACCTTTGTTATCAATATGCTTTATGGGATTATCTATGAGGATATTGGTTAAAAATAGCCATTTTTGGTTTAGAAGCAGGGGAAAGTCCTTTGACTTATATTCCTAAGGTTATACGCCTTTTCTTGAGCAACCACAACATTCATTCATAGCTTCTTATCCTCTCTAAAAATGGATTCCACCATCATGATTTTTCATCATTAAAGATATTAAGTACTAAAAGTCATGATTTAGAAGCTCAAATGACTGAGCCATGTCTATATTAGCATTAACAATAGTTTGGAGGAGAATACCTGATTTATGTAAGCCTAAAATTCCTCCATAGTTCTATCATATAATATATCAGTTGAAGTGGTTCTTGACATTGAATATTTTGGACATTCCATCATGCATATGTCACCGAAATCAAATTCATCAATTGCATAATCATCTCCTAAACATTTCTCACAAGGAGAGTGTGGAAATAAACACTTATCACACCATTCATTAATGTGTTATTCTTCCACCAATGTAACTCATGTTGTTAATGGATCAGAGAATGTTTTATTTTCCTTGTAAGCTTGTTATTTGTTTGTTGAACCCGCGAGTACATTTCCTCTATCATTGGCCCAGTTCTATCCTTTGGGATGATTCTCAAATATATATTTTCCTCTGGATTGATTTTGATCTTGATAATTTAAAAATAATCCTTTCTCAACTCTAGCCATTTTGATTGAAATTTTATTTACTTCGCAACCAAGTTTGTAACCACTTCATCTAAGTCCACCGCCTTAATGGCATGTGGCTTATCTAGATTAATCATCTTGACACCTTCTCTTTTCGGAGGTTTCCTGTTACTTTGATATTTTTCTCAATTTGGACAGCCATAGAAAAATCCTACCTCAAATTTTAGGATTTTTATCCCTTAGATAATAAGATTCCTTCTTATCAAAATCATCTGAGTACTTAATCAAGCAAGAATCATCACTAGGCCTTAGATTAACAAGCAATCTAGTTAAGGTTTTATTGAACCTAGTATTAAATTCTTACACATACTCATTTGGATTCTTTTTTATATTTTCAAACTCTGATAAGAGAAACCTAGGGCCAGTATTATCACCATATTGGAGTTTGAAAGAATTCTTCATTTCTAACCAAGAATCTATGGAATTTTTAGGCAGAAAATTGTACCATTCCCTAGAATATTCTTCTAATGTATGTATGAATAACTTTACATAAACATCTTCATGCTCTACTTCATAGTCATCCATTATATTTTGAAAAATCTAATATGTTGATCTCCACTTATGAAATTATTTCCTTGAAACTTTGGAGAATCTCATGCTAATTTCATGTGGTACTCCATTTAGATAACCTTCCATTCTATTAAAATCAATAGGTCTATATGTGCTAACTCTAAAAGGTTCTCTAGGAGAGGGAACATCCATGTTATTTTGTGGAGGTGTTTTAAAAGGAGTATGGAAATAATCATGAAATGAAGGCCTCTAAGGTATAGGAACGTGATCAACAAAATTACAATGTCTTGGGGCTCAATTTCAAAAAACACTTTGTTCTTATGAGTAAACACACAAGGAAGATGAGGAATACATTTGTTACTTATATATGTTGGACCTTCTTATAATAAACTAAGATGATGTACTTAAAAACTTTTTAAATTAGAGTATCAGATGTGCTAGAGTAATCTTCCACTAAAGGTGGATCAAATTCAAGTGGCTTCAATAACCTTTAATTTTTTCACTTGACTACCCATTTATTTCTAGATCTTCTTCCTTTTGGATAATGTATTCTTTAGCTCTAGGAGTAATCTTCTAGAAGGATCACACTTGAAGAAGGATCTTCTTCCTTCCAGATTTTCAAAGTGGAGAGTTAATCAATAAGGTATAAAATGTTTACACTGGTATATAGTTGATTTGCATTGAAATATGGAGCCGCTACTAAGGCCTGGTACCTTAGATGTATAGATCAACTCAAAATGCTCTTGGAAGGATATTGTTATCTCTCAAAAGTGCACCCTATAGAGAGATGGCTGTAGGTTTTCTAATCTTGTAAAATTTTATCTTTTTTCAGAATACAATGGAAACACCTCAGGTCTATGGGTATACCTATTTTGAGGTGAGTCTCTAGTATCAAGTCCGGTTCCTTATTGATGTATCCTAAATTGATTTTGGGGTTTAAGGGTAAAATATGACTATAAAGTAAAGAAAACTAAGGTGATACACCAAATTTTTATGAGGGATTTGACTGAGTATATGCATGATTACTATGTGAAAGGATTCTTGATGCATGAACCAATAGTTTTTTGTATAATGTTAAGGGAAAAAAACATTGAGGTATTGAGGGAGATTATCACAACAATATTGCTAAGTTGAACATGCACATTAATATCATGCAGAAATTACTGAAATTTTCAAAAGGGTGAGATGATTAATCAGGGAATTTGCATTCACAACACTAATAGAAACATACATAAGACTGAAAATAATTGGGAAGGCAGAAAATAATTCACATTTAAAAGGAAAAAATGGCAAAAATTACTTTAGTACTCCTATATCCAAAAGTTATTCCTTGTGCTTTGCCAAGGCACACAATATATAGCAAAATAAAAATTTACGCTCTTCCTAAAAAAATCCTAAGGCTTATACTCACCCATGCATCTTATTTTTATCCTTTATTTAATAATATATAAAATAAAAAAATAGAACATACAATTACAAATAGGCATTATTAGCCTTGATTAGAATACAGTTAAACTAAAGTTGATTGTTCTATTTTTAAGAAAGAAAGGGTAAATAATTTTCTCATAATAAGCTTGCTTGCTATGCAAGTCTTTCTCCTTTGAACATGTAACTTTGTCTTCTTCTTTGTTCTGTCCTCTTGTGAAGCATGCAACAAATCAATTCTTTCCTGTGAGTAAATAATTCAATACTTGTAATATTTGCAAAAATAAACATCCAATGTGGGGACCACTTGTCCATGTGTACATGCTCTGACATTGACATCTCTTTCTAAGTGGTCACATGAGTGACACTCTGCAAATCAACTCCACCCCCTCCAATAGTGGGGACCACTTTTACACTTCACCATCTGATGAGTACAAGGTAACCTTGTAAGTTTTAAGGTAAGTGTCCTTTGATTATTGGTTTGGATGGCATATTACATGGTTTAGACCTTATACAAGGTTAATACAAACAATGCAATTCAGCCACCCTTTGACAACACATGCCATATCATATTCTCGCCACCTTTTGGTCTTGGTTATCATTGTGAGCATGTATAATTGTCGGCCCCCTTTTGCAATTTGGATATACTTGATTTAAATTTCACCTTTTTGGTGATCATAGTTGGCATGCATGGTCAGTTTTGCATAACTTAAGGTTTGGACTATAGTGAATAAGTCAAATTTGCAAATGATTTTAAATAATAAGGCTGGCCCCTTTTTGCATGATGAATCACCCCTTGGTATGTTTGTCGGTGGCTTGTATAACTCCGGTTGAGTTGCTTTGATAATAGTGATTAATCTTGGGTTGTTGATTTTTTTCCTTGATGTATTCGATGCCATCGATATTTGACTGTGAGTTAGGGTTTCTAACCTAGAAATTAAGGTGGTTGGTGGTAAATGATCATAGTTAGTTGCTTTGATCTTGGAGCTTGATCCTTGGCCTTTGATAGCTATCCTTCTTATTTATGGCCATTGATCCTTTAACCATGGTTGAGTTCTATTGACTCACCTCTCGATTTTGCATGGTAAAGGAAGCTCAACCCTAATGATCACTTTATTTGATTTTTCACTATATGTGCGAAGCCTTAGAAAAATTTCTATTTGACACATTTTTTTGAAGATTCTCGAGCTATGCCATTTCTATGATCTTCGAGCTCAACCTTTTGAAAGTTTTTTGGTTGTTCGTCTTTAACTTGATCTCTCTGCAACTTATGTGGGTGTTTTTATTTTCATAACCATCACTTTGGTTGTCTTCAAGCTCGGCCTTGGTCATTTCTACCTTATGCAGAGTTATGTGAGCTTCTGGGTAGACACCATCATTTGCACTCGAGCTCGGGATTTGGCTATTCTTTGGTGGCCGCCACTCTGTGAGTTTGAGCTCATTTACTTGGAGATTTTTGGGTTGTTGATCTCTTTCCTTGAGCTTACTAAAACTCTTTTGGTTGTCGTGAATGCTGGGAAGGGTAAGCCCTTTTCTCTTGAACATGAAAATGATTTCATTCTTAGTTGTTGGTGTGACACTGATACTTAGTTTTGTGCTTGCATTTTCCTTGATTTTCATGGCTCATCTTGGTTTTTTTTTAGTTGAAAAACCCACTCTAGTTTTTCTTCTTTATAACCCTAGACTTGATCATCCTTCGAGGGTTTTCTCAAATTCGATTTGATCAACAAGTTCTTGTTTCATACTTTGATTCTTTATACCCATTAACATTTTTCAATAATAGCCAAGATATGTACCCTTTTCCTATGTACTATAACTTGAAAGTGGTTTCAATAGGAATGACATTTTCTGAAATACTTGAATGTTTCTTTAACTCCAGTGTGTATGCCTTTTTCATTTGAAGCTCTTCTGTTTAAGTCTATGTTTCTGAAAATAAGTGGGTATCTATATTTTTGGAAACTCTCTAGATTTGAATGTTTATTTATGTGGGTATTCTACTTTTCTCTTTCAAGAGTTCCCTTCTATTTTTAATGTGCTTCTATATAATATGTCAGGCTCTGTTTACTTGCTACTTAGATCCATTCCTTATAAAAATTATCCCTTGAATGTAGACTGTTGTACTTTATGTTGCAGAAAAAGGCCTCCTTTTGATGATCATTTGAGTGTTTGTAATTATTAGACCTGTGTATGAATGTGTTTCTAATTCTAATATTGTTCTTGGTCAATCCTTGAGCCTTTTCTGGAACTTACTAGCCTTCTAGCTCTATTAGTAACCTTTTACTCATTGTGGGTTCCTTCACTAGTTGTGCCACTGGATGTTCAACCACTGTGTGAACTGTTGTTATTGTATTGAAAAATTCACTATTTCTTGTGAGAGATTTTATGGATTCTGAGATGTTTTGAAATTTTGTGGACACCCTTGATCTCTAAAATCTTGAGCTCTAAAGCTATATTGTAGCAAATCTGTAGACTTAATACTTGCTTCATTTCTGAGAACTGTACTTTGGGATGGCTGCATTTTGTGAATGTTATCTCAAAAATTCATTTTCTTCAGTTGCTTTAAGCTATAATGAGTACTCTAAAATTCTTCACCTTGATGACTGAAAGTGTAGTTCCCATTTATTTTGTGCATTATATATTGTATTTTCTTTTATTAAAGCTCTAGTATGTATGCTGGAAAAGTTGTAAATGTCTATTTTACTCGGCAAAGCCCTATAAAAATTTCCCTAACCTTCTTTTCATTATGTTTCAGCTGCAACCCTTTCTTTTTAGTTAACTCCAGCTTCTTGAAATACGATTCTTCCTTTTATTTGCAAACTGAAACATGTACTTCTATTTTCCAATCTCTTTTCTCGTATCAGTAACCTCTTCCCTTCGCAGTAAAATATTGAGTTTGAGTTACATTAATTTTTCTTTCCAACATGTACTTATGACTTGTCTATTTCTTCTTGGCTGCAACTTGTACCTACACACTTAAGAAAATAGTTAGAAAATACTTAGGATTTTTGGCCTCTCTTATGTCCATTTTTCTTATTTCCTTTTCTCTTTATTCTTTCTGAATGAGTAGAGCATGTATGCAATTTGTTCTTCAAGTAAATTATATCTCCTATTTTCAAGAGATTCATATGCACGAATTAGGATAGTAAGGAATATGAATTGATCTCTGAGCTCATAACTGATAGTGCATTTTATTCTTTTGAGGTACAGTGATTTCCATAAAGAAGATGAGAAATGAGCAAACATTGGAATGGAGGTAGTCATAACAATGAAGAAAAAACCCCAAGGTAATGATGGGTTCACTCATACTCCTCACTTTATTTTTCATGGATGTGTACCTCTTTTTCAATACCTCTACTTTACATTTCTAGTTACATCTCACGACTTGTGTGGGAACATTTGAAATTTCCTTATGAATAAAAAATTGAATTTTGTAAATGAGTTTTATATTTATTTCTTCATTTCATCTTTCTATATGGATTGTATGATGAACTAAACAGCTAAATAATATAATTAAATGTATTAATCACGAAGGAAAGAACATTAATGAGAACTTGTAACATTAAGTAATGAAATCTTATTTCTACAATCAACACTTGTGTTTGTTGTCCCAAAACTCAACACTTCACCTATTATGTAATTAATTTTGTTCATCAAGACAACATAGCTGTCCTTTGGCACCCTTGTGTTCTTTTGCTTTAGATATCAAGAAATTGTAGACTATATGATTTGTTACATTTTGTAATAGCACACATAGCTATAGATTTAACTTAATCATTAATTAATTCAGCAATAACCAATAATATCAAAACTCCCTTATCTTAGGTATACTTCACCAATTCCTTTCATCGTAACAATGAAGTTTCGAGTTTCCCATTTTTACACAAGTGTAAAAATTGTCAACATTTCTGGCAATCCTGTGGGGAAAGTTGCCTACTAGCTTTTAGACCAGTGCCTTGCTCTTGTCTATTGGGTGTGGGGTCCAAACATGTAACCAACATTTTTATTTTTCGAAAGGTCCAACCCTTCCAAAACGGAACTAAAACTCGGGAAAGGATCTATTAAATCAGATCACGTGTATGAATGCACTTATTGAATCAAAAATAATGCAATGTGTAGGACTGCACTTATTAAAGGAAAATCCTACTCTAACAATCATTGTAAGATTTTCAATAATAGTGTTTGAGAAACATACCATGCACATGAATGGGAAGTTCCTCTCCATTCCGCTTTGAAAGATGAAAAGAATTGTGTCTTTGCAAGTTGAAATCATGTAAGGGCCACTCCAAATTGTATCAAACTTCATGTGTCTTCCCGGATTTACACGATTAGCATCTCACTTTAACACAATATATCCCTCATTGAAGATTCTGAATTTGACTTTCTTGTCAAATGTCTTCCTCATATGTTTCGATTTCTTTCCATATTCAAATGGGCTTTATCTCTTAGCTCTTACAATTCCATTAACTTTACATAATGAACTTGTAATGGTTCACTCTCAAGTAGCTCCATTTGATGTAGCAAGTCCAATGCGATTAATCGAATCTGAAATAGGTATTCTTGCTTCTTTTCCATACATAAGTTTGTATGGTGAATTGCCAATTGATCTTTTAGGAGTCACCCTATCAACCCAAAGTGCTGAATTCAACATCAGATGGCAAGCTCTTTGATTAACTTTGAGTGTTCTTGTGATGATCCTTAAAAGGTTCTTGTTAGTACTTTCATCTAGGCCATTACCTTATGGATAATAATTAGATGAATAACTTAAGTAAATTCCATGGTTGACATCCCAATCTGTTATCTTTGTACCAAGAAATGCTAAAGCATTATTTGATATGATAGTTGCTAGAACACCAAATCTATAGACTATACCTTCATAAAAGGATAGTATCAAAGCTTCATTAACATCCTTCAAGGCTATTGCTTCAGTCCATTGTGTAAAATAATCTGTAGCAGTTAAGATCCACTTATGTCCTTATGACGAAGGTGGGTTTATCATGCCAATAAAATCAAGACCCCACTGCATAAAAGGTTGATCAATTGAGATAGGTTGTAAGGGTAGCGAAGCTAAACATTCTTTTCTAACAAAGAAAGCACATTTTTTACACTTTTTGATCCATTCAAAATAGTCCTTTAATATGTTAGGCCAATAGTAACAAGATTTCAGTAAATTTTAAGGCCATGGTACATGCGAAAAATGACCTCCTACAGAACCTTCATGGAATTCTAACAATATTTTCTAAATTTTATCATAGTCAACATATCGCAGCAAGATTCCTTTTATATCTCTTTTGAACAACACATTATCAATGAAGATATAAGGTACAACTTATAATCTGAAATACCTTTTTTATTCTTGTCCATACCCTCCGGATAAGTTACATGATGTAGATAGTTAACAAAATCAGTCATCCATCTTGATTCCTGAATCTCATGAGTGGGCTCAGGTTGTTGATTTTCTAGTTAAACTATGAATTTTGATTGCTGATAAGCAATTTCAGCATGCTATTTTGAATCATCTGGTTCTATAGCTTGTTGTTTCTCAAAACCCTTTCCCTTGAACCATCTTAGCAATTTGGATATCAACATCATATTCCATGACCTTTGTTATCCAGTTTGTTCTTTTCTCATTCAATTCTTTATTTGGTAAGAATGCTTTCACACTTGGATGAGAAACAAGAACATGGATTTTATTGTTCGAAAGCATGCACTTGAAATTTTTAGTCCTCTCGACTACTAAAAGTACTTTTTTTTAATGAATTTGTACCTTTTTCATAATCATGCAAGATTTTTCCAAAGAAAGCAATAGGCTGCCCAATAATTTCATCATTGACTTGAGTTAATATAGCTGAGATTGTTTCAGCTCTTACAAGTGCATACATTGTAAAAAAATTATCAAAATTTTGATTTACAAGAGTAGGAGATTGAGAGATAGCTACTTTGATTGATTCAAATCCTTCTCTCCCTTCACTGGTCCAAGAGAAAGTTTTCTCTTTCTTTAGCATAACTACCAGTGGTTTAACCAATCTTTGCAAAATATGGAACAAATCTTCTAACAAAGTTGATTGTTATAAGAAAATCTGTAACACCTTCTTACGATGAAACAATGATAGTTGTGATATGGCTTCGATCCTGAAAGGATAAATTGCTAATCCTTACTTGGAAACAATATGACCAATAAATTTACCTTGATGTAATGAAAAGATAGACTTAAGTGGATTCAAAGATATCCCAATTTGTCTCGCATAACTAAAAGGTCTACCTTAGATGTATTAGGTGTTCTTACAGATTTTTTGAGAACATAGTAATGTCATCTAAATAAACTAGAATTCATTTATTTAACAAGCTCTGAAAGCCATGTCCACCGCATGTTGAAAGGTTGCACCAACATTTGAAAGACCAAAAGGCATCCTTTTTAAGCATAAGTACCCACTTCGTGGTAAAACTTGTTTTATATCTATCCTCTTCCCAGGACTAAAATCTTATTATATCCACTTGAACTATCTAGGAGAGATAATCTATCTGCACCAGAAACTGTTCTTAAAATTTGATCCATATTTGGGAGTGGGGAATGATATTTTAATGAAGCTTTATTAAGATCTCTGAAATCTACATATAGTCTGATTTCACCATTCTTCTTCCTAACAGAACAAGATTGGCTACATAACTTGAATGCTTAACTTGAAAGATAATACTTGATTCAATCAACTTAGATAATTTTATCCTCGTTAGAAGCTCTATTTTGGGATTTATAGGCCTCTATTTCTGTCTAACAAGTTTATAATTTGGCTACAACTCAATTATATGTTATGCTAAACTCGGGATCAAATCCTTTTAGGTCTTGCTATTTCCAAGAGAAAACATATTTAAATTCCTTGCAAAGATTAACAAATAACTATTTTTCTGCTAAGGAACATACCTTTCCAAGAAAAAATGTTTTCCCTTCACCAACTGAGATCTCTTCGATATTATCAGCATGGGTTGACATCCTAGTCTTCACTTTTTTAACTCGATCATCGGTGTTGAAGATGTCTTCTAATGTGACCAGACCCTAAGGTAGTTTATTTTTCTTCAATTGAGCAATCTGGTCACCATATAAGTGCTATAATTTATCTTGATTAATTGCAGAAAACTCAGCTTCTTGCTACAAAAACCTATAGATTTGATCATCACTATAAAAAAATTTCAATTTGTAATTAATGATTAAGTGAAATTTGCTAAGGAAGTTCTGATGTTATTATTTACTACTGGATTAATTGTGATTAAGTGTTACTATGTGTCTTTGTTACAAAACATAATAGATCACATAGTCTAAAATTTCATGATACCTTCAAAAAAGAACACAAGGGCCCCGAAGGACAACTGTGTTGTCTTGATGAAGAAACTAAATTAGAGTAGGTGAAGTGTTGAGTTTTGGGACAACAAACATAAGTGTAGATTACAAAAATCAGAGTTCATTACTAAATGTTACAGATTCTCATTAATGTTCTTTCCTTCATGATTAAGACATTCAATTAAATGAATGAGTTGTTTAGTTTGTCATACAATCCATACAGAAAGATGAAATGCAGAAAGAAATATACAACTCATTTACAAAATTCAATGTTTTATTCATAAGGAATTTTCAAATGTTTCCCACACAAGCCATGGGATGTAACTAGAAAGTAAAGTACAACTATTGAAATAAAAGGTACACATGCATGAAAGAGAAAGTAAAGGAGTATGAGTGAACCCATCATTGCCTTGGGGTTCCTTTCTTCGATTGAAGCATCTCCATCTCCATATTTTGTTCCTCCTTCATCTCCATTGTAGAAGCCATTGTACCTGAAAAGAAGAAAAGAATAACTATCAGCTATGAGCTCAGGGATCAAATCATATTCCTAGACTATCCTAATTCATGCATATGAATCTCTAATAACATGAGATGTAATTTACTTGAATATCAAACTGCATACATGCTTTATTCACTCAGAAAGAAATGAAGGAAGAGAAAAGAAAAGAAGAAAACATGGACATAAGAGAGGCCAAAAATCCTAAGTATTTTCTAACTATTTTCCTTAAGTGTGCAGATACAGGTTACAGCCAAGGAAAAATAGACAAGTCATAAGTGCATGCAAGAAAAGGAAGAATGTAACTCAAAGTTTCAGTAACTATTCTGAAATGGAAGAAGTTACAGTGTAGAAGAGAAACTGGCAAATAGAAGAACACTTTTTAGTTGCAGCTAAAGGAGAAGAATCAAATTTTTGAAGTTGAAGTTAACTAGAAAAGAAAGGTTACATTGAAAAGGAATGAAGACAAGATTTTGGGAAAATTTTGATAGGGCTTCGCCATGTAAAATGGACATTTACAACTTTCCATCATGTTGCTTTTAACTACTACATGCTTAAAGGAATTATTTAAATCAAGTAAGTGATACAGAAAAGTAGTAAAGCATGCCATGATCAAGATAAATAGCTATGATGTCTCATTTTTATCTAGCTTCAAACATGAAGTGTTATGTTCTATATTTTGAATCAGAAAATACAACTACTATAGCTGGAAATGGATGGAAGAGAGAATTTGAAAAAAATTGCAGGGCTTCGCCATGAAAAATCAACATTTCAGATTTTCCAACATGCTAGAAATGTTACTATAAAGGGAATAAAACATCTATGTGAAAGAAACAAAGTAACAAAAATCTTAACAAGCATCTGAATCAAGGCTTATGCCTAAAATAGCAAAGAAAACAAATGAACTACTTGTAAAATAAATTACATATAAGATTCATGGTTAAACAGAACCTTAAGTAGATAAAGTGCACAGAATGCTACAATATAGCTTCATAGCTAAAGATAATGCATGATTCAAAGTTTTACAAGTACAATAAAATGCATAATAGAATTTAGTTCTCAAAAAGCATGAAAGAGATAATGTATTAAAGATTCAACTAATGAAAATGGAAACCATACAAGTTTTTTTTCCTTACTACTAGCATATGAAGCACATACCCTATCAAGATATTTCAATATAGTCAGGTTCCCAAGAGAAAGTCATCTTCAGAGGGTTACAATATAGGTTGTGGTCCACACTATGCAAATAAAGAATGCATTCAGTCATCACTAGTTCAAATCTATTTTATCGTTCACATCAACAATGGAGGGTCACGTATGCACCCATCTCATCTTAGTTCAAGCTCAAAGGAAACATGTCTTATAATGAACGGATCAAATACATGTTCAAGCATGATACACCGATTGCAAAGTAGAATTCCCCTCGGGTTCAATTTTTTACTAGACCACAAAAGGAGAAAGTGCTAGTGATGGCTCTCAAAATCTCATAGAAAGTACAAGAAATGAGGGATGCATCAATTAATATCGAACATCCAAAAGCTATAAGTATGCAATTATTTGAAAACTTTTTGCATATTTTAGTTAACTTCAAGCTAGGCATGGAGCAGGAGTAGAGTAAGAGAAAATAGAACTTGAGTCACTCGACTAGAAAGGAAAAAATAATAGAGAAAAAGAATGGAGTAAAAATGATTTCCAGTACCCTTATCAGAGGAGAAACACCCAAATCTGGGTTGCAATGTTTCAAGCCACAGATTGAAAAATATGCAGGTACAGATGTGGGAAAATGAGTTTTAGAACTCATAAATATCAATGTACAGGCAATCTAAAAGGGGAAAAAGTATAAACAGTCTAGATCCAAAGGGGATTCCTTATGAAGACAAGTACCAAGTAAACATATCTTGGAATATTACTCGGAACACAAACTTGGTGGGTATTAATGGTCAAATCAAATTAGATAAGTGCGGAACTTAAGATAATGTGAAGTGAATCACAAATTTTTAGAAAACATTATACCCCTCAAGAACATATAGTAGAATCAAAAGGAATGAAGGATTTTGAGTAATCATATCAATAAACATTCTATCTGCAAAGTTTCGAGAAAATAAGAATACCCATTTAGTAATCAAAATACAAGATCAGATAGAAAAACTTCAGTTAAAATGCATGCACATCCGAGTTGAGGAAATATTGAGTATTTCAAAAGTTAACACTCCCATTTAAACTAAATGGAAGTCTCAAATTTTGGTATAGATAAAAAAAGGTATAGATCCTGGTTCTAATCAAAAAGATAATAATGGGTACTAAAATTAGAGTGAGAAACAAGTACTTACCGATTTAAATTGAAGTTGATAAAACCCTCAAATGATCATAGAATGAGTTTCAAATCAAAGACTGATGTTACCCCAAAGATCACAAAATATGCAAAGAAGGATAAAAACATCAGTATCTCGAAGGAAAAAATGGCAATGACAAAGTGATTACAACACTCAGAGATAAAAACTTACCGACCTCATCAAATAGTGATGCTAGTTGCACAACCGAGCTCACAAAGAAGAAAATTTGTGGCCAAGACAACATGCAAAGATCTCTTTTAAATAAAATATTTCAAAGCTCGGGATGAGAATATATAGAAGGAAATCACATGAGCTCAAACCCAAAAAATCACAAGTTGAAAACACCCACAACTACCTTGCTTAGAGAACTCTTACAGAGTAGAAAACAACAAGATACATGCATGGCTTTGCAAAGCTGAACCATAAATCCGAAAAACAATAATGGCGAGAGAGCCTTAAATCCCTAACAAGAGGCCATCAAAATGAAAGAAGAAGAACACATTTCAAAATCCAATAACAAATGTTCACAAATTCCCCAGAAAGCTAGGGAAATTAAAAACTAGATCTCACAAAGATATCAATAACAAGAGCTCAAACAAAATTTTTTGAGGGCTTCTCTCATCACAAAATCCAAATGAAATGATCATTAGGGTCTAACAAATCTCTTTACATATACAAATGCATTGGTTTGTTAGAACTCAAAAGTTAAAGATCAATTTCAAAAATTCAAAAAGGCATCGATCGAAATTTTTTTCCAAGATCAATCCCGTAAGTTGAAACCATCATGGTCAAATGAAATGATTATTATTCAATGATTGACATTTACCAAGAAAACCTAAGAGGTGAGATAAATGTAACTCAAGTCCATGGTTAGTGCATCAATGATCAAGCTTCATCAAGGATGAAGATCAAAGGCTAAGGAATGCCAGCTCAAATATTTCATAAAACCCTAATTAGGGTGGGGTTAAATTATCCACCGGCCTTATTAATTATAGGGGTAAACCCTAACCGTGAGTCAATGATCGATGACATAAAAAATAGAGGTACAGAGATCAAGGGCCTAGGTTTCATCATCAATACCAAAGCTAAACTCAAGACAGGTCAATATGCCACCGACACCATGATTGAGGGGTGAGTCACCATGGAGAAGGGGCCAGCCCACGTCATCAGTTTAAAACAAAATCATTGCAATGACTTTCAAAGTCTAACCATAGTGCATGCTCCAAATAATACAAATGCCGACCAAATTATGCCAACCATAATCACCGAAAAGGTGAAATATTTTAACCATATACTATTCAAACATCAAAATCCAACAAGTATTATATGGTCATGCATAATCAAAAGGTGGTCGAGCATGGTGTGGTGACTTTTACAAAGTGCCCCTTATGTATCTAAACCATGGTAATGTGTTAAGTCCACAAAGGTGGCCAAACTCAAACAAGAAAATCCATATATCAAAGGGTGGTCCCCACATGAAGCTATCACAAACAAAGGAGTTATTTTTGCATGCTTCACAAGAGGACAGAACAAAGAAGAAGACAAAATTGCATGCCCATGGAGAGAGACTTGCCTAGCAAGTAATCTTATTTTTAGCAAATTATTTACCTTTTTTTCTTAAAAATAGAACAGTCAACTTCAGTTTGACTATATTGTAATTAAGGCTAATAATGCCTATTTGTAATTGCATGCTCTATTTTTATTCCTTTATCTATTATTAAATAAAGGATAAAAATAGGATGCATGGGTGAGTACAAGCCTTAGGCTATTTTTAGGAAGAAGGTGAATTTTTGCTATATATTGTGTGCTTTGCAAAGCACAAAGAGAGGAACTTTTTGGATATAGGAGTACTGAAGCAATTTTTTTAGTTTTTCCTTCTGAGTGTGAAGAATTTCTACCTTCCCAATTATTTGCAGTCTTGTGTATGTTTCTATTAGTCTTGTGAATGTAAATTCCCTGATTAATCATCTTACCCTGTTGCAAAATTTAGTAGTTTCTGCATGATATTAATGTGCATGTTTAGCTTAGTAGTATTGTTGTGATAATCTCCCTCAATACCTCCAAGTGTTTTTCCCTTAATATTCTGTAGAAGAATTGTTGGTTCGTGCACCAAAAATCCTTCACATATCAATTGTGCATATACTCAGTCAAAGCCCTCATACAAATTTGGTGTATCACCTTAGTTATAATTATTTTATAGTCATCTTTTACCCTAAACCCTAGAATCAATTTAGGATACATCAACAAGGAACCGGCCTTGATACGGAGACTCACCTCAAAATAGGTATACCCACAGACCTGAGGTGTTTCCATTGTATCTACGAAAGAGAGAGATCAAATTTTGCAAGCTTAGAAAACTGCAGCCATCTCTCTACAGGGTGCACTTTCGAGAGATAACATTTTTGGCATGCCCGGTGGGACAACGAATCAGATCTGCATGCAAGTTACAAATTCTACAACAGATCTACAAGCAGATTTACAACAGTTAAAAGTCACTTTTGGGAGCAAGCTGCAGCAATTTATTCTAAAGATTTTAAAATCTTTTGGTGACTCCATTAAGTTGATATCAGACTAGTATTATTACAGCATGTTCCATGCCTAAAGTGACTACAAGATCATCAGTAAGAGGAATTCCTCCTGAGTTTGTTTCTTTACCCTTGAATTCTACTAGAAGGAGAAGAGTTGGTAATACTTTACCTTATAATAGACCTGGTTTTGATAACCCTCCTCTTGATATTCCTTCACCACGTATCAATTTCTCTATTAACATCCCTAGTTTTTCAAATGGCTATTCAACCACCAAGGAATTTTGTGACCTTTACTAATGGTAGTCCATTAGTAATCCTAGTCTACCATGACATTCCTAATGCTGCCATGAAAATTTTGCCATCATTCACGGGTGAAAATCAGGTTACACCTACTAAACATATCAAAGATGTTGCAGCCCTATGTGCAGTCCATAATATCACTCATGAAGATGTAGCTTTAAGACTTTTAGCTGCATCTTTTAAAGGGAAGGCCTTGCAATGGTATAGAAACCTAGAAATTGGAAGCATAAGAACTTGGGATAACTTAGGTGAAAATTTCTAAAATAGTTCTCAGGATAATTCAGATCATTTGTCTCTCATTGAATAGTTGTCTACTATTAAAAGAGCTCCCAATGAGTTTATGTCTAGTTTCAATATCCATTTTCCTAACTTGGGAAAGAATTCCAGCAAGTGTCAAGCCTCAAGTTGATCATGCTTTCCTTTATTATCTTAGGGCATTAAACAATGATATCTCAACTATGATTCAGTCAATGGGGGAGAGACACTCCAAAAGCCTATGATATCACTATCCGAGCTGAAAATAGTCTTATTCAAGCTGGAAAATTGGCACCAAGGCCTTTCAATGCCATTTTTGGTAGATTTACACCTATTCCTCAGCCTATTACAATCATAGAACCTATTGTTGTAGCTCCATCAGATGATGTATTTAAATCTTTGCAAACTATGGGAAATAAATTGACTTCGATTGAGAATAGAATTGCATTACCTAGCAGACCCTATCAGGCTCCTTATCAACAAAATCAACAGAATCAACAAAACAGGCAGCCCTATCAATAGAATCAAAATTATAGCAGCCTTACCAGCAAAGAAAGGCAATTTGACCTGAAGGCTCCTAGTTCATCTAACACTTTAGTCCCAGTTAATATGGCTACAAAAGAGTGGTGTCAACCTTGCAATCAACCTCATTCAACTGCAAGTTTCCCAAATGCTTTTCTGAATCTGAATCTTGTTACACAACCTCAATCTGAAACATTTTTCATGCCTCAAATGGAGGGTGGGAAGCAAGAAACTCATGTTTAGAAAGCACCTGAACAGAATTTAGTTAGTTTTAATGAGGAGGATTTCATTACAATCACTACTAGGGCTCAAGGAAAGTTTTGAAAGTCAAAAACAACAAAATAGGCCTATCCTACCTACTATCACTGATAAGACAACATCTACAGTTCCAAAGTCAACCAACAACCTGTTGTTCCTAAAAAAACAACAAGTGTTCTAGTTGATAAAGGCCATCAAAAATAGCTACAACCTGATCCAAGAAGACTATTTATACCTTAGATATCTAAGGCAAGTTGAAGAATCAGTTTTTGCTAAGGCCTACTCTAAGACAGTTGAATCCATCTCTAAAACTATTGCTTCTTTCAACATTGTTGATGTAATGAAAAAGCATAATGTTAACATCTCAATGTGGGATGCTCTAAGTATTCCTGGACAACAAGATTTACTCTCTCATGAACTAGCTAAGCTACAGATTTCTTCAAATACAACAAAAAAGGAAGTTCATAAGGTAGACATGGTCCTTGGAACATTTGAACAAGACCACATTAAAGAAGTTAAGTGGATGGTTTAGAAAGTTCTGAATGCTCATGACATCAAGAAACCACCACCATTTTATTTATCACTGATTATTGGGGAACATCTAGTTCATAATTGCATGGTGGATAGTGGTGCAAGTAGCACAGTTATGCCAAAAGTGATTAGAAAAATTGGGTTTACAAGTATGAGCCTACAAGAAAGGAGTGTCTTACAGCTTGATGGAACTGCAACTAATACAAGTTGGTATAATCAAAAATTTAGAAGTGACGTTACATGCTTTCCCAAATGTTTCTATTCTACAAGATGTTACTGTTGTGGATTTACCTCCATACTTTTTACCTTATGCTTATCTAGAGATTCACATGGCAAAAATAGAGGTTATCTCTCTTCATATTGGTCCTTCTTATTTTTCACTACTCATTATGGTACCAAAGTTACTATCAATTTAGAACCATTGGCCATATTTCACATTGAGCCTCACTCTTCAAATGTAGTGGCTAATTATTCAAGCCCTAGATCAGTCTGATTTTGATGAGGTAGCTCATGTTTCAGCATTAGATGGTGTTTCTAACATGTTTATGGATGAAAAGACAATGGAAGAACATGCTCATGATCCTTTTAAGGAATTTTAAGAACACCTATTTGGTGTGTATTATATGCATGAAGAAAATACACCACTTCCCTTACTATCCAAAATAGAAGATTCAACAAAAGGGATTTGGAAGCTTCATTTTGATGGAGCTAAGAACAAGAAAGGATAGGGAGCAGGTTTGATGCTCACTTCCCCAACAATGAATGAAAGGTATTTCTTAGCTTTGAGTCTCCAATTTTCATGTACTTGCAATGTAGCTGAATATGAAGCATTAATTCATGGCTTACTTTGGGCAGAAAGAGAGGTATCAACATGCTACAGATTTTTGGTGACTCTGAGTTGGTTATTAATCAAGTAAGAAATTTCAATGTTTGTAAGAATCCATTAATGAAGTCTTAGACATAGAGTTTTCAGACTTAATGGAAGATTTTGATGCTATTAACATTTAGTCTATTCCTAGAGCTAAAAACAAGCATGCAGACATAGACTTGCAGTAGTTGGGGCTAGTTTTGAAGTGCTGGAACAAATTGAAAATAGCAAAATCTAGCCTCATATAAAGTTAATTTTTAGGCCCTCAATACCTGATAATGATTCAAATTGGCAAGTTTTTGAAAGTGATGATCAAATCTACATGTAGGTTTTTGCAGCAAGAAGCTGAGTTTTCTATAGTTAATCAAGATAAATTACAACATTTATATGGTGACCAGATTGTTCAGTTGAAGACAAATAAACTACCTCGAGGTCTAGTCACATTGGAAGACATCTTCAACACTGACGATCAGTTAAGAAAGGTCAAGACTAAAATGTCAACTCACGCTGATAATTACGAAGAGATCTCGGTTGATGAAGGGAAAAAGCTATTTCTTGGAAAGGTATGTTCCTTAACTAAAAAGTAGTCATTTATTAATCTTTGCAAGGAGTTTAAGGATGTTTTTTCTTGGAAATACCAAGACCTGAAAGGATTTGATCCTAGTTTAGCACAACATACAATTGAGTTGCAACCAAATTCTAAACTGTTAGATAGAAACAAAGGCCTGTAAATCCCAAAATAGAGCCTCTGATGAGGAAAGAATTATCTAAGTTGATTGAATCGGGTATTATCTTTCCAGTTAAGCATTCAAGTTGGGTAGCCAATCTTGTTCTGTTAGGAAGAAGAATGGTGAAATCAGACTATGTGTAGATTTCAGAGATCTTAATAAGGCTTCATTAAAAGATCATTACCCACTCCCAAATATGGATCAGATTTTGAGAATAGTCTCAGGTTAGATAGACTATCTCTTCTAGATGGTTATAGTGGATATAATCAGATTTTAGTCTAGGAAGAAGATAGATATAAAACAACCTTTACCACTAAGTGGGGTACTTATGCTTACAAAAGGATGCCTTTTGGTCTTTCAAATGTCGGTGCAATGTTTCAATGTGCAATGGACATGGATTTTCACAACTTATTAAATAAATGCATCCTTGTTTATTTAGATGATGTTACTATATTTTCAAAATATTCTGAAGAACATCTAATGCATTTAAGGTAGACTTTTCAGTTGTGCAGGCAATTTGGAATATCTTTGAATCCACTGAAGTCTATCTTTTCAGTACATCAAGGCAAGCTACTTGGCCATATTGTTTCTAAGCAAGGTTTAGCAATTGATCCTTTTAGGATCGAAGCCATATCACAACTATCATTCCCCATCATAAGAAGGCATTACAAATTTTTCTTGGAAAAATCAACTTTGTTAGAAGATTTGTTCCAGATTTTAAGCATTGGTTAAACCACTCACAACTATGCTAAAGAAAGAGAAAAATTTCTCTTGGACTAGTGAAGGGAGAGAAGGATTTGAATCAATCAAAATAGCTATCTCTCAAGCTCCTACTCTTGCAAATCCAAATTTTGATAAAGATTTTACAATGTATGCACTTGTAGGAGCTGAAACAATCTCAACTATATTAACTCAAGTCAATGATGAAAATATTGAGCAACCTATTGCTTTCTTTGGATAGAGTTTGCATGATTATGAAACAAGGTACACATTTCTTGAAAAATAGGTACTTTCAGTAGTCAGAGGACTAAAGAATTTCAAGTATATGCTTTTGAACAATAAAATCCATGTTCTTGTTTCTCATCCAAGTGTGAAAGCATTCTTACTAAATAAGGAGTTGAATGAGAAAAGAGAAAACTGGATAACGAAGGTCATGGAGTATGATGTTGATATTTAGGTTGCTAAGACGGTTCGAGGGAAAGGTTTATGTGAACATCTAATTGCTGATATGGAAAAAAAACAAGTTACAAGAACTAGATGATTCAAAACAACATGCTGAAATTATGTATCAAGCAATCAGAAATCATGGTTCAACCAAAAATCAACAACCTGAGCTCACTCATGAGATTCAAGAATCAAGATGGATGACTGATTTGGTTAACTATCTACAAGCATGGCACCTATCCGGAAGGTATGGACAAGAATAAATGAAGGTATTTCAGATTACAAGTTGTACCTTATATCTTTATTGATAATGTGTTATTCAAAAGAGATATAAATGGAATTTTCTTTGATGTGTTGATTATGATAAAATTTAGAAAATATTGTCAGAATTCCATGAAGGACCCGCAGGAGGTCACTTTTAGCACGTACCACAACCTTAAAAATTATGAAAGCTGGTTACTATTGGCCTAGCATATTCAAGGACTGTTTTGATTGGATAAGGAAGTGTAAAAAGTGTGCTTTCTTTGTTGGAAAAGAACATTTAGCTTCACTTACCTCTATAGCCTATTTCAGTTGATCACCTTTTATGCAGTGGGGTCTTGACTTTATTGGCATGATAAACCCACCTTCTTCACAAGGACATAAGTGGATCTTAACTACTATAGATTATTTTACACGATGGACTGAAGCAATAGCCTTGAAAGATGCTAATGAAACTTCGATACTATCCTTTTATGAAGGTATAATTTATAGATTTGGTGTTCCAGAAACTATCATATTAGATAATGCTTTAGCATTTCTTGGTGCAAAGATAACAGATTGGGCTATCAACCATGGAATATATCTAAGTTCTTCATCTAATTATTACCCACAAGGTAATGGCTTAGCTGAAAGTACTAACAAGAATCTATTAAGGATCATTAGAAGAACACTTAAAGATAATCAAAGAGCTTGGCATCTGATGTTGAATTCAACACTTTGGGCTGACAGAGTGACTCCTAAAAGATCAGTTGGAAATTCACCATACAAACTTGTGTACGGAAAGGAAGCAAGAATGCCTATTTCAGTTGAGTTACCTACATTAGATTTGTTGCATCAAATGGAGTTGCTTGAGAATGAACCATTACAGGTTCGTTATGCAGAGTTAATGGAATTACAAGAGCTAAGAGATCAAGCTCATTTGAATATGGAAAAGAATTAAACAAATGAAGAAGACTTTTGATAAGAAATCTAAATTTAGAGTCTTCAATGAAGGAGATATTGTGTTAAAGTGGGATGTTGATCGTGCAAAGCAGGAAGACATATAAATTTTGATACAATCTGGAGTGGCCCTTACATGATTTCATCTTGCAAAGAACACAATGCTTTTCAACTTTTGAAGCTGAATGGAGAGGAACTTCCCATTCCTGTGAATGGTATGTTTCTCAAACATTGTTATTGAAAATCTTACAGTGATTGTTAGAGTAGGATTTCCTTCAATAAGTGTGCAGTCCCTGCACATTACATCATTTTTCAATTCAATAAGTGCATTCGTGCACGTGATCTAGTTTACCAGATCCTTTCCCAATTTTAGTTCATTTTGGAAGGGTTGGACTTTTTAAAAAGTAAAATTTTGGTTACATGTTTAGACTCCATGCCCAATGGACAAGAGCAAGGCACTAATCTATAAGCTAGTAGGAAGCTTTCCCACAGGATCGCAAAAATGTTGACAATTTTTACACTTGTGCAAAAATGGGCAACTCAAACTTTTCATTATGATGAAAGTCATGGGTGAAGTATACCTAAGCTAAGGAAGTTTGATGTTATTAGTTACTTTTGAATTAATTAATGATTAAGTGAAATCTCAAAGCTATGTGTGCTGTTACAAAACGTAACAGATCACATAGTCTGTAATTTCATGATACCTTCAGCAAAAGAACACAAGGGCCCCAAAGGACAATTGTGTTGTCTTGATGAAGACACCAAATTACAGAGTAGGTGAAGTGTTGAGTTTTGGGACAAAAACATAAGTGTAGATTACAAAAATCAGAGTTCATTACTGAATGTTATAGATTCTCATTAATGTTCTTTCCTTCATGATTAAGACATTCAATTAAATGACTGAGTTGTTTAGTTCATCATACAATCCATACAGAAAGCTGAAATGCAGAAAGAAATATACAACTCATTTACAAAATTCAATGTTTTATTCATAAGGAATTTTCAAATGTTTCCCACACAAGCCATGGGATGTAACTAGAAAGTAAAGTACAACTACTAAAATAAAAGGTACACATGCATGAAAGAGAAAGTAAAGGAGTATGAGTGAACCCATCATTGCCTTGGGGTTCCTTTCTTCGATTGAAGCATCTCCATCTCCATATTTTGTTCCTTCTTCATCTCCATTGTAGAAGCCATTGTACCTGAAAAGAAGAAAAGAATAACTATTAGCTATGAGCTCAGGATCAAATCATATTCCTAGACTGTCCTAATTCATGCATATGAATCTCTAATAACAGGAGATGTAATTTACTTGAATAAAAAATGCATACATGCTTTATTCACTCAAAAAAAATGAAGGAAGAGAAAAGAAAAGAAGAAAACATGGACATAAGAGAGGCCAAAAAGCCTAAGTATTTTCTAATTGTTTTCCTAAGTGTGTAGATACAAGTTGCAGCCAAGGAAAAATAGACAAGTCATAAGTGCATGCAAGAAAAGGAAGAATGTAACTCAAATTTTCAAGTAATGTTTGAAATGGAAGAAGTTACAGTGTAGAAGAGAAACTGGCAAATAGAAGAACACTTTTCATTTGTAGCTAAAGGAGAAGAATCATATTTTAGAAGCTGAAGTTAACTAGAAAAGAAAGGTTACAGTTGAAAAGGAATGAAGACAAGATTCTAGGAAAATTTTGATAGGGCTTCGCCATGTAAAATGGACATTTACAACTTTCCATCATGTTGCTTTTAACTACTACATGCTTAAAGGAATTATTTAAATCAAGTAAGTGATATAGAGAAAAGCAAAGTAAAGCATGCCATGATCAAGATAAAAATAGCTATGATGTCTCATTTTTATCTAGCTTCAAACATGAAGTGTTATGTTCTATATTCTGAATCAGAAAATACAACTACTATAGCTAGAAATGGATGGAAGAGAGAATTCTAGAAAAAAATTGCCAGGGCTTTGCCATGAAAAATCAACATTTCAGATTTTCCAACATGCCAAAAATGTTACTATAAAGGGAATAAAACATCTATGTGAAAGAAACAAAGTAACAGAAATCTTAACAAGCATCTGAATCAAGGCTTATGCCTAAAAATATTTAAAAAACAGATGAACTGCTTGTAATTTCTAGAAAGTACATACAAGATTCATGGTTAAACAGAACCAGAAGTAGATAAAGTGCACATAAAATGCTACAAGTATAGCTTCATAGCTAAAGATAATGCATGATTCACAGTTTTACAAGTACAAGTAAAATGCATAGTAGAATTTAGTTCTCAGAAAGCATGAAAGAGATAATGTATTAAAGATTCAACTAATGAAAATGGAAACCATACAAGGATTTTTCCTTACTACTAGCATATGAAGCACATACCCTATCAAGATATTTCAATATAGTCAGGTTCCCAAGAGAAAGTCATCTTCAGAGGGTTACAATATAGGTTGTGGTCCACACTATGCAAATAAAGAATGCATTCAGTCATCACTAGTTCAAATCTATTTTATTGTTCACATCAACAATGGAGGGGTACGTATGCACCCATCTCAGCTCAGTTCAAGCTCAAAGGGTCAGTTCCAATGAATGGATCAAATACATGTTCAAGCATGATACACAGATTGCAAAGTAGAATTCCCTTCAGGTTCACAGTTTGTCGCTAGACCACAAAAGGAGAAAGTGCTAGTGATGGCTCTCAAAATCTCATAGAAATGAGGGATGCATCAATTAATATTGAACATCCAAAAGCTATAAGTATGCAATTATTTGAAAACTTTCTTGCATATTTTAGTTAACTTCAAGCTAGGCATGGAGCAGGAGCAGAGTAAGAGCAAATAGAACTTGAGTCACTCGACTAGCAAGGAAAAAATAATAGAGAAAAAGAATGGAGTAAAAATGATTTCAGTACCCTTATCAGAGGAGAAACACCCAAATCTAGGGTTACAATGTTTCAAGCCACAAATTGAAAAATATGTAGGTACAGATGTGGGAAAATGAGTTTCAGAACTCATAAATATCAATGTACAAGCAATCTAAAAGGGGAAAAAGTATAAACAGTCTAGATCCAAAGGGGATTCCTTATGAAGACAAGTACCAAGTAAACATATCTTGAATATTACTCAGAACACAAATTCGGTGGGTATTAATGGTCAAATCAAATTAGATAAGTGTGGAACTTAAGATAATGTGAAGTGAATCACAACTTTTCAGAAAACATTATACCCCTCAAGAACATATAGCAGAATCAAAAGGAATGAAGGATTTCGAGTAATCATATCAATAAACATTCTATCTAGAAAGTTTCAAGAAAATAAGAATACCCATTTAGTAATCAGAATACAAGATCAGATAGAAAAACTTTGAGTTAAAATGCATGCACATCCGAGTTGAGGAAATATTTGAGTATTTCAGAAGTTAACACTCCCATTTAAACCAATCAGTCTCGAATTACGGTATAGAGGGAAAAGGTATAGATCCTGGTTCTAATCCAAAAACCCATTAATGGGTACTAAAATCAGAGTGAGAAACAAGTACTTACCAGTTTAAATCAAAGTTGAGAAAACCTCAAATGATCACAGAATGAGTTTCAAATCAAAGACCGATGTTACCCCAAAGATCACAAAATATGCAAAGAAGGATAAAAACATCAGTATCTCGAAGGAAAAATGGCAATGATCAAAGTGATTACAACACTCAGAGATAAAAACTTACCAACCTCATCAAACAGTGATGCCAGTTGCACAGCCAAGCTCACAAAGAAGAAAATTTCGTACAGCCAAGACAACACGCAGAGATCTCTTTTAAAGAAAATATTTCAAAGCTCAGGATGAGCAATATACAGTTGGGAAATCACATGAGCTCAAACCCACAACAATGGCAAAAAAACACCCACAACTACCTTGCTGAGAGAACTCTTACAGAGTAAAAAACAACAAGATACATGCAAGAGACATAAAGCAAAGCTAAACCAGTAGAGCCCCAAAAAAAAAACTAATAATGGTGGCAGCCATCAAAAGGAACAACACAGAACCACTTTCAAAATCCAATAATGGCGGTGAATGTTCATGACCATTCCACTCAAAGGATAGATTAGGGAAATGATCTTGAAGATATCAAGTTTCAGAAGCTCAAAAAAACTTCAAACAATGGTGGAATCTCTCAAAAAATTGCTTAGAAAACTCCAACAAATCAAAATGAAATGATCATTAAATGCTTCAATGCAAGCCAAAATTGGTTTGGTTGAATCGAGTTTTAAAAAATTTAAAAAAAAAGGCGATCAATGAAAGATCAATCCCAAAATTTCCAAGAAAACCATCATGGTCATTATTAGGGTCAAAACCTTTACAAAAAAACCCGAGGGGTGAAACCGTAACTCAACCAACGAGTTAGTGCATCAATGATTAAGCTTCATCAAGGACGTAGATCAAAGGCTGAGGATTGTGCTTAGAGTTTGAAACAATTAACCATGGTTAGTCCCTAATTAGTGTGTTAATGCCTATTAATGCATAAAGTAAACCCTAACTTTGAGTCCAATGGATCGATGACATAAAAAATAGGTATAGTAGATCAAGGGCCAGGTTTCATCATCAATACCAAAGCTAAACTCAAGATAGGTCAAATTGCCATTGACACCATGATTGAGGGGTGAGTCACCATGGATAAGGGGCCAACCCACGTCATCAGTTTAAAACAAAATCATTGCAATGACTTCCAAAGTCCTACTATAGTGTATGCTCCAAATAATACAAAGGGGCTGACCAAATTATGCCATCCATAATCACCCAAAAAGGTGAAATTTCAAACTATAAACTATTCAAATGCAAACCAACAAGTATTATATGGTTGTGCATAATCAAAAGGTGTTTGAGCATGGTGTGGTGACTTTTACAAAGTGCCCCTTATGTATCTAAACCATGGTAATGTGTTAAGTCCACAAAGGTGGCCAAAACTCAAACAAGACAAATCCATATATCAAAGGGTGGTCCCCACATGAAGCTATCACAGAACAAAGGAGTTATTTTTGGATGCTTCACAATAGGACAAAAAAAGAAGAAGATGAAATTGCATACACATGGAGAGAGACTTGCCTAAGCAAAAGCTTATTTTTAGAAAATTATTTACTCTTGCTTTCTTAAAAATAGATCAGTCAACTTTAGTTGACCAATTGTAATTAAGGCTATTAAATGCCTATTTGTAATTGCATGTTCTATTTTTATTCCTTTATCTATTATTAAATAAAGGATAAAAATAGGATGCATGGGTGAGTACAAGCCTTAGGCTATTTTTAGGAAGAAGGTGAATTTTTTTGCTATATATTGTGTGCCTTTGCAAAGCAAAAAGAGAGAACTTTTGGAGGACTTTTTGGATATAGGAGTACTGAAGCAATTTTTGCCAATTTTTCCTTCTGAGTGTGAAGAATTTCTACCTTCCCAATTATTTGTAGTCTTGTGTATGTTTCTATTAGTCTTGTGAATGTAAATTCCTTGATTAATCATCTTACCCTGTTGTAAAATTTAGTAGTTTTTACATGATATTAATGTGCATGTTTAGCTTAGCAATATTGTTGTGATAATATCCCTCAATACCTCCAAGTGTTTTTCCCTTAATATTCTTGCAGAAGAACTATTGGTTCATGCACCAAAAATCCTTCACATATCAATTGTGCATATACTCAGTCAAATCCCTCATACAAATTTGGTGTATCACCTTAGTTATAATTATTTTACAGTCATCTTTTACCCCTAAACCCTAGAATCAATTTAGGATACATCAACAAGGAACTAGCCTTGATACCGGAGACTCACCTCAAAATAGGTATACCCACAAACCTGAGGTGTTTCCATTGTATCTATGAAAGAGAGAGATAAAATTTTGCAAGCTTAGAAAACCTGCAGCCATCTCTCTACAGGGTGCACTTTCATTAGATAACAGCTCCATCGAAATAAAGCTTCCAAATTCCTTCTACTAAATATTCTCTTTTGGACATAAAGGGAAGTGGTGTTTTTTTCTTCTAATCATACAATACACACCAAACAGTGTTCTTCAACTTCCATAAAATTATCATGTGCATGTTCTTCCACCATCTTTTCATCCATAAACATATTAAACACCATCTAATGCTGAAACCAAAGCTACCTCATAAAAATAAGACTTTGATCTAAGGTGAATAATTAGCCACCGCATTTGGAGAGTAAGGCTCAATTTGAAATTTGGTCAATGGTTCTTCATTGATAATAAATTTGGTGCCGTAACAAGTAAAAATAAGGACCAATATGAAGAGAGATAACCTCATATTTTTGTTTTGAAGTCTCTAGATAAGCATAAAGAAAAGTATGGAGGTAAATCCACAATAGTAACATCTTGCAGAATAGAATCATTTTGGCAAGCATGTAACATTACCTCTAAATTTTTGATTACACCAACTATATTAGTTAGCGATTCAATCAGCGTAAGACAATCTTTTTATAGGCTCATACTATAGACTAAATTTTTTTGCAAGTGTTTTGCCCAATTGCCTTTGGCATAAGCTGTACTACTTGCTCCATAGTCCACCATACAATTATGAACTAGTTTGTCTCCAATAATTAGTGATAAATAAAATGGTGGTGGCATTGATGTCATGAGTATTCAAAAATTTCTGAACCATCCAAATTTGACTTATTTAATGTGGTCTTGTTTAAACATTCCAAGGACCATGTCTACCTTCTAAACATCCTTTTCTATTGTACTTGAAGAAATCTGCAGCTTAGCTAGTTCATGAGAAAGTAAATCTTGTTGTCTAGGAAGACTTAGAGCATCCCACATTGAGAGGTTAACATTATGGATTTTCATTACATCAAAAATGTTAAAAGAAGCAACTATTTTAGAGACAAATTCAGCTATCTTAGAGTAGGCCTTTGCAAAAACTTATTCTGTTATAGCTACCTTCAATATCTGAGGTATAAACAATCTTCTTGGGTCATGATGTAGTTATTTTTTATGGCCTTTATAAACTGGAACACTTTTTTTTTTAGGAACAATAGGATTGTTGGCTGAATTTCAGACTATAGATGTCGTCTTATCAGTGACCGTAGGTAGAACATGCCTATTTTTTCATTTTTTATTTTCAGTAGCTTTTCGTTGAGCCCTAGTAGTGATTGCAATGAAATCCTCTTCATTGAAACCAGGTTTTGACTAAATTTTGTTCAGGTGCTTTCTGAACATGAGTTTCTTGCTTCCCACTCTCCATTTGAGGCATGAAAAATGTTTCAGATTGAGGTTGTGCAACAAGATTCAAATTTACAAAAGAATTTGGGAAAATTACAAGTGAATGAGTTTTATTGCAAGGTTAACACCACTCTTCTATAGCCATATTAATTGGGACTAAAGCATTAGATGAACTAGGAGCCTTTGGGTCAAATTGACTTTATCTTGGTAAGGCTGCCTATAACTTTGATTCTATTTATAAGGCTTCATGTTTTCATGATTTTATTGATTTTTGATAAGGACCCTAATAGGGTCTGCTAGGTAATGTAAGCCTATTCTCAATTGAAGTCAACTTATTTCCCATAGTCTCGCAAAGCTTTAAATACATCATCTGATGGGGCTAAAATAACATGTTCTATGATTGTAATAGGATGAGGAATAGGTGTTAAATATGCCAAAAAGGCATTGAAGGCCTGGTGCCATTTTTTTAGCTTGAATAAGACTATTTTTAGCTTGGATACAAGGTGATATCGTAGGCTTCGGGAGTGTCTCTCCCCCATTGACTGAATCATAGTTGAGCTATCATTTTTTAATACCCTAAGATAATAAAGGAAAGCATGAGAGCTTGACGCTTAACACTTGATGGGATTCTTTCCTAAGTCCCGTGAAATGGATATTGAAATTAGACATAAATTCATTGGGAGCTCTTTTAATAGTAGACATTTGTTCTATGAGAGATAAATGATTTGAATTATCTTAAATTTGTTTTAGAAAATTTATCACCTAAATCATCCCAAGTTCTTATGCATCCAATCTCTAGATTTCTATACCATTGCAAGGCTTGTCCTTTAAGAGATGTAACAAAAATTCTTAAGGATACATCTTCATGAGTAATATTATGAATTGCACATAAGGCTGCAACATATTTAATGTGCTCTGTAGGTGTCACCTAATTTTCACCAGTGAATGATGAAAAAATTTCATGGCAGCATTAGGAATGTCATGGAAAACTAGGATTACTAATGGGATGCCATTAGTAAAGGTCACAAAATTCCTTGGTGGTTGAATAGCCATTTGAAAAATTGGGATGTTAATAGATAAACTGATATGTGGTGAAGGAATATTAGGAGCAGGGTTATCAAAACCAAGTCTATTATAAGGTAAAGTATTACCAACTCTTCTCCTTCTAAAGCATAATTCAAAGGTAAAGAAACAAAACACGAAGGTATTCCTCTTACCGATGATCTTGTAGTCACTTTAGTCATGGAACATGCTACAACATCGGTCTAAAATCAGCTCTGCGAAGTCGGTAAAAGATCTTAAAATCTTTATAATAAATTGTTGAGCTTGCTCTCGAATGTAAATTTTGTATCTGTTGTGAATCTGTTGTAACTTATAGAAAAATATAATTCATGGTCACATTGGGCATGCCAAAATCGTTTTCTCAAAAGTCAAAAGTACCTTGTAGAGAGATGGTGTAGAGTTTTTTAAGCTTGCAAAATTTTATCTCTCTCTTTCATAGATACAATAGACTCACCTCAAAATAGGTATACCCATAGACCCGAGGTGTTTCCATTATTTCTATGGAAGAGAGATAAAATTTTGCAAGCTTGGAAAACCTTCAACCATCTCTCTATAGGGTGCACTTTTGAGAGATAATAGATATATTTACAAACTTATAGATAAATCTTTACAAATATTTATAAATTTAACCATATTTTTCCCGGTGGAGTCAAGTTTAATAGAAATCATGTTTATAATGAGAAAATTTGATAAATAGCTTGAAAATAGAATTTATTTTCCTAATTTTGACAAATCTCTATAAAGGTATGTATTATTAACTTAAAACGCCCTTAGTAGTGGGATATATGAACCTTAATTTCCAAAATACCTATCAATTTGTATCAATATTCCCTTAAATGGCACCAGAGGTGAATTGGTCCTCAAATCTATACCCTCGAGTGCCGCAAAAACTATCCCCTATGTGGATGAAAATTGTGGAATTGGCTGGGAATGGTTGTAGACCGGGTGTTATGTCATTCTAGTTTTGGGGACGGGTCTAGCACTTTCCTTAGGGATCAAGCCTTTGATGATTGAGGAGCATGTACAGAGGATATGGCCTCTTCTTGCTACTTTTGGTCCTGCCTTGAACTAAGGTGAGAGGACCTGAAGTGTAACATGAGTGGGAGAGGTGGAGATTGGATCCTTGTTCCCTCAATTTTTGTATGAAAATAATTTTTCAATATGGGATAAACATGGCCAATGGACACAACACTCACTCTCATGAGTTGTCACAAATTTATTTTTCTATGTTTAATTTTAGACACAAGTTACTAATTAAAGTTGGATTCGATTACTCTTGCATTCTTTAGATGGTATAATTTACAGCTAAGGGGTGGTCTTAGTGATATTTAAAAATAGAGAAGCAACAAAAATGAATGATAGATAAAATGGGGTATGATTACTTAAGTAATTTCTGAATCGGGGGATTATAGGCATATCGGTTCCTTGCAGGTCAAGCATTTAACACTTAGAACATCCTGAAATTTAGGAAAAGCCTAGAGAATTGGATTGGGTGTTCATAGTTTCTACAAAGATATATTTGCATTAATTATTCCTCAACAAATGTAAATATTAGACACAATCTTTAAAATACTTGACAAAAGAACTTGTGTAATAATTCTAAAAAAATTATTATTTCATGCCTCGTACGCCCAAGATACACTTAGCGCATAAGAAAAATATATCAGCTCAAAAAGGTTAAAATAAGGATTTTATAATTAAATCTAAAATTATAAAGTAAATGCTTACAACACAATATCAAACTAATGACCAAAGCACAACCATTAAGGAAATATCTAGTGTACGACAGAGAGAAACAATAAACACAAGACTGCAACAAAAAATATATCTCATTAATGGACAATTCCAAACACAGAACCTAGAAGACAAAATTTAAACTCAAAAGAGGACATATTTCATTCGATTTAGGATTTCTTAGTAAGGGAAACTCAATTGAATTCTCTCAAATATTTATAATGGATCTACATTGCAACCACCTTGATAAAGAAGTATGGGAAATTGAGATATGTATGCATTTCACAAAGGAAACATGTAATATTTACAATTGAATCTCTCTACCTTATTTCAAAAATAGAAAAAAACTAAAACTCTCCCATATGATGAGTGATGCTCATACTTTATGCCTATTTTGGAAAATTAATTTGATTCAAATTACCCTTAAAACCTTTAATGAACATGTTATGGTGAAATCACAAAACCCCTTGAATTTCCGATTTGAGATGGGGTATTCAGCAGATTGATTAATAACATGGAGCTATCATCAAGTGTGGGAAATTGTAAAACGAGATAGATCTTTCAAGAAGGATGGTTCCTAATCCTAACCTACATGCCAATAACTTATCCTAATGTAGGAAAAATATTGACTAATTATTAATCTAATGCTTCCAAGAGGACAGGGAGAAATATACATGGAATGAAAACCCGCACTAAGAGCAGTGATACACCAAAAAAGGAGTGTTGATCACTTTCCCCAGCACTACAAAATGGAGAAAGAATGAATCCTAGGGAGGTTGGAGAAATGTGAAACAAACCAAAATTTCAAGCATTCACCATTTCATGATAAACACAACCACAAAACTTACAATAGATAAGAAATACACATAGATCTTGAAAACACAATGAGAGGTAAGATGCGAACAACAAAACATATAGGATAGAAATGATGCAACAAAAATAAGTTTTATTACTCCATAGAAGTTTACACAGTATAATTCTATAGTTAGAAGAGGCATGAGGCCATCACAAGATTTGAGGAAGGCTTGAAGCCCCAAAGAAAATGGGGGTGCAGGAGGAGATAAAATGACCAGAAACCATTTGCACAATGTCACCCCTTAAAATTTATAGAGGAATAAAATGAGGAGAAAGAGAGAGAGGAAAATCAGAAAGTGCACTCCAATCTCCTACAAAATCCATCATTGTCATTGCAGAAGTGATGGGCAAGTTTGCACAAGCCCATACTTCATTGTAACTTTCTTGTTGGGGAAGAATATAATCCCATACCTCATCATTTTAGTAGGTGAGAAATCTAAAACCACTCCTCTAAAATAGTGAACTATATTTTCCCATTTTGAAATATTAAACTTATGAAATATCACATTAAAATTTACTGGGTAATGAGAAGAGAGATAAGATTAATCCCAAAATTTTATTTCTAGTTACTTGAAAATCACAATAAATGAAGTGAATTGATGGTATTTGGTTTGAAAAATATCCCACATGTTGTCTAATAACCTAAAGTGTGATGAAAAGTTTGCACATGCCCATTAATTGCACTTTCAACAACTCTCCAACAACCAATATAAAATGGTCTCATTTTCTATAGAATTTACCCTCAAATCTTCATCAATTTCTGTATTTCTTGATTGTTGTGTAATGGTATCGAGTCAAAATTCCAACGAGACAAATTTTATGCAATTCCATTTAGAAATGCTCAAGTTATGAGATTCTGAGTAGCGATAACTCTTTGAGTTTTCATAGACTTTCTTGACCTTCACGGGATCGAGCAATTAAAATTCTTGTTAGAAATCACATTTAATTTATTTCTCCTTCTCCGATATTTTTACATCATTAAAAGTCTTAGGAATTTTAAAAATATGGCTCCTGGGCCCACCATTAACTTACATAATTTATCTTTTAAAATTGGGGGTGTTTTCATTGTTATATTGTTAGCTTTACCATCTCGCCTCGAGTTGGCTCTCCTTTACCTTGCATCATTCTTCACAAATTTCCACCTTATCACATTGGTTGGATGGCTAGCCTATTTTCCTTGCATTGGGATTTGTGGTGACCCCCATTATTCCATGTCGTGTCAAACTAAAAGGAACGATAACTAAATTGTACCAAGCTAAGAACTCCGATGTTAATCAAACACCATGATCAATAAGATGAAAATAATTCGCCACAATAACTTTACATAAACCTTTACAAACAAATGAGCAAAGAATATCATATATTATTATGGAAGTCAATGAAATAGAATGAGAATGAGCCTTGCTTACATAGGCAAGAAATAATAATCTAAGAATGAGTCAAGGTCATATATCAAGCCATAAATCAAGGAAAGAACAAGTCATCAAAGAACTAGTCAAGACCATATATTTATGAGAGAACTAGACATCAAGGATCTATTCAAGCACCATAGATCAAGGAAAGAACTAGTCAATACCATAGATCAATAAAATAACTAAATCTAACAACTAGAAATATCCCCTAATATCAAAATAAATAAAAAGAAATATCCACACACATAAGTGGGTGAGGATAAATAATAGCTTACACTAATACCCCCAGAAGCATAGCTTAGGTGGGTAAAGAAAGAAGGTGGGTCTTGGCAACAAGGCTCGATGAGGTACCCACGTATAAAAACTAGGAAAAATAGACACCGCAAGGTACACAAAGCTAGTAATAACAAAGTAAAGAGATAAAAATCTTGCTACAAGATATGCAATGAATCTCGGCTCCAATAACTCATACAATACTTAATAAGTTTGTTGCACATTTTGGTATAAATGCACTTCTTGATCATAGAAATAAAAGACAACTAACACCGGGCTTCACTAGAATAGCTCCATGCAAGGAGACCACAATGGAGTGATGTCAAAAATGCAAGAAAAATGAAACATAATTTGATCAACTCATACAAATTAGTGTGCCATGATCCAAGAAAAACCAAGAAAACAAGGAAAGGACATGAGATCTAAATAAATTAGAGTGCCATGATCCAAGAAAAGAAAGGTAATAAGGAAAGGACACAAACCCAAAAAAGCAAGATCAACTGCTACAAATAGGAGTGTCATGATCCAAGAAAAATAATTAAGGAAACAAAGCAAGGACATGAGATCCAAATAAATAGGAGTACAACGATCTAAGAAAAGCTAAATTAATAAGGCAAGTACACGAAACCCAAATAAGAAATGTCAAGCACCACACCCTCCCATATTGCTAAATGGGTAGAGTTATACCACATATCTGTATTAGTTGTGCAAAATAAACTACTTGAACACTAAAAATAACACCGGGCTTCACGTAAAAGATCTTCCATAAGACAGAAGATGTATGTCTAAATCATCTATAGCTCGATACTATGAAAGGGACGATAACTAGAATGTACTAAGCTAAGAACTCAAATGCAAATCAAACACCATGATAAATAAAATGAAAGAAATTCGATAGAATAACTTTACATAAACCTTTACAAACAAATGAGTAGCAATATCATATATTATTATGGAACTCAATGAAATAAAATGAGAATGGGCCTTGCTTATATAGGAAAGGAATAAAAATCTAAGAACTAGTCAAGGTCGTAGATCAAGCCATAAATCAAGGAAATAACTAGTCATCAAAGAACTAGTCAAGACCATTGATTTGGGAGAGAATTAGACATCAAGGATTTAGTCAATACCATAGATCAAGGGAAGAACTATACCTAACAACTAGATAATATCACCCTAATATCTAAATAAATAAAATAAATGTCCACACACATAAGTGGGTGAGGATAAATAAAATAAATGTAAATAAAGCACCTAGGTGAACATGACCCAAGTTAAATACCTACACTAACACTAACTTCCACACCAATTCATTTCCTCCACCTTAGCAAGGTATTTCAACAAACCCGCCCAAACTACCTCATAACTCAAGCTGGACACTGTCAATTGACCAAGTCACCACTAACTTGGAACCACTACTTTTTTCCAAATCACCTTGATTTATTACATTTAACTCTGATTTCATTATGTAAATTTATCCCTTTGGTGTCATGTTCCCATACCCCACTCACCGCTTTGTGTTACGATTCAAGCTCTCTACAATGAACTCATCTCTTCGCATCATGGGCCACTTGTGTCATTCCAATATTCATCACCCATAACATGGGCCTCCAACATTCCCTCATTCCCGCAACTTCTTCTGCACCCCCACTGACTCACTCATGGTAGTGACTTGTCCATTGCCCACAATGAATGGGATGTAGCGAGTTTTGGCTTCACCGCATGGGCATCACATGGGTCATTTGGGAAATTTTTTTCCACCATCCCAACAACGGTCTCATGTAGCTATTTTAGCAATTTTAGTCCTAGATGTCCTAACTCTCCTTTGGGCTTCTTCGGAAACCAATATTCGTCATCCCCATGTTGGTATTTGTTGTTTGTTTTGGGATTTTCTCACACCGATGTTCTAAGTGCCACTCGGGATGCATTCTTCTAGTTTTCCCACAATGCCCTCCATAGAACTTGGTCAATTCCATTAGCTTGATCGAGTCATATTTTAACAAAATCTTGATGGCAGGAGTTCCTCGTGATATTGTTTTGTGAGCTTTCTCCTATAATGATTGGCCAAGTTTCCATGGTTGCATTTATTGTAATGTCTTTGTCCTTGGTCGGCACACATGTTCCGCATTAATGTAAAGATCACCATTGTATTAATTCATCTAGGAAGTAATCGAAAAACTTGACCCATCATTCAATAGCTCACCGTAGTGTTCCAAACCCGGCTCACCATATAATAAACTAATAATTAACTTGATTCTCCCTAATTTGTAACTTGGTTCTTCATGATATGGCTCTGATCTAGTGAAAAATATGCCTGGGTAACTCGATCCCTTCCTTTAATAGTGATGATAACCATCCTCCTAACTCAATCCCTCTAGCAGACAAACATGTGAAAGAGCTTGAACAGCTTCAAACTAGCTTGTTAGGTATGTAAACAAATTTATACCTCCTTCATAAAGAGCTCGGTCTTGAATGCACTGTTTTACATGTGGAGCATTGTAGTTTTAGAGAGAGGACCTAATGAGTTGGACTATTATATTGGCTCACTCTCTTCTAAGATATCCTGACCTCCTTTAAATGAGCTCACCAAAGATAGTCGACGATGTATAATCAAAATGATCCCAACTCATCGTGTTGTTGGATTAGTTCCTATGATCTTGTAGTGTTTGGATGACCGAAATGGCCCAACTCAATGGGTAGAGCTTGGTCTTTCTTAAACAATGGCTTGATCTCGAACATAGCCAACTTTCCCTGAAATAGACATCTTGGTTAGCATGTTTATCTCAATGCATGAATTAAAGAGCTCAAGAATACAATGCATCTCCCTAGTGTTTGTGAAGCATATCGGTCATGCTTCAACATTAAAGTAAATTGATGCACTAATTTATGAGCTCGAGGAGCTTGATTTGATCTTCAACTCTCCGAGCTAGTGGAACCATCTTGGTGAGATCCTTTCAAAGATCATGTTTCCCTAAATACTAATATTTTCCGTAGGCTTTGAATCGACTATGAGGGTTACTCAATGCAATCCTGTCTTTTTTCTAATTTCACCCATGGGTGAAATTATTTAACAATTTGGTGACTTGAGGGACTATTTTCCTACTAAATGGAGTATGACCAGCTGCATGTAGCTATCCATTGGGCATGGAGTCTACCTGATGATTATGAATTGCTCAAAAATTTGAAACCTTGACCCCAAAACACTTGGAATGTCATTGCTCACACCTCAAACTTTCTTCCACTTCCTACATTTTCCAACCTCAATAAGAAAATTTTGAATTTTTTTTTGTGAGAGTGGAAAATTGTCTTCAAACATGAATTTCACCCATTCCTGCAACTGTGATCCATGAGACTGAATGGTGGACACCTGTAATTATTACCTCAACATCTGATTTTTTCCAAGTATGAATAGACGAAACTGATTTTCTTGACATCATGGAACTCTATTAAAGTTTTATTTTATTTCTTCTTCTGAAATTTCCATCCTAACTTACATCTTCAAGCCCCGTCAAGGATGCAAATGACTACTAACATTGGCTTCAAAGAGAAGAAGTTAAGAGGGGCTGATCTTTTGATTTCTTGCATGGGCATAGAGGCTTGTCGTTGTGCAGCTTGTTCTTGAAGAGAATCATCAATATTTCCTCCTTCATTGATTTTATTTTCTCGCATTTGTTTCGATTTTGAATTTTAAAACTATTACATGCATATATGACTTTCTGTTGCAACAATCAAAGGGCATGGTATGCGCACTAGCTAGGAAAAACATAAACCAAAATTATATGTACAAAATAAACAAATCATACATACCTCAAGTAAGACATGCAAAGTATGCACAAGCACTTCTTCTTCTTAAAACAATCCTACTCTACCCTACACTAATAAGAAAAATGGTAAATTTCACATAAAACATAATACTTGCATCACAAATTAGCTTCCCTTTCTCACAATTTGCAGCCATGTAGATCATTTGGGATTAAGAAAAGCTGAGACTTGGAGTGAAAGGCTATTTGAAAATTGGATCTATACTCCCTTAATCAAGGCATCAATAGAAAGCAAGATAAACACCTCCTTTAACTCGATGGTCACCTGGTTTCAAGAGGAATTGTGGTTGATCCTTGGAAAATTGATGTTGTTCCTCATGCTAAGGAGTAAGCATGACTATTTTTGGCTCCTTCCTTGGCCCCAATGAAGCCAAATACATAATTGGGAAAGGTCTGGTTTGCTAAATTTTCCAACCACTCCGAATTTCAACTTCAATAAGGAAGTATTCATGCAAGCCTTCCTAGAAAAGGTGACTATCTACAACTTGATTTTCTTCTTCTTGCACATTTATAGACAACTAATGTCCCATTTGAGTGAATGGTATGAAAGAGATGATAGCTTCATGTTATTTTCCCTCCATGGAAACATGGAACTCTTCTTCAAAATGTAGCTCATTGTTATTGATTGCAAGTTGTCTAATAGGGTCACTTTTGTATCATTGCAATCTCCAGCTAATTTTTGTTCACCTAGGAGATCCTCCTTTATTGCTTGAATACGAAATTGTTCTTGAGTAGCCTCTTCCTCTAGTATGATGTTTGTTAAATCAAACTCTTCAATATATTTCTCTAGAGGTTTGTTGTGGGTAAGAAGGTCTTCTTGAAAGTTCTCCTTCGTCATGGACTCATCAACAAATTTAGATTATCTTAATCAAAGTAAAAATTTCAATGATTTCATTTTCCTCAAGTGATCCAAAATCTTATTTAGCCTCCTCCTGGTAATCCTCTTTAATTGACTCGGAGCTGATTTTTCCTCTCCTTCTTTCATGACTAATTTTTAGCCTCAATTAGATTAGCAATCTCTTCAAACAGAGTTTCATCATGACATAATCGCATTTGGAGAAAACTTATTTCTGATCTTCCTCTTGTTTTTTCATTGCAACATCAACCTTGATCGCTTGTTCCCCAACCTTGATCTCATCTTTCGGTTTTACCATCATGGGGATCTTATCAATTCCAAACCTCAAAGCCCAAGTTTTCAATTTTTTGTCATGGTTTATTCATTAGTTTGTTTTTGCTTTTCAACTACCAAAATATTAGATTGGTCCATCATGTGTTCTTGAACTTTTACCTCCTCCATAGAATTCACTATCAATGGAATTTTTTCAATACCAAACTTAAGAGCCCATATTTTCAATTCCTCTATCATTTCGTGTTGACTAGACTCTTCCTTTCATTGCCCTTCGCTAGTTTTCTTATTGTGGTCTTCCCAAGATGAACTTGAGACAACAAGAGGAGGGTTGGATTGGGTTAGAACCAATTTTTCAATTGTTTGTGGTGGTGGGAAAGGTAGAATTACTTGCTTCTTTGGAGAGGATGACTTCTTGGAAGGGGAAAGGGCATAAGAATTGATATTATATGGAAGATTTGAAGGTGGAGAAGGGAAATCAATATTAATGGAATCATAAAATGGGTTTGAATCATGGCAACGTTGAAATGATAAATCCCGAGAAGGAGGAAAAGAAGAAAAAGGAGTCTGGTTAATGACTCACCCATTGACAAGGTTCTCTTTTACTTTTCTCATAAGCCTCTATCTTCTCGGTCCATTGTGTAAGTTTAGACAACATTTAAATCATGAAATAAAGCTTCTTCTACGAGTTATAGTGTCATAGCCCTTGATCGAACCATGACAACCTCCATTCTTTGGATCTTATCTAGAAAATTAGCATTCTCCATTTGGTGATGTCATCATATACATATCCTTATTCTTGATAAACTAGAAAACGAAATTGGTCTTGGCATTGTCCATATGGGGTACGCATAGTGGTTTTGAACATGATCATAAGAATGAGGTAGAGGAGTTGAGAAACACATTAGAGGTTGATTGTAGTGCTACATGTGTGAATTCCACTATGGGAATGAAGCCATGATTACATAAGTTCATAAAATTGAATAAAATTAAAGAAATGAAAAGAAAGATGAATGAAAATGGCTGGAAATGGATGGAGAAAAGGTTTACAACTTCATAGAATGGGTTGTTGACCGGATGGACTCACCAGTGTATTTGCACGTGCTTCCAAAAGCTGAAATTCCAACAAGAACACACCACCCTATTGAAATGAAGCTTATTCCAATGTTGAATTGGACACCTCATGATGATCTTGACTTGGTTGTCACACCGGGCATGCTAGAATTGTATATAATGACCAATTTGGTTATCTAGTTTATCAACCAAATTGGTCATTATATACCTACATATTCTTAGATACCAAATTGGTCATTATATACCTACATATCCTTATTCTTGATAAACTAGATATCTTGGTGGGACATCACAAAGTAAAAGTTTAATATTTCAAATATGTTCTATCACCCATCAAAATCAAGATAGAACATATTTGAAATATTAAACTTTACTTGTGTGATGTCCCATAAGGCATGCCTCAGAAATGTTATCACCAAATTACAACACCCCCGAATGGGATAGTATTAAGGACCAGGGCATTCAGTGTAATTTTTGTAACATTGGGTTACCTCTCAAGTTATGGACTTATGGGCTTTAGCTAACCCTATGGTGAAATTTGGTTCTTGCTCGTAAACCTACCTTCCAAAAACTACTCCTAATGTGAGAAAATGTACCTAATCCTATCCTAATATTCCAAAGAACCATGGAGAGAGAGTGCATGAAAATAATCTATAATAAGGGTGGAGATACACTAGAAAAGGAGGTTATTAGCCAAGAATCCAACCGCACTGAAATGGAAAGACGTGAGCAATGGAGATGGTGGACAAGATGCAACAAATGCACTTTACATGGATTCACACAAAACACCATTTGTTTCCCATTAAACATATCTCTCAAAACCTACAACAAACATCAAGAATATGCACAATGTACTCTTCAATGGAGAGAGGAAAGTAAAGAGAATAACACATGCAAAGGATGGACAAAGTTTATCGTAAAACATAGTTTATTTCTCCATTAAAGTTTGAATAGTAAAAATTAGTGGGAGAGACAAACGAAAATTCCATTACAGAGCTTGGAAAGGAGGCTTAAGATTCATATTCAACCTAGCAGAGAATAAAGGGAGAGGGGTTTGGAGAAAAATGACTAACACTTTTTCAAATGAGCCCACTTTACAATTTATAGAATGAGAAGAGAGAGAAGAGCAATCCCGAAATTTGATTTCCAGATACTTGTAAATCACAATAAATGAAGTGAAATGATGGTATCTGATTTGCAAAATCTCCCTCATGTTGTCCCATAACTTGCAATTTAAGAAAATGATGCCCATGCCCATTAATTACACTTTTATCCACTCTCCAACATCCAATTCGAACCGCAATTATTTTATACAAAATTCACTCTTGAATCTTCATCAATTTCTTTATTTCTTTATTGTTGTATGAAGGTATCAAATTCAAAATTCCAATGAGGCCAATTTTGTGCAATTCTATTGAGAAATGCTTAAGCTATGAGCTTATGAGCAAGGGCAGATCTTTGAGTTTTCATAGACATGCTTGACCTTCATAGTAAGTGAGAAATTAAAATTCTAGTTAGAAATCACATTTAAAATATTTCTCTTTTGCATTGTTTTTACATGATTAAAATGGTTTTGGTAATTTTAAAATTATGCCTGAAGCCCACCATTGACTTAAATCATTTAGATTTAAAAATGGGGGTTGGGGGTGTTTGGGGTGTTTGCATTGTTATATTACCAACTCGGCCAGCTCGACCGAGTTGGCTATCGCTTTACCTTGAATCATTCTTCACAAATGTCCACCTTGTAGGATCGGTTGGACGACTTGCCCATTCATCTTGCATTGTGCTATGTGATGACCCTAGTTATTACACGTCACGTCGACCTTCCAAAACAACCCATTGCCACTACCATAGCTTGATATTTCAATAACCCCACCCAAAATGCCTCGGAACTCTGGCTAAACATTCTCGATTGACCGAGTCACCACTAACTTGGTGCCACTATGTTTATGCTAACTCGCCTCGACTTCTTGTATTGGGCTCTCTTTTCAATATACCGAGTTGTCCCTTTGGTACCACGTTCCCATACCGCATTCCCTGTTTTGTATTGCGGATGCAAGCTCTCCACAGCGAACTCAGCTCTTCGTGGCCTGGGCCACATGTGCTTCTCCAATCCACATCACCCGCAACATAGGCCTTTAACATTCCCTCGCGTCCATAACTTCTTCCATGTCCCTGTTGACTCGTTCAGGCCATTGACTCATCCATCGCGCACAATGAATGGGATGCGGCGAGTTCAGGATTTCGCTGCACGGCCGTCCCATGGGCCATATGGGAAAGTTTTTTCTGCCATCCCCGCAATGGTCTTGTATGGCTAATTTGGTGATTTTTTTTCCCAAATGTCCCAACTCGCCTTCGGGCTTCTCGGGTCGCCAATATCCATCATCCCTGCATTTGTCTATGTCGGGTGTTTCGGGATTTTTACACACCGATGTTTCGAGTGCCACTCAGACTGCATTCTTTCACTTTTGCCACAATGCCCTCGATAGAACTTGGTTAATTCCATTAGCTCGACTGAGTCATGTTTTAACTTGATGGTAGGAGTTCCTCATGAGCTCGTTTTGTGAGACTTCTCCTGTAATGAATGTCTGATTTTCCGTGGGCCAATTGCTTGTAATTTCATCGGCCTTGGATGACACACATGTCCACATTAATGTTGAGCTTGACATTTTGTTAATTCGTATAGGAAGCAATTAAACAACTCGAACCATCATTCAATGGCTCACTGCAGTGTTCCAAACCTAGCTCGGTCATATAATAAACTAAAATTTAACTCGATGCTCCCTTATTTACAACTTGGATCTTCATGATATGCTCTGCTCCGGTTAAAAATATGCCTTGGTAACTTAATCCCTTACTTCAATATTGATTCTCACCATCCTCCTAACACAATTCCTCCACTACGAACTCATGGCCGCATAGAGCTCCGAACCAATTCAAACTAGCTTGCTAGGTATGCAAACAATCCGGTACCTCCTTTATGTAAAGCTCAGTCTCGATGCGTATTTTACATATGTAGCGTTCTTGTTCGGGAGGGAGAACCCAACAGTTGGCCCATCATATCGCTCGCTATCTTCTAACATAGCCTGGCCTTCTTCAAATGAGTTCAACAACATAATCAACTTGACGCATACTCAAAAGAAGCTCAACTCATCCAGCTACTTTCTCGGTTCCTATGATCTTACAAAGTGGTTCAATGACTTAAAGGGCCCATCTCGATGAGTAGACCTCAACCTTTCTTAAACAATGGATTGATTCGAACATAGTCACTCACCGCTTGAAATAGGTAGCTCGGTCGGCATGATTTTCCCGATGCTTGGGAAGTAGCTCAGTCATGATTCAAAATTGAAGTAGCTTGATGCACTAATTTATGACCTTGGGAAAAGCGATTTGATATTCAACTCGCCGAGATACTTGAACTAGCTCGTCGAGATCCTTTCAACATTGCCCTCAATAATGAAAATTTCCTATTGGTTTTGAACTAGATGTGAGGGTTCCTCAATGCAAGCCTTCCCTATTGTCCGATTTCACATGGGGGTGAAATTGGGTAACACCGATAGAAGATTATTTAATTTCCCGTAGAATGGCCAAAATAGAGGAAAGACTCACCAATTTTGATAAATCGGTGAAATGTTCTTATGAGAAGACTCTAAAGTGCCACCGCCTTTATTTAGGAGACACATTGAAAAATTCCCCTAATGGAACTATCTCGATGTACCCCTCACTTTCACCTAGATGGGTACCAAGGAATACCTTAAAGGTGGATCTAATATCCTTGAATGGGTATCCTCTCATAGGAGAAAATTATATGTCATCAAGATCTTTAAAGGCCCCAAAGAAAATATTGAAGAAATGATTAAAATGGGTATGTCTAGTGACATTGGAGAGGATATCCAATATGTTTATAGAGCTCAAGGCCTCAAGGAGTTTGATTTTAGGAAGAAGAAGTTGTTAAATTGGATTCCCGCATTTGCAGAGGAACTTGTAACCATAAATTGACAATGTATCACTTTTACAAGAACCTCCCTTTTTGTATGTATATTTAGGAGTTATGTGAATCTCAAGGGTGGGCCCCTATAAAATCTAGATTTTATTCTTAGCACATACATATGCTTCTCCTTATTTCATTTTTCAACTTAACAATTGATTTTAATAACTGGATTTACCTTTTGATAGCATAACAATTGTCTCTATATTTATTTTGTATGATTTGGATGTTTGTGGTAAAAGTACTAATGAAAAATGTTCTTTTATTTCCCGTTTGGTAACATTCCATACTTATCGCTTGGCAATGCTTCATATTTGTCAACCGGGAACAAATGAAAAATGCTTCCATCACCATTTCTTTGAAAAAACCCTCCATTTTCCTCTGGCACGAAACCCTCATTTCTTACATTTGACAACAATGTGAATGGCCTTTTCCTCGATTCGACACCCATTCTATAATATTTTTTGGGAGGGGGGGTTTTATAATTGAATGGCCATACCCATCTTTAAATTTATTGTTTTTTATTGGAATAATAGATCATGGAGATTTAAGAAAGCATTGGTGACTAGTTGACATATATAAATTTGAGTCCCTAAGATGGTATGGGGATATTTCTTGGAAAACTTAACTTGGTTAAGAACAGGGCTCAAAATGAGTACCAACATATAAAAAAATGAGAAGTCCAAATAGTTTTACTAGTTGAGAAATTTCCCATTCGCTAAGATTTTCCTATATTGAAAAAAACTTAAAAGGGCCGAACATTATGTAGTTCTCCCTCTTTTTGATGTGTGTGAATATGTATAAACAATATTGTTTGGAAATACCATAATAAGGCCTCCTACCGTAGACACCAAATTTTGGTATACTTGATCCCCCACCTTGCGTTCACTACCCTTCATCATCTTCTCACACATACATAGCTCCCTTCCCACCCGAATGCCTTTTTCCCTTCTAAATGCCATTTTTCATTTAATATTCTACTTTCCCATCTTAATCCCATTTTAATTTTATCATTATTTTACCTTCTCTAATTAATCACTAATCATACTTAATTACCCCTAAACCCATCCATTAAATCTTTATCTTCCCTAAACATCATTTTTATCATCCTTAGGTTCCCATCTACCCTCATTCAATGCATTTATATCCCCTAAGAAAGTTTTATCTTCCCTAAGAAACCCTATCCCGCCTTACTCACTCGAAACCCTAATTTAATCCCTTTAGGGCCCTTTGCATGAAGTTGGTCATCATCTCCACCACCGAAATTAATAGTGTTCCATAGTCATCGTCAACCCATGCGGGTCCCTATCGAGCCTACAAGTATGCCCATACCCCTCCTCTTTAAGAGGATTAAATATTGAGAATTCATCCATCTTCCAAGTTTTCCTTATTTCTTTCTCTTCTTAAGGTCTCATAACTATAAACTTGGATCTATCTTAGATAATTTTGCATGGCTCTTGGGGATCTTGAAGTCTATTATTTTCTTAGAGCAACCCACCATAATTTCATCACCTCCATTGCTTCAAAGATTGTAGGTATACTAGTTTCCTTAGAGCTTTTTTCGTTCCGTAAAGCTTCATGAAATCTTATTCATAGCTATTCTCCTATCTATTTACTCCAAGCAAACGCTATATCTCTCCATGGTCACCATCCTTTTAATCCAATATTCATTGACCCAATTGCATCTTCATTTTTATCTACCTTCCACCCTCTCATCTATCTACATTTAAATCCCTTACAATACCTCACATCTTCCAATCTTGTCACTCTACATGCTTGGTACCTCGATCTAATATTCATTACCAACAGTCATTGTCGATCCAACCCATTGTCATTGAACTTTTCTACATCCACCCTATTTTATTTCTTTATCATCATCCCTCATCTTATTGTCCATTCCTTTCGTATTAAGATCCATTTTTTCATATCTCCTACCTATCAAGGGTCACAAATCTTGTGTTTCAACCTCAATCACCACAAACCTAGATCAATCGTCATCAACTTGATCAACTATAATCATTTTCTCATCAACTATGTATCTTTCTTGCACCCTTTCTATTTCGTTAGCATCCCAACATCAGATCCAGGACCTTCGCAACATCTCAACATCGATCCATGTATGTTTTTATGCATATATTGTTTTTCAATATGTTGTAGCCACCGACAAATTTCCATGTCATTTTTGGTATCCGTCAACCAAATCAGGTTTATTTTTATTTATTATCATTTACCATTATTATCGATCTACATCTTATCTTATCTAGCACATCTTTTTTTTTTTTAGTTCACTTATTTGCTACATCTTATCATCTATACATTATTGTTTTATCTAATCTTTTTATCAAAGTGGGTTGATAATCATCCTTATGAAGTTATCACTTCTTTGGTGACATTGTCGGGAAACCCACCATCTTATCCACTAATAATTTTATTTTTAAAGTTTCTCTTTGTTGTGTAGGTTATCATGCTAATCGTGGAGAGGGTATTTTTCACCCATATCAACATTGTCATTGCAGTGACAAAAAGACGTAGCCTTAAACCCTCTCATCATTTGGAGTTTCTTATTTTCTTTTCCACCATTCCATTAATCTAAAACAGGAGCATGCAAATTTGATCAACATTCTGGCACACCCGGTGGGACACACCCTTCCTCTTTGGTGAGTTTTTTCTTTAAATCCATTTTTCATATATCCTTTTATTTATTTATTTCTACTAACTCTACAAATGGAGTATTTTCTTGTGTGCTTTGGGGATCTTCGTTTCTTGGGTCAACAACGTGTGTGATTAAAATTGTAAAAGAGGAAAAAAATGTTTATCGAGGTATTCCTCTTTTTTTCCTTATTTTCTCTTTTATCATTTTCTCTCCCTTCTTTGTCTATCTGATCTCATCGAATATAAAACTTGGTTTTGGGATCTAAAAATCTGAAAATAACACCTCTCCTTTATTTCTTTCTCATATAGTCTACATATGAGGTAATCCTTTACATTCAGTTCTTCCACACACAAATAAACTCACAAATCAAGAAACACATCTGAAACATATTCTACTAGGTGGAAATATTGAGATTTCATCGCCCAATAAGGAATTCACTAACGTTTTTTAGGGCATGTAATATTTTTCTTTATTATCAGTATATCGGCTATGCACCGACACCCTTATCGTTGCGGTGTGTGAAGTGAGGTGGTAGGCCCCAATACCAAACCAAGTTTTGGTAATCTTAACCAATTTGAACCTCACGTACCTTTGGGTATATCAAGGATGCCAGCAAAAACAACCCAAAACCATCCTTATATTGACCACTTCCTAGGTTCCCTTTGAAGCCATTTCTTTTCTTTTTCACAAAATTCCAATAAACAAGATAATTAAAAGTTTTTTGCATGATTTTTTTAATATTAAAAATCATCATAAGTTCTTGTTTATTGTTTCATATCATTTATTACACATTAGCATATAAGGAATAGGGAACAAGAAACATCATCCAACAACATACCCACTTCTAACAATATTCCTAAAAAAAAGTCTTCTCTTTCCATTCTCTTCTACCCCCTTGATCACTTCCTCTTTGGTTTCTCAACCTATAGTTTCTATTGGCAGTATCTATGAGTCCCATACCATCAAAACTAATCCACATGTTGAAACTAACCCTTTCAAATCTCATTAGTCTATTCCTTCTATACTAGCTACACCCCATCTATCACTTTCTCGGGAGCATATGAACCTCCAACCATCCCTCGCGGATGCATGGAGTTTCAAGAGCTCCCCGATTCCAATCTCATTTTTCTCGCATAACTACCTTTCTAAAAAAATCTACCGAAATTCCAACTCGACGGTCCTCACCTTTATCAATATTCTTATCCTCTCGTATTCCAAATCCATAGAGGTCCTTACCCCGTGACTGTTATTTTCTTTCCAACATCCATGAATGAGATAATAATGGATCAACATGAACATGGCCCCAATGATTCCTCCACTATGATCTTCTAAGAACATAAATCCACTCAATTGATGGTACCCATTCCACCAATCATACCTTGCATAAATATTATTCCCACATCTTCTATCATAATCATTTATTCATCTATCATGGTTACTAATGCCCCTACCCACACTCTTTAGGAGTCCAATTTAATTCTTCGATCATCTAAGAAGCATATTCAAAACTTGATTCAGTTCTCTACAACAAAAATCCATGAAAATGTCATCACCTCACAACAAAATCCTTCGTATTCAACCGAAACTCATCAACCTCCACTTTGGAGTGTATTTGACCACATGTTCAAATAAATCTACTCTAACATCAAAACCACCCCATACATAAATACAAACCCATTCAATAAAAAATCAATCCAATATCCCCATCATCACAACAAAAATCGCAATCTTATCCATCTAATTACATCCCTATCTCTAAATAATATCTTATTAACAAACCTATTCAATCACAACCCTTCAACTATCTCCCTCCTTATAAGCCACCTCCATAAACCCCTACTTATCCTCAACCTTATAAATCTAATCCAAAACGCAACCCATCCACTTCTTAAAATCCATAACCTCACTAATCAATCCCTAATTCTCAAGCATCTAATGACTCCATAAAAATCTGCTAAGTAGAATGAAAACTATAGAAGCCGTTAATTTGGGTTCCAAAACTCCTTCACTTATGAAATTTTTTAGAATGAGACCATCAACCCATTAGTTTACCTCAAACCTTATCCTCCCAACCGGGAGCTCCTAATTTTTATAAATTCAACAAAATGGAGGACCCTCAACAACACCTTTGTGCCTTTAGGTGAGCATATTACCTTATCACCCATGATCGGGACCTCATTTTTCATGCTTTCCCCATGTCACTTGGTCATACCTGCATTGGATTGCAGTACAATGAAATCCCTAAACACACTCTTTTATCCTTCACCCAACTCGGATAAATCTTGTTATAGTATTTGTCTATCAACATTGCGTGTAAAATAACTATTACCAATATCTATGTCATTAAGCAATTCGACAATGAATCCATTGCAAATTTCATTTCTAAGAGGCATGGCATTATCAATGAATTCTCTTTGTCTCTTCCCCAAACCAAACTAATTGAACTCTTCTCTCGATCATGTGAGAGGAATATCTCATCCACTCTTAAAATATGATATTTTAAAACCTTCATAGAGGCCTTCACCATGGCTTGCAAACTAGAAATTTGCGCCCTCGAGCAAGGCCATGTCAAAATCCGCTCCAAAACCAATCATTGAATTCATGTCATCTACCCATAACAAAAACCTATGATTGAAACTAATGTTATCATAGTCAAATAATCTTCCACGTCTATATTAAGGATCATGCCTCCATAAAGGGATACTCAATTGAATCCTAATTATAATCCCCTTGGAGAACCATATAGTTCTATCTTTGACAAACTTATGGCTGCACACCTCAACCAAATTCCTCCTATCTAACCCGTCGATGATTCATGACCAAAACCCACATGGTACCTCGAAGACCATTGCTATAAACACCATCAAATTTGAGTTCACCATATTGAAAAGTGTCGTACCTTTATATTCCTAGTACAATAGATTATAAAGCGTGGAGAACTTCAATTAGACAATCCTAACACTCCTCCTAACCAACCCATACATGTCTTCAATCGTCTCTTCCCTAATCATCCACAAAACAATAAAACTATTCCTCACACATCTCAAGCAACACATGCCTATATGATCAATACACTAAGTTAGGATTCATCATCACCACCGACATCTACTATCCCTTCATCTATCATACCCACATCTGTGCACCCACGTCATCTTTCCCCCTCCATCTATAATCTTATTCGCATCCGCACCTTTCCCTACATCTACCACATCACATCTATTACATATTTATATCGATTTCACCTACATTTTATATACCCATATCCATGCCCACACCTATCTCAAGACATATCCCATATCTATCCCATCATCTACCTCCACATTTATGCCTACATCTACTTCTCCATCTACTCCTTGAACTATAACTATACCTATACCCACATCTGAATCCATCTCCACATCAATGACATCCACCAAGCATGCATCCTCCCTTGATCCTATCACAAAGGATGTCCAAATCACATCCCCATATCTAATAGGTAAAACTACCTCTATCTCAACACCTCCAAAATACTTGAAATCCACAACATCTTTCAATTTTACCAATAATTTCATCTAAAAAGCATCTTCATCCTCCATACCTACATCAAAAATACCACCTACATCTAAGTAATATGACTCCACATCTACGGATCCCGAGTTGAAATCATCATCATTCCCATGAAGGGAAAAACCTCACAATAAAAATAAAAGAACCTTGGCATCCCCACTCAAAAATCTCCCCACATCCATATAAGAAACTAGACATTTCGCTTCAAAACCTCGTTAACCCATATAGTCGAGAATCTCATCATCTATCATAGGGGTTCCCCAATCAATTTTGGGACAAACTCCTTCATCTAAAATATCCACCACTACTAATAAATTTGAATCAAAACCATCGATCCATCCATCTAAATATAAATATGAATTGAAGCCCCCATAAAACCCTCATAAGTGTACGTGGTGTCCCGAGATTTCACCCTAAAATCTGGGACTACCCCTTTTTTAAAAATCCATTCTTTTCATTAGTGTAACAGTCTTTTTGTGTTTATTTTGTTTAAATTGTTTGCATTGCTCTAGGGTATCCCAAGAGAGTTATAAAATCAAAATTACCCAAGTACCCACATGCTAAAACTCACTCTATTCCTTCACCAAGTTTTGTCTGAGAGAATTTTATTTATTTATTTATTAAATAAATAAAGTTATTTTAAAAATAGATTGCGCTACAATTGGAGGATTTAGGTTATATAAATCACTTCACCCCATCATTATTACAAGAGAACATTCACTAGAGGGGAATAATTTTCATAGATTACCTAATTGGAGAATTTTTTTAAGCAATTGATTACAAAATTTTTTTTTTGTTTTATTTCTTTTTGTCTTTATTTGGGTTTTTATTCTCTGAAAATTATTGAGCCTATTCATTCTTCCTGCTAGATATTTCCCCAAGCCTAGGGTTTTGAAAAGCTATCCAATATTTTTAATTACTAATTTATCTAAAGGTGATCGAGCTCATGATTCTTTCAAGAGATTACAAAAATTTTCTTGATCCAAAAGGGTGGAAAAATGGATTTTATGTAAATAAGGAAAATATTTCCATCCGTAGAGCTAGAGAAAATATGCGATTTTAGAGAAAACAATAAGCCTAAAATGGATCGATAGAGTGAAAGTAATGACACTTACAAGTTTTTCTCGCTAAATCTTCCTAGAACCTTTCAAATTTTGTTCTTCACTAAAAATCCAATAATGGAAATAAATGCTACGATGATTTTTCACACAACTTTTAAAGTGCAAGTTATGCAAGTCACACTTTTTGGGAAGAGAAATTTCTTAATGCAGGTCACACTTTTTGGGAAAAAATTTTCTTCCATGCAAGTCACACTTTTTGGAAGGAAGGATTTTAAGTTCCAATGGAAATTTTTGTGGTAGAAGGAAGGTGGGAATTTGGAGCCTTCCTAGAAGGTTGTTTTTTCCCATCATTAAAGTTAAATAACTTAAGTGCCAATGGAAATTTTGGTGCTGGAAGAAAGGTGGTAATTTGTATCCTTTCTCGAAGGTTTTTTTTTCCAATCATTAAAGTTAAATCACTTAAGTGCCAGCGAGAATTTTTGTAGTGGAAGGAAGTGGGAATTTAGAGCCTTCTGGAAGGTTGTTTATTCCCACCATTAAAGTTAAATTACTTAAGTGAAAGATGGGAATTATGGAGCTTCGGAAGGATAAAATTTCCCACTTCCTTTCCTTATTATTTTAACATGACTTCTAGCCAAAAGTACGACCCATTCTCGCATAGCTAAATGCCTAAAAGATGACAATTTTTTAATTTTGGGAAGCATCTAGTTTTTATGGAAAGGGTTGGAAAGGATTCTTTTGTATTATTTTGGTTATCTACATGTTGATGTAAGTGTATAGAGGAATTAAATAAGATTTTTATCTTGCTTGGCATGCAAGAAAAGTCTAAAAATAGAGGGAAACATGATTTATAATCAGATTTTGGCAAAAGGAATTAAGCATTCATGCCATGGATTCCATGTTTTTCTAAATTATTTGTGGGAATAATTAATGGGTGCTCATATTAGTGAAAACAAGCCAACGTTAATGTTAGATACATTGAATAAATCTTGAGAATCGAAGGAGAAATTGTAGATTTTGCACAAATAGATCCAACTATAATATTTGCAAGGTTTTCTTGCAAAAATAGAAAAATAAGATCTCGGACATAAAGGTTGATTCAAGCACAATGAAGGGTGATGATTTTTTTCTGAATTGTTTATAGAATACATTCCACTGGTGCATGTACTAGAGAAGGACTTCAAAAGCTACAATGATAAGATGGAAGACATGTCAAAAGTAGCAGAACCACAAGTAAATCTCAATCACCTGCTTCAGATCCAGTTTGGTGAGAATCGAAGGAAAGGATTCAACAACATATGGGAGAAAAACACATCTCAAAGTTCAAGGTAGACATATCATTCGAGATCTTTCAATTCTAAATTGAATGAAGAAGTATGTAATACACGTTGGATCAACATGCAAAGTATGGATGAAGAACAAGAATGAGAGCATTACAAATTTGTTCTAATTTCTTTTCCTCTTTCTTATTCTTTCTCTTATTTTCTCCGACAAATAAATTGAGAAATCAATTAAAATTGTAAAACTTAGGTAATTGGCTATAAAATTTGTTACTTCAATTTCTTGGAAGAATTCAATTACTTGGAAAAAGGTGGCGTATATGCAAAATAGAAGGTTCTATTTTTAGTTATAAATTATGCATGCCATGCAAAGATGAATTTCAGGAAGAATACTACCAGCTTGTTTCCCATTTTCAAATCTTCCACATGTGGCAATTCATCAAAAGCCTCCTATTTGTAATTTTCCTCTATACACTATAAATAGAGGAAGAGCCTATAGGTTAAAGGATCAAAATTGGTTATCAACATTATTGAGTTCTAGACTCTATCTTTGAAACCCTTGATATATTTTTTGAAATATGAGGAATTAAAAAGAGGTGGATTTTAGGATAACTTTGTGTCAACAATGCATTTTCTTCTTACATCTATATAGATATTTAGATAAACTTCGCATTATCTAAGATTTAGATTAGAAACTTTTCTTTCCTTTAATTATGTATTGCAAGATCTATTTTTTTATCTATGTGTATGAGAAAAACTCTGTAAATTATTGGTTGGATTACACATATTCTTTCCCTTATTCCCATATTCAACTATTCCCCCTTCTACAAATATTTCTTTAAAGCTTCTTACTTGTTGTAAAATAGCTTAGCTATGGTTCATGAGCTTCACAGTTAAATTAAAACCCAAAGATACTTATTCAAATACATAATTGAAAGAAATATTACACAAGAGCCTCATTGGTAAATGATGTAGATTTACCTCATGATTTCCAGGTTTTAGCTATGCATAAAATCAAGCCAACACTGAAATTACTTTTTCCTTCATCTTCCTCTCCCAAATCCAATCCACCCATGACCCGTTGAGCCCCTTCTTCAAAAAACCCCATGTTGATTTTTTTTTCCATTACTTATATGTGTTGTCACCGATGTCAAGATTGATGAGTGGATATCACATTGCATTGATGGCAAAAGGAGTCAATTGGTAAAGTGATCATGCAAAGTGATGAAGGTTGATTGGTAGTGTAAGCTCACAAAGGATTTTAGATGATCAAAGATAAGTTCTAAAGAACTCAGAAAAAATTTGTGCACTCTGCAGATATAAGGTGTTAGCTGCCAAGTACATAGAAATACACAGAGTAAAGAAGCTCAAGGAAGGAACCATGAAATAAAGGAAATCTCTACAAGAAGTTGCAGAAGCAAGGTGAGTGTGCGTAAACTGAAGAAGGTCAAAAGGTAGAACCGAGCGTATGAATATTTGGAGAATGTTGCATATAAAGGGAAAAGATGCAAAACCATGGATAACCTGAAACACCGCTAAAGTATAGAATATTTCCACCAAATTTAAGGAAAGCCATGAAGAATTAAAAAAGGAGAAAAGTGGTGGAAGGTAGAAAAAAATAGAGGAATCCACCAGAGGTTTAAAAATCCACACAATGCATACAAATGTCGTAGATAACTAAAAGTTGCATAAAGAAGGGAAAACCCGAAGGGAAAAAGAGAAGCCATGCCATGAAGGGAAATATCAAAGATGTCAAAGGAATCCATAGAATGATCAAAGTGAACTAGAGTGGATCAAGGACAATTATTTAGAGTTCAAATTGAAAGAGTGAATGTTTGCATTCAGATTTTCAAGGAGACTTGATTGAAAGAGAATTACAATTGCAAGTACAACTTGAACTTTGCTCAGACCAATGAAATTATCTGTTCCAACTACCATCATTTAATGAATGTTGACCATGAGGCAATTTGGTTATAAGATCGATAGAAATTATCAATTTTAGGGAAAATTAAAAAAATGCAATGAAAATGGATCATCGTTTTAATTTCACAAAGTGCAAAATATAAACAATGCAAGTTTACTATTTTTTGAAGATGGTTATTTAATTGGTTTATTAGATGCATGGAAGGAGGAATGAATACGAATAAGGAAAGAATAAAATTTGGACTCAGCTAGGAACATTTAATGATCTAGATTCACATGTGACAGATTAGGAAGAGTACATGATGTAAATCTCAAAGAAATCATTTTTGGTCAATAGTGCAATAAAAGAAACACTCTAAGTGATTTGAAGGTGTTTTTTTCTCATGAGAGAGAACTAAGGCACTAGATCCAAGAGAGTGAGAGAGGATGAGAGAAGAAAATACGATGCAATGAAGATGAGAAGAGCTACAGTGGTGAAGAAAAGATAAAAGGTGAGATCGATAACATAATTAAGAACACAATCAGATAAGTACATGATTTTGATGAGTAGAAGAGTGTGATAGAGGAAGAACATAGATCGAGCTAGGAAAGTGATCATAATCCATTGTATAAGTAATTATTGTAACTACATGGTCAAAATTTATATCTAAAAATTATAAGTCTTATCTTAGCACATTCAGAGAGTTGTATCTTCCTTGTAGGTGGGTACCTACATAAATAAATCTCTTGTGATGCGTAATATTCACCTGAGTCCTTTGTTGTGTGTAATATCAACATAGGTGTAGGGGTTGGTGCTCCTTGTGGGATCGGTGTCTCACTAAACAAATCTTGTAAGATGTTTTATATTCTTATGAGTCCTTGTTTTGTGTAATATAAGCAATGGTTTTGGTGGGTTTTTCTCCCAAAAGGGTTTCCCATGGTAAATCTTTGTGTTCGGTGTTTATGGGTATGATGAGTACTTGTTTGATTGTTTATTTCTCATACATATAGATTGGTAAAGAATACAAAATTAAATCAAGAGTGTAATAGTTTTAATCAACACCGATTCATCCCCTACCTCTCATTGTTTGTGATCTCAGAACAAGTGGTATCGAGAGAAATTCCTCATTACAAAATCTTAACATCTTTGAGGATTTCCTTTTATTAAAATCATGGCATCAAATCAGGCACAAAATGGTCTGTCACTATCTAGATCACCTCTATTTATAGGAACAAATCATGCATTCTAGAGAATAAGGACAAAAAAATATTTGATTTCACTTGGGTTTGACATCTTGGAATGCATTGAGAAAATATATACAAATCCACCCACACCAATCACATCTTCAGCGGATAAGGAAGAGTATGAGTAAAAATTAAGAGCTATGAATGCTATTTTACGTGGTTTGACTGAGACATAATTCTTGAAGGTAATGCACTACACAATAGAAAAGGAGATATGGACCAGGACCACATATCATCTATGAAGGAGATGATAAATTTAAACTCAAATAGTTGTAAAATTACATAGCTCAATTTGAGAATCTGAAAATGAAGGATGATGAGAGCATTGTGACATATATGTAGAGAATAGATGAGGTCATAAACATGATCAGAGGCTTGGGAGAAAATCTAGAAGAATATGTCATTGTCTAAAACATTCTAAGATCCCTAACCAACAAGTATGATGCAAAGGTTTCTACCATATCTTGTAAGAAAAGGACATAAAGACTCTTACAATAGAAAAACTACAAAGAACCCTTGCTACATACAAGATGAGAATTGTTGGAACCAAGACCACCAAGAAAGAAGTGGATTTCAAGGTCAAGAAAGAAATGAATTCTAGTCAAGAAGACGAAGGAGAATGAGGTTTTGTGGATGATCTGGGTAAAGAAAATATTGAGGCATTGCTCGTGTGAAAATTTAAAAGAGTCTCTGGTAAGTACAAAGGAAAACTCCCATTTAAATGCTTTTACGGTGGACAGTAGGTCATTTTTCCAATAGATGCCCAAATAAAAATAAAGAAAATCAGTCGAGAACATGAAGAGCATAGTTATAAATGCAATAGAAGAGAACAAAATAATAAAAAGAAGATAAAAACAATAAACTATTCAAGAACAAAAGAAACTTATAATATAAAGAAGAATCTATTGAATTAGATTTGAGCAACACAGAAAAACTCAAAAAATGAAGTTAATCAATATCAATCAGAATGTATGTTTATGGCTATAGACATGAATGAAGAAAGTAGGTCCAAAGGGATGAACTCAGTTGAATATGAAGATTCTAATGAAGAAGAAGCTGAGGTAAATCTTTACGTAGAGTTGATAAATGCACTTGAAGAAGCGCAACTATGCAGAAAGAAAAATCAAAAACTAAGATGAACATTAAAGGATTATGATGAATAAATCTGAATCTTTGACAAAAGACACACACAGAAAGAAGAAGAAGATAATGAGCTAAAGGAAATTTAAACACAATTGCAGAATATATCTAAGTTCGTTATGTCGCTTTAGTGATTCCAGCTAAAAATGAGATAACCATAGGAAAATTTTTAGACAAATCTCTTAAAAATTACCTTTGAAAGAGATTTTCAGGTTTTTGGGTTTTCATTGCATGAAAACATGTTCCTTATATGTTACATGTCTCATGTTTCCTTAAACCTGAAACCCAATTATCTATGTCCATTGTGTTGGGTTTTCGGAAATTCCGAGTATCAGAACATGTTTTTCCCAAAGCATGTTTTATGTCACTTGTTCCTCGAAACCCGAAACCTGAATTGAATCAAATCCTTTGTATCAAATTTTCAGATGGTGCAAGCATGATGACATGTCATTAATGTCCAGTTGTCTGGAAATTGGCACACATGTTAAGTTAGGTGTAATTAATGATAGGCTATTATAAATATTCAGTTTTTCCACATCATTTGTTACCATTCATTTTTGTTGTGTTGGATTTTCATTGATGCTTCCTCTACCTCCAAACCCGATCGAGCTTCTCGATTGATTTCACCAGCCATTTTTGATCATTTTTCAAGCTAATTGAAGGTATTCTTCTCTTCTTTATTTTTAGAAGATTTTTGGCTTATTTTCTGAAGTGTTGGCTTAGGGTTTCCTTTCCTTTTCCTTGTTCATTACTGTTTTATGGTTTTTTATTGTTTTTCTTGTTTCTTGTCTTTTTCATGAGGGCTCTTGTTTGAAATTTAGCCCTAGGTTATTTACTTGTTTTTCATAGAATGTAACTTGTAGATTTAAAAATGATTCTAAATATTCCTAAGTGGTCATGAGGCGGGAGTTTCTCATGTTTTGACATGTCAAAAACCCGATATACTTGTTTCCGGTTTTGCAGGGTGTTCTACATTTCACTCTTTCCGCATTGTTTCGGGTTTGGCTACCTACTCGAAATCCATCAAGATTCATAGAGTTTCGGGGAGTTCTACCTTATCGACATCCTCCAGTTTCTACCATTGTGTCGGGGTTTCCTACTTGTCCAACACTTCCTCACTTCCACAATGTGTCAGGTTTTCATTGATGCTTAGCATGTCCTGACTTCGACATACACTTCATTCTATCGGGTTTTCAAGGTGTTTTGCAAGTTTCAAAATCTGAATAGTGTGGCGGGTCTGTGCACTTGTTCAACAAACTTTCAAGCCCGATTTCTCATTGAAAAATTTTCAAGGCATTTATTATTCGAGACTTTCATGTCGACCACTGGACAATCTAAGGATAAGTCAAGAAAGATGAAGTATAAATATCAAAAGATGGAATTTTTTTCTTATATAAGCTACAATTATGAAATTCAGGACACAAAACTCGGTAATATAGATATGGAGGACTTCTGGAAGAGAATTGAGGATTCTTCTCAGAATTCTTGGATGAAATAGATAAGCAGTAGTGGTCTCCCTCTTGCAGCAGGATTTCCAATATTAGCTCAATGCCCTGAATTCATCTTGGCTTGCACTTCTAACTATGACTCAGCCTCCCACTTAGTAAGAAATCAAGCAAGAGAGTCTATAGTGAAATTGGATGGAGGTTACTTTGATCAACTCCTAAGGTTGCCCGACTTTGTGGAGTATGTTGATTTAGACCTTAAATCAGCACAAAAGGCCTAGGACAAAGATTAGGAAGACTGCATCAAGCATGTAAACAAGAATTTCTTGATCAAGGCTAAGCCAGTTGTTTCTAGGTTTCCCAAGTCGGTCCCTAGAAGTGATTTTATTCTTGAAATTAGTGATATCATCACCCTGCTAAGTTGGTTATTTGGGCTCCTAGAGTCAAAATAATTCCAAGGGTGGATGTACTAGTTCATGGTCATCATAAAGAAGAATGACCAAGGGATTGATTGGGGTAGCCTAATAAGTGATGAGATAGATTCCCAAATGAAAATAGTCTTGTCTACCGACAAGTTTTATATGATGTCATACATCACCTATGCAGTAACATGCATGAGAAATTACCTAGGGCTAGATGCAAAGAGGAACCGAGCAACAGAACACATATATCAATACTTCCCTTAGCTGATAATAAAAGGGTCTTGTTGGTTAGATATTTTGTCAAGCCAAAATATGAGGTTCAACCATAGTACATGGGATTAAATCCCTCCTCAAAGACAAGTGAGGCTGCATGTTTATTACTAATCTAAAACACAACGGAAATAATACATACAATATTCACACTATTCTAACCATTGGGGTTGGGATAGAATCCCGAAATCCATATCCACACTAGGTGAAGATGTTGTTGTTTTTCGAAATGGAATGGATCAGAAAGGAAATTATTATTATGGAAGAAACACAATGGAAAGGAAATGAGGGGAACATATTTTCTTTTGAGCAAACACAGATCATGAAATAATCATATGAGTTCTAGATAACAAATGTAATGTTTGAAACAATTAAAATAATTGAGAATGCTAAACAAAGAATAGCTTAAGATTTTGAACATAAGAACAATATCTTAAGAGAGACGAATCTGACAACACAAAGTTTGTGAAATAGCATCGGTTTCTATTCCTCAAATGATTAAAATAAAACAAAAAGTTTTTCTTCTTCATTATAGTTCTCAATATTCCAAAAATCTCAACCCTTTGGAATGCATAAGTATCCCTTATCTATAATAAAAAGAGTTAAGAGAAAGTAGGATAAATCATAGGAAATAGTATATTAATGAGAGACCTATTTTACTCAACTCTCATGCAGGAGACCAAGTCAAAATGTTCTTCCTATATGATGAAACGAAAATAAATGATACATGTCGATTTCAGATTGAAATGACATGAAACATTATGCCTATTCTGTTTCATCATCTTTATCTTCCTCCAGCAAATCCTTCTTGTCCCAAAATTCTTGGAACTTTCAAATTATGCCTTGCATATCATCTTCACCAAGTGCAATGGAATGGTCACTCAGGACTTCACACATTTCCTGAGTATCACTCATGTTACCAGGAATTTTCTTTAGTCTCTTGTTGAGTTTCCTCAGTGTTTCCAAAGAATGTTCAATCTTCACGAACCTATCAATGATTTCTAGGATAAATCCATCAATTGGTTCATGTTAAATTGATTCTTAGATCTACTTGTAAATATCATCAAAGAGTGCAGAATACTCGAGCTTTCATTCAACACTTTAGCACAAATCTTGATTAGCTCTTCTTCTATGTCATTTGTGCCATCAACCAATTGATCTCTTGATTCCCTCAATTTGCTGCAAGCTTCATTGAGAATCTTTATTCTGAATCTAATGGATTTGGTCAGTTGAAAATGCTTTTCCCCATGTGTAATGATGCCTTCTTTGACCAAGATGTGGAATAGAAACTGTTTCATCATATTGAGAGCTTCAAAAGTTAACTCTAGGTTCTCGACTTCTGTTGAAAACTCATCATCCATTTTCTCACAATCCTTCTTTATATCCTCTAAGGATTTGTAAACTTCCACGGTGTCATCAATGACCTCTTTCCCTTGTAAGAGAAGCCTCTAGATCCATTCATCAACCATTCTCCCCTTCTAAATCATGGGTACCGATGAGAAATCGAACTTGGCGGGAGTAGAGGACGATGGTGTTGACTCAGGAGGCTTTGAGATCTTGAGTAATACTTCTGTTAGCTACTCTACTTTTTGTTTTAGCTCATCTTTACTTTCCTTTGTTTCCTTCCGCTTCTGACACAACACATTCATGGCATCTTATGCGTCATATTGTGCTCCCTCCATTGTTACTTTTCCTATATCAACCCTTGTGATTTGATAATCGGTGACATTTATATCATCCTCGGTTTTGTCAGCCATAGGAGTGGAAATTTTCACAAACTTATTCCTTGAGGAATCCACTCAAACCCTTGAAACTATTTTGGGTTTCTTAGCAGACTTGGTAGAAGTGACCTTGAGGCAACTGAAACCAAAGGTTGGTAGGGGAACTACCACCTTCCTCTTCCTTGGGGTCTGATCTATTAACCATTAAGGCATACTGGAAGAAGTTTCTCCCATCATAGGTGTTACGGTCACATCTTTAGGTGGAGGAAGGTTTTCTTGTGGAGTGGTGACCATTACAAGTGTAGTGTCCATGGAAATGGACTCAGGGAATGAAGGTACGAAGGAGGAGGCATATCCATGGTTAACTTGGGTCCAGTGGGGAGAGGTGAGAGGCCAGAGAAGATGCTAGCCATGGCTGAGGAACTTGGTGAAGAAATCTGAGGCAAGGAAGGCTGAATGGGAGGAGGCAATGATTCTAAAATTAAAGCTTGAGAGGTAAGAGGAAGACTTACCTTTGATGAGCTGCCAACCAAAAGGGGAATGAGAGGTTGACCAACCTCTTCTCCTAAAGGAAGATTTCCTTGTTCTGGTGGTGGAGGTGAATCAAGTATCTCAACCATTTGTGGGATAGTGGCCAATGATGTGGTCACTTGCTCTTCTCCCTTTCTGACAAACTTAACCTTTATTGGCCTTTTGGAAGAGTCCTTATCCTTTTTTCCTTTGGAGGGTCCCACTTCCAAAGTAGCTAGCTTTGAAAAACTCTTTTCTTTATAACTCATTCCCAAGAAATGAGCCACGCCTTAGTATGGGAAAGAATTTGAGCAGCTCTTCCTATAATAGAATATTTCTTAGCAATGGACCAATCAATGGCTAGGAATACATATTGGTCTTCATTCAACCCATCATACAAGGCGTCAAGGACACTTTCATTATCCATGGTGCCTTCTGGGATGTCAGATAGATCTAACATCTGAATCTCTTCAAGTGTTAACCTGCTATTTTCCTTTCTTCGGATGGAAACTTCATCCCAAAGATCAACCCAAATGTCTTCTACACTGGGCACATGTAGATATAAGGTCCCATATGACTTAAGGACTCCTTGGAAATCAAACCCATCTCTGTGCTTCATGTGCTTTTTCAACTTGTCCTATAGCTTGTGCACCACATTCTTGGCTTTAACCACTGTTGAGCACATGTACCTTCCAATGGAAATAGGGAAGGAGACAACGCCCTTGTGCTTACTCTGTTGGAATGTATGAAAATTCAACAATTGTCTAACCAAATGCATCAGGATCAGCTTATCACCCAGGAACCTAGGAAAATGGAAAGGATCACCTAGATACATGACCACTTGAAGGTATGCGAACTTATTGAATTGCAAGAATATATAGCCCCATTTTGATACTTCGGCCCATGCCTTGTCGAGACTCTTCTCTTCATTAAATCAGGGTTCGAATGCCAGATGTTTTCATAAAAGAAGGCATCATTCACTCTTTTGAATTAATCCTCAAATCCCTTCATTTTCATCTTACGGAAATACCAATATATATGTTCTATTGCCCTATTTCCCTTTGCATCCAACCCTGGATAATTTCTCATGCCATCTGCTGCATAGGTGACATATGACAACATATAGAACTTGCTAGTAGTCAAGAATTTTTTTCATCTAGGAGTCTATCTCATCACTTATAAGACTTCTCCAATCGATTCCTTGGTCATTCTTCTTTATGATGACCATGAATTGATACATCCACCCTTGGAAGTCTCTTAACTTGGGGAGTCCAAATACTCAACTTAGCAGGGTAATGATATCACTAATTTCAAGGACAAAATCACTCCTAGGGACAAACTTGGGAAACCTAGAGATGATTGGCTTGGCCTTGATTAAGAAATTTTTGTTTACATGCTTGATGTAATCTTCTTGATCATTATCCTAGGCCTTTTGTGCTGATTGAAGGTTTAAATCAACATATTCTACAAATTTGGGCAATCTTAAGAGGTCATCAAAGTAACCCCCATCCAACTTCACTATGGTTTCTCCTGATTGATTTCTCATTGAGCGGGAAGCTGAGTCATAATTGGAAGTACAAGACAGAATGAACTTAGGGAATTGAGAAGACATTGAGAATCCTGTTGTGAGGGAGGCCACTGCCAGCTATTGACTTCATCCAGGGACTCTGAGAAGAATCCTTGATTCTATTCCAAAAGTCTTCCATGTCTATATTACCAAGCTCCATGTCTTAGATGTCATAATTAGAATCTATGTAGGAAGGGGATTCCATCTTCCGGTACTTGTACTTCATATTTCCTGACCTATCTGACTTATCCTTAGATTGTCTAGGATCCGACATGAGAATTTTTTAAGAAAGAATGCCTAGATGACCTCTAGTTGAACAATCGGGCTTGAAAGCTTGTTGAGAAACCCTACAGACCCGCCACACTAACCGGACTTTGGGACCTACAAAGCACTTCCTGAAACCTAACACACTGCAATGTATATCAGAAATTTGGTCGTGTCAAACACCTTGTGAAACCTGACCCAAAGGTGGAACTCAGGGGATGTTAAGCAGCTTGCAAAACCTGATACATGTAGAAACAGGATGATGTTGAGAACTTTATAAAACTCGATAGACTGTGGAGCCAGGATGATGCTAAACACTTCGTGAAACCCGATACAAGCGGAAGTTAGGTGATGTTGAGCACTTTATAAAACCGATAAGCTCGCAGAGCCGGGATGATGCTAAACACTTCATGAAACTTGATACAAGCAGAAGTCGGGGATGTTAAGCACTCTGTAAAACCCAAAACAAAGGCGTCGGGTTTCGAGATGTTAGAACAAATAAAATTCCCGCCAAGTTCACAAATTAGGATTTTAGATTCATCTCAAAAACCAAATAGAGTATATCCCATGGGAAAAATAAGAAAACACCCAAAGGGTGAATTCCAAACAAGATGTTTCACAGGAATACAACAGGAAATGAAGAAAACAACCCAAAACCCTAAACCTAAAGGGAAGAAAAAGAAGAAAAATGCCAAAAGAATATCTCAAAAACAACCCCAAAGACCTCAAAGTGGAGAGAAGAGAAAAATACCTTCAATAAATTCAAAAAATGGTCGAAGACAGATCATAAAATTGATCAAGAGGTTCATTCGGGTTTGGAGGTCGAAGGAACATGCACGAAAAATCCATGCAGCGAAAATGTACCAGGTAAAAATGACGTGTAAATTCAAACTATTTATAAAGCCCTAGCATTAATTACACCTCATTCGACACGTGTGCCAACTACCCAACAACTCGACATTAATGCCATGTCATCATGCTCGGAGTGTCTAAAAACCCAATAGAAAGGTTTTACTATCAAATCAAGTTTTGGGAAAAAACTAACATGAAACATGAGGTGTTTGGATGTTATCAAGTTCCAAAACCGACACAAAGGATCATTCGGTTTTGGGTTTCGGGAACCAAGCAACATGGAGCATGCATTTTGCAAGGTATGTTATGATGTTTCTGAGTTTTGAAAACCTGATAACCTGGCTTGTAATGAGGTTTTGGGTTTTAGGAAATAATTGACAAGAAACATGAAAGGATATGTTTCCATGCGATGGAAACCGAGAACCCGAAAATATCCTTTTAATGACATTTTTAAGGGATTTTGTCCAAAAAAATCTATGTTTATCTCAATTTTAGTTGAAATAACTAAAAATGAGATAACATTTCTACGAAGACCAATATAGAAGAGTGAATGATGCCTTCTTCAATGAAAATATTTGCGCAGTTGGATCACGATCTCGAGGAAGACAAGGGTTGTTGATGAAGCATGGGCTGAAGTGTCAAAATCGGGTTGCATATTCTTGTAGTTCAAGAAGTTTACTTATCTTTGGGTGGTAAGGTTCCATGGTAATCCTTTCCATTTTCCCAGGTTCCCAGGTGAAAAACTGATCCTCGTGGAGTTACTCAGAAAATTGTTGGATTTTCACAAGTTCCGACAAAGCGAGGCACAAGGCTGCCATCTCTTTCTCTATTTCTATTAGAAGGTAAACATTCTCTATGGTGGATAAGGCCAAGAACATGGTACATGAGCTTCAGGACAAATTGAAGAAACATATGAAGCTCGAGAGATGGATTTGACATCCGACGAGTCCTCAAGTCATCACGGAACCTTATACCGCACGTGCCCAATGTGGAAGACATATAGGTTGATCTTTGGAATGAAGTTTCCATCTGAAGAAAAGACAACAGAAGACTAACGCTTGAAGAAATTCAGATGTTAGATCTAGTTTATATCGCTGAAGGCACTATGGATAATGAAATTATTCGGATACTAGGTACAAACAAATCGAGATGGAGACCAAATTAGATTCCCAACTATTGATTGGTTTGTTGCTGAAAAATCTTCTATCACTGAAATAACTACTCAGAATCTTGTCCATACCAAGGCATGGCTTATTTATTAGGGAATGAGTTATAAAGAAATGATTTTTTCAAAAATAGGTACTCTGGAAGCGAGACACTCTAAGGGAGAGAGGGAAGAGGATAAAATCCCTACCAAGAGGCAAATAAAATTTAAGTTTGTCAAAAGGGGAGAAAATCAAGGATCCACATCATCTGCCACTCCTTCACAAATAATTGAGGTACTAGATTCACCTCCTCCACCAGAATAAGGAAAAATTCCTTCAAACGATGAGGTTGGTTAACCTCTTGTTTCTCCTTTGACGATTTCTCATTAGAGGTAAGTCTTTTTCTTTCTTCTCAAGCATTGATTCTAGATTATTTACCTCCTCTCTCCCAATCTTCCTCATCTCATATTTCTATGCCGCTCTCATCAGCCATGGCCAGCATCTTCTCTAACCTCTTACCTCTCTCTGCTGGACCTAAGATGGCTATAGATATGCCTCCTCCCTCTACACGTTCATTCCTTGAGTCTATTCCCATAGTCACCACACTTACGGTCATCATGAATCCATAAGTAAAATTTCCTCTACCTACGAGATGTAACCATAACACCTTTGATAGGGAGGCTTCTTCCGCTATAACTCAATGGTTAATTGATCATACCCGAAGGAAGAGGAAGGTGGTAGTTCCTCTACGAGCCTTCGACTTCAGTTCACTCAAGGACTCTCCTACCAAATCTGCCAAGAAACCCAAAATGGTTTCAACGGTTTCAGTGGATGCCTCAGAGCATAAATTTGTAGAGATCACCACTCCCGTGGCCAAAAAAAAAAAAAAGGAGGATATAATGGTTACTGATTATCAGATTACAAGGGTTTATCTAGGAAAGGTAATAAGAGAAGGGGCACAACAGGATGCCCAAGATACCATGAACATGTTGTGCCAGAATTTTAGGGAAACAAAGGTGAGAAAATATGAGCTAAGGGAGAAAATTAAACAGTTGACAAAGGTATTACTCAAGATCTCAATGCCTTCTCAGTCAACACCGTCATTTTATACCCCTACTATCGAGTTCAATTTCTCATTGACACCTATGATTGAAAATATCAACAAGAAGGGGAGAACATATGATGAATGGTTCGAGGCTTATCCTATAAGAAAGCGAGGTCATTGATGACACAGTGGAGGTTTATAAATCCTTGGAGGAGATAAATAAGGATGGAAAAATAATGGATGATGAATTTTCATAGGAATTCGGGAACCTCGAGTTAATTTTGAGGCTCTCAATTTGCTGAAATAGGTTTCGTCCTATATCTTGATGGAAGAAGGGATGATTGTGCATGGGGATAAGCATTTCCAGCTCACCAAAGACATCATATTAAGGATAAATATTCTTAGTGAAGCTTGCTTCATGTTGAGGGAATCTAGAAATTAGTTAGTCGATGCCACCAACGAGAAAGAAGAGGAGCTTTCTAGGATCTTCACCAAAGTGTTGGATGAAAGCTTAATATTTTACCTATTGATGATCTTTATAAACAAATTCAAGAATCAATTTAGCACGAATTGACTTCGCCTTTGATCTAACAACCATTGATAAGTTCATAAGGATCGAGAATTTTTGGAATCACTAAGGAAACTATACAAGATATTGAATAAAATTCCCGGGAACGTAAGTGATACCCATGAAACTTGTGGGGTTCTAAGTGATTATTCTAGTGCACAACATGAAACTAAGATGTAAGGCATAATTTGAAAGTTCCTAATTTTGTGACAAGTAGGATTCACTGGAGGAAGATGAGGATGAAGAAACAGAATAAGCATAATGTTTCATGTCATTTTCATATGGAGATTGACATGTCTTTTTAATTTTTGTTTCGTCACATAGGAAGCAAATTTTGACTTGTTCTCCTACGTGAGAGTCAAGCAAAATAGGATTCTTGTTAAATGACTATTTTCTAGGATTTATCTTATTTTTGCTATGCTCTTTCCATTATAAATAAGGGATGCTTATGCATTCCAAAGGAGATAATTTTTTATAATATTAAGAGCTATTGTGAAGAAGAAGAAAAACTTTGTATTTTCATTTTAATCATTGAGGAATAGAAACATGTGTTATTTTGTAAACTTTTTGTTGTGGGATTCATCTATCTTGAGAGATTGTTCTTACGTCCAAGATCTTAAGCTATTCTTTGTTTAGTGTTCTTGATTATTTTAATCATTTCAAATATTACACTCATTATCTAAAACTCATATAAATATTTCTTGATCTGTGTTTGCTTGAAAGAAAATACATTCCTCTCATTCCCTTTCCGCCCTATTTAGTCTATAATAGTTTCCTTTCTAATCCATTCCATTTCTAAAGCTATAACATCCCCATCTCGTGTTGATATGGATTTTAGGATTGCATCCCAACCCCAATGGTTAGAATAGTGTGAATATTGTACATATTATCTATGTTTTGTTTTAGATTAGTAATAATTAGGCTACATCACTTGTATTTGAGGAGAGATTTAATCCCATATATTGTGGTTGAACCTCATATTTTAGCCTGAAAAAATATCCAACAAACAGTTTTTTGGTGACTCGTTGGGGAATATGGATTGATAAGACTAAGCTTATCCTATTGGTGTCCGCGACTTCGTATTTGTCTTAGGTCCATTTTCTCGGTTCAAGCTGGTTGAAACATCTTCACTTGGTTAAGACAAGCCGGGGTGAAACTTATCCGAATTTTGATCTACTTCAACAACACAATTTTAGAATTTCCCCCAACAGTGTTGTATCTAGCCAAGCAAGAAGTTCTTCACCTATTTGAAGAACTCGGGTTCCTCAAGAACAAGAAGCTTATGCAACCTGCCATGCATTATTCTTGTCTGATACTCGATTCTTGTGCGTACTTCATTCAGAAGAATGGTAACACAACCTGTGCCTTGGGGTGCGGTTATTGGTCCTCTTTCCCTAACTCGCCATTGCATGATCTACACATGGATCTCATAAGAATATTCCTAAGTTCAATATGATGGGAAGCAGCACCCTGATGAACACATTGCTTCATTCTTTGTCGCATGTAGCATCCTTGGGGTGGCTCATGAAGATGTCTCTGTTTGAATTTTCATGAAACATTGCATGGTGTGGCAGCAAAATGGTTCTACCATCTTTTGAATGCATGCATTACCAACTGGGCTACCATGAGATCTATATTTGAAGCAAGGTTCAAACCAGCTGAAGATTCTCATGACTTGTTAGCACAACTTACACATATGAAGAAGGAGTCTCATGAGCCCATGTGGGACTTTGTGGAAAAATTCAACAAACTGATTCGAGAAGATTCGGTGCTAGCCATTCCCACTCTTGAAAATCAAAAGTGTTTCTTCATCAATGCTCAGCCCCCTGATGTGAGATTCTTATTAAGAAGATCTGTTATCCCTGATTTGGCTACTGCTCAAGCTACAACCACTGAAATAGAAGATGATCTCATTCTGGCCGAAATATCAGAAGAGAGTCATCTAAGACTAAAAATAAGAGTTCTTCTAAAATTACTACTGACCCTATGATTTAGAAGATGGCCAAAGACATGATTAATTTGAAGAATAAAATTTCTCAATAGGTGACAAACATTCCTTATCGGGATATTCCTAGATGGAATTTAAATAATACCAATGGTGCTCCTGTAAGAGATAGGAATCGGTTGACTACTACTCTAACAAGGCTAGCCATTGAAGCTCCTCCTGTCAACACAATAGTGGAAATAATTAAGGAAGATGAAGAAACAAAAGATGAATATTCTCTCAAATATTTTAAATCTTTAGGATATGTCGATGAGTCTTTTGACGATTCAGTAGGTGACTCCAACATTGGGTACTTGGAATATGAGGAAGACCAATATGAGCATGATGGTCAATCATTTGTAGTTTTCACTCGATATCAATCTCAAAACCCCAGAAAATAGGTTGAAGGATCTAAGGAGAAGGGTAAAGAATCTCCCGTGGTTATGGCTAATAGAGCCTCTCATATCTTAGCGCAAACTAAAAAGGAGACAACTAAAAAGGTAACTTCTTCTTCTAACTCTCTTTCTTCTAGCCCCAAAGACTAGTACTCGGCTCAGACTAGTGTAACTAGAATTGATCCCACCATCATTCCTTCATATACCACTTTCGACATTATTGATCATGCAAAGAAAACTAAAATCCAAATGTTGGAAGCTGAGTACCTCTAGTCAAATCCTAAGCAATTTGAGAAACTTGCCAAATTCATTAGAAGAAAGGCTATTATCCCTTCATCTTCAAAAGGCATGTTGCCTAATCCCACTCAGCCTTTACCTCAGAATAATATGACCTCTGTTGCTTCTTTGGGAAATATTGAACCATTTTATTTGTCCTTACTTATAAACGGGTTTAAACTCAACAATTGCATAATTGACTCAGGAGCCTCTGATAACGTGATGCCTGCAAAAGTATCCCATGCCCTTGGACTTACCTTGACTAAATCTTATGGGTGGTGTTACTCCATGGAAACCAAACAAGTCCCCTTGATTGGCCAAATCAAGGATGCATAGTTTGCATTTGTCGCATTCCCTGAAAAGAGAGTAAAAATGACTATCCTAGTTGTTGATATCCCAACTGCTTATGGTATTCTCTTAGGAAGAGGTTTTTACAAAGATGTTGGGGAGAAATAAATATGGATTGGACCAAAGATAAAATTCCAGTGAATGGAGTTCCTCGTGTCCTCCACCCTGAAGCACAAGCAAAGTACCTGGTCACTAAATCAGATGACCCCAAAGCTCAAATTCTCTTTGAAGATGTAGGCTTGGGAAATTATTTCATGACATCAGAGGTTCCTTCAGAGAAATCAAGGAAGAAGATCCTAATGCTATTTGGACCCTTGAGTTTGACAAGAGCTGTTCAACTACTAGATTAGGCGCTGGTGTGGTTCTTATATCTCCAGATTTCAAGATCTTTCCCTTCACCTTCAAGTTGCAGTTTGACAATACTAATAACACGGCTGAATACAAAGCCTTGTTATTAGGATTAGAAATGGAAAGGAAAAAGGGAATCCGAAATCTTAAAGTGTAGGGAGATGTTGAGTTGATTGTAAATCAAGTAAAGGGGATCTATCAGGTAAAAAATGATCACCTAAGGCATTACAAGAACAAGGTGTGGGACAACATAGAATGCTTTGATGCTTTTTCCATTAAGGTAGTTTTGAGAGATTACAATGATAAAGTTGATTCTTTAGTTGGTTTGCATCTCTTCTCCTTCCTCACCCAAAGTTCAAACATGACACATATACCATTGAGATTGTATATCATCCGAGTGTTCTAGATAATTCAGCACATTGGCAAGTGTTCAATAATGATCAACATGTATTGTCTTTTCTTGAGAAAGATGATAATTTTAGCGAGCTTTATTTTTTGGATTACAACCAGATTTTCATGAGTCCTCGAATTCATATCAAGAGATTGATGGTGAATTCATCCAGCTCAAAGGTAACAAGATTCCGAAAGGATTAGTTTCTCTGGAAGGTCTGCTTAACAAGCATGAAAATTTTATTCAGGATAAAAGGAAAGCTGAAGGTACTTCCTTGTTGGAGGTAGATCAAGTTAACTGGGACTTCGATTACACGGATGGTAAACATCATAAAATTTTGTTCTCTCGAAGGAGAAAGGAAGATTCACTTCACTCCTGAAGAGATATATGGATGTCCTAGCATGGTCATATATGGATCTGAAGTATTTCAAGCCCAAGGATGTGCAACATAGCATCCCTTTGAAGTTTGATGTCAAACCTTACAGGTAGAAATAAAGGCATTATAACCCAAAGATCTCAAGGACTATCCTTGTATAAATTCAAAAGATGTTAGATGTAAGGATTATCTTCCCAATCCATCATTCTACCTAGGTTGCTAACATCATCCTTGTCAGAAAGAAGAATGGTGAGATTTAGATTTGTGTTGATTTCCAGAACCTTAATTAGTCTTCATTAAAAGACAATTTCAATTGCCTATTATGGATCAAATGTTTCAAACTTTCATTGGATCAGAAATTTTATCGCTACTTGATGATTTTTAGGGTATAATTAGGTCAAGGTGGCCACTAAGGATCAACATAAAACAACATTCATCACCCCATGGGGAGCTTTTCTTACTAGAGGATGCCTTTTGGTTTGATTAACGTTGGATCCACATTTCAAAGAGATATAGACATAGCTTTCAGAGATTTGATGGGAAAATTCATAGTTGTATATTTGGATGACTTGACGGTTTTCTCTAAGAAGTGAATTATTATCACCGGAGCAGTACTCTTAAGATGTAGGCATCATGGGATTTCATTAAATCCTAAAAGGTCCATGTTCGAGTAACAGAGGGTAAGTTTTTAGGTCATATCGTGACTAAAGAAGGAACCAAGATCGACCTAGAGCGGGTGAAGGCCATCCAAAGCCTTACCCTACCTACAAGAAAACTGGGGTGCATTCCTTTTTCGGAAAGGTCAATTTCCTAAGAAGATTTATACCTAACTTTGCCGATAAAACCAAGGATATCCTTAGGATGATGAAAGGTAAAACTCCATTTCAATGGAGCACTAAAGGGAAGATTTTTTCAAAGAAGTCAAAAGAGCAATTGCTCATGCTCCTATTCTAGTATGCCCAGAATTTAAGAAGGATTTCATCATGTATAGCTATGCTTCCACACATACAGTATCACCATCCTAATGCAGGAGAACGAAGAAGGAATCGAGCTCCCATTGCTTTCATGAGCTTCCCACTAAAGGAACATGAATTGAATATGTCACAAATTGAAAAGCATGCTTATGTAGTGGTGAGAGTAGTGAAACATTTTAGGTATTATGTGTTGAGTTCTCACACTCTTGTTCTTATTCCTGATACTACAGTTAAGTCCATTTTGACTCAACAAGAGTTGGGTAGTCAACGGGGTAACTGGATAGCCAAAGTCCAAGAATATGACTTGGACATCAAACCTACCAAGTTGGTACGAGGAAGAGGCCTATGCCAATTGATTGTAGAAAACAATTCTGAGATAGAATGCAAAGAAACTGAAGGTACTTCTTTAGAATTTCCCATGGTGCTTTTTGTAAGCACAACCAATGAATGGTATGTAGATATCACTTTATTTTTAACTTACGGTGAATGTCCCCCGCATTTAAGCCAAAAATAAAAGAGGACAGTTAAATTAAGGTCCACAAGATACATTCTATGGGATAATGGTATATACAAGAAGGGTATTGATGGTGTATTCCTGTGTTGTGTTGATAAGTCTCAGCAGATAAGGTTGCTAGAATCCTTCCACAATCTAGCATGCGGAGGAAATTTCTCTTCCTCCATGACACTTACAATATCTTACGGGCTAGGTACTATTGGCCTACTCTCTTTCGAGATTTAGTTGAATGGGTGGCTAAGTGTGAAGCTTGTCAACATTTCGTTGGTCATCCTAAGCTGGCATCTCTTCCCTTGAATCTTGTGATAATTGAAGAACCTTTTCACCAATGGGGAATTTATTTCATTAGAGTACTGAATCCTACCTCTAGTGCTGGTCATAATTATGTGCTCACCGCCACAAACTATTTCACCAAGTGGGTGGAAGTCTGTGCCAATCAAGTAGGCAACCTCCGAAGCTGTGTGCAACTTTCTCAAGGAGAATATAATTGTTAGATTTGGCATACCTCACAATATTTTTCTCACAATGCTTCCAATTTCTCATCACATGAGTTGACAAAATTTTTCTATGGATTTGGGATCATGTTGGCTCATTCATCTGATTATTACCCCTAAGGAAATGGTCAGGTTGAATCAAGCAATAAAAACCTGGTGACCATAATCAGAAAGATGGTTGATGAGAATCAGAGGACATTGCATTGAGTGTTTTATGATGCATTATGGGTAGATTCGATTACTCTTAAGCAAGTGATTGGAATGTCACCATTCCAAGTGTTATATGGAATTGATGTTGAGATTCCTATCTCTGTAGAATTACCATCCTTACGGTTGGCTAAAGCAATTGAGGATGAAACTTTTCAAAGTTCCATTGAGAAAAGGATAATGTACCTAGCCAAGCTAGAAGAAGAATGGAGCAAGGTGGTGGATCACATTATAGATCATCAGAGAAAAGTCAAAAATATATTTGACAAAAAATCAAAGCAACGTGATTTCCAGATTGGAGATCTAGTACTTCTCTAGGATAAGAGAAGGGAACAGAAAGGGATGCATGGCAAGTTCAATTCTTTATGGAAAGGTCCTTTCAAAATCCATCAGCTGAATGGTGAAAATAGCTTTTGTCTATCATATCTTGATGGAGAGTTACTCCCTCTACCTTTCAGTGGTCAACATCTAAAGTTGTTCCATCAGTAATGCAAGATGCTCTCTTGCACTGTATTATAATTTATTTTCTATTTTGTGTTTTCTTTATTTATTTATTTCTTTCTTTCTTTCTTTGTTTTTAGTTTTTCTTCTTCTAACTCCATAACCCAATGGATAAATATTTTTGATACATGAGTTCTCTTCCTTTGATGTCTCAAAGAAATTCCCCAACTGGAGCTGTTGTTATCTCACTTTAGTGATTCTAGCTAAAAATGAGATAACCATAGGAAAATTTTTAGACAAATCTCTTAAAAATTCCCTTTGAAAGATATTTTTGGGTTTTTAGGTATTCATTGCAATAAAACATGTTTCTTTCATGTTACATGTCTCATGTTTCCTGAAACCTGAAACCAGATTATCTAAGTCCATTGGATCAAGTTATCGAACTTCGAGCATCGGAACATGTTTTGCCCAAAGCATGTTTTATGTCACTTGTTTCCCAAAACCTGAAACCTGAATTGAATCAAATCCTTTGTATCAGGTTTTCAGATGCTCCAAGCATGATGACATGTCATTAATGTCAAGTGAGGTGTAATTAATGCTAGGCTATTATAAATAGTCAGTTTTTTCCACGTCATTTGTTACCATTCATTTTTGTTACATTGGATTTTTGTTGATGCTTCCTCTACCTCCAAACCCGATCGAGCTTCCTGATTAATTTCACTAGCCATTTTTATCATTTTTCAAGCTAGTTGAAGGTATTCTTATCTTCTTTCTTTTTAGAATCTTTTTGAGTTATTTTGCGAAGTGTTTTCTTGGGGTTTCCATTTCTTTTCCTTCTTCATTATTGTTTTAGGGTTTTTGGTTGTTTTTCTTGTTTCTTGTCTTTTTCATGTGGGATATTGTTTGAAATTTACCCCTAGGTTATTTACTTGTTTTTCATAGGTTGTAACTTGTAGATTTCAATATGATTCTAAAAATTCCTAAGTGATCAAGAAGTGGGAATTTCTCATGTTCTGACACGTCAAAAACCTGATATACTTGTTTCATGTTTTGCAGGGTGTTTTACATTTTTATTTCTACCTTGTTTTAGGTTTGGCTATATGCTCGACATACATCAAGATCCGTAATGTGTCGGGGAGTTCTACCTACTCGACATCCTCCAATTTCTGCCATTGTGTCAAGGTTTCCTACTTGTCGACACTTCCTCACTTCCGTAGTGTGTTGGGTTTTCATTGATGCTCAAGCATGTCCTGACTTCTGACATACACTTCATTCTGTCAGGTTTCTAAAGGTGGTTTACAATTTTCAAAATCCGAATAGTGTGGCAAGTCTGCGTGCGTCTGTGCATTTCTTCTTTGACACTCCTCATGTCAGACCCCGGAAAATCTAAGGATAAGTCAAGAAAGATGAAGTATAAATATCAGAAGATGGAATCTTCTTCTTACATAAGCTACAATTATGACATTTGGGACACAGAGCTCGGTAATATAGATATGGAGGAATTCTGGAAGAGAATTGAGGATTCTTCTCTAGAATTCTTGGATGAAGTCGATAGCAGGAAACGGTCTCCCTCTTGCAGTAGGATTTCCAATATCATCTCAATGCCCTAAATTCATCCCAGGCCTGTGCTTCCAACTATGACTTAGTCTCCGGCTCAGTAAGAAATCAAGTAGGAGATTCTATAGTGAAATTGGATAGAGGTTACTTTGATAAACTCCTAAGGTTGCCCAACTTTGTGGAGTATGTTGATTTAGACCTTAAATCAACACAAAAGGCCTGGGACAAAGATCAGGAAGATTGCATCAAGCATGTAAACAAGAAGTTCTTGATTAAGGCTAAGCCAATTGTTTCTAGGTTTCCCAAGTCAGTCCCTAGAAGTGATTTTATTCTTGAAATCAGTGATATCATCACCCTGTTGAGTCGGTTATTTGGGCTCCTAGAGTCAAAAGAATTCCAAGGGTGGATGTACCAGTTCATGGTCATCATAAAGAAGAATGACCAAGGGATTGATTGGGGTAGCCTAATAAGTGACAAGATAGATTCCCAAATGAAAACAATCTTGTCTACCAACAAGTTCTATATGATGTCATACATCACCTATGCAGCAATAGGCATGAGAAATTACCCAAGGCTAGATGTAAAGGGAAACCGAGAAACAAAACACATATATCGGTACTTCCCTCAATTGACAATAAAAGGGTCTGAAGACCAATATAGAAGAGTGAATGATGCCTTCTTCTATGAAAACATTTACAAAGTTAGATATTGATATGAGGAAGAGAAGGATTTATGATGAAGCATGGGCCTAAGTTTCAAAATGGGGTTACATCCTCTTTTAATTCAAGAAGTTTACTTATCTTCAGGTGGTAAGGTTTCATGGTAATCCTTTTCATTTACCCATGTTCCTAGGTGAAAAAATGATCCTCATGGAGTTAGTAAGACAACTTTTTGATTTTCACAAGTTCCAACAAAGCAGTCACAAGGCCACCATCTCTTTCCCTATTTATATTGGAAGGTATACATGCTCTACGGTTGTTAAGGCCAAGAACATGGTGCATGAGATTCAAGACAAATTAAAGAAACATATGAAGCTCAGGGAGGGATTTGACATCCAAGGAGTCCTCAAGTCATATGGAACCTTGTATCTGCACATGCCCAATGTGGAAGACATATGGGTTGATCTTCGAGATGAAGTTTGCATCTGAAGAAAAGACAACAAAATACTAACACTTGAATAAATTCAAATGTTAGATCTAGCTGATATCCCTAAAGGCAATCGTGGACAATTAAATTGGTCTAGATACTAGGTACAAGCAGTGTTAGATTGAGACCAAGTCGGATTCCCATCTATTGATTTGTATGTTGCTAAAAAATATTTTATCATTAAAAGAGCTACTCAGACTCTTATCTGTACCAACACATGGCTCATTTCTTAGGGAATGAGTTATAAGGAAAAGAGCTTTTAAAAAATAGCTACTCTAGAAGCAGGACCCTCCAAAGGAGATAGGGAAGAGGATAAAATCCCTATTAAGAGGCAGATATAATTTAAGTTTGTCAGAAGGGGAGAAAAGTAAGGAGTCACATCATCTTAAACTCCTTTAGAAATAGTTGAGGTACTGGATTCACCTCCTCTACCAGAACAAGGAAAAATTCCTTCAGAAGATGAGGTTGGTCAACCTCTTGTTTCTACTTTTGATGATTGCTCATCGGAGGTAAGTCTTTCTCTTGCTTCTCAAGCTTTGACTTTAGAGTCTTTACCTCCTCTCTCCCAATCTTCCTCATCTCATATTTCTATGCCACTCTCATCAGTCATGGCCAGCATCTTCTCCGACCTCTCACCTCTCTCTGCTAGACCTAAGATGGCTATAGATATGCCTCCTCCCTCTACACCTTCATTCCCTTAGTCTATTCCCATAGTCACCACACTTGCAGTCATCACGACTAAAAAGTAAACCTTCCTCCATCTACAAATGTAATCATAACACCTTTGATGGGGGAAACTTCTACCACTATACCTTAATGGTTAATTGATCGAATCCAAGGAAGAGGAAGGTGGTAGTTCCTCTACCAACCTTTGAATTTAGTTCACTCAAGGCCTCTCTCGCCAAGAAACCCAAAATGGTTTCAAGGGCTTTAGTGGATGCCTCAAGGCATAAATTTATAGAGATTGCCACTCCCGCAGCTGAAAAAAATAAGGAGGATATAGGGGTTACCAATTATCATATTATAAGGGTTGATATGGGAAAGGTAATAATAGAAGGGGCATAATAGGATGCCCAAGATGCCATGAGCATGTTGTGGTAGAAGCCGAGGGAAACAAAGGTGAGTAGAGATGAGGTAAAGGAGAAATTTGAATAGTTGACTGAGGTATTACTCAAGCTCTCAAAGCCTTCTCATTCAACACTGTTATCTTCTACCCCTACTCCTATCAGGTTCGATTTCTCATCGGTACCTATGATTGAAAATATCAATGAGAAGGGGATAATCTGTTGATGAAAGGATTCAGAGGCTGATCCTATAAGGAAGAGAGGTCATTGATGACATAGTGGAGGTTTATAAATCCTTGGAGGAGATAAAGAAGGATGGCGACAAAATGGATGATGAATTTTCACAGAATTCAAGAACCTTGAGTTAACTTTTGAGGCTCTCAATGTGCTGAAATAGGTTCTGTCTTGTATCTTGATGGAATAAGGGATCATTCCACATGGGGATAAGCATTTCCAGCTAGCCAAAGCAATCAGATTCAGGATAAATTTTCTCATTGAAGCTTGCAGAAAGTTGAGGGAATCTAGAGATCAGTTGGTCGATGGCACCAATGACATAGAAGAGGAGTTGTCCAGGATCTTCGCCAAGGTGTTGGATGAAAGCTTGAATATTTTACCTATTGATGATTTCTATAAACAAATTTAAGAATCAATTCAGCATGAAATAGCTTCCACCTGCTATCTGACAACCATTGATAAGTTCATAAGTATCAATAATGATTAAGAATTACTGAGGAAACTCAACAAGAGATTAAAGAAACTTCTTGACAATGAAAGTGACACTCAAGAAACTTGTAAGGTTCTAAGTGATTATTCTAGTGCACCAGATGAAGCTGAGATGCAGGGCATAATCTGGAAGTTCCAAGAATTTCAAGACAAGAAGGCTTCGATTGAGGAAGACAAGGACAACGAAACAAAATAAGCATAATGTTTCATGTCATTTCCATCCAGAGATTGACATGTCTTTTTCATTTTCGTTTCATCACATAGGAAGCAAATTTTGACTTGTTCTCTTGCATGAGAGTCAAGAAAAATAGGATTCTTGTTAAATGACTATTTTCTAGGATTTATCCTATTTTCGGTCTACTCTTTCCATTATAAATAATAGATGCTTGTGCATTCCAAAGGAGATGATTTTTAGAATATTAAGAGCTATTGTGAAGAAGAAGAAAAACTTTATATTTTTTTTTAATCATTGAAGAATAGAAACAGGTGTTATTTTGCAAAATTTGTGTTGTGGGATTCATCTATCTTGAGAGATTGTTCTTATGTCCAAGATCTTAAGCTATTCTTTGTTTAGTGTTCTTGATTATTTTAATCATTTCAAATATTACACTCATTATCTAAAACTCGTATAATAATTTCTTGATCTGTGTTTGCTTAAAATAAAATACGTTCCCCTCATTCCATTTCCAATTTGTTTAGTCTATAATAGTTTCCTTTCTAATCCATTCCATTTCTAAAGCTGTAACATCTCCATCTTGTGTTGATATGGATTTCGGGATTGTATCCCAACCCCAATGGTCGAATAGTGTGAATATTTCAGATATTATCTTTATTGTGTTTTATGTCAGTAATAAATAGATTTCTTCACATGTTTTTGAGGAGGGATTTAATCCCTTATACTATGGTTAAACCTCATATTTTGGCCCGACAAAATATCCAACCAACAAGGTCCTAAATAGCAAAATATGAGGAGTGCTCAAAGTTGAACACATAGAATTGGAGGAGTTAAAATATAAGATGGACCAAATATTAAACAAACTAATTGTGTATGAAAAGATAGAAAAAATATCTATTATGCTAATTGATATACTCAGCATCCAATGTGCTACAACCGACAAGTCTAGAATTGGATTCAAGGAAGAAAGAGCAAACAAAAATTGAAGAAAATAAATTTTTAGCTACACTAAGTACTTCCTATGCTACAAATAAAGGTTTTCACAAATCCAGGAGAAGAATAAACATTGTTCCAATGATCACCTATGTAATGAGGTACCCACATTCCTTTTAGGGGTATTTTCTCTCTTGTAATCAATTTGGACATAAAGCCACAAAGTGTAGAAAGAATTCTAGAGGCTATAGAAGAAATTTTGGCCCATCTTACACCAGTTGAGACTTTAATGATGCTCAATATACCTATCATGAGAAAATAAATAATCCGCCAAAGCAAGGAAACAAAAGCCATATAAACAAAAAAAGTGTATATATGTGAAAAACGATGCAAATAAGAGAAAGAAATGATGCTCAATAGTAGCATGACCATGTTTCATTTACATATTGAAAATAAAATATGGTATTTAGATAGTGGATGCTTCTATCCAATGAAAAGTGATAAAAGTAAATTTATTTCTCTATTAAATAATACATTAGGTTCTGTGAGATTTGGTGACAATAACTCTGCCAACATAGTTAGAAAAGGGACATAAATTTTGGATAATGGAAAGACTATTACGAAAACATTCTATATGTTGAAGGCTTTACACATAACCTATTAAGTGTGAGTCAATGTGTAAGAGAGGATAGAATGTCATATTCCATAACCGAGTATGTGATATCATAAATGGGAAGACATGTAAAATAGTTGCAAAGGCCAAGTAGACAAAGAACAACATGTATGTATTGAATGAGATAAACAATGGCAAAAACTTCACTAGTAAATTTTATTATAGTTGGATGTGGCACAAAAGAGTTGGACATATGAGATTTGAATTCTAAATGCTTTCTTCTCGACAAGGTTCCCTGCAAGGAATTTAGAATACTTTCATCTATGCCGTAGCCCTTGATCGAACCATGATAACCTCCATTCTTTGGATCTTATCTACAAAATTAGCATTCACCATTTGATTGTTGGCATTATATACATATCCTTGTTCTTTATAAAATCCATAACCAAACTGGTTTTAACATTGTTCATATAGGTAAGCATAGTAGTTTTGAATATGATCATAGGACTGATGTGGAGGAGTTGAGAAACACATTAGACACCGATTGCGATGCCGCATGTGTGAATTCCACTATGGGAATGAAGCCTCGATTGCACAACTTCATAGAATGGAATAAAATGAAATACATGGAAATAAAGATTAATGAAAATGGATGGAAATGGATGGAGAAAAGGTTTGCAACTTTAGAGAATGGTTTGTTGAATAGATGGAGTCACCGAGTGTATTTTCATGTGCTTACAAAAGCTCAAATTCTAACAAGAACACACCAACCTGTTGAAATGAAGGTTACTCCAGTGTTGAACCGCACACCTCATGATGATCTTGACTTGGTTGTCCCACTGAGTGTGCTAGAACTATTATCAAATCTGGAGGTATGCATGGTAGCTAGAATTTTTCTTGATTTTGCTAGATGATATAACATATTTGAAAGATTAAACTTTTACTCGTGATGTCCCACTAGGCATGCCGAAATGTTATCACCAAATTACAACACCCACAAAATGGGACAGCTTTTAGGTACCGTGGCATTCAATGCAATTTTTGTAACATTGGGTTACCTCTCAAGCTGTGGGACTTGTTGGCTTGAGATAAATCTATGGAGAAAGTTGGTTCTTTCTCCTAAACCTACCTTCCAAAAAATACTCCTAATGCAGGAAAAAAATCTAATCCTACCCTTATTTTCCAAGGGACCATGGAGAGAGAGTGCATGAAAATAAACTATATAATGGGTGGTGATACACCAAAAATGAGGTTATTAGCCAAGAATCCAACTACCTAAAATGGAAAGAGGTGAGCAATGGAGAGGGTGGACGAGATGCACAACAGAAAGGAGATGGATTCACACAGAACACCATTTGTTTCCCATTAAACATATCTCTCAAAACCTACAACAAACATCAATAATAGGCATAATATAATCTTCAATGGAGAGAGGAAAGTAGAGAGAATAACACATGTAAAGGATGGAAAAAATGTATCACGAAACGTAGTTTATTTCTCCATTACGTTTTAAAGTAAAAATTAGTGCGAAAGACGAAAGAAAATTCCATTACAGAGATTGGAAAGGAAGCTTAAGATCTAGATTCAACCTAGTAGAGAATAAAGGAAGAGGGGGTAGGATAAAAACGAACAACACTTTTGCAAATGAGCCAACTTTACAATTTATAGAATGAGAACAGAGAGAAGAGAAATCTAAAAATTTGATTTATAACTACTCACCGTAAATCATAATAAATGAAGTAAAATGATTTTATTTGATTTGCAAAATCTCTCATCATGTTGTCCCATAAGCTGGCAATTCTAATAAAATTATGACCATGCCCATTAATTTAAATTTCAGCCACTCTTCAACATCTAATTAGAATCTGCGATAAATTTCTACAAATTTCACTCTTGAATATTCATCAATTTCTTGATTTCTTGATTGTTGTTTGGAGGTGTCGATTCAAAATTCCAATGAAGAAAGTTTTTGCACTTCGTTGAGAAATGCTTAAATTATGAGCTTATGAGTAGATGTAGCTCTTTGAGTTTTTACAGACTTTCTTGACCTTCATGTAGTGAGAAATTAAAATTCTAGTTAGAAATCACATTTAAAATATTTCTCCTTCTCGCAATGTTTTTACATCATTAAAATGTCTTGGGTAATTTTAAAAATATGGCGTGGAGCCCACCATTGACTTAAATCATTTGGATTTTTAAATGGGGGTGTTTGCATTGTTATATTGCCAACTCGGCCAGCGTGGCTGCGTTGGATCTCCTTTTACCTTGAATAATTATTCACAAATGTTCACCTTGTTGCATCGGTTAGATGACTAGCCCATTCATCTTGCATTGGGATATGTGATGAGCCTATTTATTCCGTGTCACATCGACTTCCACACCAACCCATTACAACCACATTAGCTCGATATTTCAATAACCCCAAAAAAATGCCTCGTAACTCGGGATAAGCATTGTCAATCGATCAAGTCACCACAAACTCAACGCCACTATGTTTATGATAAGTCACCTCAACTTCTTGTATTGGGCTCTATTTTCAATATAACGAGTTGTCCCTTTGGTGCCATGTTCCCATACCCCATTTCTTCTTTGTATTGTGGATGCATGCTCTCCATAGAGAATTTAGTTCTTCACAACGGGCCACTTGTGCTACTCCAATCCACATCGCCTAACAAAACCTTCAAAATTCCGTAGAATGGCCAAAATAGAGGAAAGACACCCATTTTTAGAAATCGGTGAAATGTTGTTACGAGAGGACTCTGAAGTACCACTTCCTTTATTTAGGAGACACATAAAGGAATTTCCCCTTCCAAGACCATCCGATGTACCCCTCACTTTCACCTAGATGGGTACCAAGGACTACCTCAAAGGAGGGTTTAATATCCTTGAATGGGTATCCTCTCATAGGAGAAAATTATATGTCATCAAGATCTTTGAAGGCCCCAAAGAAAATATTGAAGAAATCATGAAAATGGGTATGTCTCGGTGACCTCTCGAGGGGATATCGAATATATTTATAGATCTTAAGGCCTCAAGGAGTTTGATTTTTGGAAGAACAAGTTGTTAAACCGGATTCCCGCATTTGTGGAGGAACTTATAACCATAAATTGACAATGTATAACTTTTACAAGAACCTCCCTTTTCTTTATCTAGATTTAGGAGTTATGTGAATCTCAAGGGCGGTGCCCCTATAAAATCCACATTTTGTTCTTAGCACATACATATGCTTCTCCTTATTTTATTTTTAACTCAACAATTGATTTTAATAACTGGATTTACCTTTTGATAGAAAAACAATTGTGTTTATATTTATTTTCTATGATTTGGATATCTATGGTAAAATTTACAAATGAAAAATGTTCTTGTTTTCCCCATTTGGTAACATTCCATACTTACTATTTGGTATTTCTTCATACTTGTCGACCGGGAACAAAGGAAAACTTCTTCCACCATCGTTTCTTTGAAAAAACCCTCCATTTTCCACCGGCATGAAACCCTCATTTCTTATATTCGACAAAAATGTCAATGGCCTTTTCGTTAGATTCGACACCCATTGTATAATATTTTTTGGGGAGGGGGATTTTATAATTGAACAGTCACCCATCTTTAAATTTATTGATTTTTATTGGAATAATAGATCATGGAGATTTAAGAAATCTTTGGTGACTAGTTGACATATATAAATTTGAATCCCTTAGATGGTATGGGGATATTTCTTGTAAAAATTAACTTGGTTAAGAACAAGGCTCAAAATGAGTACTAACATATAAAAAAATGAGAAGTCCAAATAGTTTTACTAGTGGAGAAATATCCCAATTGCTAAGCTTTTCCTATATTGAACTAACTTAAAAGGGCCTGAACTTTATGTAGTTCTCCCTCTTTTTGATGTGTGTGAATATGTATGAACAATATTGTTTGGAAATACCATAATAAGGCCTCCAACTATAGATACCAATTTTTGGAATAATTATCCCCCACCCCGTGTTCCTCCCCTTCATCATCTTCTCACACATACATAACTCCCTTCCCACCGAATACCCTTTTCCCTTCTAAATCCCATTTATTCATTTAATATTCAACTTTCCCATCTTAATCCCATCCTAATTTTACCATTGTTTTACCTTCCCTAATTCACCACTAATCATACTTAATCACCCCTAAACCTATACATTAATTCTATATCTTCCCTAAACATCCTTAGGTTCCCATCTACCCTCATTCAATGCATTTATATCCCCAAGAAAGTTTTATCCTCCCTAAGAAACCCTATCCCACCTTACTCACTCGAAACCCTAATTTAATCCCTTTATGGCCCTTTGCATCAAGTTGATCATAATCTCCACCACAAAAATTAATAGTCTTTCATAGTCACCATCAACCCATGTGGGTTAGTATCGACCCTACAAGTATGCCCATACCCCTCCTCTTCAAGAGGATCAAATTTTGAGAATTCATCCATCTTGTGACTTTTCTTTATTTCTTTCTCTTCTTAAGGTCTCCACTATAAACTTGGATCTACCTTGGAGGTTTTGGCATGCCTCTTGGGGATCTTGAAGTCTATTGTTTTCTTAGAACCCCACCATAATTTCATCACCTCCTTTGCTTTAGTATTGTAGGTATACCAGGTTTCCTTAGAGATTTTTCACTCCATCAAGCTTATTGAAATATTATTCATAGCTATTCTCCTATCTATTTAGTCAAATCAAACCCTAGACCTTTCACAATCGCCATCATTTTTTCCAGTATTCATTGACCCAATTTTAATCTTCTTTGTTATCTACCTTCCACCCTCTCAACTATCTACTTTACAATACCTTATATAGTACCTCACATATTCTAATATTGTCTCTCTACACACTTGGTACCTCAGATCTCCTCTTATTACCAAAAATCATTGTCGATCCAACCCAATTTTCATTGAACTTGTCTACATCCACCCTATTTTATTTATTTATTATCATACCTCATCTTATTTTCCATTCCTTGGTATTAAGATCCCTTTTTCATGTCACCTACCTATCCATGATCATATACCTTGTGTTTTAGCCTTAGTCACAATGAACCTAGCTCAATCCTCATCAACTTGATCCACTATCATCATTTTATCATTATATCTATATCTTTCTTACATCCTTTCTATTTCCTCAACATCTCGACATCGGATCTAGATCCTCTCCAACATCTCAACATCTGATCCATGTCTTTTTTTCGCATATATTGTTTTTCAATCTATCAGAGCCACCGCCAAATTTCCATGTCATTTTTGGGTGCTTGTTAACCAAATCAGGTTTGTTTTGATTTATCATCATTTACCATTATCTTATTTACATCTTATCTTATCTAGAAAATCTTATATATATTTTTAGTTCAATTATTTGTTGCCTCTTATCATTTATACATTATTGTTTTATCGAATCTTTTATCAAAATGAGTTTACATCCATCCTTACGAAGTTATCAATTCTCGGAACTGATGTTTTCTTGAAACCCACCATCTTATCCACCAATCATTTTATTTTTCAATTTTCTCTTTGTTTTGAAGGTTATCTAGCTAACTATGGAGAGGATATTTTGTGACCATATCGGCATCATCATTGCAGAAAAATAGGTATCTTTAAACCCTCTCCTTATTTGGAGTTTCTTATTTTGTTTTCCATGATTCTATTAATCTAAAACATGAGCATGTATATTTGATCAACATTCGACATGCACGGTGGGACACACCCTTCCTCTTTGGTGAGGTTTTTCTTTATTTCCATTTTTCATATATCCTTTTATTTATTTCTTTCTACTAACTCTGGTGGAGTCTTTTCCTGCATGCTTTGGGGATCTTCCTTTCTTGATCAACATGGTGTGTGCTTAAAATTGTAAAAAGGGAAAAATGTTTATCCAGGTATTCCTCTTTTTTTCCTTATTTTCTATTTTCTCATTTCCTCTCCCTTCTTTTTCTATGTGATGTCATTGAATATAAAATTTGGTTTTGGGATCGAAAAGCTGAAAAGAACACCTCTCATTTCTTTCTTGCTCATATAGTCTATGTATGAGTTAATCTTTTACATTCACAATTCTTCCACACACAACTAAACTCACAAATCAAGAAACATATCTCAAACATCTTCTACCAAGTTGAATTATTTTTATTTCATCACCCAATAAGGAATCCACCACAATTTTTAGCCTATGTAATATTTTTTTATTATCGGTATATCGGCTAAGCAACCCGACACCCTTATCATTGTGGTGTGTGAAGTGAGCGGGTAGGCCCTATTACCAAACAATGTATCATTAATCATCACCGATTTGAACCTCACGTACCTTTAGGTATACGAAGGATGCCAGATAAAAAATACCCAAAACCATCATTATATTGACCACTTCCTAGGTTCCCTTTGAAGCCATTTCTTTTCTTTTTCATAAAATTCTAATAAACAAGATAATTAACAGTTTTTGCATGATTTTTTGTAATATTAAAAATAAGCATAAATTCTTGATTATTGTTACATGTCATTTATTACCCATTATCATACAAGGAATAGATAAAAACAACATCATCCAACAACATACCCACTTCTAACAATATTACTCAATAAAAATATTCTCTTTCCATTGTCTTCTACCCCCTTGATCACTTCCTCTTTTGTCTCTCAACCTATAGTTTCTATTGTCGGTATCTATGAGTCCACACCATCTAAACTAATCCACATGTCAAAACTAACCCTTTGATATCTCATTAGTCTATTCCTTCTATACCAGCTACACCCCCATCCATCACTTCCCTCGGAGCATTTGAACCTTCAACCATCATTCACGAGATGCGTGGAGTATCAAGAGCTCCTTGATTCCAATATCGTTTCTCTGTAACTACCTTTCTAAATAATCTACCCACATTCCTATTGATGTACCTCCCCTTTATCAAATCTATTCTTACCCTCTCGTATTTCGAATCCATAGAGGTCCTTACCTGTGACGTGTTATTTTATTTCCAGGATCCATGAATGAGATAACAATGGATCAACATGAATATGAATCCAATGATTCCTCCACTATGATCTCCTAAGAAAAAAATCCACTCAATTTATTTTACCAATTCCCACATCTTCTATCAAAATCATTTATTCATCTACCATGGTTATTAATGCCCCTACCCACACTCTTCAGAATTCAATTTAATTTTCCATCATCGAGAAGCATCTTCAAAACTTGATTCATTTCTCTACATCAAAAATCCATGCAAATGTCATCACCTCACAACCACATCCTTCGATTCAACCGAAAAGCATCAACCGCACTGGAGTGTCTTTGAGCATATGTTGCACAATCAATCTACTCTAACATAAAAACCACCCAATACCTACATACCAATCCATTCAATAAAAAACAATCCAATATCCCCATCTGTCAATAACAATCGCAATCATATCCATCTAATTACATCCCTATCTCTCAACAATATCTTATCTCCTAACCTATTCAATCACAAGCCTTCAACCTGTCTTCCTCCTTATAAGCCACCTATATAAACCCCTAATTATCCTCAACCATATAAATCTCATCCAAAACCTAACCCATCCACTTCTTACAATCCATAACCTCACTAATCAATCCCTAATTCTCATGCATCTAAAGACCCCATAAAAATTTGGTAAGTAGAATGATAACTCTAGAAGTCGTTAATTTGGTTTCTAAAAACTCCTTCACTTATGAAATTTTTACAATGAGATCGTCAACTCTGTTGTATATATCTCCCCCCGGGTAGATATAGACAAATGGAAGAATATGGAAATCAAAGAAACTCAGACCCTAACATTTATTGCATCGTGCGCGAGTTAAGGGTGCGAGTAAAAGGATGTCAACATGAAAATGGATGCGCCCATGGCGCAGGTAAGAAGATGTCGACATGCAAAAAGTTACACCCATGGTGCAAGTTAAGGGTGCGGTAAAAGGATGTCGACATGAAAATGGATGTGGCCTGGAGTGCGGAGTTAAGGGCGCAGGTAAAAGGATGTCGACATGAAAATGGATGCGCCCATGGCGCAAGTAAGAAGATGTCGACATGCAAAAAGTCGCATCCATGGCGTAGGTTGGAGGCAAAAAGCACAAAGTGTTGACATGGAATTTTCAGCGCCTATGGCACATGTAAGAGTATGTCGCCATAAGGATGGATGCACTGAGGTGCATCTTTAGGAGGTGCAACATTTTGAGTGTTGACACCCCAACAGAAAGTAAACCCGACGGCAGATATTCAAATGGCCATAACTTTTCATAGGGAGCTCGATTCACGCAAGCTTGGACTTTTCAGAAATCTAACGAGGTCCTCTATCAAACTATTCTGGATATATTTAATTGGGTGGGAAAAATTTCTTCAAAATGTAAAATACAATTCGCCACTTTTTGGGTTTGCTAGTATCTCACCTACCGCCATAATGAGATGAATTAAATACAACGTAGAGGTGGTTGTGGTAGATTGGGAATTCCTCTCTCTTCCTTCTCTCATTCTTCCTATAAATTCTAAGGAGGGGCTTCTTTCTAAAGGTTGGACATTCTTGTTTGCCCCCACTTCTTCTCTTTGGCAGGTGAATTTGTGGAGTTCAAACCTCCCATCTAAAACTGTAATGTAACTTTGCCTCTTGGCATTTTGTAGTGTATTGTATCAATATTTGGAGAAAATAATGCATGTTTGTGGATGATTCTCAACCCTCTCTATGTTCATTTACATCCCACCCGATCTTTCACTGCAAATCTGGTTATCTATGCATGATCTTGCATTACATTTTAATGGTTTGTGTTTATTGGCAAGACAGATGTTTCTTCATTCCTCGGTGCATCACCTTTGTTAGTTTAGGTTTATTTTTATGCATCTTCTTACCCTATCTCCTTGGAAAGTTAGATTAGGTTTTGAGTAAACCCTCTGCATTTTTATGTGTGCATCTGAACAGAGGAATAGGAACCGGCCTTCATCCAGAGAGCTTTCCCGATTCACAAGGTCCCACACTTGGGAAAATCTCCATGTTATGCAATCACACTGAGAGTCTCAACCCATCAAGTTGTAGGTATTTCAGGGGTGCTATGATTCACCATCAACACAACCTATTAGTTTGTGTCAAACCTTATCCTCCTAGCTAGTAACTCCTAAGTTTTATAAATTCAATAGCAAGGAGGACCCTCAACAACACCTTTGTGCCTTTAGGTGAGCATATTACCTTATCACCCATGATCAGACCTCATTTTTCATGCTTTCCCCATGTCACTGGTCATACCCACATTGGATTGGTACAAGGAAATCCACCAACACACCCTTTTCTCCTTCACCCAACTCACGGAACTCTTTTTAGAGTATTTTTCTATCAACATTACGTGTAAAATCACTATTACCAATATCTTTCATTAACCAATTTGATAATGAATCCATTATAGATTTCATTTCTAAGAGGTGTGGTATTATCAATCAATTTTCTTTATCTCTTTCCCAAACCAAACTAATTAAACTCTTCTCTCGATCATGTGAGAATCATATCTCGTCAACTCTTAAAACCTAATATTTTAAAACCTTCGTATAGGCCTTCACCGTGGATTGCAAACTAGAAATTTGTGCCCTTGAGCAAGGCAATGTCAAATTCCACTCCAAAAAATCAATAACTGAATTCATGTCATCTACCCATAACAAAAACCTAAAATTGAATCTAATGTTATCATTTTCAAATACTCTTCCGTGAATATATTACGATCGCGCCTCCACAAAGGGATACTCAATTGAATCCTAACTATAATCCCCTTAGAGAATCATATAGTTCTATCTTCAAAAAACTTATGGCTGCACACCTCATCCAACTTACTCTTATCTAACCCGTCGATGATTCATGACCAAAACCCACATGGTACCTCAAAGACAATTACTATAAACACCATCAAATTTAGGGTCACAATATTGAAAAGTGTCGTACTTATAAATTCCTAAGTACAACGGATTATAGGATCTGTGGATAAATTCAATTAGAAAATCCTAACACTCCTCCCAACCAACCCAAATATGTCTTTAATCATCCCTTCCCTAATCATCTACGAAACAATAAAATGAATCCTCACACATCTCAAGCACTTGATGCCCATATGATCAATATACTAAGTTAGGATTCATCATCACCACCCACATCTACTATCGCTTTATCTATCATACCCGCATATGTTGCACCCACATCGGCATCTCCCCCTCCATCTATAATCTTATTCACATCCACACCTTTCCCTACATCTACCACATCCACATCTATTACATATTTATATCTATTACACCGACATTTTCTATACCCGTATCCATCCCCACACCCATTTCAAGACCTATCCCCATATCTAACCCATCATCTACCTCGGCATTTATGCCTACATCTACTTCTCCACCCACTCCTTGAACTATAACTATACCTATATCTAGATCTGAATCCATCTCTACATCGATGACATCCACCAAAAAGGCATCCTCTCTTGATCCTATCACAAAGGATGTCCAAATAACATCCCCATATCTAATAGGTTAAACTACCTCTATCTCAACACCTCCAAAATACATGAAATCTACAACATCTTTAAATCTTACCAAATGTTTCATCTAAAAAGCATCTTCATCCTCCATACCTACATCGAAAATACCACCTACATCTAAATCATATGACTCCACACCTACGGATCCCCTAGTTGAAATCATCATCATTCCCACCAAGGAAAAACCTCATAATAGAAATATAAGAAACTTGGAATACCTACTCAAAAATCCTCTCACGCATCCATATATGAAACTAGACATTTATCTTTTAAAACCCCATCAACCCATACAATCGAAAGTCTCATCATTTATCATAAGGATTCCCCCAATCCATTTTGGGACACCTCCTTCATCTAAAATATCGACCACCACTAATAAATTTAAATCAAAACCATCGATCCATCCATCCAAATATAAATCTGAATCAAATCCCCCATAAAACCCTCACAAGTGTATGTAGCATCCCCAAGATTTCACCACGAAATATCGGACTACCCTTTTAAAAACTATTTGTTCTTTTCAATGTAATGGGTCTTTTTATGTTTTTTTCCTTCGATGTTTGCATTCCTCTATGATATCCCGAGAGAGTTATAAAATCCAAATTAACCAAGTACCCACATGCTAAAACTTACTCTTTTCCTTTGCAAGTTTTGTCTCGAGAATTTTATTTATTTATTTGTTAAATAAATAAAGTTATTCTAAAAATAGATTGAGCTAAAATTGGAGGATTTAGGTTATATAAATCACATCACACCATCCTTATTACCACATAACATTCACTCGGAGAAATAATTTTTGCAGATCATCTAATTGGAGAAATGTTTTCAACAATTGCTTACATATTCGTTTATTTGGTTTTATTTCTTTTTATTTGTGTTTTGGTTTGTTTTCTCCGAAAATTACTTGTAGCTTATTCATTCTTCCTGCTATCTCTTTCCTCATGCCTAGGGTTTTGAAAATCTATCCGGTATTGTTAATTACTAATCTATCTAAAGGTGATCAGAGCTCATGATTCTTTCAGGAGATTACAAGAATTTTCTTGGTCCAAAAGGGTGAAAAAATGGATTTTATGTAAATAAGGAAAATATTACCATGTGTAGAGCTAGAGAAGATATGTAGTTTTAGAGAAAACAATACCTAAAATGGAGCCATAGAGTGAAAGTTATGGTACTTGTAAGTATTTGTTGCTAAATCTTCCCAAAACCTTCCAAAAAAAAATTCTTCACTAAAAATCTAAAAATTGAAATAAAATTATGCTGATGAGTTTTCACACAACTTCTTAATGCAGGTCGTACTTTTTGGGAAGAAGCTTTCTTCTAAGCAAGTCACACTTTTTGGAAGGAGGGATTTTAAGTGGCAATGGGATTTTTTTTGGTGGAAGGAAGGTGGGAATTTGGAGTCTTCCTAGAAGGTTGTTTTTTCCTGTCATTAAATTTAAATAACTCAAGTGTCAATGAGAATTTTTATGGTGGAAGGAAGGTTGGAATTTGAAGCCTTCCTAGAAGGTTGTTTCTTCCCATTATTAAATTTAAATCACTTAAGTAAAAGATGTGAATTTTGGAGCTTCCTAAAAGGATAAAAATTCCCACTTCCTTTCCTTCTTATTTTTAACATGACTTCTAGCCAAAAAGTGTGACCCATTATGGCATAGTGAAATAGAAGGCTTTATTTTCAGTTATAAATCATGCATGTCATGTAAAGAGGAATTCTAAGAAGAATACTACCATTTGTTTCCTATTTTCATTGCTTCCACATGTGGCAATTCATTGAAAGCCTCTTATTTGTAATTTCCCTATATACGATATATATAGAGGAAGAGCCTATGGGTTAATGGATCAGAATTTGTAATCAACATTCTTGAGTTCCAGACTCTATGCTGAAACCCTTGATATCTTTTCTGAAAGCGAGGAATTAAAAAGAGATGGATTTGAGGATAAATTTGTGTGAACGGTGAATTTTATTCTTACTTATGTGTAGATATTTAGATAAACTTTGCATTGTCTAAGATTTAGATTAGAAACTTTCCTTTCCTTTAATTATGTATTGTGAGATCTATTTGTGTTATCTATATGTATGAGAAAAAATCTGTAAATTATTGTTTGGATTACCCATCTTCTTTCCATTCTTCCCATATTCAACTATTCCCCCTTACGCAAATTTTTTTACACTTCTTACTTGTTATAAAATTGCTTAGCTACGGTTCATGAGCTTCACAATTAAAGTAAAACCCAAATATAGTTATTAGAATACATAATTGAAAGAAATATTACACAAGAGCCTCATTGGTAAATGACATAGATTTACCTCATGAATTATTAGGTTTTAGCTATGCATAAAATCAAGCCAAGAGTATGACTTTAATTTTTCCTTCATCTCGCCTCTTTCAAATCCAACCCACCCATGATCCATCGAGCCCTTTCTTCAAAAAAACCCATGTTGAATGTTTATCATTACTTATATGTGTTGTCATTGATGTCAAGATTGATGAGTTGATATCACATTACATTGATGGAAAAAGGAGTCAATTGGTAAAGTGAGCATGTGAAGTAGATGAAGGTTTATTGGTAGTGTATGCTTACAAAGGATTTGAGATAATCAAAGATAATTTCTAAAGGACTCAGAAAACATTTGTACACTTTGCGAGATATAGGGTTTTAGCCGCCAAGTACATAGAAAGACATGTAGTATAGAAGCTCAAGGAACGAACCATGCAATAAAGTAAATCTCTATAAGAAGCCGCAGAAGGAAGGAAAGTGCCTTGCAAAGTGAAGAAGGTCGGAAGGTAAAGCCGTGGGTATGAAGATTTGGAGAATGTCGCATATAAAGGAAAAAGATGAAAAACCATGGATAAGTAGAAAAACCACTAAAGTATAGAATATTTCCACAAAAATAAGGAAATCGGCAAAGAACTAGAAAAGGATAAAAGTGGTGGAAGGTAGCAAAAAAAGAGGAATCCATGAGAGGTTTAAAAATCCACACAATGCATATAGATGCCATGAGATAACTAAAAGCCACATAAAGAAGGGAAAACCCGAAGGAAAAAGGAGAAGCCGCGACATGAAGGAAAATATTAAAGATGCCAAAGGAAGCCATAGAATGATCAAAGTGAACTAGCGTGGATCAAGGAAAATTAGTTAGAGTTCAAATTGAAAGAGTGAATGTTTGAATTTAGAGTTTAAAGGAGACATGATTGAAAGAGAATTACAATTGCAAGTAAAAGCTGGAACTTTGAGCACACCAATGAAATTATTTATTCTAGCTACCAACATTTAATGAATGTTGACCTCAAGGCAATTTGGTTACAAGCTCAATGGAAATTCTCGATTTTAAAGAAAATTTAAAAATGCAAAGAAAATGGATCACCATTTTAATTTTAGAGTGCATGTTTCCTATTTTTTAAAAAAGGTTATTTAATTTGTTTTTCAGATGCGTGGAAGAAGGAGGAATGAATTCGAATAAGGAAAGAATAAAATATGGACTCAGCTGGGAACATTTATTGATCCGGATTGACATGCGACATATTAGGAAGAGTACATGATGCAAATTTAAAAGAAAACATTTTTGGTCAATAGTATGATAAAAGAAACAGTCTAAGTGATTTGAAGGTTTTTTTTTCCAATGAGAGAACTAAGGCACTAGATCCAAGAGAGTGAGAGAGGAAGAGAGAATAAAATACAATGCAATCAAGTGAGAAGAGCTGGCTTTGGTGAAGAAAAGAGAAAGGGTGAGATTGAAAAATAATTAAGAACACGATCAGATAAGTAGAGCATAATAACAATGATTTTAATGAGTAGAAGAGTGTGATAAAGGAAGAACATAGATCGAGCCAAGAAAGTGATCATAATCCATTATATAAGAAATTTTTGTAACTACATGGTGAAAATGTATATGTTAAAATTATAAGTCTTATCTTAACACTTTTAGGGAGTTGTATCCTCCTTGTAGGTGGGTGCCTGCATAAAGAAATATTTTATGATGCATAATATTCAATTATGTCCTTTGATGTGTGTAATATCATCATAGGTGTAGGAGTTGGTGCTCCTTGTGGGATTTGTGTCTCACTAACAAAACTTGTAAGATGTGTCATATTATTATGAGTCCTTTCTATGTGTAATATAAGCAACAATTTTGGTGGATTTTTTCCCAAAAGGGATTCCTATGGTAAATCTATGTGTTCAATGTTTATGGGTATGATTAATTTTTGTTTGATTATTTATTTCTCATACATATAGATTGGTAAAGAACACAAAATTAAATCAAAAGTGTAATAGTTTTAGTCTGCTTTGATTCATCCCCCACAACTCATTGTTTGTAATCCTTAACAACTAGTATAAGAGAAAGTCCTCATTAATGAAGCTTAACATCTTCAAGGAGATCCTTCTATTTAAAACATGGCATAAAATAAGGCATAAGACAGTGTGTCATTATCTAGATCACCTCATTCACGAGAATAAATAATGCATTTTGGACAATAAGGACGAAAAAAATATTTGATGTCACTTGGGTTTGACATCTTGGAATGCATTGGGAAAATATATACAAATCCACCCACACCAATAACATCTTCAAGTGGATAAGGTATAATATGAGTGCAACTTTAGATACATGAATTTTTTTAATGCGGTTTGACTAACACAAAATCCCTCAAGGTAATGCACTAAACAACAAAAAAGGAGATATGGACCAAACTATAGAGGATCTATGAAGGAGATGATAAATTTAAACTGGAACAGCTGTAAAGTTACAAAGATTAGTTTGAGAATATGAAAATTAAGGATGATGAGAGCATCGTGACATATATGTAGAGAACAGATAAGGTCATAAAGATGATCGAGGCTTGGGAGAAAAGCTAGGAAAATATAATATTGTCCAAAATATTCTAAGATCCCGACAAACAAGTATGATGCAAAGGTTTCCACCATACTGTAATAAAAATACATGAAGACTCTTACAATTGAAAAACTACATAGTACCCTTGCTACATAAGTGGATTCCAAGGTCAAGAAAGAAATAAATTCTAGTCTAGAAGATGTAGAAGAATGAGGTTCTATGAATTAGATGGATGAAGAAAAGATTGAGGCATTGTTCGTGTGGAAATTTATGAGAGGATATGGTAAGTAAAATGTAAAACTCCCATTTAAATGCTTTTCTTGTGGACTTTGGTAGGTCATTTTTCTAGTAGATGCCCGAACCAAAACAAAGACAATCGGTCAGAACATGAAGAGCACAGTTATAAACATAATATAAGAGAAACTAAGTATAAAAATAAAGATAACAAGAAGAAATTATTCAAGAACAAAAGAAAATTCTATTCTAAAGAAGAATCTATAGAATCAGATTTCAGCAACACGTAAAAGTCAAAAATGAAGATAATCAATATCAATCGAAATGTATGTTTATGGCTATAGACACGGATGAAGAAAGTATCTCTAGAGGGAAGAAATCAATTGAATATGAAGATTCTGATGAAGAGGAAGCTGAGGTAAATCTTGAAGTAGAGTTGGTAAGTGCACTTGAAGAACTGCAACTATGTAGAAAGAAAAATCGAAACTAAGATGCACATTAAAGGATTATGACGAATAAATCTGCATCTTTGAGAAAATACAAGCACAGACATACAAAGAGGAGGATAATGAGCTAAAGGAACTTGAAATAGAATTGGAGAAGATATCTAAGTCCTAAATATCAAAAGATGAGGAGTGCTCAAATTTGAACACAGAATTAAAGTATTTAAAATATGAGATAGACCAAATATTCAGCAAACTAATTGTGTATGAAAATCTAGAAAAAAGCTCTATTATCCTAAGTTATATACTCAACATCCAATGTGCCACAACTAAAAATTCTATAATCATATTCAAGGGAGAAAAAAGGAGATAGAGAAAACAAAAATTGAAGAGTATAAGCCCTGCGCTACACTAAGTACTTCCTCTACTACAAATAAAGGTTTTCACAAATCTGCGAGAATAAGAAACATTGTTTCAATGATCACCAATGCAATGAGGTACCCACATTCATTTTATGGGTAATGTTTCTCTTGTAATTAGTTTGGACATAAATGCACAAAGTGTAGAAATAATTCTAGAGCTATAGAAGAAATTTTTCCCCATCTTACACCAGTTCGAACTTTAATGCTGCTCATTACATGTATCACAAGAAAATAAATAATCCACCCAAAAGGAAACAAAATCCACATAAACAACAAAAGTGTATATATGTGAAGAATGATGCGAATAAGAGAAAAGAATGTTTCTCAATAGTACAGACCGTGTCCCACTTACATAATGAAGATAAAATTTGGTATTTAGATAGTGCATGCTCTTGTCACACAAGTGATAAAAATAAATTTATTCCTCTATCAAATAATACATCAGGTGCTATGAGATTTGGTGACAATAACTCTGCCAACATAGTTGGAAAAGGGACATTAAGTTTGGATAATGGAAAGACTATTATAGAAAATATTCTATATGTTGAAGGATTTACACATAACCTATTAAGTGTGAGTCAAATATGTAAGAGAGCATACAATGTCATATTATATGACCGAGGATGTGATATCATCAATGGTAAGACAAGTAAAAGATTTGCAAAGGCCAAGCAGAAAAAGAACAACATGTGTGTGTTGAATGAAATAAACAATGAGAAATGCTTTACTCGTAAAGTTGATTATAGCTGGATGTGGGAAAGAAGAGTTAGACATATCAGCTTTGAGAATTTTGTTAACTGAACGAGTGCTAAAGGGTGTGTGAGACACATTTCTAAGATTATCAAACCCATAGATACACTATGTAAGGAGTGTGTACATGGCAAACAAACAAAGGAGGGCATTCAAGTCAAATGTGTACTCTAGAACAAGACCATTGGAATTGATTCCTACAGACCTATGTGGCCCTACCAGAGTTGAAGCAATATCAGGTGAAGTATATTTTATGTTTCTTATATATTATTATACTAGAATGACATGGGTAGCATTATTAAAACAAAAGTTTGAAGCCCTAGATAAATTTAAGAATTTCAAGGCATTAGTTGAAAATGAGAAGAAAAAGAAAATCAAATGTTTAAGATCAGACAGAGGAGGTGAATTCATGTCAAATGATTTTGATGAGTTCTCTAAAAACATAGAATCAAGAGAAAATTCTTAGCCACACGGACTCCTCGGTAGAATGGAGTTGTTCAAAGGAACAACATAAAAGTGCAAGACATGGCTAGGACCATTTTAAATGAATCCAAAATCCCATTTAAGTATTAGAGTGAAGGTATAACTATTGTAGTCTATCTATTAAATAGATCTTATCTAAAAGTAAATAGTGATAAGACTCCCCATAACCTATGGAAGAAGAGACCTGCAAATGTGAAGCACATCGAGTGTTTCAAAGAAAATGGTACATGAAAAGAGATGATTTTTTTTTTTGGAAAATTTGAATCAAGGAGTGATGAATGTATATTCCATGGATACTCGGTGGTTTATGTGGCCTACATATGATACATGAGAAAATGGTTGTAAAAGATAGTGGAAATCACTAATGTGAAGGTGGATGAGGCATAATATGGAAAAACCAACACTCAACATAATCTTTGGAGAAAATTAAGAACAAGAAGATGATGAAGAATTGGACAGACCATGTGAAGAAGAAAAAGAAGAATAATAAATACTTGACACTAAAGCACCATCAAGGAAAGTCAAGAAGTATTACCCTATAAATCAGATCATTGGAAATAAGGATGGCGACATCCTAACAAGAAGGGAACTTAGAGAGAAGAGCTGTCATGAAGATATATCACTTATGTCCATGATAGAACCTTGCTAAAGAAAACAAAGATCAACATTGGGTAGATGCCATGAATGAAGAATTGGATCAGATAAAAAATAATGAGACATGGGAACTAGTACCTAGGCCATGAGACAAGAATGTGATTGGAACCAAGTGAGTTTTCACAAATAAGTTAAATGGTAAGGGATAAGTTACATGCAACAAGGCCAAACTAGTATGTAAAGGATATGCACAAATGAAACAGATTGAATTTGATGAGACATTTGCACCAATTATAAGAATGTAGTCAATAAGGATATTTCTTGCTTATGTGACATACAAGAAGATAATATTGTTCTAGATGGATGTAAAATCAACCTTCTTACATGGTTTCTTGAATGATGAGGTATACATTGCACAACTTGATAGATTCTCACTAGCTGAATATGAAGATTATGTGTGTAGGTTGAAGAAATATTTGTATGGATTAAAGAAATCTCTTAGAGCTTAGTATAAAAAAATAGACTCATACCTCATTGAGAAATTTTTGAGAAAAGGAGTCATGGATACGATCATCTGTACATAAAATAAGGAGCACATATACTCATTGTAATAGTATATGGAGACGACATAATTTTTGTGGAGATCCTTACAAGATGACATATAATTTTACAAGCTTGATGAAATAAGAGTTTGAGGTGTCAATGCTTGGATATCTTTCATTTGTTCCGGGTTTACAAATAAGTCAAACGAGATCAAGGTATCTTTATATCCCAAACTAAGTATATCAAGGAAATGTTGAAAATTTTCATAATGGAAGAATGTAGACCAATTGGTACACCAATGGAAGTTGGGTGCAAGATGAGAAGAGATGATGATTCACCTAAGGTAGACAAAACATTGTATAGATCCATGATAGGAAGTCTACTTTACTCCACAACATCAAGACCAGACATCATGTAGGTAGTAGGACTTGTTGGAATATTTCAAGAAGATCCAAGGGAAACACACCTCAAGGAGGTTAAGAGAATTCTGAGATATCTCATGGGAACACTTGAGTATGGACTATGGTACCCCAAAAGCAATGATTTCAGCATAAAAGCATATACAGATGCAAATTGGGAAGACATCGTTGATGATAGGAAGACTACAAGCGGAGCAACATTATTTTTTGGTAATTTCTTAGTATCATGGTTGAGAATGAAACAATCACGAGTGGCTCTCTAAACATTTGAAATAGAGTATATTATTCCCATGATATGTTACACTCAATTTTTATGGATGAAGGAGGCATTGAAATATTACAAGGTAAAATATGAAGATCCACCTCCTTTTCTATGTGACAATACAAGTGCAATTAGTGTCTCTAAGAATACAATGTCTCACTCAAATATCAAGCATATACCTATATGATATCATTTCAATAGGGAAAAAGTAAATGAAAATAAAATTTGTCTGGAATATGTGAGCACAAAGAAGGAAATTGCAGATATGATGACCAAACCACTACCAAAAGCAACATTTGAACACCTAAGGAATGAATGAGGGTCATTCCGATCCCGAAAATAACTAGAGGGTGTGCAGAGAAGGAAGGGAGAATTCTCAAGTATTATCCACTCCTAAACACGGTGCAAAAGTTAGAGGGAGCTAATCTATTATCTCAAATCTATCAAAGTATGCATCAACTCGGGGGACCATTACCACGGAAATAACAGAATAGATGGATAAGAAACATGATCATAGGGGAGCTTCTTGAGGTAATCACATAGAGAAACCAAGCGACAAGTGTATTCGAGTTATATGTGGCATAGATGGTCATTTTCCATGGTTGTCAAAGCGGGAGAACTAACGAAACTAGAAACCAATCCGTAGATATAGAAGAATAGGAGAAAGGTGAATTCGGAGTTGCAATAATTTTTCTATCAAAAGGTTATAAGGTTTCATATAGGCTGATGTTTTTATCAATGAAAAAGGGGAGATTGTTGAATATATTTTATTGTTATATTTTTTTTCATTGATGTCAAGATTGATGAGTGGATATCAAGTTTCATTGATGGAAAAAGGAGTCAATTGGTAAAGTGAGCTATTGAAGCAGGCGAAGGTTGATTAGTAATGTCAGCTCACAAAGGATTTTAAATGATCAAAGATATGTTATAAAGGAGTGAGACAACATTTTTGCAACCTGTGTATATAAGGTGCTAGCTTCCATGTACATAGATAGCCATAGAGTAAAGAAGCTCAAGGAAGGAACCGTGAAATAAAGGAAAGCTCTAGAAGAAGCCATTGAAGGTAGGAGAGTTCCACAGAGTGAAGAAGGTAAGAAGGTAAAGCTTCCAAAGTATGAATATTTTGAGAATGACACATATATAGGGAAAATATGAAAAATTGTAGATAAGAAGAAAAACCACTAAAGTATACAAGATTACTAAAAACAAGAAGGAAAGCTGCGAAGAAATAGAAAAGGAGAAAATTTGTGGAAGGTAGAAAACAAGGAGGAAGCCACGAGAAGTTGAAAAATCCACACAATGCATACATATGCCATGGATAACTAAAAGATGCATAAAAAATAGAAAAGCCAAAGGACAAAAGGAGAAGACATAACATGAAGTAAAAGATCAAAGTGAACTGGAGTGGATTAAGTAAAATTAGTTAGATTTCAAATTGAAAGAGTGAATGTTTACATTCAAATTTTGAAGGAGACTTGATTGAAAGATAATTACAACTATAAGTACAACTGGAACTTCACATAGACCAATGAAATTCTCTATTCTAGCTACCAACATTTAATGCATTTTGACCAAAAGGAAATTTGGTTATAAGCTCGAAGATAATTCTTTATTTCAAGGAAAATAAAATAATGAAAATAATATGGATCGTATTTTTAATTTTAGAATGCAAATTATAAACAATGCAAGTTTTCTATTTTTGGAAGATGACTATTTAATTGGTTTTTCAGATACGTGGAAGAAGGAGGAATGAATCCAAACAAGGAAAGAATAAAATCTAGACTCAATTGGGAACATTTAATGATTGATTCATAGGTGACAAATCAGGAAGGGTACATGATGCAAATCTCGAAGCAAACATTTTTGTTCAATAGTGCAATAAAAGAAACACTCTAAGTGATTCAAATTTGTTGTCATTCATTGGAGAGAACTAAGGCACTAGAGCCTATAGAGTAATATAGGAGATAAAATAAAATAAGATGCAATCAAGAGGACAAGAGCTACAATGGTGAAGAAGAGAGAAAGCATGAGATTGAGCAAATAATTAAGAACACGATCAATAAGGATAGCATAATAAAAACAATTTTAATGAGTAGAAGAGTGTGACAGAGGAATGACATAGATCAAGCCGGAAAGTGATCATAATCCATTGTATAAGCAATTGTTTTAAGTAAATGGTCAAAATGTATATGTAAAAAGTTTAAATCGTAGATTAGAACATTTAGGAGTTATAGCTTCCTTGTAGATGGGTACCTATAGAAAGAAATCTCTTGTGATGCATAATATTCACTTGAGTCCTTTGTTGTGCATAATATCAACATAGGTGTAGGGGTTGGTGCTCATTACGGGATCGAGTGTCTCACTAAAAAAACTTGTAAGATGTGTTATATTCTTATGATTCCTTGTTTTGTGTACTATAAACAATGGTTTTGAAGATTTTTCTCCCGAAAGGCTTTACCATAGTAAATATTTGCATCCGGTGTTTATGGGTATGATGTATACTTGTTTGATTTTCTATTTCTCATACATATAGATTGGTAAAGAATAGAAAATTGAATAAAGAGTATAAAAATTTGAATCTGCACTAATTCACTCCCGCCTCTCGATTATTGTGATCTACAACACCACATTGGGTATTTATACATAAATCCTTTAATGTCTTATTCAATCATCTGTAATCATTCTTACGCTATAAAATCCTTTGATTCACGTGGGTAAAAATCCACATGGTTTGATTGTAATTTCATTTGTGCTTATCATCATACACCTAGACATGGCATTGAACATTGTAGGGTCCTTCAAACCCCTATCTACAATCTTACATAGGAGGATGACCTTATCATTAAATAATATCACCCTCTTCTATCTACTAGCTCATCCACATCCAAGAACAATCATCTAACGAAATCTACACTTACCTAGAACTCTAAATCTAATTCTTCTTCAAAATATTTCAACACGATCCCTCCTCCAAACAATACATCTTCCAAATAAAGTTCCCTCTTGTCATCAATCTTCTTTGGATCACCACTCACTCTCTCCATCATGATTATCTAACATCTACCTAGTCCAAGTCCAAAGTTTTCTTCGTTTATCCCTCTAATAATCCCACTCCTTCCCCTTCTTCATCCAAGGCTGAGGTATCAATCCTAGACACTCTACATACTGAAAAAATGGTATCAATTATTTAACAAAGTATTGTAAAAATTTCCATAAGGTTCCGATCAATATTTCTATCTATGATGTCATCTAAAGCTCGAAATCATTGACAAGCCCTCATTAAGGCACTAAAATGTATTCCAATTACTACTGATGACATTTAACCTTTTTCATCCCTTATTGGAGCTCTCACATATTTCACTTTTATCTCTTTCAATGATTATGAAATTCTAGATATTCTACCTAAATATCATGACCTTCCTCTTTTCATCATCATCAGCATCAATGAAACCTTTATTCGATGATCCATGATCGATAATGGTGCCATCCTTAACATCATCACATCGCATACCTTAAATTAACTTAAACTTACCAAATCCATTTTCACCCAATCACTCGCAGTCCCTCACACCTTGAATAATGTTTTCATCCCTGATTTGGGCATGGTTATCCTCCCCACATGTGTCGGTAAAACAATTCCCCATGATCTTTTCTATATAATTTAGGGGTTTTAATGTACTATATTTCTCATATGACTATGGATCCACAAAGCATGTGTTGTGACCCATCCACTCTCCATAGTTGCCTCGTGTATGAACATGAGTGGATAATTAATATTCTTCTTATTGATCTAAATCCATTTAAAGAATACCACATGACCTATCTACCAAATTAAATGATCATTCCTAAACCTAATCCATCTTCGAAGCATCTACTAACACATTTGTACTTGCATCCAAGCTACCTAATTACGATTCCCTCGATACTATGATGAAGCATATTTCACCGGGATTATCAACTCCTCATCTTCAATTCTTTCCTACACCCAGATTGACTTGGTTGACCAAAAAATCTCTTATGTATACACCCAATATTTGGGACATCATTTCCTATGGTCTAACTCATCTCAAAACCAATCTTATCTATGGTGGCATCGATTTCCTTTCCTCTCACATTTGTAATCAACATCACACCAAGTTATATACCAATGACTTCAACTTCCTCTAGAAAAATTCCTTTGCCTACACCTACCTCCATCACTATGTACGGAAAGGATTTGGTAGGGGTTGTTATGAGAAAGGAATTCAAACTATTATCATTGATCAATCTTGTAAGCCTCATGAGAAGTTTGGGTTGGGTTTTAAATAACAACCCATTGAATCTCTCACGCATCCTTCATTTGTATCTCCTATGGACATCGATCCATCATAAAATATTATTTCATCCCATGACCTAATGGATACGAATGACACTATGTCCATTTCTTATAGAATTTTTAATCTCCATAATCACTTTGGGACCAATCATTTATAATTTTAAAGATTAAGATAGGTCTCTCCCTCTTCAATTCCTCAACGTGGTAGAGGAGGAATCCCCTACCATTGACATTATTCCATGTAGTGACTACAACTCCATTGTTTCTTACATGGGGATAGAATATTCCAATTTTCGTAAGCCCTTACCTCTAGACACATCCACCCTCATCAACGAATCCACCATCGATATCAATATAGGGACTCCGCAAGATCTGCAAATCCTCAAGGTAGGTCAATCTATTGAAGAAAAATATCTCTAATCCTTCACCACCTTCCTTTACAAGCATATCCAAGCCTTTGCATGGTCATGCACCAACATGTCAGGCATTGATCCCAAAATATTTGTGCACAACATCATCACCATCCCCAATGCTAAATAAGTTAAGAACAAGCTATGACACATGCATTTTCATGTTTCGCTCCTTATAAAAGTGAATTGCAATGCCTTCTTTCTTAAAAATTCATCTAACCTATCACCCATCCTCAATGGGTTTTCAACATCGTACCTATTTCCAAAGCCTCTAGCAAGCTATGTATCTACAATGACCTTCAAGATTTATATCTCACTTTCCCTAAAAAAATTTCATCTTTCGAACATAGATCAAATCATTGACCTCACTGCTAGCAATGAGATTCTTTCTCTAATGGATGGTTTTTATAAATACAATCAAATCGTCATCACACCGAGAAGACCAATCTAAGAAATATTTAATCACCTCTTTAGGAACCTTCGCTATCATGACATTTCATTCGGTTTTAAAATTGTAGGGGCTAGCTATCAACACACCATGACCTACATGTATGATTATCTTATCTATAAAATAGTTAAGGATTATGTGATCTCGAGGACATTACGGTGGACCGAAGTTTTGTGAATCTCTCGGGATCACTACAATTAAAAATATGACTCCAAGAGATTTCCAACGAGTATTTGAACGCTGAAAATAGAGTTTGTATGCACATTGGGTGTCTGGTCAAAGTTTGGTCAACTATAAAGTCAACCCTTGTCAACAATCAAATCCTAACGTGACACGTGGAAAAGTTGGAAACTAGTGTAAAGGAAAAAAGAGAGTCATTTTATTTTGTTATTGATATCTAGTATTTATCAAGTGTAAAAATTAAGTGGTTACAACAAGAGGCTAAAATTTTGTACTCGAGGGAGCCGACTACCATGAGGACTAATTTATTATCATTGATGTGGTAGGTCCTCAAGCCACAACGTGGCTTTCCACCATGAATCAAATTCAGACAAGTATGTTTATCGAGGATTTATAAGTGGGACTATGCCTTTCCAGTTACATTTCGGGGTTAATTGGAGCTTGACAAGTTATATTCCTAGCTCGGTGGGGTGGTCAAATCCCCACGAGAGCTTTATTTTCATCCTAAATGGTTTAATGGATAACAATTCCACATTGATTTCTTGGAATATATATTATCCTATTTATTTCAGTCGAAAACTCCACCAAATTTATTTGCAACTCGCCATGTAGTAGCATGAACAACTTGTCAATCGTTTAACCTACACAATGGGAATATCAAACCTATTGACCACCAATCCAAATAACTTAGCAAAGCCACGACTAGAGGATGGGGAAGAATCATAAATATCATTGAACAAAGCACATAATAGGATGGATGGGGAAAAAGAGCATGTGGTCGAAGCCACATATACAATGGGTTGGTCAAGCCCATTTTATACCTCGTCAACCCACCATTCACGAAACTATGTGGGATTTCCCCACTATGCAAAACAACCCACCATGATGCAAAAACAGCCGAGCTATGAGTGAGGTGGGATTTGATCCCTTGACCTTAGTGGTAGAAACGAGCCACCCAACTAACTCGGTCAGCGAGTTGGTTGGAATGAGAGTTGGCCGATAAGGCCCTTAAACAAAATTTTCGGGTCCATTTGCACTATAAAAAGGGACCTCTCACTCATTATTGTAGACACACTAAAAACTCAAGAAGTGTTCTCCTCCCGAGTCATGTAAAGAGCTCAATTGAGCTATAAACACACCCACTCTTAATTATTTCTTAAGCTTAGTTGTGGGTGATATAGTATTAGGGTAATTTTAATATAGTTTTATGCACTATATTAAAATCCTAAAATTACTATAGGAAAATATTATTTATTGGCCTATTATTTTTAGGCAATAGTAGATGAAATATTTGTAATTGTAAGTATTTTTGCACTCTTGAATAGGTCTTGAGCCACAATATTTTTACTTGTGATGCCTTGAGTATCGACCAGAGTGTCAAAGGACCTATTAATAGAGTTGGGAAGGCCGATTGAGTTTCAAAGGAGGTTGTGCATCAGGTAGGGGGAGAATGATTTGACTGATTGGAAGTTATTTGAAGGATTGGCGTACTACTAGGAAAGTTGAAATTCCATTAGGTTTTATCGTAAGAAATAACATTATACTTACAATTTTTTACTAGAAGAACGGTTCAAAAGAACCTAGAGATGTAGGCTATTGCTGAACTTTGTAATCTATCATTATGGAATTGTCATTATATGCTTGGATTAATTTAAAATTGATTACTTAAAACGAGAAACTTGTCGAGAAAATATCAAATGCCTACTGGGTCTCGAGATCGGGTAGATAAAAACTTGATCAATTATATGATCATGTTGGTATCAGAGCTAGTTTTGTAGAGTTGGTTTTGCAGAAATGGATCTATACCTCTTCTTCCAGTTTCTAGTTATGCTTTTGTTATTGGGAACCATGGTTCAAGTGATGATGAATTGACACCGAGAACATGATCGCTAGATCATGGAGTTACAAACCCACCTGGCTACTATTTGAGAGCATCAACACCAACAGCAACAACACATTGTAGAGTTGCAAAGAAGCCTAGATGCTCCACTTGGGAAGGTGGCTGAATCAAGTTAGCTTCGAAGTGCCACTTGGAGAGGCAACCTTCACTAGACTCGGTCATGTGTTGTCATTTTCAAAAATGACACGACACCGAGTAATGCTAGAAATTGTATCTAGACAGAGGCCTAAGTGGATGCAAAAGAAGGGAAAGGCTATTATAGGACCTACCACAGCCATTCGGTTGCACCATTAGGATGAAGAGCACAAAAAGATCATCCAAATATTATATTATGACATGCAAGTGCCTCAAGATAGTGGATTCCAGTGATTACACGAGGATAATTAGTCACCCTTATTTTCGATTGGACTATCAGAGTAGGGTATGTGACTACCAATTTGGTGCACCAACTAGGACTTCCCATGACACCAATTCCTCATACCAAGATAGTCGCATGCGAATACGGTACTTTGCATGGAGTTTCTACCATCTATTGCACTTTGAGTTTCATAGTTGGGAGATGAGTTTCCAATAATATCACTCTCAACATCATCCCTTTAGAGATGGACAAAATGGTATTGGGAAAATTCTACCTAAGTGATCGTCAAGGTTATATGACTGATGAAAGAGATGAGTGGAGCTTCACATCGAGCACGGCTAGAGGATCGAGTTTGCGATGGGACATGTTGTTCATCTTAGACAAGGAGAAGACAGTGAGACTTTTGACTCGAAGTATGTACCAGGAATCATGCGAGATCCTAATGCAGAGTCGAGATCATATGTCCCTATGGATCAACTAGATCCTGACACTGAGGTCATATATATCCCAACAGATCATCAGGATCCATATCCAAAGGATTGAGAGCTTAAGGATCAACAAGAAACCTATTGAGGTATCCTAGATAGACACCAAAGATTCTACAGCTGGTAAGAAATCCAAGGTACAAATAAAGTTGACTTTGCTCTTATTGTAATAAAACCATAAAATTTTATGTTACGTAGAATGTATGAATAAGACCCTTGTGTGGTCAATTTTCATATACATCTAACCGATTAGGACGCACTAGTAAAGACCCAATTTTGGGAAATGTTTGTACTCTTTTATACTTGCATTAGTAAGACCCCTTAGAGGGAAATTATTTTGGTAATGTTATCCTGTAAAATTGACAAGGGTAATTTTGCGAGATAACCATACAAATATTCTGTTTTTGTCCCTAAGAAAGTCCGCTTGACGTTTGAAATGGCCTAGAACTCCCTTCGAAAATCAAGTTTTAAGCACTTAGCCATTTTCAGCTTTTCTAAACTCTCGGCGCAAGAAATGTTGTGTCTACATCAACAAATGTGCGCTCCTTTGAAAACCCTTTGGCGTTGGAAATAAAATGTCGAATCTTCAAAATGTGTGCCACTTAATAATCGCTTTGGCACTGGAAAACTTGTGTCAACATTCAGAAAGTCGTGTGTCTTTGGCACTCGAAATATCATGTTGTCATCAAAAAATGTGCGCTAAAGAAAATTTCCTAAGGTGCTAGAGATATAATGTCAACATCATGAAAGTTGCACCCTTAATAACTTTGGTGCTAAAATCGTCATGTTAACATCATGAGATATGTGTTTAAGGCACTAAAAACTTTATGTCAATGCCAATTAAATTGTGCCAATGAGGGTTGGTGAAATAATAAATGCCAGGTTTTCTATAAATAGGCACCCAACACCTATCATTTTCACGATTTGAAAATTGAAAAAAGTATTTCCTCTGTGCTTGTTAGCTATCCCTGTCACCCCCACGTGCCATTTTTTGAGCTTGTAAACCCCAACATCATCCTTCGTCCTTTGTCAGAAATCCGGTGAGTGGTTTATGTCATTCTTGTTGTTGTTGTTTTTGTTGTAGGTTTTTAGGGTTGTTAAAAAAGGATTAAATCTAAAAAGAACACATTTACAAATCTGTAACTCAACCAAAACAAGTTTTCCTCTCCTTCCAGATCTATAAATTTGGAAGGCCCATGCCTCTGAAAAAACCTAAGGCCTTATTTTCACTGCTTATTATCTTGTTACAAAACCTCTCTTTACCATTTGAAGAAACCAAGAGAGAGAGGAAATATAAGAAATTGAAAAGAAATCATGAAAACCTTTGCACCTGTTTTTACATGTTACATCTCTCAACAGATTATGACTTGGTGCACTATCCTCACCTGCAACATATCCCTAACCCGCACCTAGTATAAAACACTTAGCAACTTTTGTAAGGCACAGGCACATCCTGCACAACATCAACATTGGATGTTGTGTGCTCCAAATCCACACCAAGCACTTTTCCTTTGGCGCATTGATCTCCTTTGCAACATCTTCTGAGATTGCACCTTGGGCACACTTAAAAGCCATGCAACACCATCCTTTTTAGTGCCCAACTAAAGAAAATTTCCTAAGGCAGGCACATGATCCTTAACATCAACATGACATGTTGTATGTTGTAAACCCGTGCCCTACACTTTACCCTTTGGTGCCACCTTCTGTCATGCAACACTCCTCAAAAGTGCACCCTTTATAACCTTGGCGCAAATTTTCTCCTATCAACACTGGTGCACCTTTTTACATGTTGACATCTCCAAAAGTGTGCCCAACCTTTTAAGCCTCTGCAAAGCATGCTATGAACTTGTGCCTTGTGCCCTAAGCCTTATAATTGCTCATTATTCTTTCTCTAAGCTTTTATTATGAATAACATGACGGTTGACATGGATCTTCTATGTTGGACCTCCTTGATCCTTCTTACAGAACAACAACAGAAATCCTTGAGCTCACACATGTCTTCATCAAGCAAAAAACCAACCAAGTCTAAAGGAAAAGAAAAGTTGACAAAACAAGAGATGAAGTACAAATATTAGAAGGTCGGGATGTCGACTCATACACAAAGAGTGATGTCAACGTAAGAGACTCTAAGCTTGGGCATATTGATATGGAAGAATTCTAGGTGAGAACCAACAAAGCAACTAGTTTCCCATGGATGAACAACTGGTGGCGAGTGGATTGCACTTTCTTTTTGTTGGGCTGCCAGTAAGTGTTGTGAACAATGAATTTATCAAGTTACTTGCATGTTTCTACAACAAGGACACTAGATGTGACGAGGATAAGGAAGGAAAGATGATCATCGACCTAACTGCTCATCACTTTGAAATAACCCGGGCATTCCTCATCACAGGAAGTATGTCGCCATAAGCCTAGAAGACTACAAGAAGGCATGGGACAAAAATGAGGAAAAATGCATGCAAATGACGAACGAGCTCTATCTTAAGAAAAAATATCCAGTGAGCAGATGGCAATAGACCATCCACCATAGTGACTTCAATGAGGAACTTAGTGATGCAATCACCTTCCTTAACAGAATATTTGGGCTTCCTAATGCCCAAAGTATTTCCATAAATGGATGCTTTGAGGTACCTAGAGACCATGAGAAAGAATGTGCACGATCAATGTTTTGGCTGGGGGAAATCATTAGTGACACCATCTCCCAAAGACAGCTTCAATAGGTCCTAATAACTGGGAAGTTCTATATGAATTCCTACATTGTATACACTGCAGCATCAGCAAGAGATTTCACAGGCCTAGCTTGGAATGGGATATGGCCCAGTCAAAATATATGAATTCTACCCAGAGCTCAAGCTCGAGAACAACATCCCCTAGCTCCCAATAATCAACGATGCCTTATTCTATGAGGTGATCTACCTATTGAGGATGAATTTGAGACATGGTCGACCAAATTTGAGTGTAATTGCTACCACGAAGAAATGGGGAACATTGTTCACAAAGTTCCCACCTTCACATATCTCGGGGTTGTGAATTTTGAAGGTGAACGAAAATAGCTACCATGGTATGCGGGGCTCAAGTTGATCCTCTTGGAGTTGTCGAGGTAGCTGATCACTTACCCTAAGAGGTACATGAAGAGAAAGAAAGGAGGAACTCCATTTCCCCTTACAGTTGGCCGATACACCTGCACCACACTTTCTAAGGAACGGGAAATGTATGTTGAGCTTGAATTGCTGAATTTAAAGCACAACTTCCTAGCAAGGCCCACCTTCAATTGTCAGAGTTTCCTTCCAAAGGAAAAAATTGATCCCATTCATGTCCATGAGATCAAGGACATTAACATCGTCCTAACACATGAAATAGATTTCAGGAGAAAGGATCACTCCCAGCTGGCTCTGGGAGAGATCATCCATTATGGCGTAGCCATCATTCCAAAAGGATTCCAAGAGCCTGATCAAGAAATTGATCAAGTTTACCTTAACATAGATGGGGATGATTGGCCATTCACAAAGATGGACAGAGCCAAGGTGCCAAAGACCATTAAGGAAAGGGCCAAGCCCATGTTGCAACGCACCGAACATTGGTCCAAAAAAAATGGTCTCACCTACCTTGGAGTAGATTTCTCTACTTCTCCTTTAGGTAGAGCACCTCCAAGGCTGGACCAGGTGCTGAAAGGAAAAGGAAAATATGAGGGGAATCCTAAAATCACTCCTACTACTTTTAAGAAGCAAGTTGTTGACCTAGTGTCTCTAGGTAAAGAAGAAGAGACAACCGAGGTTTCAATAGACACATCCACTTAGGATGTTATCACAGCTACAACTACCGAGGTACCCACCATTCCTTATTTTTCCCCTTCTACTCCCCTATCGTTCAAGCATATTTTCCTATGGATGTGTCTTCTCCCCTTCCTTCTTCCCTTCCATCTCCCACCTCTTCCATTTTCTCCTCTCTCGCAGATCTGTCACCTAGTGTTCCCTCCATCCCTTTACAGATCCCTTCTACCTCCATGACCTTTTCTTCTCCTGTAGTAACTCAAGGCCCTACAAGAAGCACCGCATTGAAATCCTTGTCGATGCCACAAAAAGATGTCTCAACATTCTTCCCTGCGGCCTCTTCATTTGCTTCCCCTTTCACCCTCATTTCTTCTTCAATTCCCTCTTTTCCCTCTCCCATAAGTCCAAGTTGGATCTCTGACTATCTAGGTCAACAAAAGAGAAAGGTTCCCATAACACACATGGAATTCTCTGTCATTACGAAGAAGGGACCCATGAAGTAGAAAGCTATAACTCACTTCTCTAAGAGCATTTCGGGAGAGAGAGTCGTGAAGATTACATATCTGGATCCCACCAAAGAAGGAAATATTTGTCTCCTATAGACTTTACAGCTTACCCAATTCATGATGGGAACCTCATCTCAAAGCCTACAAGAAGAGGCCTTATCTCTGTTGTAGATGCTCTCTGTAAAAAGCTTCAGGAGGCAAAAGAGGAGAAGAGAATACTCAAGGAGCAAAACAAACATCTCCTCCAAGAATTACAGAGAATGGGCAATGCTCCACCAATAACTACCACTGAACCTACTGAAGTTCTCAGTCAAGAAAAGATAAATGAATATGCCAAGATTGGTGAACAAGGCACAATAGTATCCCCCTTAAAAGAGTGAATCCTCAAACATAGTGAGGAAATGATCAAGAAATACACAATGCTCTACCGGGATATTGATCAGGAAAATAAAGAGCTACAAGCAGTAGTAGGATCCCTCTCTAAGGAGTTGGACAATGCCAGATTGTAACATGAAACATTCCAAGCAATGGCTAACTGTTCAGCCGATGACCTATTAAAGGTCGGTGTCATCAATCACCTGCAAGCACATAACAAAGCTCTCATTGCTTTAGATTATCAGGTTGATCAAATGGAATATATCCTGGAGAGGATAGATAAAATCAAGGATGAAGCCCTGGATGCAAAATACAACATGGAGCAGATGGTTACAAAGATGTCTCCAGGGATGCTCAGTGAATCATTCACCTTGAGGGAGGCAGATGATACAATCCATCTCTTCAAGGCTATCGCAACCCAAGGTTTGGTGCCAGAGGTCACTTTTGACCGAGAGTCTATCAATAACCTTCTGGCTTGCCACAATTTCATTGGATTCTTGATCGATGCATGCAAAGAGTACGCCAGATTACTAGACAAGCTCAAAAATGAAAATGAAACATGCAAAGTCATTGAGATCAAGTTTCAAGGATCTAGATCATAATCAACTTCAAATAATGATCATCAAGTTTATGGAATACTAAGCTCAGTGTCACATCACCTCTCCCGATCAGAAGTAAGACACTCCGTTCAAGCAAAGAGATGATGAGGAGTAGTTTCTCCTCTGGTGTACGCTTTGATATTTTTGTAAAAATATTTTAGAAGTATGTTGGCATTTACGATGACATCATCCATGTTGCATCATGGGATGTTGCCATCCAAAAAAACTTGCCCAAAATCAAATTTTGACTTTTTAGATATTTTGTAAATATCTTGTAAGATATTTTGTAAATAGTGGTTGGTTTCTTGTTATCCAAAATTCACCCCTCAAGGTAATTTTGATAACATGCATCATTCTTTAGTCCCAAGAAATTATATTGATTCAAGGCAAAAATCATGTTTCTGGGGTCCCCTCGGCTTCTTTCTAACTCTCCTGTCCAAGAGGAAAACCCAACAAGTTTTAAAAATGTGAAAAAGTTGCAGAAAACAAGCTTGGGCTAGGAAAAATCATGAAAAATGGCTAAGTCCTAGTCCTCGCAACAGTCGGGACATGAGGGACATCTGGGCGCGAATCGGCCGAAAGGCCGCCAGGAAGTCTGCAGAGCAAAGGGGCATCCAGACGTCGAGACACGTGGGACACGAAAAGGTGAACCAACCGAAAAGTGGAAAAAATTGACTAAGTGCTATTTTCATGCAGTTGGGACAGTTGGGACAAAGGTACGCGAAAGACGCGGATCGGCCGGTTTGGCGCAAGTCAGTCCATTTCGGGTGGTTCGGAGAAATTTGTCCCAGGAAGTCCGGGACAGTTGGGACAAAAGTGCGTGGAGGATGTGAATCGGCCGGTTCGGCCAAAATAGAGGACTTTCATATTGGGACATCCGGGCCAAAAGTACGCGGAGGATGCAAAAAGCCGAAAGAGCCGAGAGCGAATGGAATCTCGCCACATGTCTTCGCCGCAAACAGGAACAAGGGAGCCCGAATCAGCCGAAGCAGGAGATTTTCATCTAGGACAGCTGGGAAAAAGGTATGCATGGGATGCGAGGGACGTAAAAGCCGAAGCGGCCGAAGGCAAAGAACAAAAGTCAACGTTTGACCTGTGAAACTTCAAACGGCCATAACTTTTGAGTCCGAGCTCCGATTTTCAAAATATTGGACTTTGGAACGAGCACGACGTCCTCTACAACACAAAAACTGAATTTATTATTTTTAGTGAGGGTAGATATATTTAAATAAAAGAAACATATTTGGCTCCAAAGTTAGTTAATGCTCATTCCCGTCAAATGACAGAAAATGCCGCAGACCCAAAATAGCTGCCCGCACTCAGAAGGCCATAACTTTTGCATTTCTCAACGAAATCACACAAAATTGGTACCATTGGAATCATGGCTCCGATCCCAATGCAAAAAAATCAAGAAATTCTAGATTTGATGAGAAATTGGTTGAGATTTTTTAGAAAACGTGGCTGGGTTCACAACAGTGTTTCATTTGGTGGTTGGGAGTGCAATTAAGAGGCATGGTCATCATTATTTCTCTGCTGCAGCACATGGGACAGTATGGGGAGCCTTTTGCAAGTAATATATAATCATTTTACTCCATTTAATGCCTCTTACAGGTGGTTGAAGGACAGATTTCAGGATTTCCATTTTCCCTTCTCTTTCTCTTCTCATTTTTTCTATAAATTGGAGTGTTGGGCTCATTGTAAAGGGGAGAGAGTTTCAGATAGCAAAGCTCTGTCAAAATTTCTTTATGAAGCCAATGTGCTGTAGGCCCTTGTAGTGGAATCCTTGCATGGTGATCCAGGCCCTTATCTTGTAATAGATTGAACTATGCATATCATGAAGCAATAAAATATCAGTTTGTGGATGTATCTTCCCTGCTGTGTTTTCTTGCATTCTTCTTGCCCCTTTAATCTTTCTACAAGAATATTGTGTCTATTATTATGTTCTTGCAGGGATTCATTATTATTGTGTATGCTTAGAATATTGTTGTGAATGCATTTTTCTAGATTATGGAGAGCTGTCATCACCTCTTCTAGTGTGCACTTTGCCTCTGTATTTCACACATTTGGGGACTACTCTCACACCCTCCTTTTCTGGTGTATCACCGCTTTAATGTAGGATTTCATTTTATGCATTCTCTCTCTCTAGTCCCTTGGAAATTTAGATTAGGATAGTTAGTTTCCCGCATTAGAGTAGATTGTGGCGGGTATTTTAGAGCAAGAACCAGCTTTCTCTGGAGGTCTATCTCAAGTAGCAAGTCCCACAACTTGGAGATAGTACCCATGTTATCCAATCACACTGTGAGTTCAAGTATATGCACTTGTATAAACACAGGGGTGCTGTGATTCGGTGATAACAGTTCTGGCACGCCTGGTGGGACCTTAGAGGTCTTTACTTTCATTGCAACAAGATTGATGTGCACTTGTTGTAAGTTCCAGCTTTGAAGGAGCTTTAAAATCGCACATCTGGTGACTCCAAAAGAGGCATAATCCACTGGTTTCAGTAGTCCAAGCCTGGAAAATTTATGAGAAGAATACAGACCAGGTCAAGAACTAGGGAGGAAGGATTGTTTGTTTATCTACACCTATCTCCAGGTAGAGAAAGAAGGGGAAGAAGAGCTCAAAGATCTGCGTCTCCACCTAATAGAACTTTGTCTACACCTCCACCTGGTAGACCTTTTCTCGCATCAACAAGGGTTCTCAAGCCAATCAGAATGGCGCAACCACTAAATCCCTTTGTCAATTTCACTGGCAGCAGCCCACTTGCCCTCAATGCATAGAATCCAGTTCCAATTGCAGCATTGAAGAACATTCCATTTTTCACTGAAGAAAATCATACCACTCTTGGTGATCATGTCAAAGACATTGCTAATGTCTATGCAATCCATGAGATAAATGAAATGGATGTGGCTGTCAAATTGTTGGCATCTTCATTCAAAGGGAAGGCATTGTAATGGTTTAGGAGCCTTGGAGCTGGTTCTATCACAAATTGGAATCAGTTATGCATAGTTCTCCATGAGTAGTTTGGGGAAAAGGGAGACAATTTGTCTCTACTAGAACAATTGACAACTATCAAGAGAGCACCCAATGAGCGGTGACCGACTTCAACTTCAGATTTCAAAGGTCTTGGGATAGGATTCCAGTGGCAGTCAGGCCAACAGCAGAAGGTGCTTTTCTATATTACCTTAAAGCTTTGAATTCTGATATTTCTATGTTAATTCAATCTATGGGAGGCACAACCTTACCTGCTGCTTATAGCATTGCCATTAGAGTGACAATGTCTTATTCAAGCCGGTAAACCGGCTCCTAGGCCTCCTATGCCCTTGTATGCAAACCTAGAAAATCCAAGCACTAGTCAAGCACCCACTTTGGCTCCTTTTCCCACTCCTAGAGACCAAAGTTCAAATGAAACTTCTACTTCATCCTCTAGTGCTTCAAATGAACTCCAAGAGGTCATGAAACAACAGAATTTTGGAAATGAGCTGGTTACTATCAAAAGACAACAAGCTCAAAGTGCTAGACCGTATCAGCCTCAAGCATAGTACTAGGCTAGGCCCCCATACCAACAAAATAGGTCACCAAATCAAACTGCAAATCAAAATCAAAGCAAAGTAAGGCCTCCCGCTAATAGACCATTTCAGCCCTATAATCCTAATGTCATATCTCGCTTCTAAAGCATTAGTGCCAGTCCAAAATAACATGGCCCAAAAATATGATTGGTGTGTCCCGTGTAGTCAGCCACATAACCAATCAATGTGCTTTAATGGTGCATTAAATCAGGCTCTTACGGTGCAAACCATTGGTGGGTCGAAAGAGTCTAGCCACAAAGAGGATCAGCAAAGAAGAAGCACCTCGGCCAAGGAACATCTCTCGAATGAAACTACTCTTGTCAATTGGCGGTAGAAGATTTCGTGGTATGAATCAAATACCCTCTCAAAGTGTCATAAACTAACACAAGGTCAAAGAGGAGAAATTTGGGTAAAGAATAGCCATTAGCCCCAAGTAATTCACAACCTTCTATCACTCCACAAACTATTGGAAAACAAAATGTAGTTCCAAACACGTAAGGGGCACCTAAACCAGCTCCTAAACCAACTCAAATATCGATTCTTCGCTGCCCATGTGCAAGGAATGAATATGCGAGCCAACGGATAGTAGAGGGATGCTTCATCCCCATTCAATATCATTGATCAGATGAAGAAGACAAATGTAAACATATCAATGTGGGAATCACTATCTATCCCAGGACAAAGATATTTGCTACAAGCTGCCATGAAGGACTGGTCAACTTCAAATCAACAGGTCCAAATGCAAGAGAAGGTACTCACAAATGCTGCCCAGCCTGAAGGAAATCATTGAGGACAGCAAGGTAAAATGTTGAAGCCCTCTCCTTTTTATGTCTCATTAATCATAGGAAACCAATTGGTTCACAATTGCATGATTTATTCCGGGGCAAGTAGCTCAGTGATGCCCAAGCAAATAGCTGATCAGCTAGGGCTTCAATATGAAGTCATCTCCAAGGGTGTAGTGCAATTAGATGGGACAAGAGTGACAACGGTTGGAGTAATCAAAGGTCGAGGCGTCACACTACATGCATGTCCCAATGTAATGGTGTTACAAGATGTGTCGAGTCATAATCTGCCACCACTCTTTGCATTGTGCTTGTTAAGAGACTTCACTTTGCTAAAATGGAGGCTATCTTTTAGCGGATTGGTCACACATGTTATTCAAAACAAGATATGGAACCAAATCCACAATCAGTGTCCGAACCTATCATGCGAACTTTCACATTGAGCCTTACACTCCAAGCCAAATCAATACCAACTGTTTAGCGTTTGATCAATAAGATTATCCAAGCACTGATGAAGCTGACACCAAGGTTGGAAGCATCCCAGATTTGACTCTTTATGAATGGGCAAGCAAGGTGCATGCTTTTGATCCTTATCAAGAAATAGAAGAATCTGAGCTAGGAGTCTATTGTTTACATGAAGAGAATCAACCTCTCCCCAGCATCACCAAGCCAGATCATAAGGACAAGAATGAAGTATGGAAATTGTTCTTTGATGGGTCAAGGAGTAGACAAGGTACAGGAGGAGGAGCTATGCTCATTTCACCACAAGGTATAAAGTATTACTCAGCCTTCCATTTTCAGTTTTCTTGCTCAAACAACACAGCTGAGTATGAAGCCTTAATTCATGGATTGCACTGGGCAAAGAAGAAAGGCATCAGGAATTTACAAGTATTTGGCGATAGTGAGCTGATCATAAACCAAGTCAAAGGAAAAAATGCTGCCAAAAATGATCATTGTTGAAGAACTACAAAAATCGGGTATGGGATCTTATTGAGGATTTTGAAGCTTTTAACATCAATTCCATCCCAAGAAAAAGAATGAAGCCACCGACAGTGCAGCAATCGTGCAATGTGAAATTTGTGTTTGATGTTGTAGAAAATATCAAAAGTGAGAAAACTCAGCCTCATATCAAATTTGTTGTGAGACCAGCTATTCCAGATAACAATACAAGTTGGCAAGTCTTCGAGAATGATCGTGCAGATTGTTAATTTCTTGCAAGAAGAAGTTGAGTTCTCCATGAGAATGTTATCACGAATCACGACACCGGATGTTGATCAGATTTCTAGTTTGATCACTCTAAGCATCCAGTGTGATTGGATAACATGGGTACTATCTCCAAGTTGTGGGACTTGCTACTTGAGATAGACCTCCAGAGAAAGCTGGTTCTTGCTCCTAAACTACCTGCCACAATCTACTCTAATGCAGGAGAAACTAACTATTCTAATCTATATTTCCAAGGGACCAGAGAGAGAGAATGCATAAAATGAAAGCCTACACTAAAGCGGTGATACACCAGAAAAGGAGGATGGGAGAGTAGTCTCCAAATGTGTGAAATACAGAGGCAAAGTGCACACTAGAAGAGGTGATGACAGTTCTCCACAATCTAGCAAAATGCATTCACAGTAATATTTCAAGCACACACAATGATAATGAATTCCTGCAAGAACATAATAAATAGACACAATATACTTGTAGAAAAGATTAAAGGGGCAAGAAGAATGCAAGGAAACACAGCAGGGGAAGATGTATCCACAAACTGGTATTTTATTGCTTCATGATATGCACAGTTCAATCTATTACAAGATAAGGGCCTGGATCACCATGCAAGGAGTCCACTACAAGGGCCTGCAACACACTGGCTTCACAAAGCAATTTTGACAGAGCTTTGTTACCCAAAACTCTCCCCCTTTCAATGAGCCCAACACTTCATTTTATAGAAAAATGAGAAGGAAAAGAGAAGGGAAAAATGGAAATCCCGAAATCTGTCCTTCAACCACCTGTAAGAGGCATTAAATTGAGTGGAATGGGTATACATTACTTGCAAAAGGCTCCCCATACTGTCCCATGTGCTGCAGCAGAGAAAGAATGATGACCATGCCTCTTAAATGCACTCCCAGCTACCAAATAAAACACTGTTCTGAACCCGGCCACGTTTTCTTAAAAATCTCAATCAATTTCTGATCAAATCTGGAATTTCTTGATTGCTGTGCATCGGGCTCGGAAACACGATTCCAACGGTACCAATTTTGTGCGATTTCGTTGAGAAATGCAAAAGTTATGGCCTTCTGAGTGCAGGCAGCTATTTTGGGCCTGGCAGGCGTTTTCTGTCATTTGACGGGAAAGAGCATTTACTGACTGGAGCCGAACACGTTTCCTTAATTTAAATATATCTACCCTCATTAAAAATAAGAAATCCAGTTTTTGTGGCGTAGAGGACGTCGTGCTCGTTCCAGAAAGTCCAATTTTATCAAAATCGGAGCTCGGAGTCAAAAGTTATGGCCATTTGAAGTTTCCGGACCAAACGTTGACTTTTCCTCCTCTGACACGTGGCAGCTTCTGATTGGTCCTCGGCTGATTCGGCTCCTCCGCGTACTTCGCGTTCTTTCGTTCCGGATGTCCCAGTGCTGCCTGGGACAAAAACCTCCGATTCGCCCGAAATGGGCTTGCTCGTCCTCCTTTTAGCCGAAGACACGTGGCGCCTTTTGATTGGCTTTCGGCTCCAGTGGCTTCTTCGCGTATTTCGGGTCTTTTTGTCCCGGACGTCCCATTTTGATTTTGGACCTTTTGGGACAATTTCGGCCGGTTCGGGCATTTTTGGCCCGCTTGTCCCACTTTGCTTCGGACTGACGCGACCTTTTCGCCGCATTATTCGGTTCGCGCCTTAAGATGTCCCAATCAATTTTTTACTGTCTGTGCTCATTTCGGCCGGATCGGCCGGTTCGGGTCTTTTTGTCCCAAATGTCGCGAGCAACACTTAGCCAATTTTTCTTCCTCTTTCGGCCGGATCGGCTTTTCGCGCCCGCCGCGTACTTTTGGCCCGATTGTCCCCGCCGGTTTTGGGTGCATGATTTGTCTTTGATTTCGGTACGGATCGGCGGTTCGCGCATTTTCGTCCCACACGTCCCAGAGGTGACCTTGAGCAGGACTTAGCCAATTTTCACGATTTTTCCTGGATCGACCTATTTGCCTTCTTGAACCCTTTTTTCGCATTTTCTCAGAACTTACTCTCTTCCTCTTGGACAGGGGAGTTATACAAATATGAGGGGACCCTAGGAACATGAATCCTCGCCCTAAATCAATATATTTGCTTGCATGTTATCAAAGTTACCTTGGGGGTGAATTTTGGATAACAGAGAAATCAAGACAAGCTGAGCAGCAAAGATGGTGACCAAGTGGTGCAAATTTGAGAACTAACAAATTACCAAAAGGCCTCATAACCTTAGAGTCAATCTTCAACCCAAATGATCAGCCGGAAGGAGAAATTGAACATTCAAGTAAAGGGTGAAGATTGGAACCTATCTTAGTGGAAGAAGGCAAGACATTGCAAATTGGCAAAGTAAGTACTCCACAAGAGAAATCTGATTTTGTTCAGCTTTTTCAAGAGTTCCCGGATGTCTTTGCTTGGACTTACAAAGATTTAAGAGGTTTCAACCCAAAGTTGGCACAACATACTATTAAGCAACATACTATCTAAACAATATGTGTGACCAACATTTCTTTTAGATCGAATGGGTACGTTGGCGGGTGAAGAATTTACTTGTGGCGAGAAGAGCTCATGGAGAGGTTGATCCAATCTATGATCTGCTTATAAGGCACAATTTCAAAGTATCACTCTCGCATGATTCACATCACTAAACTCAATGGATCGATCAACCGTAAGTGCCTCACCTCCACGAAAGAGTCGATTTCACAAGGTGCCTCGACATCAATTTCCAAAGTGCTTTTTTTTCTAAGTGGAACCACACTCCTTGATCACATTATTTTTACCACTTTTCAAATGGTGATAAATCTACCTATACCATGGGGAAATGCCATGGGTCCTCTAGCACTGCCACATCTAGTCAACCCCCTCCCTCATGGAAATCACAAATATTTCTGAAATTTTATTGAACGGAAATTAAAGCACGTATACATGAATATCATTACATTTATTATGTCATGCAACATTCTGGACGTAACTCATGAATATGTATCAGTATGTCTCTTTCTTGAGACCTTGCAAGGGCCTACATCAAAATGGTTCCAACATTTACTAGCCGGATCCATCACTAGTTGGGATTCATTATGGACTACATTTGAGGACAGGTACAAACCTTCGTAAGACGCATTCACGTTATTATCACAAGTCATTCACATGAAGAAGAAGGCCAATGAAACCATGCATGGTTTTATCACCCATTTCAATTCATTGATCAACCATGTGCCACCTGCCATGTTGCCAACATTAGAGAATCAAAAGTGTTTCTTTGTGAACGCAATGAGTTCAAGAGTAAGTTTCTTACTTTTACAAGAACAAATACCCACCTTGGTTCTTGCTCAAGCTGCGGCCATTCGGATAGAATAAAATCTTCTTATATCTAGTGAGTTAAGACACAAGCTGTCAAAATCAAAGGCTTCAACTTCTTCTTAGGCTACCTCATCAGATCCAACATTCTAGAAAATGGCGAATGACTTGCTCTTATTAAAGAAGCAATTGGCTTAAACATCATCTACTACTCCGTATCGGGATATCCCACGGAGGAACTTCACTCCCAACAACACCCCTCAAAGGCCGCATTTGCCTGCTGCTTCTCCAAGGTTAGCAATTGAAGCCCCTCCAGTTAATGCTTTAGTTGAAATCGAAGAAGATGATATAAATTATGAAGAACCTTCATTGCAAGGGAAGATGATCAATATGTCAGTGAACCGACTAGCGACTCTACTATAAGGTATATGGAATTTGAATATGAGGAATCTGATAAAGAAGAGGGTACCCAAGGGTATGTGAGTAGACAATCATAGGCAATCTTCACTCACTCATAAGGAAAAGATGCAAAGGTTGCTGCTGAAAAATAAAAGGAAAAGGCTATGGCAATTCCACCGCCAACAATCGCTAAAAGAGGTAATCCCCTTCCTGCTCAACCTCTTGTTAAACCTGTTGTAAAGAAATATTTTCCTCCTATTTCTCCTCCAAACCAGCCTTCTTCCAATTCCATAAAGACCAGTAATCCTCCTCCACAAATGCAAAATGAAGGACTCATTCCTTCATTGGCACAACCCTTGGTCGCATTCGATATAATTGATCATGCTAAAAAGACCAAGATCCAGATGTCTGAAGCTGAGTACCTTCAGTCCAACCCAAAGTAGCTTGTAAGATTAACTAAGTATATCCAAAGCCAGGCTACCGTCCTTCCTCCCACTTCCCCAAAAGGAATTCTTCCCATGCCTCCTACATCTCACGTAAACGTTGCCTCGACTTCTGCATCGGGGAAAATTGAACCTTTTTACCTATCTCTCCTGATCAATGGTCATAAGCTAAGCAATTGTATAATTGATTCTAGAGCTTCTGATAATGTCATGCTAGCAAAGGTCACCCATGCTTTGGGCCTCACACTTACCAAACCTTTTGGTAGATGTTACTCCATGGAAACCAAGCAAGTACCATTGATTGGTCAGATCAAGGATGCGCAATTTGCATTCGCGGCATTTCCTGAGAAAAGGGTAAAAATGACTATTCTCGTATCTAATATTCTAGTAGCATACGGGATATTGATATGGATGAGCTTCTATAAGGAATTTGGTGGGAAATTCACATGGTAGGTCCAAAGCTAGGATTCTGTCAAAGGGGTTATGCAAACATTAGAGCCAGAGACACAAAAGAAATATCTAGTCACCAATTCTGATGATCCCAAATCTCATATTCTTTTCAAATCTTCAAGGATGGGAAATTATTTCCTTTCCATCGAATCAGATAAAATGGACATTCTTGTCTAAGAAGAGGATCTTAACAAAGTGTGGATGTTACAGTTTGATGACAGTTATGCAACGAGTGGATGCGGTGCTAGGGCTATCCTAATATCTCATAAGGAGGATATTTTCCCTTTTTCTTTCAAGTTGCAGTTCTTCAATATGAATAATATTACAAATTATGAATCCTTGTTGCTTGGCATGCAAGCTACAAAAGAGAAAGGAATCAAGAATATAAAGGTGCAAGGTGATGCTGATTTGATTGTCGATCAGGTAAAAGGGATATACCAAGTGAAGAATGACTAGCTCGGGACGCTACCTGCAATGTAGTATGGGATAGCATCAAATAGTTTGATGCTTTCTCAATCAAATCAGTCCCGCAAGGTCAAAATGACATGGCTGATTCATTGGTTGTCTTAGTATCTCTCATGCTCCCTCACCCAGGGTTAAAAATAGATACATATACCATTGAGGTGGTTTTTCACCCAAGTGTGCGGATAATTCACATCACGCGGGTGTTCAACGATGACATCAAACTTATCACTTTTCTAGAGAAATATGACAATTTCAAGGAGCTTCATTTTGATGGATCAACTTCTGCATGTTGTGAGTCTCTCACTGGTCAAGCACACGAATCTAAAAAAGAAATAGTGATACAACTCAAAGGAAATAAGATTCCAAAAGGTTTATTTTCCTTAGAATGATTATTTGATAATTGCGATCATTTTGTGAAGAAAAGTGATAGGATGATCTTTCCTCTTCTCCGGAAACATAATCTGTCAATCTGGGTACAACGGAACATCCTTGTTCCGTGAACATTGGGAAGTGTTGTACACCAGAAGAAAAGTGGAAATTTGTTAAGTTTTGAAACAATATATAGATGTATTAGCATGGTCTTATGCAAATCTGAAGTCTTTCAAGCCAATGGACATTTGGCATGACATTCTGCTCAAGGATGATGTCAATCCTTTTTGTCAAAGCAAAGACACTACAACCCCAAGATCTCAGGTACTATCCAGGCTGAAATTCAAAAGATGTTGGATGCAAGAATTATTTTTCCAATTCATCACAATACCTAGGTTGTAAATATTGTGCCCATGCGGAAGAAGAATGGCGATATACGCATATGCATGGACTTTCGCAACTTGAACCAGTCATCCTTAAAGGATAACTATCCACTACCAATAATGGATCAAGTACTACAGGAAGTAACTAGTTCAGAAATGCTATCTATCCTTGATGGTTTTTCATGTTACAATCAAATTCAAGTCTCACCTGAAGATCAGTTCAAGACATCATTCACCACCCTTTGGGGTACCTTCACCTACAACATAATGCCATTTGGTTTGATCAACACTGGTGCCACCTTCTAATGAGCAATGGACTTTGCATTCAAAGGTATGATGAGAGAGGTCATCATGGTTTACGTAGATGACCTGACCGTGTTCTCCAAGAAATGAAATTATCACTGTGATCATTTAGAACAAGTCATGATTAGATACCGAGAGCATGGGATTTCACTAAATCCAAAGAAGTCAGTTTTTGGGGTCACTGAAGGAAATCTGCTAGGACATGTCATCAGCAGAGAAGGAACTAAGATAGATTTTGAAAGAGTCAAGGCTATTCAGAGCCTCACTTTGCCTACAAGCAAGACTAGTGTTCACTCTTTTTTCGAAAAGGTAAATTTTCTTAGATGTTTTGTTCCTAATTTTACTGAGAAGACTCATCATATATCTAATATGATGAAAGGATCCCAAAAATTTGAATGGAGTGAGGAAGGAAAGGCTTCATTCAAAGACATAAAGACCTTCATTTCTCACGCCCCTGTTTTGGTGTGTCTTGACTTCAACAAAGACTTCATCATGTACAGTTATGCGTCTGCACATACTGTATCAGCTATCTTGATGCAAAAGAACTCCAAGGATATTGAATCCCCAATTTCTTTCATGAGTTCTCCTCTTAAGCCTCATGAACTAAAAATGTCACAACTGGAAAACATGCCTTCACCGTGGTTAATGTAGTCAAAACTTTTTGCTACTATATTCTGAATTCTCATACAGTAGTGTTGGTTCCTGACATGGCCATTAAGTCTATCCTGACTCAACAGGAGTTAGGGAGCTTACGAGGGAATTGGATTGTAAAGGTCCAAGAATATGATCTAGACATCAGACCAACCAAATTGGTAAGGGGTAAGGGCCTATGTCATCTAATGGCTTAAAATAAAGACTCAGGGGTACCTAAGAAGTAAACTAGTCATGTTGATAGAGAATAAAGTGAACTGGAGAAAGTAGATTCTTTACCTATGGTTCTGTTTGTTGCAACCAATGATGAATGGTATTCTGACATCATATTATTTATCACCTATGGAGAGTGCCCAAATCACCTAACCACTAAGGAAAAGAGAGAGGTAAAATGCAGAGCTGCAAAATATGTCATATGGGATGATGGATTGTACAAACAAAGAATTGACGGTATTTTTCTACGATGTGTTGATAAGACGTAGTGAGATAAGATTATTAAAGAGTTTTCATGACTCCACCTATGGTGGTCACTTCTCCTCATCCATGATACCACATAAAATCATCTGGGCAGTACTCACCGTCCGATGCTATTTTAGGATGCATTTACTGGGTAGTGAAATGTGAACTTTTCCAATAGTTCGTTGGCATCAAAGCTAGCTGCATTTTCCCTTAGGCTCGTCATTATTGATGAACCATTTAGGAAATGGGGGATTGATTTCATTGGAGCACTCAATCCTCAATCGAGTGCTAGACATAGTTACATCCTAACAGTAATGAATTACTTCACGAAATGGGTGGAGGCCATACCTGTCAAGCATGCCACTTCTGAAGTTGTTTGCAACTTCATCAAGGAAAATATTATTGTGAGATTTGGCATTCCACACAAAATCGTTGCTGACAATGCTTCCAACTTCTCTTCACGGGAAGTTATTGGTTTTTTCTATGGATACAAAATAACCTTGGCTCATGCCTCTGATTATCACCCTCAAGTAAATGGTCAGGTAGAATCTAGCAACAAGAACTTGGTGACTATCATACGGAAGCTAATTGATGAAAACCAGTGGTCTTGGCACAAGTCATTGATAATGCTTTGTGGATGAGATCATATCACTTCAAAGATATCTCTTGGCATATCACCTTTCTAGTTGTTGTATTGGGTGATGTTGAAATTACCATCTCTATAGAACTTCCTATTCTCGCTCTTGGCTCGAGCAATCAAATATGAAACTTTTCAGATTTCACTTGAAAAGAGGATTATGTACCTGATGGAACTTGAAGAAAAGTGAGTGAAGGTGGTTGAAAAGATCACTGAACATCAGAATCAAGTCAAGAGGTTGTTCGATAAGAAAGCTAGGTAGAGAGATTTCCAAGTAGGAGATCTTGTTCTTCTATGGGACAAATGAAGAGAACCGAAAGGTATGCATAGGAAGTTTGACTCTCTTTGGAGAGGGCCATACAAGATCAAGCAACTCAACAAAGAGAATATTTTTACAAAGTGGGTAGAACCTAAATATTTTTAGAAAGTAGAGCTTGCTCTCTTCTTTGTATAGTTTGCTTTTGTCATATGTTTGTTTTCGTCATGGGTTTGCTTTCATTGTGTGTTTGCTTTTGTTTATTGTGTGTTTCCTTCCTCTCCTTTTTGGTTTCCCTTGTTTTTGACTCTATGTAACCCAATGGATAGGCACATGAAATTTGGGATTCTCTACCCTTAAGTTTCACTTAAAGATAGTCCCCAGAAAGAGCTAGTTGTTATCCTATAAAATTGACAAGGGAAATTTTGTAGATGACCATACCATAATTTTGTTTTTGGTCCCTAAGAAATTATGTTGATGTTTGAAATGGCCTATAACTCCCTTCCAAAAGTCAAGTTTTAAGAACTTAGTCATTTTTAGCCTTTCTAAATTGGGTACAAGAAATGTTGTGTCGACATCAAGAAATGTGCGCCCCTTTGAAAACCCTTTGGCACTGGAAATAACATGTCGACACTCGAAATGTGCACTAAACGAAATTTCCTAAGGTGCTAGAGATATCATGTTGACATCATGAAAGTTGCACCCTTAGTAACCTTGGCACTAAAATCATCATGTTAACATGATAAGGTATACGCTTAAGGTGCTAAAAACTTTATTTCAACGTCAATTAAATTATGCCAAAGAGGGTTGGTGAAATAATAAATGCCAGGTTTTCTATAAATAGGCACCCGACACCTATCATTTTCAAGATTTGAAATTTGAAAAAAGTATTTCCTCTACACTTGTCAGCTATCCTTGTCACCTCCACATGCCGTTTTATGAGCTTGCGAACCCCAACGTCATCCTTCATCCTTTATAAATCTGGGTGAGTGGTTTCTATCATTCTTGTTGTTCTTATTTTGTTGTAGGTTTTTAGGGTTGTTAAAAAGGATTAAATCTAAAAAGAACATGTTTACAATCTGCAACTCAGCCAAAACCACTTTGCCTCTCCTTCCATATCTACAAATCTTGAAGGCCCCTGCCTCTGAAAAAATCTAAGGCCTCCTTTTCACTACTTATTATCTTGTTACAAAACCTCTCTTTACCATTTGAAGTAACCAAGAGAGGGGAAATCGAGAAATTTCAAATAAACCATGAAAACCTTGGTGCAATATTTTTTGCATGTTACATCCCTCCATAGTTGTGCCTTGGCGTACTGTCCTCACCTGTAACATATCCCTAACCCGTGCCCAATATAAAAACACTTAGAAAATTTTGTAAGGGCGTAGGCACATCCTGCACAACATCAAAATTAGATGTTGTGTGCTCCAAATCTACCCCAATCACTTTTCCTTTGGTGAATTGATCTCCTTTGTAACATCTTCTAATTACACCTTGGGTGCACTTAAAAGCCATGTAACACCATCCTTTTTAGCACCCAGCTAAAGAAAAATTCCTAAGGCACATGTGTATGATCCTTAACATCAACATGCCATGTTGTATGTTGTAAACCCGCACCTTGTGCTTTACCCTTTGGTGTCACCTTCTGTCATGCAACATCCCTCAAAAGTGCACCCTTTATAACCTTGGCACAACTTTTTACATATTTACATATCCAAAAGTGCACCTAGCCTTTTTAACCCTTTACAACATGCTATGAACTTGTGCCTTGTGCCCTAAGCCTTATAAATTGCTCATTCTTATTTCTGTAATCTTTTTTTATGAATAACATGATGGTTGACATGGCTCTTCTATGTTGGACCTCCTTGATCCTTCTTACAGAACAACAACAGCAATCCTTGAGCTCACACATGTCTTCATCAAGCAAAAAAACCAACCAAGTCTAAAGGAAAAGAAAAGTTGACAGAACAAGAGATGAAGTACAAATATTAGAAGGTCAGGATGCCTGACTCATACACAGAGAGTGATCTCAACATCAGAGACTCCGAGCTTGGGCATATTGATATGGAAGAATTCTAGGTGAGAACCAACAAAGCAACTAGTTTCCCATGGATGAACAAAGCGGTGGCAAAGTGGATTGCACTTTCTTTGTTGGGCTACCAAGTAAGTGTTGTGAACAATGAATTTATCAAGTTACTTGCATGTTTCTACAACAAGGACACTAGATGTGACAAGGATAAGGAAGGAAAGATGATCATCGACCTAATCGCTCATCACTTTGAAATAACCCCTGGCCATTCCTCATCACATGGCGGTATGTTGCCATAAGCCTAGAAGACTACAAGAAGGCATGGGACAAAAATGAGGAAAATGCATGCAAATGACGAACGAGCTCTATCTTAAGAAAAATATCCAAAGTGAGCGAGATGGCAATAGACCATCCACCATAGTGACTTCAATGAGGAACTTAGTGATGCAATCACCTTCCTTAATGAATATTTGGGCTTCCTAATGCCAAGTATTTCCATAAATGGATGCCGAGGTACCAGAGACCATGAGCAAGAATGTGCCGATCAATGTTTTGGCGGGGGAAATCATCAATGACACCATCTCCAAAGCAGCTTCAATAGGTCCTAATAATCGGGAAGTTCTATATGAATTCCTACGTTGTATACACTGCAAAGATCAACAAGAGATTTCGTAGCCTCGCTTGGAATGGGATATGGTGTCAGGTCTAAATATATGAATTCTACCCAGAGCTCAAGCTCGAGAACAACATCCCCTAGTCCTCAAAATCAATGATGCCTTATTCTATGAGGTGATCTGCCTATTGAGGCCAAATTTGAGACACGAGCAGACCAGCACTGAGTGTAATTGCTGCCACGAAGAAATGGGGAGCATTGTTCACACACTTCCCCACCTTCACATATCTCGGTGGTTTTGAATTTTAAAGGTGAACCAAAAAAGGTACCTGGTTATGTAGGGCCCAAGCTAATCCTCTTGGAGTTTTCAAGGCAACTGATTACTTACCATGAGAGGTGCATGAAGAGATAGAAAGGAGGAACCCCATTTCCCCTTATAGTTGGCCGATACACCTGCACCACACTAGCCAAGGAGCAGGAAGTGTATGTTGAGCTTAAATTGTTGAATCTAAAGCACAACTTCCAAGAAAGGCCCACCTTTGATTGTCGTAGTTGCCTCCCGAAGGAAAAAAATGATCCCATTCATGTCCCTAAGATTGAGGACATCTACATCAACCTGAAACATGAAATAGATCTAAGGCAAAAGGATCACTCCCAGCTAGCTCTTGCAGAGATTGTCCATTATGGTGTAGCCATTGTTCCAAAAGGATTCTAAGAGCCTGATCAAGAAATTGATCAAGTTTACCTTGACATGGATGGGGACGATTGGCCATTCGCAAAGATTGACAGAGCAAGGTGCCAAAGACCATTCAGGAAAGGGCCAAGCCCACATTGCAACACACCAAACATTAGTGCAAACTAAATGGTCTCAGCCTACCTTGAGTAGATTTCTCTACTTCTCCTTCAGGTAGAGCACATCCAAGGCTGGCCTAGGCACCGAAAGGAAAAGGAAAAGATAAGGAGGGAAGCGTTGAAATTCATCCTTCTACTTCGAGAAGTAATTTGTCGACACTGGTACCCTGGCCTAAAACTACTAAGGTACCCACCATTCCTTCTTCTGCCCCTTCTCATCCCCCTATCATTCAAGCATTTGTTCGTATGGAAGTGTCTTCTCCCCTTCCTTCCTCCCTTCAATCTCCCACCTTTTCCTTTTTCTCCTCTCTCATAGATCTGTCACCTAGTGTTCCCTCCATCCCTTTAGAGAACCCTTCTACATCCATGACATTTTCTTCTCCTCGTATTAATTCCGTGCCCTACAAGTAGCATAGCAGGCATTGGATAGCTTGTCGATGCCACCACCAAGTGTCTCAATGTTCTTCTTAGTAGCTTCTTCAATTGCTTCCCCTTTCACCCTTGTTTCTTCTTCAATTCCCTCTACTCCCTCTCCCATAAGTCTAAGCTGGATCTCTGACCATCTGGGTCAACACAAGAGAAATGTTCCCATAGCACCCATGGACTTCTCTGTCATTCTAAAGAAGGGACCCAAGAAGCAGAAACCTATAACTCGCTTCTCTAAGAGCGTTTCAGGAGAGAGAGTCATGGAGATTGCATATCCGAGATCCCATAAAAGAAAAGAAAAAGCTTTATCCTACGAAATTAAGTGACCTGTGTCATAATGGGAACCTCATCTAAAAGCCTATAAGGAGAGGCTTTATCTGCTATAGATGGTTTTCGTAAAAAGCTTCAAGAAGTAAAAAGGAGAAGAGAATACTCAAGGAGCAAAAAAACATCTCCTCCAAGAATTACGAGAGAATGGGAAATGCTCCGCCTATAACTACCACCAAACCCCATCAAGTTCTCGGTCGGGACAAGATAAATGAATACGCCAAGATTGGTGAAGAAGGCATGGCAATATCCTCCTGGATAGAGAAAATACTCGAGAGATAGTGAGGAAATGATCAATAAATACACAACACTCTACGAGGATATTGATCAGGAAAATAAAGAGCTACAAGCGAGAGCAGGATCCTCGTGAGGAGTTGGACAATGCCGATTACAAAATGAAACATTCCAAGCAATGGCTAATTGTTTAATGATGACCTATTAAAGGTCAGTGTCATCGATCACCCGCGAGCACATAACAAATCTCTCATCACTTTAGATTATCAGGTTGATCAAATGGAATATATCCTAGAGAGGGTAGATAAAATTAAGGACGAAGCCTTGGGTGCAAAATACAACATGGAGCAGACAGTTACAAATATGTCTCCAGGATGCTCGGTGAATCGTTCTCCTTGAGGGAAGCAGATGATATAATCCAGCTCTTTGAGGCTATCGCAACCCAAGGTTTGGTGCCAGAGGTCACTTTTGACTAAGAGTCTATCAATAACCTCTCGGTTTTCCACAATTTCAATGGATTCTTGATCGATGGATGCGAAGAGTACACCGGATTAGCAGACAAGCTCAAAAATGAAAAGGAAACTTTTGGAGTCATTGGCGACCATTTCTAAAGGTTCAAATCATAATCAACTTTAGACAATTATCAGCAAGTTTATTGAATACCGAGCTCAGTGTCACATCGCCTTTCCTGATCAGAAGCAAGACACTCCATTCAAGAAAAGAGATGATGAGGAGTAGTTTCTCCTCTAGTGTAAGCTTCGATATTTTTGTAAAAATATTTAAATAGTATGTTGGCATTTATGATGATGTCATCCATGTTGCATCATGGGATGTTTCCATCCAAGAAAAACAATTTCCCAAAGTCAACTTTTGACTTTTTAGATATTTTGTAAATATCTTGTAAGATATTTTGTAAATAGTGGTTGGTTTCTTTTTGTCTTCTTTTCTCGCTTTCCCTTCTATAAATACTAGAATACTTGTTGTATTCCAGTTGGACATTTTTTGTATGAAAAATAAGTGAAGAAAGAAAGACTTTGTGATTTTTGTAATGAAGAAATATTTATACATATCTTCAGACTTTGTGCTCCATATGTGTGTTATTTGTGTCTAATCTTTCTTAAGTTAGATCTATGTTTTTACTCTGTTGGATTCATTCTGTTATCATCACATGTTCATCAAGTATTTATTTATTTGTTTATGCAATTAAGTTTGGCTCTGTTTACTACCAGCCCAAAGCATAAACCTTCTGACCTTTCCATCTTGGAATTCTTTTCTTTTCTTCCTTCGAGATCTACCTTCCTCCGTTCTCTCCCTCTTACATTTCTGCTCACAAGTTGAAACTACCTCTACCTTGGGATGAGATCCCAAACCCCCTAAAGTTAGAATAGTGTAGATTTTAATAGATTCCTTCTTGATAGATTAGCAATAAACCAATTTCATTTTCTTTGTCTCAAAGAGAGGCCATGCCCTACACATTTGTTGGCATGTTTCCCCACGAACTGCCTAACCGAAGATTATCAAACCAATAGGTAAATTGCTAATACTAAGAGATGTAGTATATTTTTGTACTTTTTGAGTTATATGTCCAATAGGTAAGAGACAAATGAGGTCAATCCACAATGTGTTAAGAGAGAAGACCAAGTACATAAGCCACCGAGTAGGAGAAATTTTCATGACAGGTTTATCATGTGAAATTATTTTCCTATAAAATTGGTAACTAAGCTTATTGTACCAAGACTCCAAAAATGGAGAATTTTTACAACTAATTTGCATGATGTATTAGGATATAATTTCCTTACACTTGTATTTGAAAGTTGTATAAAGACCCTGTTAGGGGCACATATCTCTTAATAAAATGTTTGAGTGACCATTACAGTTGGATACTCATATCTATTAGTTTGGAGATTTGTTAGCCATTTGTGCAAACAATAGAGCTAGTAGGTGTCACCTTGGAACTTCATTATGTATAGAGACATCGTGACCATGCAATTGAATGGTAGCTAAATCATCGTTGACATTGACACTGGGTCATAACTTCATTCTATGAAGAGTACATCATGGGAATCTATCATAATGGTACTTGATCTTATTCGTTAGTAGAGGATCTCTCAAAGGATCAGCTCGAGATAGTCAATCAATGTCAAGGTAGTGTGACCACACATTCGAAAGGTAGATGATAATTAGACTTAGCATCATGTATTCGTGGCTTGAGGTTTTCAAAGAGGCTTAGCATTGTGCATTGGAGGTATTGAAGTCTTGAAAGGGATGTGACATTAGATCACAACTTCATTCTGTATAGAGTCTCTTATGACCCTATAATAGGATGGTACCTAACAAGTCATTGTCCATCACCGACATCAGATCAATCATAGCTCCAAGTAACATGGATTTTGTTCAAACCAATTTGGATTATACAGAATCGACTAGGAGCCATGAACTATATTATAGAGTCAAAGAAGATCCTTGTTGTCAGATATCTAGAAGCGTAGCATCGCACAATGGAGGCAAGGGCTTCTTCCTCGGATATCAAATTGGTGCGGTAGGAAGTAGTGAGTTCAAGTGCCACAGGTTCTAGAGATTGAGTCATCATTGTTGAATGTGGAGTTGGCAGAATACTGCGATGATCTCTTCTTAGTAAGGTGATTTGGAGTTCACAAGATTTTTGGGACAAAAAGCCTTTCCCATTAGGGGAGTGTGATCTAGAGGACATTACAAAGGAAAGAATTCCTTAAATCTCCCAATATCAATAAAGTGTATAAGATGACTCTAAGAGATTTTCAAAGACTATTTGAATGTCAAAACCAAAGTTCGTATACACAATGTGAGGTTGGTCAAAGTTTGGTCAACTATCAAGTAAACCCTAGTCATAGTCCAATCCGAAAGTGACATGTGGAAAATGTGGCAAGTGGTGAAAAGGAAAAGAGAGAGAGTTTCATTTGGTTATCGACCTCCTATCTTTGTGCATAAAAAGTTGGTGGTTGCAGAAGAGGCTCAAATTTTGTAACGAGAGGGGATCCTAACCACCTTTGTGAGGAATAATTTATTATGGCTGATGTGTTAGGTCCTCAAGCCACCATATAGCTTGCCACCATGAATCAAACTCACACAATATTCCTATCGAGGAGTGATAATAAATACTATGCCTTTCAAGTTTCATTTCAGGGTTAATTGGAGCTCGACGAGCTATATTACTAGCTCGGTGGGGTGGTCATATATACATCGAGCTCTATTTTCATCCTCAACACTCAAACAAACTAAAAATTCCACATTGATTACATGGGATATCTATTATACCATTTACTTTAGTGGACAATTCCACCACATTTACTTCCAACTCACTATGTAGTGGCATGAACAACTTGTCAACCATTTGGCCCACACAATGGGCAAATCAAACCTATCGACAACCAATCCAAACAACTTACAAAAGCCACCACCAATGGACAGGAATCACCCACAATCTCGGTGAACATAGCACACAATAGGCTCGATGGGGAGTAAAGAGCACGTGGCTGAAGTCACATATACAATGGGTTGGGTGATCCCATTTTATACGACCAACCCACCATTCCTAGAAACTATGTGGGATTTCCCTACTATGCAAAATGACCCACCATGATGCAAAAGTGACTGATCTATAAGTGGGGCATGATTTAATCCCCCGACCTTGGTGGTAGAAATGAGTGGCCCAACCAACTCGACCAACAAGTTGGTTGGAATGGGAGTTGCGCTGATAAGGCCTTTAAATAATTTTTTTGGGTCCATTTGCACTATAAAATTGGACCCTCTCCTCGTTGTTGTAGACACACCAAAAGTTCAAAGAGCTCCCTCCCACCGAGTCATGTAAAGAGCTCAATTGAGCTATAGACACACCCAAGCTTAATTATTTCTTAAGCTTAATTGTGGGTGATATAGTATTAGGGTAATTTTAATATAGTTTTGTGCACTATATTAAAATCCTAAAATTACTATAGGAAAATATTATTTATTGGCCTATTATTTTTAGGCAATAGTAGATGAAATATTTGTGATTGGGAGTATTTTTACACTACCCAATAGGCCTTGAGCCACAATATTTTTCACTTGTGATGTCCTGGAGTATCAACCAGAGTCTTCAAGGACGTATTGATAGCATTCGGAAGGACGATTGAGTTTCAAAGGAGGCTTTGCATCATGAAGGGGGAGAATGATTTGATTGATCATCGGAAGTTATTCGAAGGACTTGCATACTACTACGTAAGTGGAAATTCCATTAGGTTTTATTGTAAGAAATAACATTGTACTTACAAATTTTTCTAGTGGAACGGTTCAAAAGAAATTGAAGATGTAGTCTATTTCCAAACTCCGTAATCAATCATCACGCGATTGTCATTATATGCTTTCATTAATTTTAAATTGATTACTTAAAAGTAGAAACTTGTTGCTAAATATCAAATGCCTATAGGGGTCCAAGATCAGGTAGATAAAAACTTGTTCAATTATCAAATCATTATATGTTGATGATCTCTTGGGTAAATCTAAGTGTTAAAAAGACCATATTTCTGTCCTTGAAATCCTCTTCATGCACCTCATTTGTTTCTTCCTCCATCTCAATCCCACCAAGTTTGTTTTTGATTTTTAACTTAAAATCTCCTTAGCTTCATTGTTTTTATCAAGGATAATTAAGTTGAACCCACCAAGATCAATGACATCCTTTAGATGCCTCCAACTTTTAATCTAAACTAAATTCACAGTCTTTAAGGCCAACTTTAATCAGTTCATCATTTTATCTCACATCTCTTGATCATTTCCAACCTTTTCACCATATTCTCCACAAAGACATCCACTTCAAGTGTGATGCCAATTTCCAATAGGATTTTGATGAGCTGAAAATTATCTTTTATGCTGAAAATTATCTTTTATTCCCGCTTATTCTCAAATTTCAACGTGAGGGGAATATTTTCTATCTTTATATCTCTTCCACTAAGGATGCTATAGGTGTCATGTTGGCACACTGTGATGACCAGGAAAGGATAATATATTCCACAACATCAATTACACCCTTCATAATTATGAAACTCACTACACCGAATCTAAAATTATGTGTTGCACTATCTTCTTCCCCACCTGTAAGCTTCATCACTATCTTCTTAATAAAAAAACCTACATTGGAATTAGCTTCAATCCTCTAAAAAACATGCATTCTAAGCCTTATCATAATGATCACACCACTTGATGGCTCATGTTCATGGCTGAATTTGACCTATAGTTCATCTCTCAAAATCTATCAAGTGACAGGGCCATAGGGGATTGTTAATCAACTCAATAAAGACCCTCTGTCGACACTAAAATTTTCCTCCATAATTTCTATTTCATTAATGTATGTATTAGGAATATGATGTTGTTAAGTATAATTAGTAGTAGCGTCTGATAGAAGATAATGGTGCCACAAGACGGTGCCGCCAATAATGTGGAGTAGGGTACTTGATCAAAGTACAATAGGAATGTTGTAAAAAGTAAATATTTGTCGTAAGTGGTCTGGTAAGGTTAAAATGTCAAAGTTTGGGTAATTAGAGAAGTAGGGTCTACGTGATTAGGAATTAGAAATATTATATTGGTAATAAGGACAAGGAGTGAGGTCATAAATATTTTGTGTATTTTATTTGTAAAAAGTCTAAAAATGTGGAACCCATGTAAAATGATAAGGTTTATCTTATCTTAGAAGATAAGCTTACATATACGAGATAAGAGTTAAGGTATGGAATATGATTCGTCAGAGTGGATTTCTTATCCTATCTTAGAGATAAGATGGATAATCTGGAAGTTCTATAAATAGAGAGGCAACCCCCTCATTTAACATAGAAGGAAGCAAAGTGAGAAATATTGTAGGAAGTGTGCGAAGGAAGCCATCGTTTAAAGGTGTGTCAAGAAGCCATTAAGAGGTGTAATTGTAAAGTTTCTCCCATAGTCTTAGTGAAAGGCAAGTGAATTCAATAACACTTGAAGTACCTCATGGGTGAGATTGTAACAATTTCATGTTAATATTATAATTTATTTTGATATTTCAGATTTTTCATCATTCTGTCTTATCATAGTCGATGGTATTCTTGTGTTATGTTGTTGTTTTGTTTCCAGATTACATCCACCAAACTAAAGGCTGTGCATTAGTAAATAATCATAGCACGAGGAGTTCCCGTGAAGAATTATCATATGCTTAGATTGGTGATGACATTTTGGTTCCGTTGCCGGGACCATTCCTCGTTGGTGGATTTTCTGGAGAGATATTCCCACTTAGTCAAAAATCAATTAGAGGGTAACCTTGTTTTTATTGTGCATAGTAGTTACCATGGTAAAGTCATTTTTCCATGAATAGTAGTTACCATGGTAAAGTCATTTTTTGGAATAGTATTTACCGCAAGTAAAGTCACTTTTTACCGTGAATAGTATTTACCACAAGAACTTCACTTTTACCGTGAATAGTGTTTACCACACTAAAGTCGCTTTTACATGCATAAGTCAAGTTTTAACATAGTTTACCATGGTCATTTCTATTTTACTGTAGAAAGGTGTAAAGTCACTTTCTAGTATAGTGATTCCAATTATTTGTACACATAAGTCTTGTTGGTTGTACTTGTGGGTTGGTATTTCACAATGGTTACTTTTGAAAATGGGAACGATTCCTGTTTTTTCAGCTCAATCTAATGAAGATGTTTCTTCTCTCATTCAAGAGTTTAAACGATCTTGTATTTGTAATGGCCTCATAAGAAGGGAACAATGGACTGAATTTTTTCCTACCTTTTTGGATGGTTCAACACTTAGGTGGTTTGAAACACTAGGTGATAATGTGAAAAATTCATGGGATTTATTAACTAAAAGTTTTCTTGAAGAATTTGGTGAACAATAGAAATATGCAGATCTCATGATCGAGATCACAAAGCTATCCCAAGGAGAGAAGGAGAAGATAAGGTATTATCATGCTGGTGTTCTAAAGCTAAGGAGGAAGCTCGATGCCCAAATCCGGAAGGAAGGACTAGCAGATGGGTTGATGAATGGCATGGATAATCTCCTTTGTAAGCACTTCATTCTTGGGATGAAGCCAGAGATCAAACAACGAGTGAAGTATGACCGCCCAGCTACCATTAAACAAGCAAAGGAGATTGCAAGAAGGCAAGAAGAAAGAATGGGAGAAGAGCCCAAAGAAATTGTGGCTAAAGTAGAGCCTACACCAAAGGTGCCTTTGGTCCGTAATCCACAACCACTCCCTATGAGCACAAATATTTCTCCTAGTACATCTACGAGTATGAAGATTTGCTCAAAAGATGGGTCGCTTAACTATTAATCTTCTTCAAGGAAAGGAATTTAGTTCTCGGGGAGGAGATAGAGGTCCAAAAAAAATATTTCTGAAGTTGTTTGTTATGGTTGTTATAAAAGGGTCATTATAAGTATAATTGTCTAGATAGAGCTTCTACATCCGGTAAAGGAGATAATGATAAAGGAAAAGCACCGTGAATTCTTTTGATGTAGTAGATAAGAGCAGTAAATAATGAAGTAGATGTGTTTGTAACAAAAAGAAAGAAAGAAAAAATAATCAAGATGGAAATGATCCTAAGAAGATGAAAGAAGAAACTAGTAAGAAACATAGGAGAAGAAAGTTGGGTGTGCAGGATTTTTTCGATTTCACAGGGGCAAGGACCATACTCCATCTTGGAAGATTTGTCCAAAAGGCCTGCAAATATTACATATGGTCAACTCTTGGCTATGTCTTTCGAGAAGAGGTGGGAGTTGCAAAGGTGGACTCAATGCTTGAAGAAGGAAGGAGGTTAAAGTCCCTTTTTGGAGGTAGAGGCGGATCCCTATGCTCCACAAGCCGAGGTATTATGTAATGGTATTTCAATTCATGATGTCTTAGTTGATGGAGGTGCTGCAAAGCTTAATGTAATGACCGAGTCTCAGTAATGAATATGTTGGGTTTAAAATTTATCACCCTTCAACACTTATGTTAAGGTCATTAAATAAAGGAAAACTAAACCAGTAAGGTGTAGTTTCAAATGTGGCAATATCTGTTATGGGTGTGGTATGTGTGGTGGACTTTAAGATGATGAAAAATGGTACTGTTGCATACCCAATGCTACTGGGAAGACCATGGCTAAGGAGAGTTCATGCAAGAAACTACTAGAATGAAGGTTTCATGACACTTGGACGTGGTAGAGAGAGGGTGAAGATAAATGTGATCCTCGACATCATAAGGTAGAACTCGTGGATTAAATTGATGAAACCGATGATTGGACATCTCTCGATTACTCTAGTACCAGTGAAGTGGACACTGAAGATGAAGAAAGTGAGGTGGATGTTTCAGTCATGGATATCCTTCCAGTCACACCAACTCATGACCCCATAAAATTATCTGAAGAAGAATTTGATGATCGTCTCCAACAAATAAAGATTGGTGATGTTGTGATGGAGAGTGAGAAGGAATCCTACCTCCACTCTTTCGAAGGTACATACACCTATTCACTTTTGATTACAAGGAACTCCGTCAAGTAAGTTGGGTAGAACATTGTATTGAGCTGGTAGATGGTGCTAAGCCCATAAAGCAAATGCCATATAGAATGAATCCTAATTTTTCCAAGACTGTAAAAGAAGAAATAGATAAGTTGCTTGATGCAGGATTCATATTTGCCTTGTGGGAATTCAGAATGGGTTTCTCCCATTGTGATCTCAATAAAAATAATGGGAAGCTACACATTTGTGTTGATTACAGAAGCTCAATAAGGCAACAAAGAAGGATCATTACCCTCTTCCATTTTTAGATCAGATCTTGGACGAAGTAGCCGTCAAGAGTGCTATAGTTTTTGATGGATATAAAGGCTACAACCAAGTTCGATAGCAGCAGAAATATCACCAAGACCACGTTCACCACTCCTTGGGGAACTTTTTTCTTATAGAGTTATGCCTTTTGGGTTGTGTAATGCTCCAACAACATTCCAAAACGCTTGATGAATAGGGTGTTCGAACCCTACATGGGACCTTCATCGAGTATTTTTGGATGATTTTTGCATCTATGGGAGCAAGTTGGACCACCGCACCAAATGGAGATAGCATTTCAAATGTTAGATGAAGCATAAGCCTCACTAAACCCTACAAAGTGTATCTTTGGATGTTCTAAAGGTGTTTTGTTAGGGCATGTTGATCCAGAGATGGTATTGGTACGATCCGATAAAGTTTCAAAATCAAAGATTTACCATTTCCTCTTAATAGAAGTAAGTTGAGATCATTTTTAGGCCATGTGGGTTACTATAGAAGGTTCATCAAGAATTTCTCAAAGATTACATACCACTAACCCAGCTTCTGAAGAAGGATGTTACTTATGAACCAGAAATAAGGCACATGAAGCTTTTGGACAATCAAGGAAGCCCTAGTGTCTTCACCTATTTTGAAGAATCCAGATTGGAGCAAGCCATTCATTGTGTACACCGATGCCTCGAGATGCAAAGACTAGGAAGTACTTTGAGCCAAAAGGATGAAAATGGGAATGAACATCCAATTTACTTTGGGAGCGCATAAATGAGCAAAGGCTGAGGTAAATTATATCAGAATCAAAAAGAGGCTTGGCTATCATTTTTATCAGAAAGAAGTTTAGAAATTACTTTGCTAGGCAAAAATTTCTAGTTGTAACAGATCATCATCGTGCTCTAAAATATATTGTAAATAAGCCTAACCCATCAGGGAGGATAGCAAGATGGATAATTTTGCTACAAGAGTTTGAATTTGATATTATAGATAGGCCAGAAAGAAGCATGTCAATGCAGATGCACTCTCTCGAGCCTATGATAGTTTAGGATCATCTTGTGATGATGATGATTTCCCGATGCAACATTGTTATCCCTTGACACAATCCTAGTGAATACATAGATATTTGGAATTATCTGAATGAATTCAAGTTTCCTGATGGTGCCAATGCAAAGATTAAGAAAAAGATTACTCAAGCTTACGTGTCCATATTCTATTCTACATGGAGTATTATTTCGAATAGGACCGATGGACAAGACAAGAGGGCGGTTGGAAGTGATCAAGGGAAGGAATCTGCTAGAAGAATTCCACAATGGTACATGTGGAGGGCACTTCTTTGACAACTTACAAAGAAGAAGGATCTTGGATGCGAGTTATCACCGCCCATCTTTTTAAAGATTGTTATAATTATTGTAAGACATGTGATATTTGTCAAACACATGGTAACCGTAAGACTTCATCACTCCATTATGTCCTATTCTTCCCTTGGTCCCTTTGAAAAGTGGGGAATAGACATTTTAGGTCCACTTCCAACTAAATCACGCCAAAATAAGTATATCAGTAGTTGCACAGATTATTTAACCAAGTGGGTCAAGCTAGGCCATTGAAAACAACTTCCATGGATGAAGTGGCAAGGTTCATGTATGAACGCATTATCACCAGATTTGGTTACCCATTAGAAATTGTAATGATCAAGGAAGCCACTTCATTAATGAGGTGGTAGAAGCCCTAGTCAATAAGTTTTCTATTAAGCACGGGAAGGCAACAACATACAAGCCAAACACAAATGGACAGTGGAATGAACAAATTTTGTGTTGTGTCAAATTCTAGCAAAAGATGCAGCCTTGCAGTGTACATAAATGGGATAAAAGGATTCATGCAACATTGTGGGCATATAGGAAACATCAAAGTCAGCAACAGGATACTCCCCATTTCAGTTGGCTTATGGCATTGATCCAGCTTCTTCCTATTGAGTTTGATATTCCCACTATGAGAGTTATGAAAATGAAAGGATGGATGAAAGTGATTCAGTAAAAGAAAGGTTGGTACATCTTCATTTGCTGGAGGAAATGAGAGAAATAGCAAAGGATACAAGCCATAAGAAGAAAATGAAGCAAAAGGAATACTTTGATCAAAAGATCCGGTGGTCTCCATTTCATGTGAATGACTTGGTTCTAGTATATGATTCTAGATACAAAAAAAGAAGACAAAGAAAATTTATTCCAAAATTAATGGGGCCCTACAAAATAGCAGCTGTGCATGAAAATGGTACATACCAACTGGAGGAATTTGATGGCACTCCCATTATGAAATGGGTCAACCACGACAAGTTGAAGATTTTCCAAGCACCAGAATAGTCTACTCCGAGGACGGAGTAGAAGCTAGGAAGTGGGAAGATGTCGACACTAAAATTTTCCTCCATAATTTCTATTTCATTAATGTATGTATTAGGAATATGATGTTGTTAAGTATAATTAGTAGTTGTGTCGATAGAAGATAACAACGCCATCAAGACGATGGTGCCACCAATAATGTGGAGTACGGTAATAGTCAAAGTACAATAGGAATGTGTAAAAAGTAAATATTTGTCGTAAGTGGTCCGGTAATGTTAAAATGTCAAAGTTTGGGTAATTAGAGAAGTAGGGTCTACGTGATTAGGAATTAGAAATATTATATTGGTAATAAGGACAAGGAGTGAGGTCATAAATATTTTGTGTATTTTATTTGTAAAAAGTCTAAAAATGTGGAACCCATGTAAAATGATAAGGTTTATCTTATCTTAGAAGATAAGCTTACATGTACAGATAAGAGTTAAGGTATGGAATATGATTCATCAGAGTGGATTTCTTATCCTATCTTAGAGATAAGATGGATAAGCCTGGAAGTTCTATAAATAGAGAGGCTACCCCCCTCATTTAGCATAGAAGGAAGTAGTGAGAAATATTGTAGGAAGTGTACGAAGGAAGCCATCAGTTTAAAGGTGTGTTGAAGAAGCCATTAAGAGGTGTAATTGTAAAGTTTCTCCCATAGTCTTGGTGAAAGGCAAGTGAAGTCAATAACACTTGAAGTACCTCATGGGTGAGATTGTAAAAATTTCATGTTAATATTATAATTTATTTTGATATTTCAGATTTGTCATCATTCTGTCTTATCATAGTCGATGGTATTCTTGTGTTATGTTATTGTTTTGTTTCCAGATTACATCCACCAAACTAAAGGCTGTGCATTAGTAAATAATCATAGCACGAGGAGTTCCGGTGAAGAATTCTCATAGTGCCGGATTGGCGATGAAACCTCTTCCTAACAATAAAATTCCCCATGAAAATTCCAAGATGAATATATCCACACCATCAACCATGAATACTATCCTCTAGATGACTCTTTTTTATAGTCCTCGGGAAAATCCTATTACCATTGCTTACAAACTCAAATTTGACTCGCACCAAAAACATGGCCAGTATGAGCCCCTCACGTTGGATCTCCAAACTAATATCATTCTTAGCATCCAAATCCTTGATATCTATGTTGATTCTCATCTAATCATTAATCAAATTAAGGGGTTCTATCAGTACAAAAATGAATTCCTTCCAAAATACAAGGACATCGTCAAATTTCTTCTTGGGAGTTTTGACAAATACACCACTCAAACTATCCCCTGTTCTTCCAATCATTTCAAAACCTCCATAACATCTCTCATATCTCTCATCCCTTAAACAACCTAAGAATAAAAAATCTTTTTTGTTGATCGCATTGATAAACCATCTCATACCCATGAGCTTACGCATATCAATCTCATCGACTCTAATCAATCTGATATCTCATATATAATCAGATCTTCAACTATATATCTCAATCCATAATTCCATTTGAAATATCTAGAAATGGTTAGAGGTCATTCCTTTAGTGCACTAACCACTCGGTTATCCTTTATGGCATCCTCTACAAATGTGGGTTTGATTGTATCTTATTACGTTTCCTCAAATCCCACGAATCTATATGCTATCTAAGAAGTTTATGATGGCATCTATGGTAGATACTTTAGTATTTTCATTGTCACCAAGCATGTTCTTTGGATGGGATACTATTGGCTCACCCTCAATTAAGACTATACTTGAATACGTTTAAAAGGGCTTCAAATGTTAGTAGCACTCCAATCTCATCGCATTCCTAGCCGGGCCTAATAAGTGGCCCAAGATCAATGGCCTTTCTCACGGTGGGGCCTCAACCTCATTAGTATCATCAATCCATACTCTTCTCATTGTCACCATTATATCCTAACTACCAACAAAATACTTCAAAGAACTCGGGTGGAATCCATTCCACTCACATCTACTAAAGCTAACAAAATTATTGATTTCATATATCAACATATCATTTTTTGCTTTAGAGTTCCTTATAAAATCGTCATGGACAACATAAATTCCTTAAAAATAAAAACCTTAATAATATTTACAAATATTTCAAAATTAGGTTTATTTTAACTTTTCCTTAGTATCCTCAAGCTAACGGCCAAGACAAAGCAACTAATAAAAATATTCACAAAATTCTTACAAAAACTTTTGATAAAACAGTCAAGATTCAAATTTTCATATCCCTTTCTCCCTTTGGGCTTATTCGACTAACATCTGCACCTCTATGGGCACTACCGCCTTCTATCTCATTTATGGATCTAAATTTGTTTTTCCTCTCAAAGTTCAAATCCCATCCTTGTGTGTTTCTCTTCATGACTTCATCTTTGACGAGGAATATTGTCAAGAGCTCTAGCATATCTTGAATTACTAGATGAGCATCACCTAGTCACTCTTCAATATCATCTTTATATAAATAGTCCATAAAATATGGTTATATCAAACATCTTAAAGAACTTGACTTCATTATTGTTGACCTCATAGTAAAAGAAAATAAGATTATCACTACTCTAGAAAGGGGCCAATGTGGAAAGTTTTCTCCCAACTAGATTGGATTGTATTTATCGCACATAATTTTTATCACTGAATCACAACACCCTTATACTTTCACAAGTGTGTGTCCTTGAGCTTACGGTGTGACTAGGGTACCATCTCCAAGTTGTGGGACTTACTACTTTAGATAGACCTCAGAGGAAGCTAATTCTTTCTCCTAAACTACCGCCACAATCTATTCTAATGGAGGAAAAAATATCTTATCCTAATCTCACTTTCCAAGGGACTAGGGAGAGAGAGTGCATGAAAAAAAGCCTACACTAAAGGGGTGATACACTAGAAAAGGAGGGTAAGAGAATAGAGTTCCAATGTGTAGAAAATGGAAGCAAAATACATACTAGAGAGGGTTATAACAACTCTCCATAGTCTAACAACTACAATCACAAAAATATTTCATACAAACAAAATGATAATGAATCCCTCGTAAGATCATAAAATAGACACAATATATTTGCAATAAGATTAAAGAGGCAAGAAGAATGCAAATAAACACAACAAGGGAAGATACATCCACAAACTTGCATCTATTGCTTCATTGATATTCACAATTCAATATATTAAAAATTAAAGGCTTGGAGATCTTCATGAAATGAGTCCACTACAAGGGCTTGTAGCACATTGGCTTCACAAAACCAAAATGACAGAGTTTTTCTACTCAAAACTATCTCCCTTTTACAATGAGCCCACACTTCAATTTATAGAGTTTGGAAGAGAGAGGATTGAAATCCTGAAATATACCTTCCCACCACTTGCAAGATGTAATAAATGACATGGAATGATGGTATGTTTCTTGAAAAATTATCCCTATTTTGTCCCTTAAATTGCAACAGTGAAAGAATGATTTCCCATGCTCATTAATTGCACTCCCAACTACTAATAAAATCATTGTTTTGAACCCGCCAAAAATTTTAGAGAAATCATGATCACATATTCTTCAAAGTATGTATTTCTTAATTTCTACTCATCATTCTCAGATCCATGATTCTAATGGTACTAATTTTACATGATTTTGTTGAGAAATCAAAAGATATGGCATTCGAGTGTGAGCGGGTATTTTGAGTTTGTTCCGGATTTCTTGCATTTTATGGGAATGAGCATTTAAATTTTCGATGTGGATTTTTTTAATATTTTCACCCACCTACCATAATTTAAAAAAACAATTTTTTTTTTATGTAGAGGATGCTGTGCCTTTTCTAAAAATTAAAAGATTGTGAAAAATAGAGCTCTGGGTCAAAAGTTATGACCGTTTGAACTTCAGGGTCGGGATGTTCCACGTGGGTTCTCATGATCTGTATTTTCCTTTGAAATGTGGGTTTTATAGGTTTGGATGTCCCATGTGTCCTAGGATGTTAAGACTAAGATTTTATGCCTTTATATCGATTCCTTCTTTGTCCGTGAAATCAACAGATTCAACTATTTCAGCTCAACTATCCCGCGTGTTCCTGTGTGGCTTTGGCTGATTTTCTCCGCATTGCCCAAATTGGTCTTTTCTATCCTTCCGCATCCACTATTGACCGGTCCAGGTGGGTCATTGACTCTTGAAATATCTATATTGCTTTCTGCGATTTGTGTTTTTGCGTACATATGTCTTGGGTTCTTGCGGCACACCGAGGACCAGATTTTTACCATTGTCGCATGTTAACACTGGTTGCTTATCATTTTGGCTATTTTGGATTTTTCAGCCCGACTGTCCCAAAAAATGTTTTCCTCCTTTTTTTTTATTACACTAGCTACTTAGCATTTTGGCTGAAAACTAGGTATGAAAACCTTGGTACGATTTGCATTGGTTTTATCTCATGAACCCTCGACTTGATTTAAACTAAAATAGGCCCTTGACTTCATTTTGTCAAAAAAATTCAAATTTTCACTAATTCCTTGGATTTTTATTTGGATAAGGAAGTTAGATAAAAGCCAAGGGATCCTTTAAAACCTGATTTTGGGATTTGAACCGTTTCTTTGTGCCTGAGCCTAAAGAAATTGCGTAAGTTATTAAAAATTACGTTGGAGGGGTGAATTTTGGATAGCAATAATTATGGATCCGGGCTCTATCATATATTTTCCATTGATGGTAAACTAGGAACAAAACCTCTCAATGCCTTACACTTTTATCAGCTTTACTATTAACATATTTACCAAAGTGTGATATTAGTCGCATCAACGATCTAATTTCCATCACTAGCCTTTTCCATCTTTCATCATAATGATTTGGAATAATGTGGTCTACCATCACTTTCTTATATATGACCTTTAATATCAGAACCACGACTCTCCACATAACATATTCCTTATGGAAAAGTTCCGTTTATAGGTGGGAGCCCCATGATCATTACATTCATCACCTTATTATCTACTTACTATAACCATGATACTATTCCACGGGTGTCATGTTTATATATTATTTATCTCTCCCCAATTGGTTTACTTGGCTATCCTCATCTCTATCCTAAACTTCAAGATCATAGATGCTCATATCCAAATCTATCTTATCCACATAAAACACTTCTCCTCGAAGGAAAACTCTTGTGCATATATTATCCTACCATCTAGAAAAATAAAATCTAAAATTCAAAGAAAAATCTCTAATCGTAGACCACTCCTTGAATGATGGATATTATCTAATATCATTGATCATCCTTTCCAAATATCAAAAGAAAATAAAAAATCAAAATCAAACATCCATGGAAATCTCCCTGCATCAATCATCTTTCCCATCTATAACAAACTTCTTGCGTTGATCAAGTTGTGCCATAATAGATTTAGGGCATAGACCTAGGACAACCACCTAAGGAGACATTACTTCCCATGTACAACCTACATTTAAAACCCTTTTTGTGTAGATAATAGGACTATAATCACACATTCCATATTTTCCCTTAAGCTCTTGTTGACATTTTTTGCACCGCATTTGAAAAAGGTCAACTCAAAACTTTTAAGTTTCTTAGATTGGTCGGGTTACAAGTTTGGATATGTTTGGGTTAGCCACCTTGGAATAAGATACAGATTTTAATTGTTTGGTTTTGGAAAATCTTGGAAGTCACATTTGGATCAAAACTACAACTTGGGTGCGATTCTAGAATGTCATGCCTCATAGATGCATCCATTCCATTTATTACCCTTGTCAAAACTATGCAATAACCATAAATGACCATCACAAAGCCCTAAGGAAGGTAGAAATGGCAGCATGTACCAGACATGATGTTCTTAAACTGTAAACAAGTTACATGTTTGAAGAATAATGTATAGTTTTTGCAAGCTTGCATTTCGAATGATAATCAAAAGGTACATTTGATTTTAATTTATTTCCATGACTAAGTGAATTATTCAACTGTGTTGAGTTGTAAAAGTTCATTATTATCCATAAAAATGAAGAAAATTATATAAAGTAAGGACATACATCGATCACATGAAAATATTTTCATTTATTCATGAGGAATAATTTTGCATTATTTTATCACACAATCCATGAGAAATAACTGAAGAGAAGGAATGCATATATTTATGAAATTGAAAATGTAAGGAGGTAAATGAAACCCTTTCATTGCCTTGACGAGATGTTCTTTTCTTTTTGAATTGTTGTTTTAGCTATCCTCTCTCCAAATTGCATCATGGTACCTAGAAAAGAGAAGAAAATGGTGTCAATACTGAGCTCAGGGTTTTATTTTAACTCCTTATATTTCTAGTTTTAGAAAAACATGCATTCAAAAGTGCAAATATGGTATTCACAGGAAATTTTCAAGTACATCTCGAACAAATTTTAAGATTGCAGCAGATAAGTACAAGTACAGAATATCATAAGATGAGAAGAGAATGGAATTCAAATTTTTCTACATCATTTGTTAAGTTCAAAAGTATTCATTTTCAACTTTTAGGGAAAAAATTACAAATTACAATATCAAGAAATGCAACATTCAAATTTCCATTGTAAAGGAAGTAGCATAGTAAAGCAAAGAGTCATAGCAACCATGCAATCAAAGGAAGATTTAAGATACAAAGTTTTGATACAAGACCTACATGGGAGTTGGTTAAGAAAGAGAGTAAAAGCTTTTTTAGTTTTCAGCTACAAGGTCATCCATCTATGTTCAACTTGTCTTCACATTTACAAGTAAAGCACTTAAGTAATAAATTTAGGGGGTTCATATTTGAAATTTCTCATGATTTACAAAGCTAAATGAATGAAAAGTTCATTTTTTTATCATAGGAAGAAGGAGCATATGTATTTCCAATTAAAAAGAGAGAATAAATATTACAACTATAGTCATGTAAGGTCCATTTTACTTTGATTGTTTCATGATACAAGAAAAATATCTGGGATGATGATGTGGAGTGTAGAAAAGGTAGAAATAGGAATGCACACAAACTACAATCAACTATCAATTGAAGAATAATACATATTTATAGAAGTGCAACCGGAAAATTTTTCCATCAGATCAAAGGAAGGACTCTATTGATCAAACTCATAATAAAATTCCCAACATCCATGTCATCAAAGGAATACAAGCTATGGAGTTTGAATCAATAGAAAAGCATTTTTAGTTACAAAATTTTATATTAAAGATCTAGCAATCCATCAAGTCTTCATCTAAAGGTTTCAAACAAAATACAAATTTCTAATTATAAATGAAAGTCATCCAAAAAAATTGCAAAGATGGTCAGGAACGAATAACCCAAGGTATGGCACAGTAAATCTAGCACATAAGATGAAAATCAAAGTGATGTACCAAATTTCTTTTCCATCCAACTTCAGTAGTGCCTAATGATACAGTGGTGTAAAGTCAGTAGTATTCCAAGAATGTATGAAGTATACAACTGCTAAAACATAATCTCGGCTCAATTCTTTTCTTTAAACAATTTCACCATAAAGTGATGGCCAAGGTTACTAAAAAATGAGGTAAAGTAAAATAAAGAGGCCACATTTACAATGAAATAACTAATAAAAAAATAGATCTAGAAATACCAAGAAATCTTGAGAAATGAACTATTATACCCAAGAGCGAGGCAACAAACAAAGACCCAGTTCACGAATGTTTTCAAAGAGAATATGAGAGCATTAACTCAACTTGATACACATGGAGTTATAGTTACAATGTAGAAAATAACATGAGCATATCAGTATGAAAATATTCCTCATTGATCTCGCAAAACCCCAAATATTTGAGGAAAAATGGCAACCATGGTTTTAAGAAAAGAAAACTCAGGGTAACATGTCATCCTACAGCCGTGAAAAGTTTTGAGCAGAATGAAATTATTTGAGGCTAAATTTCTATACAAATAGATTGATCATAGTTTTCATCAGCACTACAAATGAGAAAATAATCAAACAAATATGAGCTCACCCATAACAATACCTCAACGTTTGGATTCTATAAAGATAACATAAACAACAAAGAATTCCCAAAACTCAAAAATTGAAACCAATTAGGTCAAAGGCCAGAGGACATTAGAAATAAAAAAATCAAGATTGAATACCTTACAGCTTGAATAATGACACCCAATATAGATCTAAGGCGATGCACCCATGAAATCACAATACAAATCTGTTCATTCACACCCAAAATTTAATACAGGCTTGATAATAATGGACATATAAGATACATTCACATATTCAAGTTTTAGGAAGCATATTGGTACAAAAATGAAATCTCTAGCATTTTAGAAAGCACAGACGACATAACAAGTTCGTTGAAAAACAAAACTCAAAGTTCAAATCTCTAAGTTGTGTGCGACATCACAATAGAAGCTTGGAGATCATATTTTTATAAAACCTAGAAAACTTTAAAGTAATGAGAGGGAAGAATGAGTATCCAAAATACAAAAACACGCAAGTTAGAGCATGAAGGAAGACTTACCTTTGAAATATGCAAAAATTGAGTTAGAAGCCAATGATGAAACAGATCCTCATGCAACGAAACGGTGATCCCAGGAACTCGAAGATAACATAAGTCAATTTTCTATCACGGAGAGCCTCAACATACAAAAAATAATAATGACAAAGTTCATCAAATCATTGCATTCGAAACCCAATAGAGAAGAACATGGTAAATACATTGGAGAATAGAAATACACTTACCTAGATCAATTACACAGTCATTGAAATAATCCATGGCCATGAGAGAAATATCAGAGGTTAGCACAAGTTACCATTGCGTCCAGAACAGAAGAATGGGATACCCTTTTGAAAATATGAAAAAACAAGAGGCCCATAGGTTACAAATCAAGTGATATGACCTAAATCAAAATATCATGAGCAAGAGTATAGTGGCGGCCATGGCTAAGTAGAATGATGCAAACTTCAATATCTTAGCAAAATATAGAGCTTCAAACCAGACCATCAATGGTGGCGGTGAAATACAAAATTCATTCTCATAATTCCATAATATACTGGGAACAAGCTTTAAAATCATCGAATAATGGTATCAAAGAAAATTTTCCATAGAGCTTCACTATCTCGAGGAGATCTCAAGTGAGAATGCCAAAAATGATTAGGTTTTGGATATTTTCCATCTAACTAAGATAGTTAGTCAAAACTCAACCTGATTCATCAAAGTACCACGTGGCAAGCATGATGCAAAAAACCCTAACCATAGGTGAGTTAGTCTCGAAAAAAGATCCACCAACAAAGCTCGAGGGGTATATCATCGCAGAGGAGGGTAACATACTTTACACCCCATCATTACCTTAGTATAATATCCATGAAATAATTATATATGTCAACCAAGTGCAAAATGGAGTATATGCATGTTGATGATTAATCAAAGGATTTGACATTATGCGAAGGGATGGGTCAAAGTGTATGGTCAAAAATTCTAAAGACTAAGGTCTGAAACCTTAAATATTTACAAAAGGAGAAGACCATATCATATGCCATCAAACAAGGGGCCAATGGAGGGTCAATTCAAATCCATATCATGATCACTTTATCCTTTTCAAAAGAGACCTTACTATCTTAGAATGAGAGATATTATTTATTTTGCTCATGTGCATAGGTGGTCCCAACTTTGGGGTGATGTTTGTTTTTTCTAAGTTTTGAAAAAAAAAGAACTATTTTCTTTCACATGAGTATCTTTTGCATATGAGCACAAGAGGATAGAATAGATGTCACATCATCATCACAAAAAAAGAAGAATTTTCATGCACATTGGAGGAAACTTACACATCAAGTAAGGGCTATTATTAGCCAAATTATTCATCCAACTTTCTTAAAAATAGAACAGTCAACTACAGTTTGACTAGGATGTATTTTTTAATCAAGGCTATTAATGCCTGTTATATTAACATGGTTATTTTATTCCTTTATTTATTTGTAATAAAGTGATAAAAATAGGATGCATGGGGAGACTACAAATTTTAGTCTATTTTTAGGATGGGGGGTGGATAAATTTTCTATATATTGAGTGTGCAATTGCAAGGAAAAAAAGATGACTTTTGGACATAGAGTCTGAAGTAGTTTTTTCCAGTTTTTTCCCTTTGAATGAGAATTTATTTTTCCTTCCAAATTATTTGTAGTGTTGTGTATATCTTATTAATTCTTGTGAATGTCAAATTCCTTGATTAATCATCTTACCTTATTGCAAATTTAGTATTCTCTACATAATATTAGTGTGCATGTTTATCTTGTTGTATTGTTGTGATTCATTCCCCTAATGCACCAAGTGTTTTGCCTTAATATTCTAGTGAAAACTATTGGTTTGTGCATCCAAAATCCATTCTCAAATTAATTGTTCATGTGTCATGTCAAATCCCTCAACAAGTTTGGTGTATCATCGTAGTATTTTTAATTCATTCTAGTCATCCTTTACCATCAAAACCAAAAAAATTAGTTTAGGATACATAAAAAAGGAACCGGCCTTGATACTGGAGACTCAACTCAAAATAGGTATACCCATAAACCTGAGGTGTTTCCATTATATCTACGAAAGAGAGAGATCTAGAGCAAGCTTAGAACACCTACAGTCATCTCTCTACAGGGTGCATTTTCAAAAGATAATAGTTTTTGGCACACCCATGGGGACTAGGACCGAGAACTACTATTGATGCATTCTGAAGATTCAAGATCTAGGGAAGAACTCATCTGGTGAATGAAAAATTTATTTCAGCTCAGTACAACACTTTTTAGCAACATTAAATTTTCAATTGCAGTTTTAGGTATTTCTCAAGAAAATCAGATTTGTTATTTTGTTGTTATTAGCTATTTTTGTGAGAAGCAGACCTATTTTTCATAATTTCAATATTTTATGAGGTCCCACAGCCATGAACCCTCATTTTCAGTAGTATTATCATCCAATCTAGCAGCCCTTTTATCCATTTTTCCCTTCAGATTAGTTCTATAACCCCTACCAGAATGAATATCCTTATGACCCAAACCTTGGAAATTAGTATGATTATCAATATGATGAATATTACATTATTCAATTTGAAATTTATGCAGAGGGTTATGCTGATTTTGAAAGGTGAAGAGATCTTGAGATTGAGCTTAATAAAATTAAGAAATCATTTTAGTTGTCAAGGAACTATATGAGAAATCATTATCAGTGAAAGATAGAAGGCATAAAGTTCATCAAAATTTCATGCCTATATATTCCCCTTTTCAACCAAAGCAACCCATTCATCATTTTTCAAATTGTTAGGATGTTACAATTCATGCTTTTCCTACCCCAGTAATCATGTGTTGAACCCAAATTAAATTTTCCAAGTTGGTGTTCAGATGATGTCCTAAAAATAGAGTCTGTACCCCAACCCCTTGTTCAAAATTTTCCAATTAAGGCTGAAATTAGTCCCACTCCTCCTCCTTTACTTGTACTTATAGTCTAGGAAAGAGAGGATCATAATATCATTTAAGAGGGAAGTTAACTAAAGAAAACAACAGATTGGAATTTTTACAGAGCATAGAGAAATGGGTTTCTAAATTTAGTTTGATCATATTCTAGAGTTAGAGAAGAAACCCATTCAAAAGGTACAATCTAAATTTATAGTAGATCTAAGGAAAGTTAAAGATGATCACGGTCTTCGTATTTATGAGCATAGTGTGAGAGGGAACCATACTCATACAAACTATTGATTCATCCCGAGTTAAATAGAACTTTAAGAGAATCTGCAATTCAATTCCAAAGATAAATCATCTGATCTAAGGGATGAGCATCATATTTACAACTTATCAGATTCTATGATTGATGAAAGAAAAGAGAAAGATCAGTTTTAGAATGATCATGATCAAGCAATTGAGTGTGAAGACCCTTATTGTGATGCATGCATGGAGATAGTTGTGTTATTAGGGACTTGTAGTGATTCAAAGGACTATCAAATGATACTTCAAGTATTTGTGAGCAGAAATATTTCATTGAAGAGGAAAATGAATGTTCAAGAAATATGGAAAATATGGATACAATGGAAGAATTTGAAGTAATACTAAAATATCAGCTATGGTAGTAATGGATCAACAACTTGAAAAATATAAACAATAGTTTGAAGATTCTAAATATATTTTCAAATAGTTTAAATAATTAGAAAAGTCATCTTATCATCTTTATGATGTCATGAGTGATGAGTTACAACAACTTAAAGAAGTTGAATACTTCTCAAATTAGTTCTAGAATGTCAACGAGAATATACAACAACCTATATGGTTCAAACAATTCTCAAAACTACATGATCGAAAAGAGTTCATGTTTAGAATGGAGGACAAGAAATCTATTTTTGTTTGGAGAGGCCATGTGTTATTCGATATCATGCTAGTTTAAAAATGCTACATAATACCAGATTTCATGCTTGTATCAGAGCCTAAAAATGAGCATTAGATCCTTAATAATAAATTCTAAGCCCTCTAATTGTTTGCATATCACTTAGAAAAATTTTCATGTTTTGGGCCAAGTTTTGGAACAAATTCAAGGTATACATATCATTTTAAGTTTTGTCATGTTACTTTTTTTGCAAGTTGAATTCATTACCTCGTTTCTCAAGAAAAGGATGCTATTTTTCAGTTCCTTTTCCAGGTTTTATTTAGCCTCGATTTGTGGCTGGTTAGAATAGGGTAGATTAGGATTTCTCTTTTAATAAGTGTAGTTCATGAACATTGCAATGTTTTTCAATTCGATAAGTGCATTCATGCATGTGATCTAGTTTCTAGATCCTTTCCCAGCTTTAGTTTGTTTTCAGAAAGGCATATTTTTGTTTTATGCTTTGACTCCATGCCCAATGAACAAGAGCATGGGACTGGTCTATCTAAGAGAGCATGTAACTTTCCTATAGGATCGCTAGAAATATTGACATTTTTGCACGCTATGTGAAAAAGTTCAACTCAAAACTTTTAATTTCGCCAGTTGATTGGTTGGGTTACAAGTTTGGCTATGTTTTGGTCAGCCACCTAGGAATAAGATACAAATTTAAATTCTTTTGTTTTGAACAATGTTGGAAGTCACATTTGGATCAAAACTACAACTTGGGTGCACTTACAGAACACCATGCCTTCATAGATGTAGCCATTCCATTTATTACCATCATCAGAAATATGCACCAACCATAAAAACCATCCCAAATCCCTAAGGAAAGTATACATGGCAGCATGTACTAGACATGTTGTTTGAAACTATAAACAAGTTGCAAGTTTGAAGGAAAAGGTATGATTTTTCAAGTAGTTTGTATTTACAATGAACAATCATCTAAAGGTACATTTGATTTTAATTTATTTCCATGATTAAGTGAATTATTTAAGTGTTTTGAGTTGTATAAGTTCATTATTATCCATACAAATGAAGAAAATTATAGAAAGGAAGGACATACATCTCATTACATGAAAATATTTTCATTTATTCATGAGGAATAATTGTGCATATTTTTCTCACACAAGCTATGAGAAATAACTGAAGAAAAGGAATGCATATATTTATGAAATTGAAAATGTAAAGAGGTAAAGGAAACCCGTCATTTCCTTGAGGAGGTGTTCTTTTCTTTTCGAATTTTTGTTCTAGATGTCCTTTGTAAATGTGTCATGGTACTGAAAAGAGAATAAGATGATGTCAATAATTATCTCTGTGGTTTTATTTAAACTCCTTGTATTTCAAGTTTCAAAAAAACATGCATTCAAAAGTGCAAAATATGGTATTCATAGGAAAGTTGCAAGAACATCTTGGAAATTTTTTAAGATTAGAGCATATAAGTACAAGTACAGAATATCATAAGCTGAGAACATAATGGAACTCAAATTTTTCTACATCATTCATTAAGTTCAAAAGTATTCATTTTGAGCTTTCAGGGAAAGAATTGCGGGGTTAAAGTATTAAGAAATGTAGCATTCAAATTTCCATTGTAAAGGATGTAACACAATAAAGAAAAGAGTCATCAAAGCCTTACAATCAAAGGAAGGTTAAAGATATAAAATTTTTATACAAGACCTACATCGCTGCGGGTTAAGAAATAAAGTACAAGTTTTCAGTTTTCAGCTATAGGCTCATCCATCTATGTTCATCATGTCTTCAAATTACAAGTTTCAAAACAAGTAAAGAACTTAAGAAAAAAATTTAGGGGTTCCATATCCAGAAGTTTTCATGATTTACAAATCGAATGAATGTAGAACACATTTTTATCTTATGAAGATGGAGCTTCTGTAATCCCAAGTAAAAAGAGAGAATAAACATTAATAGCTACAAATCACTTAAGGTCCATTTTAGAGTGAATGTTTCATGATACTATCCAATTATCTACGATGAGTTTATATCCTAGAAAAAGATAAGGATGATAATATGGAGTGTAGAAAAGGCAAAAACATGAATGCACATAAACTACAATCAAATATCAACACATGATTAAAATAAATATTTTCAAAGTGCAATCGACAAATGTTATCATCATTCAAAGGAAGGACTCTAGTGATAAAAATCATAATGCAACTCCCAAAATCCATGTCATCAAAGGAATACAATCTATGGAGAGCTGAATCAAGAGAAAATCATTTTTAGTTACACAATTTTATCTTCAAGATATAGTAGTCCATCAAGTCTTCATCTAAAGGTTTCATACAAAATACTGATTTCTAATTATAAATGGTAGTCCTCCATGAAAATTTTGAAGAGATGGTTAGAAAATAATAACCCAAGGTATGGTATGGTTAATCTAGCACATAAAATGAAAATCAAAGTGATGCACCAACTTTCTCTTCCAACCAACTTTAGTAATTCCTAATGATAAAAGTGGTGTAAAGTCAAAGTAGTATTCCAAGAATGTACAAAGTATACAACTATTATAACACAATCTCACCTGAATTATTTTGTTCAAAATAGTTTCACTAGAAAGTGATGGAAAAGGGTACTAAGAATGAGCCAAATAAAAATAGAACCCACATTTACGGTGAAATATCTAAAGAACATACGTGATCTACAAATACCAAGAAATCTTGAGCAGCAATGAAATAGTTTACCCTCGAGTGAGGCAACAAACATATACCCAGTTCATGAATGCTTTGAGTTAATATGAGAGAAATAACTTACATTGATACCCATGGTGTTACATTTACGGTGCATAAAATAATGTGAGCATATCAAGTATGAAATAATTCCTTGGAAAACCCCAAATATTCGAGGCCAAATGGAAACCATGGTTATCGAGATAAGAAAAATCGGGGTAACATGTCATGATATAGCCATGGCAAGTTCCAAGAAGAATGAAATTATTTGAGGTTAAATTTCTACACAAATAGGTGATCATAGTTTCCATCAAAGACTACAAATGAGAAAATAATAAAAAATACGAGCTCACCCATAATATGGCCTCAACATTTGAATTCTACAAAGAGATCGGAAAAAGAAAAAATTCCCAAAACTCAAAAATGGCAACTTGTTAGGGTCATAGGCCATAGGAGAGCAGAAATTAAAAAAATCGAGATTGAAGACCTTACAACTAGAAAAATGAAATCCAATACAGATCTAAGGTAATGCATATATGAGAGGAAAATACAGAGCTTTCCATTCACACCCAGAATTGAATACAGTCTCAATAATGATGTCCATATAAGATACGTTCACATATTTAGGTTTCAGGAAGCATATTGGTACATCAAATGAAATCTCGAGCAGAATTTTATGCATAAATGACATAACAAGTTCGACAAAAGAAAAATCAAAGTTCAAATCTATAAGTTGTGTGTGACTTCATAATAAAAGATTGGAGTTCATATTTTAGATAAAAACCAAAAAAAATTAGAGAAATCGGAGGGAAAAATGAGTATACGCAATATAAAAACAACCAAGTTGGGGCATGAAGGCAAACTTACCTTCAGAAAATGTAAAATCCTTGAGCTAGAATGCAATGAAATAGATCCTCATGCAAGTAAATAGCGAGCCCAGGAACTTGAAGATAACATAGCTCAATTTCTCTCTCATGGTGATCCTCAACATACAAAAAAAAATAATAATGAAAGAGTTGATCAAATCATTGCATTCAAACCCCAATATAGAAGAACAAGGTAAATACATTAGATAATAGAAATACACTTACCCAAATCAATTGCACATTTATTGAAATAATACATGGCCATGAGAATAATATCATAAGTTAGCACAAGTTACCATTGTTTCCAGAATAGAAGAATGGGAAACACTTTTTAAAATACAAAAAAATGAGAGGGCGATAGGTTAAAAATCAAGTCATGTGACCTAAATCAAAATATCCTTTATAGAGTTCGAGTGGTAGCCATGGCTAATGGAATGATGAAAACTTCATTATCTTATAAAAATACAAGCTTCAAACAAGAGCATCAATGGTGGTAGTGAAATAAAAAATTCATGCTCAAAATTCCATAATATACCATGAATGAGCTCAAAAATCATCAAATATTGGTATCCAAAGAAAAATTTCCACAGAGCTTCACTAGCTCGAGAAGAGCTCAACGGAGAATGCCAAAAATGATTAGGGTTTTATTTTTTCCATCTAACTAAGAGAGTTAGTTTAATCGAACTGAGTCATCAAAGTACCAACGTTGCAAGCATCACAAAACCCTAACCACCACTGGGTTAGTCTCGAAAGAAGAGACACTAACAAATTTCAAGGGGTATGCTATCCTGGAGGACGAGAACATACTTTATACCTAATCATTACCTTAGTCTAATGCCCTGAAATATTTATATCTTCCGACCAAGTGCAAAATGGAGTGTATGTATGTTGATGATTAATCAAAGGAGCAAACCACATGTGAAGTAAGTGGTTGAAGTGTATAGTCAAAAATGCCAAAGACTAAGGTCTGAAACCTTAAATATTTGCAAAAGGGAAGGCCATATCATATGCCATTAAACATGTGGGCCAATGGAAGATTCAAATCCATATCATGATCACTTTAAACTTTTCAAAAGAGACCTTATTATCTCAAAAGGAGAGATATTATTTATTCTTCCCATGTGCACAGGTAGTCCCCACTTTGGGGTGATTTTTAATTTTTGAAGTTTTGAAAACAAAAGCATTATTTGCTTTCATAGGATCATTTTTACATATGAGCACAAGAGGACAGAACATATGTCACATCATCAACTATAAGAAAAAGAAGAAGTTGCATGCACATTGGAGGAAACTTACACATCAAGTAAGGGCTATTATTAGTCAAATTATTCATCCAACTTTGTTAAAAATAGAATAGTCAACTAGAGCTTGACTGGGATGTATTTTTTTAATCAAGGATATTAATGCCTCATTGTATTAGCATGTTTATTTTATTCCTTTATTTATTCATGATAAAGGGGTAAAAATAGGATGCATGGACGAGTATAAATTTTAGTCTATTTTTAGGATAGGGGTGAATAAATTTTCTATATATTCTATGCAATTGCAAGGCAAAAAATATGACTTTTTAGACACATGAGTCTTTGAAGAATTTTTCTAGTTTTTCCTTTGAACGCGAATTGATTTTTTCCTTTCAAATTATTTGCACTATTGTGTATATCTTATTAATTCTCTTGTCAATGTCAAATTACCTAATTAGTCATCTTACCACGCTACAAAATTAGTAATTTCTACATAATATTAGTGTGCATGTTTTCTTGTTGGATTGTTGTTATTCATTCCCTAAACACACCAAGTGTTTTGCCTTAACATTCTGCATTGAAACCTATTGTTTTGTGCATCGGAATCCATTGTCAAATTAATTTTTCATGTACTCAATCAAAGCCCTTAGCAATTTTGGTGTATCACCGTAGTATTTTTTCAATTCAGTTACAATCATCCTTTACCCTCAAAACCCCCAAAAAAATTAGTTTAGGATACATCAAAAAGAAACCAACCTTGATACAGAGATTTACCTCAAAATAGGTATACCCACAAACCTGAGGTGTTTCCATTGTATCCAGCAAAGAGAGAGATCTAGAGCAAGCTTAGAACACCTGGAGTCATTTCTCTATAGGGTGCACTTTTGAGAGATAACAAGTCTTAAATGTGACTATCATTTTTTATTTTTTAACACCTATAATTGGCCACAATTACAACACTCTGTTAGTATATATTTTCACGCTTTACTCCCAATATAATCCCTGAATAGCTATCCTACATGTTCTCTTTACTACAATCATGTGTACTTATCTATATATTTGGGTCACTTTGTAGAGGCCGCGTTTTATCTATTGTATCTCATCCAATTATACCATATTATCTCATATTCAATATAGTTAACATCTACAACCGTCACTTTCATATCTACTCTAGATAATATCATCATAATTTCTTCTAGACCACACCACATCATATATACCACATTAGGAAATCATATGAATTAGTCAATACATCATATCCAATATCTAAATCAACATCTACTCCATCTAATCATATATATCATATAAAATCCATCACATCTAATCTACTTCTACCACATTATTTATATGTAATCGAACATCTCCATCTCATCCATCATATCTAAATCATATAATTCATATAATCTAATCATATCTAACTCCATCACATGTAATATTCATCTATAACATCATATATCATAAATATATGTACTCTAAAATCATTACACCAATTTTATATTTCATCCATATATCATACATATCTAAATCAACATTTATATATATCAAATCATTTTAACATCCATAGCCATAATATCATCTAATCTAATCAAACATCATCTACATCCACATCCATAATATACTCAAAAATCACATATTCATGGATCATTAAAACACATATACATCAAGAAAAAATCATCATGTATAAAATCATTGAAGTTTTTCTAAATATTTGATAGTCCTCTATAGATCTCTATCACAAAAATCTCTATCTCAAAATCTATATAAAATTTTCACTCTCTAGGTGGTGAACAGAAGATCGACACTCTAAGTCCAGAGACAACACCCTATCCTCCTAGAATAGGGGATTATCCTCCTCCCTGCCCACCATATGGTCCATCATCTAGCCCATGATCATGCCTCGGCTATGCTACACTAGACGTGTTCCCAAGTCACCACCAACCACTCCTTGGCGCCCATCAAATTTAAAATAATTCACAAAAAAAATTATATATATAATCAAGAAAAACTCAAAACTAAGCTAGGTTTTAGGACTTACCACTCTATGTGACCTTTGTTGCTTCCTCCTCTACTTGGTTCCATATCACTCACATATCAAGTTTTTATAGCTCTCAAGACTCTCAATCGTAAAAATTGTACCATGCAAACGAGCTTAGTCATCGACCCTATCACTTATATAGTCCGATCGACCCACCACCGTCAACCCACCCAATTGCCTTCGACGCAAACTCATTCATCATCAAACCTATAAATTCACTATTGAACCCACCCTATTTTTCATATTTTACCATGTCTTCTCCAATCTCTTTCTCAAATTATCTTTTCTTCCACTTCAGGATTATGTGTCATCCATAACACACATTAGCTTATCTTGCATAACTCATTTTGCTATCATTTTGTGTATTTATTTATCTCATCACACATCTTTAAATACATATAGTATCCTACTCTATTTCCCTATTTGTTTTCCCTCTCATGGAACCATCTCATCCTAAGCCCACTTTGTTGTAGGAACGTGTTATCTTCATCCCACCAAGACACATTTTTTTCCCATTCCTCTTGAATGAAGGATATCACATACTATTTTTCCCCCAAATCTTGTCAGACTATTATCTTGAACATCCTTGCATTTTTTACACATATTTTGATGTCTTGCTTTGACCCATTGGTCCCATGGATTTCATATTGATCCAAGTGGATTGCTTAGTGGATTGCCTCCATCATGTAGTGTTCTTTACTTGAATCAAAGCTTTGTAGGACATTTTCATAGCCTCCTTTCAGTTGTAGTTTTCTCCCAACCGATGTAACTCCAAGATCACATCCATCTTTGTTTATATATATATTATCCTTTCCTTCTCACAATGGTTATCACCATTCTCCTTGGGGGCATATTTTATTTTTCACATTTTATCTCTTCTTAGCTTTTTCTCATCCTTTCCGCCCTTTCCTTTTTCCTTCATCTATCTATTTCAACATATTCATCGATTCCTCTTCATGTTTTTGATACCTAGCTTGAGGGGGAACACCTTAACCATAAATACTTCTTGTTTTGGACTAGTGGTTTTCTTTCCATAATTCACACAAAAAAGGGGGAAATGTAGACACCAAAATTTTGTACACTTGTCCCCTATCCTACGTTTTCTCCCCTTTGTCATCATCTCCTACATATATACCCATCTTGCCATATGAATACAATTTTTTCCTCCTCAATCCCATTTATTCATCTAATATTCCACTTTCCCATCTTAATCCCATCTAAATGTTATCATTGTTTAACCTTCCTTGATTCATCCCTAATCATACCTAATTACTCTTTAACTCATCCATTAATCTTTTATCTTCCCTATACATAATTTTTATTATCCGTAGGTCTCGTCTACCCCAATTAAATTAATTTCTATCTCCCAACCACCATTTATCCTTCCCGAGAAACCGTAATCCACCTTTGTCACTCAAAACCCTAATGTAATACCTTCACAAACCCTTTGCATCAAGTTGATCTATCATCACCAATCCAAAGCACTATGATAATTCTTCACCGGAACTCCTCGTGCTATGATTATTTACTAATGCATGGCCTTTAGTTTTGTGGATGTAATCTAGAAACAAAACAACAACATAACACAAGAATACCATCGACTATGATAAGACAGAATGATGAAAAATATGAAATATCAAAGTAAATTATAATATTAACATGAAATTGTTACAATCTCACCCATGAGGTACTTCAAGTGTTATTGACTTCACTTGCCTTTCACAAAGACTATGGGAGAAACTTTACAATTACACCTCTTAATGGCTTCTTCAACACACCTTTAAATTGATGGCTTCCTTTGCACACTTCCTACAATATTTCTCACTACTTCCTTCTATGCTAAATGAGGGGGGTGGCCTCTCTATTTATAGAACTTCCAGGATTATTCATCTTATCTCTAAGATAGGATAAGAAATCCACTACGACGAATCATATTCCATACCTTAACTCTTATCTGTACATGTAAGCTTATCTTTTAAGATAAGATAAACCTTATCATTTTACATGGGTTCCACATTTTTAGACTTTTTACAAATAAAATACACAAAATATTTATGACCTCACTCCTTGTCCTTATTACCCATATAATATTTCTAATTCCTAATCATGTGGACCCTACTTCTCTAATTATCCAAACTTTGACATTTTAACATTACTGGACCACTTACGACAAATATTTACTTTTTACAACATTCCTATTGTACTTTGACTGTTACCATACTCCACATTATTTGCGGCACCGCATCGACGGCGCCGTTATCTTCTATCGACGCTACTACTAATTATATTTAACAACATCCTATTCCTAATACATACATTAATAAAATAGAAATTACGGAGGAAAATTTTAGTGTCGACATCTTCCCCCTTCCTAGCTTCTACTCCATCCTGAGTAGACTATTTCGGTGCTTGGAAAATCTTCAACTTGTCATGGTTGACCCATTTCAGTAATAGGAGTGCCATCCAATTCCTCCTAGTCAGACGTACCATTTTCATGCACAACTGTTATTTTGTAGGGCCCCATCCATTTTGGAAGAAATTTTCTCTGCCTTATTTTTTTGTATCTAGAATCATATACAAGAACCAAGTCATTCACATGAAATGGAGACCAACGGATCTTTTGATCAAAGTATTCCTTCTCGCTTCATTTTTTTATGGCTTGTATCCTTTTCTATTTCCCTCATTTCCTCTAGCAAATGAAGATGTACCAACCTTTTTTTTAGTGAATCCCTTTCATCCATCCTTTCATTTTTCATAACTCTCATAGTGGGAATATCAAACTCAATAGGAAGAACTAGATCAATGCCATAGGCCAACTGAAATGGGAGTATCCTGTTGTTGACTTTGATGTTGCCCTATATGCCCACAATGTTGCATGAATCCTTTTATCCCACTTATGTACCTGCAAGGCTGCATCTTTTGCTAGAATTTGACACAACACAAAATTTGTTCGTTCCACCTGTCCATTTGTACTTGGCTTGTATGTTGTTGCCTTCCTATGCTTAATAGAAAATTTATTGACTAGGGCTTCTACTACCTCATTAATGAAGTGGCTTCCTTGATCTGTTATAATTTCTAATGGACAACCAAATCTGGTGACAATGTGTTCATATATGAACCTTGCCACCTCATCCATGGAAGATGTTTTCAATGGCCTAGCTTCAACCCACTTGGTTAAATAATTTGTGGCAACTACAATATACTTATTTTGGCGTGAGGTAGTTGGAAGTGGACCTACAATGTCTATTCCCCACTTTTCAAAGGGACCAAGTGGAAGAATAGGGCATAATGGAGCTGATGAAGTCTTACGGTTACCATGTGTTTGAAAAATATCACATGTCTTACAATAATTATAACAATCTTTAAAAAGAGTGGGCCAGTGATAACCTCGCATCCAAGATACTTCTTGTGTAAGTTTTCTAGAGAATTTCCTTCCACATGTACCATTGTGGAATTATTCTAGCAATTCCTTCCCTTGATCACGTATGACCGCCCTCAGACTTGTCCATCGTGTCCTATTCGAAATAATACTCCATGTAGAATAGAATATGGACGACTGGCTTGAGTAATCTTTCTCTTAGTCTTTGCATTGGCACCATCACGAAACTTGAATTCATTCAGATAATTCCAAATATCTATGTATTCACTAGAATTGTGTCAAGGGATAACAATGCTACATTGGGGAAATCATCATCATCACAAGATGATCCTAAACCATCATAGGATCGAGAGAGTGCATCTGCATTGACATGCTTCTTTCCTGGCCTATCTATAATATCAAATTCAAATTCTTGTAGAAAAATTATCCATCTTGTTATTCTCCCCGATGGGTTAGGCTTATTTACAATATATTTTAGAGCTCGATGATCTCACATAATTAGAAATTTTTTCCCTAGCAAGTAATTTCTAAACTTCTTTACAGAAAAAAATGATAGCTAGAGCCTCTTTTTCGATTACATAAAGATAATTTACCTCAAAGATTTGCTCATTTGTCTCGCTCCCAAAGTAAATTGGATGTTCATTCCCATTTTCATCCTTTTGGCTCAAAGTACTTCCTAGTGCCTGCATCGAGGCATCGATTGTACACAATGAATGGCTTGCTCCAATCTGGATTCTTCAAAATAGGTGAAGACACTGGGGCTTCCTTGATTGTCTAGAAGCTTCATGTGCCTTATTTCCTAGTTCATAAGTAACATCCTTCTTCAAGAACTAGGTTAGTGGCTGTGCAATCTTTGAGAAATTCTTGATGAACCTTCTATAGTAACCCACATGGCCTAAAAGTGATCTCAACTTACTTCTATTCATAGGAAATGGTAAATATTTGATTTTTGAAACTTTATTAGGATCAGTACCAATACCATCTCTGGATACAACATGCCCTAACAAAACTCCTTTAGAACATCCAAAGACACACTTTGTAGGGTTTAGTGAGGCTTGTGCTTCATCTAACCTTTGAAATGCTATCTCCATCTAGTGCAGGTGGTCCAACTTGCTCCCATAGATGCAAAAATCATCCAGAAATACTCTGATGAAGGTCCCAATGTAGGGTTCGAACACCCTATTCATCAAACGTTGGAATGTTGCATTGGAGCATTACACGCACCCAAAAGGCATAACTCTATAAGAAAACGTTTCCCAAGGAGTGGTGAATGTGGTCTTGACTAATCTTTCTCTCGCTCTATGAACTTGGTTCAGTAGCTCGCTTATAGCCATTAGCAAAACTATAGCACTCTTGGCAAGCTACTTCGTCCAAGATCTAATATGAAAATGGAAGAGGGTAATGATCCTTCTTTGTTGCCTTATTGAGCTTCCTGTAATCAACACAAATGCGTAGCTTCCCATTCTTTTTTATTGAGATCACAATGGGAGAAACCCATTCTGAATTCTCCATAGCAAATATGAATCCTGCATTAAGCAACTTATCTATTTCTTCTTTTACAGTCTTGGAAAAATTAGGATTCATTCTATATGGCATTTTCTTTATGGGCTTAGCACCATCTACCAGCTCAATAGAATGTTCTACCCAACTTACTTGATGGAGTTCCTTGTAATCAAAAGTGAATATGTGTATGTACCTTCGAAAGAGCTGGAGGTAGGATTCCTTCTCACTCTCCATCATAGCATCACCAATCTTTATTTGTTGGAGACAATCATAAACTTCTTATTCAGATAATTTTATGGGGTCATGAGTTGGTGTGACTGGAAGGATATCCATGACTGAAACATCAACCTCACTTTCTTCATCCTCAGTGTCCACTTCACTGGTACAAGAGTAATCGAGAGGATGTCCAATCATTAGTTTCATCACTTGAATCAATGGGTTCTACCTTATGATGCTTTGAGCGATCACGTTTATTTTCACCCTCTCTCTACAACATCCAAGTGTCATGAAGCCTTCATCCCAAAGTAGTTTCTTGCATGAACTCTCCTTAGCCATGGTCTTCCCAAAGAAACATTGGGTACGCTAAAACAAGTACCATTTTTCATCACCGAAAGTCTACCACACATACAACACCCATAACAGAGATATTGCCACATTTGAAACTACACCTTCGGGTTAGTTTTTCCTTTATTTAATGACCTTACATAAGTGTTGAAGGGCGATCAATTTTAAACCCAACATATTCATTACTGAGACTTGGTCATTACATTAACTCGCAACACCTCCATTAACTAAGACATCATGAATTGAAATACCATTACATAATACCTCAGCTTGTGAAGCATAGGGATCTGCCTCGCCTCCAAAACAGGGGACCTCAACCTCCTTTCTTCGTCGAGCATTGAGTCCACTTCGCAGCCTCCCGCCTCTTCTCGAAGACATAGCCAAGAGTTGACCATATTTAATATTTACATCCTTTTGGACAGATCTTCCAAGATGGAGTAGGGTCCTTGCCCCTGTGAAATCAAAAATCCTGCACACCCAACTTTCTTCTCCTATGTTTCTTACTAGTTTCTCCTTTCATCTTCTTAGGATCATTTCCATCTTGATTATCTTTTTCTTTCTTTCTTTTTGTTACAAACACATCTACTTCATTATTTCTGCTCTTATCTACTACATCAAAAGAATTCACGGGTGCTTTTCCTTTATCATTATCTCCTTTACTAGATGTAGAAGCTCTATCTAGAAAATTATACTTATAATGACCCTTTTTATAACAACCATAACATACAACTTCAGAAATATTTCTTTTTGGACCTCTATCTCCTCCCTGAGAACTAAATTCTTTTCCTCAAGAAGATTAATAGTTAACTAACCCATCTTTTGAGCAGATCTTCATACTCAGTAGATGTACTAGGAGAAATATTTGTGCTCACCGGGAGTGGTTGTGGATTCTGGACCAAAGGTGCTGGTGTAGGCTCTACTTTAGCAACAATTTCTTTGGGATCCTCTTCCATGCTTTCTTCTTACCTTCGCAATCTCCTTTGCTTGTTCAATGGTAGCTAGGCGGTCATACTTTACTCATTGTTTGATCTCTAGCTTCATCCCAAGAATGAAGTGCTTATAGAGGAGATTATCCATGCCATTCATCAACCCATCCGCTAATCCTTCCTTTCGGATCTGGGCATCGAGCTTCCTCCTTAGCTCTAGAACACGAGCATGATAATCCCTTATCTTCTCCTTCTCTCCTTGGGATAGCTTTGTGATCTCGATCATGAGATCTGCATATTTATGTTGTTCACCAAATTCTTCAAGAAAACTTTCAATTAATAAATCCCATGAATTTTTCACATTATCACCTAGTGTTTCAAACCACCTAAGTGTTGAACCATCCAAAAAGGTAGGAAAAAATTCAGTCCATTGTTCCCTTCTTATAAGGCCATTACAAATACAAGATCGTTTAAACTCTTGAATGAAAGAAGAAGCATATTCATTAGATTGAGCTGAAAAAATAGGAATCTTTCCCATTTTCAAAAGTAACCACCGTGAAATACCAACCCACAAGTACAATCAACAAGACTTATGTGCACAAATAATTGGAATCACTATACTAGAAAGTGACTTTACACCTTTCTACAGTAAAATAGAAATGACCACGGTAAACTATGGTAAAACTTGACTTATCATGCGGTAAAACCGACTTTCTTGTGGTAAACACTATTCACAGTAAAAAGTGAAGTTACTGCGGTAAATACTATTCACGGTAAAAAGTGACTTTACTGTGATAAATACTATTCACAGCAAAAATGACTTTATCATGGTAACTACTATTCACGGTAAAAATGACTTTACCATGGTAACTACTATGCACAGTAAAAATAAGGTTACCCTCTAATTGATTTTTGACTAAGTGGGAATATCTCTCCAGAAAATCCACCAACGAGGAATGGTCCCAGCAACGGAACCAAAATGTCATCACCAATCCGCACTATGATAATTCTTCACCGTGAACTCCTCGTGCTTATGATTATTTACTAATGCATGACCTTTAGTTTGGTGGATGTAATCTGGAAACAAAACAACAACATAACACAAGAATACCATCGACTATGATAAGATGGAATGATGACAAATCTGAAATATCAAAGTAAATTATAATATTAACATGAAATTGTTACAATCTCACCCATGAGGTACTTCAAGTGTTATTGACTTCACTTGCCTTTCACCAAGACGGGAGAAACTTTACAATTACACCTCTTAATGGCTTCTTCAACACACGTTTAAACCGATGGCTTCCTTTGCACGCTTCCTACAATATTTCTCACTACTTCCTTCTATGATAAATGAGGTGGGTGGCCTCTCTATTTATAGAACTTCCAGGCTTATCCATCTTATTTCTAAGATAGGATAAGAAATCCACTCTGCACGAATCATATTACATACCTTAACTCTTATCTCGTACATGTAAGCTTATCTTTTAAGATAAGATAAACCTTATCATTTTACATGGGTTCCACATTTTTAGACTTTTTACAAATAAAATACATAAAATATTTATGACCTCACTCCTTGTCCTTATCACCCATATAATATTTCTAATTCCTAATCATGTAGACCCTACTTCTCTAATTACCCAAACTTTGACATTTTAACATTACCGGACAACTTACGACAAATATTTACTTTTTACAACATTCCTATTGTACTTTGACTGTTACCATACTCCACATTATTAGCGGCACCATACTGATGGCACCGTTATCTTCTATTAGACGCTACTACTAATTATATTTAACAACATCCTATTCCTAATACATACATTAATGAAATAGAAATTACGGAGGAAAATTTTAGTGTCGATAGATCATCATTTCCACTACCCAAAGCAATGGATAATCATATTTGTATGTGACCCACATCAACACTATAAGTATTCACATACCCATCCTTTTCAATAGGATTAAAGATTGAAAATTCAATCATCTTGCGAGTTTTCTTTTCTTATTTCTCTTCTTAAGAGCTGCAACCATCAACTTGGAGCTACCTTGCATTGTTTACATACATCTTGGGAGATCTTGAATTTTATTTCTTGATTGGATCCCCCCACCATTATTTCATCACCCCATTTGCACCAGTCTTGTAGGTCTACTAGTTTCCTTGCATCTTTTTCATTCAATGAACCTTCTTTAAATCTTTTTATAACTCTTCTCCTATCCATTTAGTCTCATCAAACCCTTTATCTCTCCCCTGGTCATTGTTGAATTTTTCCACTCACCATCTAAGCAATCTACATCTTCCTTGTTTTCTACCTTCCACCCTCTTAGCTATCTATTTTCCAATCCCTTACAATACCTCAAATCTTATAATACTTCTTCTCTACACACTTGCTACTTCGATATCATCTTCATTACAAGAGTCATCATCAATCCAACCTAGTTGCTCTTGGTCCTTTCTATATATGCCTTGTTTTATGTTCTTATCATCATCCAACATCTAATTTTTAGTTCCTTTAGTCTTCATATCATTTTTTCCTAGTGAACCACATGTTTAGGAGCCTAAACATTTCCTTTTCACCCACAATTGCCATCAACCCAGTTCATCCGCCGTCAACCGGATCCACAGTCATTATTTTCTCATCAAATCTATATCTTTATTGAATCATTTTTATTTACTCAAAGCATCACGACATCATATCCAAACCCTCTTCAAAATCTCATCATGAGATACATGTCTATTTTTCAAGATAGCTTTTGGTTCATTCTATTACATCATTTTCAAATGTCCCTATCGGTCTTGGGTTGTTGTAACTGATTAGGTTTAATTATTTACCATTATCATATTTGCATCTTATCTTATATTTAACACATCTCATATTTCATTTTTATTTCAATTATTTGTCACATCCTATTGAATCTATCCATTATCATTTAATATATTCTATTATCATAAAGGTTGATAAATCCACTCCTAGGAAGTTATCACTTCTCAGGACTAACATCGCCAAGAAACCCACCATCCTATCTACTAATCATTTTATTTTTCAAGTTTCTCTTTGTTGTGAAGGTTATCTAGTTAGCCGAGAAGAGGATATTTTATTCATTTATCACCATTGTCATCATATATCAACAGGTAACCTTAAACCCTCACATCATTTGGAGTTTCTTATTTTCATGACCATTCTACTAATCAAAACAAGAGCGGTGAAATTTGATCAACACCAACACTTGGAAATTATCTTTGACTTCAATTGCATTACATGAGAGTGATCTAAGGTAGCTAATAGATATTCATTCATACATGCATCTTATTTTATTTTCTAAGGAATTTATGATATGATTATTAAAACCCAATGTTATTCTTATAGTGCGATTGATTATGTTCCCCTAAACAATCAAACATGTCCCTAATGAGTTAAGGTAAATGTGATTTTATATATAACATGTTCAAATTGTTTCTAACTTAATTGACCCTACATTAACTAGGGTAGTTTGTGCAATTTCATATTTTGATCATTACAAGTACAAAAATATAATCATTTTCCTTGGAACAAAAATCATATAGTTTTGTCCTCTTTTTGGAGATTGTATCCTTTTCGGGTGATTTTTTCCATGTTTATCTTAGGATGTGATTCAAGGCATGAGGTGACTGAATAGAAGTCTATAGACATATTTTGTGCATGGTGCATTGGTTTAATAAGTTTTTGGTTAAGGCCACGTGTAGAGTGAGTAGACTTAGACTATGATAATTGAGTGAAATACATTTATATTAAGCCAATTTTATTGTATAAATGGTAAAATATTGTTTGAATTAAAGTTAAATGATTATTGTCAAATATCTTATGTCTAAATGTTTGGCATGAGGGGGTCACTTAGTAGAAGTATGGTATAACATGTTCACTCAAAGGGTATTAAATAATACCCCTAATGCTATTTTTTACCTCTAATTATTCAATTAATAATACCCCATCCTATTATATTATTATAATGAAAATACCCCTATTTTCCCATGTACCTTACTTACCCATTTCTCCATTACTATTTTATATACCCCTTTTAATTTTTACCCTAATAAATGAAACATGAAATGTATCATGTTTCCCATTAAATGATTATTTTATTAATACAAATTTTATCTAAAAATAGAGTTTGAATCCATTTGAGACCTATTACCAGTTACTTTAATGTTAAACTTTAATCATTTATCAAAAAAATTTCAAATAATTGGGATTCTATAATAATATCACTTTTGTTGAAAGCATAGTCAATCCCATATTTATGCCATCTTAATATTTCTCGAGTTAATAATCACTTAATTGAGATTTCCTTATTAGAAGAGATATTATAATTTAAATTTATGATAACACTCATTTTCTAATTTACACGTATATAGTTTTAAAAACTAGGGTTCAAATTTTTTTAATATTAAAATTAACTTTACCTCTCCTCTCACCTGCCTCTCTAACCTACCCATAATACCTAATTCAAAATATTAATTAATTAATCTATTTCACCCCTAATGTATACCAATATATTGAATTTGATTTTATCAATTTTAATTACCTCAGTAAGAATGAACATGTTACAATATTTCCTATCTAATGTACCTCGTGATTTTGGGTCCTACGGAGAAATAGTCTATATGATATCACCTAACTTGCAACTATAATTATTGACCTAATTCGAGCATATAAAGTTATGTTATCATTTGCACCATAGTATTGCATTGAAATTTGAGATGCATCTAATTTCTTATGTGTCCCTTAGGGTAGGGATGAATTTCATATGAGATACAACTATATCCTAGACTAGTCATTCATGTGTGTTGTAGGATTTATACTTGCAAAGACTACAATTTATCAATCTTATATCTTTAGATCTATTTGTTGTAAAGTATCTCAATCTATCAGATGACTGATAGAAAACAAAATTATATGTTTGTTTCCTTTTATGTCAGATTAATGATATTCTTTCCTATTCATTTTCTATGACGTCTCACATTTAATGCATATTTAATTATGTGTTTACGAGGTTATGTGGTATGATACAGTTTAAGTGTCCCCCTTATTGCGTAGAAATGCATAATAGATGGTGTATTTATATTAAGCATTGTATCAATAAAAACAATGCTTTTAACATTAAATGATGATAAAAAGCATCTATTTTTAAAAATATAAAAGAAACATGGTATTAAATTCAAGATAACATTTCAAAAACTATCTACATAACCAAAAGTGCTAATATAATTTCCATGATTTGGAATTGATTATCACCACCTACTAAATCATAGTTTAAAGTTAAATATCTAAATGGAAGAACACTAAAATTATAGTTAGAATTACATAATTTAAATAAATAAATAACTTATTACCAATTAGTAAATATTATTCCACCACCTACTTAATCATATTTTAAAGCTAAATAGATAAAGGTAAGAACACTAAAATTATACTTACAACTACATGAGTTAATAAACTAAATAAATTATTACCAATTACTAAATACTATTTAAGATAATATATTGAAGAATAATAATATTAAAATTATTTTTATACATAAAAGAAGCTACAAAAATACTCATCTAAAATAAGTATGTAGCCATTATTATACATCTCAATTAAGTACAAAAATATGCATGTCAATAAGGTACAATAATAAGTATACATATGAAATAGCTACAAAAAAATAGATCCCAAATAAGTACAACTTGTATACATATAAAAACAAAGCAATAGGATGTGCACTACTACCTATAGGTTGTTTATATATAATCCTAATGGAATCCCAATTGGTCTCATTGTAGTAGTACTAGGTAATCCCATCTAACCTTAACTATGCGGAATACAAATAGCTTTCAGCCCATATCTCTCCACTCTAGGGTATTGTAAAAAATACACAAAATGGGTTCATATTGGGATGTCATTGCATCCTGTGAAACAAAAAAATTCATGTGATAGTTAAATAAGTTCTATATAAAATCTTTGATATTAAAAAAATAAAACTATAAAACATGTTATGTTTGTTTACTTACATCATAGACATTTTTTTCCTATAACCGCTTATAGCATCCTATATATTACATTTCATGATGGATAATCCCAAGTCTCTTTAACATTCTAGCATAGATGTGTATATACAAATCTATTATATAGTACGATTGATCATTTTCCATGGGGTCATGATGTGGAAGCATAACTTGGAGAGACCATAACTTTTGATCGACCATTGGATCATCTTGAAATTTTTCAGGGTGGTAGATGTTTATTAGTACTATGTTGGGGTTAGCCCTTATAGTTAGGTTGTGGCCATTTTGGCACATTTTTTGGCATGTATTCCTTCAACTAGTGGCATAAAATTACCTCCAAACATTTCTTTTACTTTTGATTAGGTCTAAGAACTTTAGTAACTTTTGTTGTGCTTGTTAGAATAAGTCAAAAATTTGCGCTAGCCTTAATTTAAGAAGGAATATTTGGTACACAAATTTTGGGGCCCATCTTAGTTGGTTTTTAGTAGGTAATATTTGGCATTTTAGGGTTTTTAGAGTAATGTGAAATAAAAGGAGGATTGTAATGATGTAAAAGACTAGTGTGGATTTGAGAATGACAAGAAAGATATTTTAAAAAAATTGTTTTTATTTGCAAATATATTTATGTGTGTTGTAGAGGTATTTCAACCTCTTACAGTTCGATTTACATCAATTGGTATCAAAGATGGATTTTGATCTCGCGGAAATAGTTAAGGTAACATATTACATTTCTGTGTAATTTTTTCCTGTATTTTATATAATCATGGCTAGACGTGGGAGGGAATGTTATGCCCATATGAATAGGCATATGCAGGAGCTACAAAGATAAGTTGTTGAGCTCACAAGAGAAGTTATCCACCTTAGAAGGAGACATACAAATGGGGATGCAGACCCAGATAGTGATACTGAAGAAGTACCTCCATTAATGAATGAAGGAGGAGATGAAGAAGAAAATGAGAGAGATGAAGAAACCGTGAATGAGAGACCATTTGAGGAGAGATTGATCCAAGCTTTAGAGGGAAAGAATGATGACATCAAGATTAATGTTCCTGATTATGGTGGAGGGTTACGACCAAAGGAGTTGATTGGATTTTTGAATTGGATGGAAAAAATATTTGAGTGGAAAACCATTTCAAAGGAGAAGAAGGTTAAGTTTGCATGCACTAAGTTGGTCGAACATGCATTAATCTGGTGGGATTGCCTACAAAATGAAAGACAAAGGAATGGAAAGGGAAAGATCTGAAATTGGAATAAAATGGTAAAGAATATGAAAGAAAAGTTTATTTCTGTAGATTATGCTCAAACACTCTTACGAAGGTTGCAAAACCTACTATAGAAGGATCTCAACATTAAGGAGTATACCATTGAATTTTACAATTTTTCAATCAGGGTGGAACAGGGAGATTATGAAGAATATAAGGCTACACGATATATAAATGGGTTGAGTTACACCATACAAAATGAGCTAAATACTCTACAAATCCATAGCCTAAATGATGCTTATCAACTCACATTAAAGGTAAAAGAAAATAAAAATAGGAACAATTTTAGAAGTGGTGTGAAGAGAGGTCCATCATCATCACCAATGAGAGGTAGGGGTAGATTTGAATCTACAAAAGGTGAATCCTCTAATGTAGAAGGGCATGAAGATTCTTGTCAAATACATGGTAACTACCAAAGAGGTAGGGGTTTCCAGAGGGGAAGATGTTATAATGGATGATGGTGCAGAATAGTCACCAAAGGGAATATACATGTTACAAATGTGGTGAAGAGGGGCACAGATCCTTTAAGTCTCCACACTATCCTACTGAGAAGATATATGGAAAGGAGAACAACCATGAGTAACTATGGTTGAAGTTGAAGAGGAAGAAGAAATGGTGGTTGTCTCATAATTTGGTGAAACGCTCATGATAAGGAGGACGATGATTTCCCAAGGAAGGAGAAATAACAAGATGTTGTTAGTCTTGAGTCGTGGCTGCGAAAAAATAGATTTAGAACAAGATACACCTCGAGGAAAGGTATGTAAAATTATTATTGATGGTGGTAGTTGTGAAAATATTGTTTCAACTGTGATGGTTGATAAAATCAATCTAAAATGTGAGAAGCACCCATATCCTTATCATATATCATGGTTAAAGAAAGGGAATGAGGTAACCATAGATAAAATATGCCTTATAAAGTTTTTGATTGGGAATATCTACAAGGATGAGGTATCTGTGTGATGTTATCCCAATGGATGCATGCCATATATTATTGGGGAGGCCTTGGAAATACGATAGAAAGGTTACACATGATGGAAGGAAAATACATATATCTTTTGGAAGGATGGTGTAAAGGTGGTCTTGTTACCCTTTAAGGAAGAAGAGAAGAGTGAGGACTTATTGGCTACAAAATATTTTGTTACAGAAATGGAAGAAGTTGGCTGGTGTTATGCAATGATGTCAAAGAAGGTGGAAATAGAGGACTTTAATATACATGTTGTTACGGAAAAGGTACTAAAGAATACAAACATGTCATACTAGATGAGCTACGAGATGGGTTACCTTCAAAGCATGATATTCAAAAAACCATATTTGTTTGATCTCAAAGCATTATCCCTTCCAAATCGGGAATCCTATCAGATGAGTTCGAAATAGAGTGAAGAGTTGAATAGACAAGTGAAAGATCTAATACATAAAGCGTTAGTGAGAGAAATCATGATTCCATGTGTAACTCCAGAGCTATTGACTCCCCAAAAATATGGATTTGGAGAATGTATGTAGATAGTAGGGCCATAAATAAGACCACAATTCGAGTATCGGTTCCCAATTCCAAGATTGGATGATATGATGGATGTGCTTAGTGGGAGCGTGATATTTTAGCAAAATTGACCTATAGAGTGGGTATTGCTAGATCCGGATCTGTGAAGGGAATGAATAGAAAACAAATTTCAAAATAAAATAAGGATTATACGAGTGGATGGCATTTCCATTTGGGATATCTAATCCACCCAATACATTCATGAGGATTTTTAATAGATTACTTTGAGAATACAATGGTAATTGTGTTGTCTATTTTGATAATATTATAATATTTAGTAAGAAAGTGGAAGAACACTTGTTACATATGAAATTGGTGTTAGAATTGTTATGTAAAGAGAGTCTATATGAAAACTTAAAGAAGTGTATATTTATTCATAAGAGTCTTGTTTTATCGGGGTTTGCCATATCATAGGATGGAGTGAACATGGATAAGGAAAAGGTAAACACAATTTTGGAATGGCATATTCTAAGGAATGTGATAGAGGTTCGTAGTTTTCATGGATTGGAAAATTTTTATAGGAAGTTCATAAAAAAATTTGGTAGCATTTCTACACCCGTAAAAAAGTGTACAAAATGGAGGGAGTTTTTATGGACTAAGACAACAACAAATAGTTTTGAATTATTAAAGAAGAAAGTGTCGAAAACCCCTGTTTTGGTATTTCCATCTTTTAGCAAGGTCTTCGATGTTGACTGTGATGCCTCACATTTCAACATTGGAGATGTACTGAGTCAAGAAGGATGACGTGTTGCATTCTTCAGTGAAAATCTATATGAAGTCAGGAGGAAATATTCTACTTATGATGTGGAATTTTATGCTATTGTTCAAGCATTAAGGCACTGAAGACATTACTTGGTAGCAAAGGAATTTGTACTCTTCACTGACCATGAAGCCTTGAGGTATGTAAACACACAAAAGAAACTAAATATTAGGAATTAAAAATGGGTTTCTTTTTTGCATGAATATAATTTTGTCTTAAAGCATAAGTCGGGTAAGAAGAAACAAGTTACTAATGCCTTGAGTAGGCATGTATCACTTTGACAACAATTAAAAATGAAGTAGTAGAGTTTGAGGCAATCAAGGAATTATATGAAGGTGATCCATATTTTGGTGATGCCGAGAGACAACTTAATGACCCTACGGTAGGTAGTGGTTCTTCTAATTATTTGATGTAGGATGGTTATTTGATCTGTGGGAAACATTGTGTATTCTCACCGATTCGTTGAGAGAAAATATTATAAGAGAATTGCATAGTGGGGGTTGGATGGACGTTTTGCTATGAGTAAGTCAATTTCTCTTGTTGTAGAAAAGTATTATTGGGCAAAGGTAAAGAGGGACATAAGTAGGATTGTAGTAAGATGTAGAGTGTGCCAAATAGCTAAGGGCCATACATAGAATATTGGGTTGTATATGCCATTACTTGTCCCTACAGGGCCATGGGTTGATTTGAGTATGGATTTCGTGTTAGGACTTCCTAACACACAGTGAGGGAATGATTCTATATTTGTTGTGGTTGATAGATTTTCTAATATGGCATACTTCATTTTTTAAAAACAATTAATGATGCATCCGAGTTGTAGATCTTTTTTTCGAAGTGGTTAGATTGCATGGAGTTGAACGATCAATTCATATCGGAACATGACGTTTTGAGTCACTTTTGGAAGACTCTGTGGAGGAAATTAGGGACCCAACTATAGTTAAGTATTGTATATCACCCCCAGACTGATGGGTAGATTAAAGTAGTGAATAGAAGCTTGGGAAATCTCCTACATTGCATAGTTGGAGAAAATCCAAAACAATGGGACTTAGCTTTACCACAAGCTGGTGAGTTTTTCTCGTAATAGCTCGATAAACAAGTCAACTCGGGAGGTATCCTTTCAAGATTGTATATGGTAGGAATCCCAAGGGGTCCTAGATCTTATTGTGCTACTTGGTGAAGATAAAACTAGTGATGATGTAGAAGCATTTGCAGAACACATTCTACAGTGCGAGATGAAGCGAGGGAAAGATGAAAGTGAGTAACGCACAATATAAATAAGTTGTAGATGCCAAGTAAGAGAGTAAGTGTATTCAAAGAAGGAGATATGGTTATGGTTCATCTTAGAAAGGAGAGGTTTCGAAAAGGGACATATAATAAACTCAAGTATAAGAAGATTGTGTTGTGTAGGATTTTGAAGAAAATGAGTGATAATGCCTACAAGGTGGATCTACGACAACTTTCCTAATTCACCGAGTTTTAAATCTTTCTTGTTTATATAAGTTTATATGTCATGATGAAAATTTTGCAGAGGAGGAAGAAATAAACTGGGAGTAGCAGATGCCAAAGAAGAAAAAGGAAAGGGTAATGCATGTCTTGGACCAAAAGACATCACTACTAGACATGGGAGCTACAACAAATATTTGGTATAGTGGGAATGTTTGCAACAAGAAGAAAATACTTGGATTCCTGAGTGGGAGCTAAAGAAAATTGATGATGCAAAATTACATGAATTCCATCAACCGAATTCACAAGAGTTGGTTTCTTTTCAATTGGGGAGAATTTTCGGGAGCATAACTTCACGGAGACCATAAATTTTGATCCATCTATTGGATTGTCTTGAAATTTTATGAGATGGTAGATATAAATTAGTTATATTCTAGGGTTAACTCTTCTTGTAAATATGTGGTCGTTGTGGCAAATTTTTGGGCCTGATTCCTTCATTTAGTGGCCTAAAATTGGCTCCAAACAATTTTTGCTTTTGATTAGGTCTAAGAACTTTAATAAAAAAATTTGTGCTTGTTAGAATAAGTCAAAATTTTGCGTTGAGCATTAATTTATGAAGGAATATCGGCACCCAAATTTTGGGGCCAATATGAGTTGTTTTGTTGGTAGATAATTTTTGGCATTTTTGGGTTTTTTGTTATTTTAGGTTTTTAGAGTAGACATGAAATAAAAGGAGGATTGTAATGATGTAAACGATTAGTGTGGATTCTAGAATGAGAATAAAGCTACTTTGAAACTTATGGTTTTTATTTGCAAAGTTTTTTATGTGTGTTTTGGAGGTATTTCAACCTCTTGTAGCTAGATTAATATCAGATCACCTTGATAAGGTGGTATATAACACGTGATGTTATACGGGAAAAATTTGTTTACATTTTTACATTGGTATATCAAGTATAAATACGGGTTGTAGTATAAAAACAATCGTTAATAATGAGAGTTTATAGTGGTAAATCGTAAAAATAAGAAGTGACATTTAAAATCTCATGATTACATGAGTCTTAAATATTTTCTACCAAGTGATCACTAGGTGTCATTTTTATTTAGCAAGATTAAAGAAAAAATTAATGTAAATTTCCTACAATTGATTACATTAAAATAATAGTTACAAATAATTGTTTATTTACTATAGGTACTAATGAGAGATAAATGAGGCACATCATCTTAAAGAAACCTCAAATAATCGCAGAGATAATAAGGTGACTTGAGGAAATGAACTAAGTTTGGGGGTCTACATGAATGTGTATTGTGATTGAGTTGGTACCCTCATAGCAAATTCAATGTTATGAAAAATATCCTGCAAAATATCACAAGTGTGACATTAGTTAATCCAAATTAGTAGTTTTAAATTTAATCTTTCCGTAAATTGTTAATTTTTTCAATTTTAAAACCACAAAAAAATGTACCTTAGGTCCAACATATGCATTGCAAGGTGGATAGCTAATACATGCACCTCATCAAAATATGTTTGAAGATGTGCATAATGAATTTTAGCATTAGTCCTCAATCAATGACCACAGATAACTCCAATCCTCTTCTCTATAAACATGGACACCATGTCAAGTGATGGGGATGCCTAGTTTCATAGTAGGAATTTATTATGCCCTCAAATGACCTAGAAGAAACTGTTGATTAACAACATGGAGAACTCGATAATTCGTGAATTTTACATATGTCTATAATGCTAAGGATTATAATGTTGGTGATTATGGATGCAACTCTTCCTTCTATGTAGATTAAATAACCATGTAATGTAGGAAACAAATAACTTATTGGCTCAATTATAATCTCTTCATATATTGAAACTAATAACATAAAATGTCAAAAAGTTTGCCACGACTTTATGCAACCCACCCGATGATCATTATATGGTTAAAAAATATAAAAGTAAAAAGATACATTGAAGTTGTTCTCTACCCTTGGATTGTAATATGATTTGTCACTACTTAGTATTATGGAATATTGGAAGTTTGTGGCTTTAAATCCATGTCGTTATCTACTTTATATAATACATATATATTTGACCATTTAGGTCAAAGGGTGGGAAAAGAAAAAGTAAAAGTAAAGAAGAAAAGAAAGATCCTTAAAGCTAGTAGGAGAAACAAAAGACATGCAAAATATGCATAAATGCACGTAGACAATGACGTATCGGCACAAGCATTAGGTCACACTTAAACTAGAGTGGTAGCCACCTCATACCATCGTAGATACAAACTATAATATGAAGCAAATAGGTCGATAAAGAGAAGATTCGATTGTGTTATTATTTTTTATTAAAAATATATAAGTAATTTAGAGGGATCAGCCAGTAATTAGTGATCTAGAGTTTTAAAGAGAGGAGTTTTGATATAACAGCTATCGATCAATTTGTAAAGTAACATGTAGAGTTTTAAAGATAGTGGTTTTGATATAACAGCTACTGAGTTAGTGATCAATTTATAAAGTAGCGCAGCATGTAAATTTTTCACTTTACATGTTATACGTAAATTAAGAATTTACGGATGGAATATTAAAAATGGTCATTGAGATCAATTTTGAGTACATTTTTCTTAAGATGAAGACGATTGATGCTACCTAAACCTCTTTGTGATGTGCATCCCGTTTGGAACCCGCCCAAGAAGATTAATACTACCATAATTGCATGTATTTAACTTTTTATGATATTAACTTTAATAATCATTTTTTGATAATATTTTAGTAATATATTTCACCAAATTTATTCACGTTGTTTCTTATTTATTGCGCGTACATACCTATCTATATCTTTTTATTATTATAACTTATCATAAATCCTATTACTCTGTTCATATGATCTATCCATGAATTCCAATAAAAATTTAAAACTAATGTTTCAAGAAACGTGTGAATCTAGCTTTGTATATAGCAGTGTGAATAGGGTGGGCGGCTGCCGACATGACGTGGAACCCCGGGCAGGGAAAAGAAAAGAAACGTGAATGCCAGTGGGAAGGTATACACATTGTGTATCTGCTCTTAGACGGCACCCACTGGGCCACTAAAATGATGATGTATCTCGAAAGGTAAGCGCACTAACTTATGAAGGAGGGCGACGTAAATATGCAATAGTGGTCCAAACCAGTCATCCTCCCACTCTGTAAGTCAACGTTTTTCTTGGGACGGCAATACTATTTTAAAGTGCAACATAACTATTTGGGTCGGCAAATGTCTCTTGTCTTGGGGCCAGCGGGTGTATATGTAATGAGTATCTAACATCACTTTCGGCTATGATTTGTCCGTAAGTCAGTGATATATTTCAATGGTGTGTAACATCATTATCGTTAATACATGTTTTTATCAACTTCAAGGTGTTTATTGATTTACAATTTTATAAATTTTCAATATTTTTGTTTTAACATATGACTTCAATATAGTCGCATCATGACATCAGGGTTGAGGAAAAATATTTAGTTAAAAATACTTCAAACTCCATCATATAGCTAGAGATATTATAAATTTGCAATCAACTTTTCAAGACAAGAAGAGCAAACCTTTCAATTGATGATAAGACACACATTGAATTCAATGGTGAAATGCGATATGACATCCAAATGGATATCGAACTTAGGGTTTGTCGTTCTTTGTCGATAACGTAGGGACATTACAATCAATCATCCCCACCGTCCAACTATCATTGTAGAATGCCTCAAAACCGTAATAAGAAAAGGAAGTAACTATCAACCTTAACCTACTTAATTTGAATAGTTTTATATAATCATTAAGGAAAATATACACATCATAAAGAAAAGCGTTAAGACACCTTTACCAAAAATAACCCTTACAAACCACTAGTAACCATAGCCCCAAAAACATAAAACAAGAAGCTATAATGACTTAGAGTTTAATGAATATATATATATATATATATATATATATATATATAGAGAGAGAGAGAGAGAGAGAGAGAGAGAGAGAGAGAGAGAGAGAGAGAGAGAGAGAGAGAGAGAGAGAGAGAGAGTTTGATACGCCTTTACCCCAAAACCCTTCCAAAACACTAGTAACAATAGTCCCAAAAACATAAAATAAGAAGTCATAATGGCTTAGAGTTCAATGAACATAAGGAAAAACATAAAACTATATCTTGCCGACACTCAAATTTGGTAGCTTATTTTTTAGCAATGACAATTTTGACTACTCTCTTTTGCTAAGACAAATTCTCACATTTGGAGTCCAATCAATACATTACTCTAGCTCTTTCATGACTTGCTCATCTCCACACTCTACTTTGTCATAAACTCAAAAAATATTAATTAATCAAAGTAGTAAATTATCCCTAAGAACCATGCTCTAATTTTTTATTTTACATCGCATGCTTGCTTCTGTCCCACTGGGTTCACCTAGAATAATAGTATGGTATAACACTTCCATTTAAAGGGTATTAAAAAATAACCTTAATGTTGTTTTTCTACCTCTAATAATTCAATTGATAATACTCCCGTTATATTATTAGCATGAAAATATCCCCTCTTTTTCCATTTACCTTACTTACCCATTTTGCAGACTTTGTAATTTTCTTTACTATTTATTTTACCCTAATATATGGAGCGAAAAATCGATAACATTTCCCACTCAATTATTACTCTCTTGATATGTATCTTCTCTAAAAAGACAGTTTGAAGCCATTTAGACCCTATTACAAAATACGTTAATGTTTAGCTTCAATTATTTATAAATACTTCTCCAAATAATTAAGATAATGAAATAAGATCATTTGTGTTAAAAAACATACTCAATCCTAATTTTATACCATCCTATTGTTTCTTGGTTAAGAACAACTTAAAATGGGATTTCCTTATTAAAAATATATTATAATTTAATTATATTACCACGAGTCCTTTTACAATTTTAGGTATTTAGTCTTTAAAAGTAGGGTTCAAATGTTTTAGTTTTATATTAAAATTAATCATACATATCCTCGACCCACCTCTATAACCTACTCCCAATAACTAATTCAAAATATTAATAATATAAACCTTTTCACCTCTAAATTTTACAGGTATATTCAATTTATTTTTATCAATTTTATTTACCTAAATAAGAATGAATGTGCTAAGATGTTCCCTACCTAATCAAACCATTATGTCTTGTCCAAGACAACTAAATTTAGTAAGGATGTCTTATATATCCATGTTCAACTTAAAATTTTAGCTCCTCTTTAATCTTCTAATTCTTTTTCAATTTGAATATCTTTATTGTGTTATTCACTTCTTAACGTCAACTTTATTAGAGTATTTCACCTATGGAAAGCTATATAAAGCAAGTAAATATCATTGTATAACTCATATGACACTCTAATAAGATACTATTATAAATATCATTACAAAAGTAATCAAGGATCTCCTAAATATTCCAAAATTAGTTGTACATCATGTAAAGCAACAACTCTTAAATGTCTAAATAACTTAACCACTTTAAAGAGTCTAGTTTTTTCCATATCAAATTATGTAATTATCATAGAGATATGTCTTAGAAAGAGAAAATCAATCCAAACATTTTAAAGGGTTTTAAAGGACAAAGGGTTGGGCCACATAATTGAAGAACACTAGTATTGTACTATGTAAATTCTTCATTCTATAGTTAGTTCACTATATTTATCACGATAAACATAATGACACCCATAGTGGGTTAGCTTGAATCACACTTGCACAAACACCAAAGAGAACTATATGAAGCTTGATTCCACATGACTTGGGATGTCTTGTAATACTTGGATTAGTTGAATGATGTTTACCTCTATAGGCATTGAAACCTCACCGCAAACATGATTCCTCCTTTTGGCTATATTATGATTTAATGAAGGGTATTACATGTTTTTATGGTTTCCACTTTGTTATATGTGATTATTAGTCATCCTAAGGTTGTACAAGAAAGAGAAACATATAATGAAGAACATTTCCATAAAATCAAAGAACACAACAAGTTTCAAGGTATGACTATAGAATGGTCAAGGACTATATATCTCTAGTCAAGACCATGTAGTTGTAGAGTTAGACTAAAGATAATTTTTGTGGTCTTACACCAACTTATTTCTCACTTCCAATATTGATAATCAAACATCTATAGTTTCTAATCTTCAATTTCCACCTATTTTCACATCCAAATATCCCTTGTTATTATTTGGACAATAAAGTTTTTTATCTCGTTTTGTGTATTTGAATTATCATTTTAACATTTATCATTGTTGCAAGTATTAATGAATTATTTTGGTTATGTATGGTTAGTTGTAAATTGATTATATTATAATAATATCCTGTAACAAAACCATACATCCTATTTATCATTGTGTGCATTTTGTAAATCATAATTTAGTTAGGGTGTAAATATTACGTGAAGCTTGATTTTGAACCACATTTATTGCTCTAAGCCTAATTGCCTTAAGGTTTCTTATTCAAGATCCTTATTTTATTATTATTATTATTTATATTTTTGTTTTGGTCCTATTATGACTTGAGTAAAGCATTATCTTATATATCTATTCAAAATTTTATTCATCTTCTCCCTAAATTTTATGATGCACTTAAAGATCTCTATGACATTAGACAAATTTATAATGATACATCTCTTGTACATATGGAATTAGTTTTCAAGGAACACTTACATTTCACCAATGAGAGTAAATCCTTTAGTCCCAATGAACTACCGCCATAAGACATCATTTACATTGGCATTACTATTTATATTCACATCAAAGTACATATTGTTATGGTTATGTGTGTTATTTTTGACAATAGCTCGGGCCTTAATATATGTAACATATCATTTTTACATCAGTTAGGTCTCTCTACTACTATTCTTAGCCCTTGTAATATGAGTATATACATCTTTGATAATATACCATACTAGGTGCTTGGGATAATTATATTACCGATTACCATGGGTGAGTGTAGTATTGTTACACTTTATCGGGTCAAGCATAAGAATCTTAGTTATAACACACTCTTAGTTCATCCTTGGATATGTACTATCCATATTTTTCCTTCTAATCTTTATACTTGTCTCAAATATTCTCACCAAGGACATGTGCATACCACTCTAACCGACTATTTCCATTCTAATTTTGTGCCAACACTAATAATGATGACTTATCTTCTTCTCACATACAATTTGGCCCTTCTCCACGATTAATAAAATATACTCCAACATCATATCTTACTTATTTGCAATGGAAAGGGATATCAATAATTGTTGAGAAACAGATTATTAAATGAGGGTTTATCCACTATGACCAAGGGATCCACAAGCCTTTTTTCCTAGCACAGAAACCCCACAATAAGGTCTTAGTTATACTTACTCGATCATTGTGAAAATTATTATTATATCCAATGTTTCTTATGTTGGTGTGATAAAATATTTTCATCTTTCATTTATTTACAAGGTGAATTTCCCTAACTCATGATGAGTCACATGAATTTAGATGATTTTTAGGAGTTATTTCAAATATCATAGATATTTTAATATGCATCATTGTGTCATATGTCACATGGTAGTTGTATTCAATATTTGGATTGTAACTCCCTCTCCTATTGTGGGGTTTTGAAAAGTCCATAAACGAGAGTTACAAAACACTCACATATATATTATTTTTTATCTATAAAAATGAGTACACTCATTGTTTTTGCATGCAAAATGTATTGGTGGTTAATTTCTTGTTGGTTACTTGGATTTTTCTAATGTTTCCATTTGAGTACAACTACATTTACATGCACATATTTTGTTAGTCCTCATCCTCTCAACCTATCATATGATATCAAATCTCAAAATGTTGGTGAACATGTCACGCACATTCATTTTTTATTTTTTCGCTTGATTTTATGATTTCCTTATCTCTTTTTACAATTTTTTTTATTTGGGTTAATATTATTTGGAATTTTGTTGCGTTTGGGTGTTTTTCTTGGTGTATGTGTAGATATGTGTTTTCTAACTAAATCTTGTTGGAAGAACAATGACTATGGGGGTGAATAATTCCTTTAAAACTATTACTTTAATAACTTTAACATGGATACTCCATTCAAAGAATCCTTTCAACATTCATTAATAATTATGAGCTTATTAAGTGTAAAACAACCATCCACAAGATCATGAAGCAAGTTAGAACAAAAGAACACAAGACATATAGTACGAAACCCTCAAGGGGAAGAAAACCCACTAAACCTCTACATATATTACTCAACACAAATGAATCTTCTGAATATTACACATCAAAAGAAATTTCTTTAGTGAGGCACTAACCCCACAACTAGCACCAACCCATAGCTTAGTAGGGCCTTTGTACCGATGAAAATTGTCATGTGACTTTCAACCGCACTTGACACCCCGAGGTCTAGCCAAGGAAGTATATGTGGAAATGTGGATGGATAACTATAGGAAAATCAATGAATAATACCTAGTACTATGAATTACTCGTAGCTAAGTTGACAAAGGAAATATTTAGTTGTTATGAATGAGTAGCGTAAACTCCCTATGGTTTGATTGAATATAAGTGTTAAACCATGTTGAAGTGTTCACTGTAACTAAAATAAAACTAACAATATAATCTACTTTCTTTCAAGGGAAACTAATTAAATAAATCAACTAAACTAAACTATTACAAACAAAGACAACAAATTGCTTCTATTCTAAATAATTAAAGCTACTTACATGCACAAAAATAACCAAGTAAATAAACCAACAGTGTATTTACTCACCCGTGTTGAGTGTCTCTAATCTATTTTAATTAAATGAAAGCTTCAATTTAAAATATGGATGTAGATCTAACCTTCTAATTTTCCTCGGACGTAGGGGAAGGAATCAAAGCTTCTCGAAGTTTTTCTTCCCTTCAACCGCTACTGACAAGTAAAGTGATGTTGGTGCATCATTAGTAGTTAGAAGTTTAGATGGGTCAAGTGGTATTGTCATAGGGTCAAGCATGTTTTGTCTCCATGTTGATGTATTCAATAATAAATGTTGTGTGTAAGTTGTTGTAGTGAAAGTGAATTTGTTAGCTAAAAGGGTAAAATTTCTAAATAAGGTGGGTATAGGATAAATGAAGTCATATGAGTCATGTAAACATGTGTGATAGGTTTAGAAGTATCTATTGAGGTGGTTCTCGAATGTTGGGATCTGTTTCCAAGCTTGAAAGTCTTGTGGAGACAAATTTAGTGTTGCACTAGAATAGGGAGTGTTTTTAGTGCTAATTGGGGTAAAATACTCATATGATGAAGGATTCACGTGTGGTAATGGAGATATAGTGATGTGACAATATTACTTAAGTAATAATGAAGGAGTATGATTTAAATTTATAGGAATTTATCTCTATTTTACATGTTTTTTGCATGTTATATAGGACTATATGCCTTATCTCTATTCCACTTGAGAGATAGAATTTAGAAAATCACCAAAAGAGATATTCTTTGCATCTTTGATGGATTGAGGAGTTGAAGGGTGGTAAGGATAAACTCCTAGAATTTTGTTTGTTAGTGAAACATTTAATTTCTCCCTATAGCCTTAATTCCTTGCTCTTGAGCTCAAACTAGGGATTTCAATAACTTGAATTCTACCTAGTCAATTTCCATAATTTTTTTGAAAAAATATTCCTAGGTAATTTGTAAGAGTGTGCCAAATATCTCCTTAAAATTCACACTTGTGGGAGAAATATACCAAAAGTTGCGGGTGAAGTAGAAGCGTGCACAAATTTGGAGAGGAAAGAGTTGCATGAATGAAAAAAACATGGAGTTAATATTCCAAAAATGGTAAAAATCATGTTATTGATATCTCATAGGTTGATGCATAAGGTGTCAAGACAAATCATGCTAGAAAGTACTAATTTGATAGTCATAAGGGATAAATAGGCCTAATTTGCCAGAGAAGTGGTCCAGAGGCACCAAACCGTACAAAGGAACGTGTAATGAAACTTTGGCACATTAAACAAATCTATAAAGTATCTCTAAATAAACCTTCAATTTGTGAGGTCGTTTGGGGTAATTTGAGGTACAAATCAATTTGTGTCTAGAAAGGCTACAAGCCAAAAAGGGCTTCGGGTGAGATTGTAGGCGAGTTGGAAGAACATTCTTGGATAATGGCCCTAAAAACCTTCTATTAGGTTGGATGAAATGTTTTAAGGATATTTGATGTGATTCCCAAGCTTGTGTTTTTGGAGTACTTAGACCTTAGAAGCCTACCTACGTGCCTCGGTTGTGTTTAAGGAAAATGCATGCTTAGAGACTGTGTAAAGGATTTATTATATGGTGAATCAAGAAGAGTGCAGAAAGAGTGTTGGAGAGACAATGACGAAGGTTTATGAGCATTGGAGCCATGATCCTTAGCCAAGGTAAAACTATCTATTTCATGTTGCTTCCATTTGAATGTTAGTACTAATACAAGTGCAAAGAGAAAGGAAGAAGCCATATATAGCTAAGGAAGATTATGAGCATATAAATTTTGTTATGGAAAGTTTGACAATATCCTCAAGAGTAAGGGAAATCGGTGTGGAGAAATACCAAGTATACCATGGAAGAATGGGGTAGTGCATGACATTATAGTTGTTTTAAAACCAAATAATACTTGTTTGACAAGAAAATTTAGGTAGATCCCTTGAACCATTTTTGTATGAGAGTGAATAATCTTATTGATAATTTGATTGAAGGGTATCAAACAATAAAGATAGGATAATGATGGAAAAATTATATCCAAGGATGTAAAATAAGTAGGATAGATTTCTTAGGGAGTTGATGGAGCAATTTCAGTAGATGAGAACAAAAATGGAGGATAGAATGGATATATTAGAGCATATTTCCAAAGAAAGGATATTGTAATGCCCGCTAAAATGACCACTTGAGACCCAAGAACAACCGAGGTTTAGATTGACAAAATATGGAATAACCTTTTTCTTTTAAAAGTGCAACCACTACCAAGCTTCAAACAATAGTTGTCATGAAAACATTCAAAGTCAATTATGATTTAATAAATGAAATTTAACCGTTGTAACAAATGTTAGACACACATTACAAAATTAATGGCTATAATTAATCCAAATATAGTTAAATTTTTCTTAGGTTTTAATTTAATAAAAATAAATTAAAACTATAGTTAAATATTCCTTAATTAATTTTAGAGGGTCAAAGGGGCCAAAACAATTAAATTCGAAGGTTTTTAATTGCACTAGGTCTAAACAATAACCAAGGTTCTTATTTACATGAGTTAGAAAATCATTCTCTTATCTCCTAATGTGACCCCTTAAAAATTTTAAACCATGCTTTAGAGTTAAACATCTACGTTAAAAAAGGAAATTTCCCACTTACCCACTCTAAGACTCATCTTTGTGCTTCAACCTAATTTTTTGAATATTTAACACACTTAAGGTTTCATGAAAACATTCCCATTAGATAGGAAATTTCTTCCCCTTTCCAGTGATATAAAGAAGTCCTCCTAACTCCCAATATTTCTTAAGTTACGGGTTGGCGAGGCATGGGGAGGAAAGTAGTCCCAAGGCGAGCTGCGGGCACTGGGAAGAATTTTTCCCAAAAGTGGGTGTGTAGGCCCTAGGAATACTTTTTTTTTTTTTGGGGTAGGTTTCAGACTGGTAGACCTAGGGATATATTTGGTGCTTTACAACTTTGGCTAAAAGCACAATTTTATTTCGCGCCACGAGCCCACGACGGGGCTTCGCGCCGAGGAAAGAAAATTTTCCACAAGGGACACGTGGCACATTTTTAAGCTAGTGTGGGAAGGTGGGTCATCAGAGGTAATTTGGATTTTAACTCTTTTTGTTGAAAGGGCGAAAAGGTTTAAAAACATCCGCACCTCCGTCAACGCCTAGTGATGCCACGTGTCCAATTCCTAGAAGCTACAAGCGGGAAAGCAGACCATCGGGAAAACTTAGAAATGTTGGATTTTTTTAAAATAACGAAGGTTAAAAGCAATCCGTGCCTCAATGATGCCTAGAAAAGTCACATGTAAGTTCACGGTGACCTACGGAAAGGCAAGCCGGTGGGTAAGCTTAGGAATTTTTGCCAATCTTTTCCAAAGCGATAAGGTCTAAAACAATCCATTCCTCTGCCAAAGCTTGAAGAAGAAACATGTTAGACCCACGGTGATCAACAAGGAGACGTAAGATTTTGCACCAATTTTTCAAAAATAAAAGTTTGAAGGTGTGGGCCACAAAGTGTGTGTGTGTGTGTGTGTGTGTGTGTGTGTGTGTATACACACACACACACACACACACACTTTTTCGTGTTTGTGGGCCCACACCTTCAAACTTTTATTTTGAAAAATTGGTGCAAAATCTTACGTCTCCTTGTTGATCACCGTGGGTCTAACATGTTTCTTCTTCAAAGCTTTCACGAGGAATGGATTGTTTTAGACCTTATCGCTTTGAAAAGTATATATATTTCAAAGGAAAAATTTCTCCTTATTTTTTTGACAATTAGTTTTTTTTTAAACCAAGCGAAGTAAAAACTTCGTAAGGCCATAAATTCTGACGAAGCTCCGATTTGAGCAAATAAGGATTTTTTAAAAAGGGATCACACTCCTCATTACATAGGAAGCACAAAATCTTATTTTCAAAAAACTTAGATGGGTGAAATTTGATAAAATGTCTTTCGTGCCATAAAAATGTCAACTAAACTTTTCAATTGCCATAATTGATGTAATTCAATATTCTTTCTTCTTCAACACACCAAAACAAGGGTGGAGAAACGTACTTGAATGAATTGCAAGGATTAAATGATTAAGATTTAGATTATAATATGAATTTCTTTTCTTTTCTATGAAACTACATTATTATGCCTCTTGCCTGATTACTGGAGTTCTGAATAAATTACTAGGGCAATGCAATTATTTCATGATGTGCTTTGTTCATCCTTAGTTCATTTTAAAGTTTCATTTGTCTTTCATTGTTACAAGGTACTCTGTATGTTTTTTTGATATTGATTTGCAGGTTTGAAACAAACTAACAAAGATCTACATATTTCAAACTGGAAATTTATCTATTTCATTTTCCATACTTTAAACATTTAAGTTAATTCCATTCTAAGTTTGACGTTCAACTTTCCTTCAATCAATACATGAAAATCAAGAATGTAATCCTATTTATTTTTAACCATGCATTTCGAATAACACAAAGAACATAATACTTCTTAATACATTCTCTTTTTTGTCTTCAAATAGAGATTTTTCAGTAATATTTCAAACATGATTTCAAACAAGAGTAACACCATTTTGTAGAAAATAATCAACTTCCACTTTGAATGAAATAATAATCCCTCCTTTTACAACTTTCCTTTCCCTTCATCACAACAGATTACCGAATATATCTTTCTCATTCAAATGTAAACTTCATATTCAAAATAGAGCAGCTTTTCACCACAATTAATATTACAATTTGTCCACTTAAAGTGGGAAATTTAACAATAAGGGACACAAGGATAACTATAAAATTTGTCTTCACACAAGATCCACATACAACAACAAGGGAGATCCACCATGTTTCAAATTAGTCATAAAAAAACAAGGGGAGAGGAAACACTCTCCACCCAACTAGAATTCTAATGAAGAGGAGAAGCCATCCTCCTCATTGGCCCCCGAGCCCCAACCACATTACAATAGGAAATGAATTAAAATCATGGCAATAAGACAATATTCCACAACACAAAACAAATTTCATAATCATATCACAGTCCAAAATAAAATGTAGTTATAGTCACAAGAAGGATAGTAACAAAATATACAAGGCCTCATCACACAAAGGCCAAAAGACAAAGATCTATGGGGGAAGTTGCGTATACCTTTTAATGGGAAATGGGTAACCACCTTAAAAACCCTCCAAAATATTCATCTCAAACCCCTACATACTCTTATGCCTCCCCAAGTACCTCTTATGCCTCCCCATTCTCTTATGCCTCCCCCAAAAGTAAGAAATGCAAGTTATTTCTTGTCCAAGGTGGAACACCCAACCCAAAATCCTCTACGAAAATAACTCTTATACCTCCCCATAACTCTTATTCCTCCCCAGAAAATATCCCCATAGACTTCTCCTACACCACATCTACGCAATCTGCCCAACCAACTAAAAAAAATACCAAACATTCAAAAACATTCACATAAGCACAATATAAAAAGAAAACCTTTTACGGGAGTTAAGCTCCTACTTCTCCATGATAGAGCTTGATTAATAAGTTCAACAACAAGATTCTTCAAATCCAAACATTCCCAAAGCACCAACAAATCCACAAGCATTTGAAATCCTCTAACTCTCTCCAATTGCAAGAGCACCAGACCAACATGAAGTAACCCCCATGAAGTAACCCCCAAAACAACAAAAGAATTCGAATAAATAGAAAAGGTAGAGAGGAGGATGAGGTGGAATCATGTAGGATGCCACATTACTCATCGTCAAGTCCACATCACAAGTCAACTTCAAACTCTAAAGCACAATTAATAAGTGGGTGAATAAATGACATTTTACTTACACACACAATTCAAGTCCACGGCCCTTAACGACCAAAATTAATTTCATGCAAAAAGGTGCAATAAAAATTACAACTTGCCTTCCCAAAATACATAATAAGGCCTGATTTTTACTCCCAACCCATATGTTTGATTGGTGTAACAATTTAAGAGGTGTGGGACAATTTTAACTTGTCCCACAAGCCTCCAATATTGGCCTTTTAAGGACAGATCTGAATTTCAAAAGGAAGGTGGAGTGTTTCACACTCAAAGTTACTTACACATTACTTTGCAACACATAATCCAAGATCCATCAGCTCTAATAAATGCATTCTTTTGACCCATTTTAATTTATTTAACAACATGATTACTCACTAATCTAGACACAAATAAAATAAATAATAAAGGGGAAAATACATCACTAAAATCCACATACTAAATTTAAACAAAGGAAACTAAATAAAAGAATACACATAACCCCTTGGTCACATTCGAAGGTGATCCCCCCCATGGGGACCCCTAACAATAATTTAAAAACACACACAAAAATACATGTTGCCATGGTGACACTTTGTTTGAATTCATCTAGGATCCTAATGTGGTTGGTCTCAATCCCCGATGTTTCTTTGTGACATGTTTACTGCAAAACAAAAATGCCTCCTTCACCTTTTGGCCACATCAAATCATCAAAAATAAATATACAATAAAACTCCAAAGTCATCTATATAAAAATCGAAACATCTTCAAGAAAGTAACGACATCATTTACAATTTCATCAATAACCATATGATCATAAAATTAGTTCAATTATCTAGGTCTACTCAATATGATGAAATAACACATCCAAATCACACACACACACATATAACCATGCCAATCAACATATCAACGTCAATATAAAATGTCTCCAATAATCCACGTACATAAAATATGAATCGAAATCAACAATAGTTTGTGATCCCTAACATCTAAGATCGTGTCATATCAAAAGCTACAATAACACCAATAAGTATAGTCGATAGTATCATAATAAAAAAAAGTGTCAAACAGAAGTGGGCACTACATCCCCTCCCCTTAGACTCAACTTCCTCCTTGAAGTCACTGGAATAGCTATGGAAAATAAACTCGTAGCAAAGTAGCATCCTCCCATGTGGCCGCAGTCTCGTGATATATGTCCCACACTGCAATCAAACCTCGGTCAATCTTTCCACCTCGAAGACCCATTGTCCCGCACTCTATAATGTGAATGGGCTCCACCATCACCTTCCCTTGATCCTACACCTACAATGAGGTCCAATCTAGCACATGAGAAGGGTCTACAATATATCTCCTAAGTACTAAAACATGAAACACATCATGGATGCGAGACAAGCTAGGTGGCAATGCTAGACAGTAGGCCAAAGGACCGATACACTCCAAGATCTCAAAGGGGCCCATGAATCTAGGAGTTAACTTAGAAATTTTTTTGTAATGGATAGGGATCTTATGTGTCCTAACACGAAGGAAAATGTTCATGCCCACATCAAAACTATGGTCAGTCCTATGTTGATTTGCATACTTCTTCTATCTGTCCTATTCCTCCTACGTCTTTGTCTGATCATAACCACCTACTACTCTATGTGCTATAATAAAGATGGCCCAAGAGAAATCCTTTCCTCTAACCTGTCCCAACTAAGATGTGTCCTCCATGGAAAGGAGTCACGCCTATTGAACTCTAAAAACTATTATTGTAGGCAAACTCCACCAAGTACAAATACTCCTCCCATCTCGATTGGTGATCCATAACATACATCCTAAGCATGTCCTCTAAGATTTGATTCACCCGAGTTAGTTTGTCCATCTGTCTCAGTGTGATACGCCATGGTGAAATTGATCTTCATCCGAAGGGCATGCTACATTGTAGTCCAAAAGTGGGAAGTATACATAGGATTGCGGTCACAGATGATCTTCCACGGAATCTCGTGTAATCGACAATATCATCTAGATAAACTTGTGCCACTACACTAGTTGTATGTGTGGTCTTCATAGGAGAAAAATGAGCCACTTTCAAAAATTTATCCACCATGACCATGATAGTGTCAAGGAGGTATCTCGACATCGGTAGCCCAATAATTAATTCCATTGAAATGGTGTCCCATTTCCATTCTGGTATAGCATGAGGATAGAGAAGACCAATTGGATGCTGATGCTTGGCCTTCACTTTCTAACACTCTAAACAATGTGACAAAAATTGAGCCACATCTCTACGAAGTCCCCTCCATTGATATAACTATCTCAAGGTGGTGTGCATCTTCTTCACCCCAAGATGGGATGAATACGGTGCACGATGTGCCTCTATCGAATTTCCTATCATAATTCTCCGTATCTTGGAACATAATTTTGGTCTCTGTGCCTGAGAAGGCCATCTACCTCCAATGAAAACCCATCAAAATTCCCCTCAAGGGGTCTCTCAGACTCAATCTCTACTCTAGCTACAATTTAGAAAGCTGTTGTGAGGAAGCTGTTGTAGAATCCTACTCTACAAATCTGTATTGACTGAGGTGGCCATAATGACATGTCTCCTTCTACTAAGAGCATCTACAACCACATTCTCCTTCCCTTTCACATGCTCTATCTCCATATCATACTCACAAAGAAAATCCATCCAATGCCACTGACGAGTGTTGAGATTGGGCTATGTGAAGAGGTGGCAAAGACTCAAGTGATCAGTCCTGAGTGTGAATCTTTGGCTAAGAAAGAAGTGTCTCCATCCAACCAAGGTATGCACAACATCCACAAGATGAATATCATGAGTCAGATAATTTATCTCATAATCCTTGAGTTTGCAAGACTCAAAATTAACTACTCTTCCCTCCTACATCAACACACCTCCAACTCCTACCAAAGAAGCATCCGTGCATACGAAAAACTCACCCTGTGGATCTAACACATCAAGAATAGGCACTATCATGAGACATTTCCTAAGTGTCTTAAAGGCCTTATCACATCTGTTTGATGAAACAAACTTCTTCCCTTTACACTGAAGGGAAGTGATGGGGTGCACGACCTGAGAGAAGTCCTAGACAAATCACCTCTAATAACCTGCTAAACCCATGAAGCTACGCACCTCTGTCACACTAGTGGGTGTTTTCCAAACCATAATATCTAGAATCTTAGAAGGATCAACTATGATACCTTTCCTAGAAATGATGTGGCCCAAATACTACACCTCTATCTGAAATAATGCACACTTCTCCGGTTCTTGTAAACTGTTGGTCACGAAGACACTTTGAAGAACTGGTAAAGGTTCCCCTTATGCTCGTCACACTTATATGATTAAATAAAAATTTCATTAAGGAAGATGAGTAGAAAGTGATCCAAGAATTTCTGAACACCCCATTTATCATGCTCATGAACATTGCGGGGCATTCATCAAACCAAAAGGCACCACTATGAACTCATAGTGGCCATATCTCATACGGAAGGTAGTATTTTGAATATCTACCTCTGTAATCCTTAGCCGATGATAGCCTAACTTAAGATCTACCTTAGAGAAAAATATTTCCCCCTTCATCTGATCAAACAAATCATCAATGCATAAAAGGGGGTAACGATTCTTGATCGCTTACTTTGTTCAAATTGGTGGTAATCGATACACAATTGTAGAGATCTGTCCTTCTTTACAAATATCACGATGCACCCCAAGGGGATAAAAAGGATGGAATAGGAATTTCTTTAAAAGGAATTCTAGCTGCAACTTGAGTTCGTAGAGCTTACGGGTGGTCATCTAATAAGGTGCTTGTGAGATAGGCTCTGCTCCCGAAACCAGATCTATGTGAAAATCTATATCGATGGGAGGGTAACCCCAGTAGAATCCTTGGAAAGTTAACAGAAAAATCTCTCAAGATAAGATAGTCATCAAGCAATGGTCCACTAGACTCATCATGTAATTGATAACTAACTCGTGATAGCATACATACGACAACCCCTGTTGCAGACATCGCTTAAGCCGTATGGTGGAGATGGTGCAAATGGAAATTGGTCTTCTAACCCCTAGTATCATTGAATCAACTCATAGATCATCTGCACATGATATAATATTATGGTAATAATCCACTTTGGAGTTTTGTGTAGATAACAAAGTGCATGCCTAAGATGAATCCATATGATCCCAATGGAAGGATACGAGGATATAAGGTAGTGGTGAAGGGTCCTAAATCCACTACACACTCCTTAACTAAGGATTCTATAGAGATTTTGGGTCCAGAAGCCATCTCAACATCCCAACTAAGACCCTACCTAACTGCCACCACTGCATCACTCTACCAAAGATGGTACAATAAAAGAATCAAAAGAACCAGAATCAAATAGAATGGAGGTAGGAACACCACCAATGCTACCTATCATCTCAATCACGATACCCTAGTGCTTAGCCTAGCGGTTCTTGACCGCTATATAGATCTGATGACCGCACCCTATATCATCGGTAGTAGCCTCTGAGATCTATGTCTTACCCTTGTTACTAGGGTTCATGGGAACTCTCTCCAAAAATTTCCAACAACACCACAACCATAAAAACTTCCTAGTCCTCTCCCATGAGTAGTAGCTCCAGCTAGTACTCTAGAGGTCTATGTTATGGATCCTGATAATTAGGATGTGGATTGGACTTTGAGGTATCTGTTAATGAGATCTCTACTGAATGAGTTCTCGGTGCACCTTATATCCTAATGGGACCCCTAGGAGGAGGCCCCATACTTCACCACCTCTATGCATCAAATCTCTGTTGACGCGTATGGTGGGCGGGTTTGCTTCTAGTGCTACGGCCTAAAATATGACTCTATTGAACCTGGTCCACCATGAGGAGGAGGAGTTGACCCCTCGACCTGATGTCTTGCATCTATTGGATGTGACTCGTACTTTGTCTCTTGCCTGTTGTGTCTTTCCTTGAGTCTCCTCTGCTATATAGGCCTTCTCAATGGCCTCAACTAATGTCTGTGGACAATGGATACACACCACACCACCCAAATCTACATTCAGGCCCTAGATGAACCTATGGATCCATACCTACTCATCTTGCATGTAGTCAACATACTGGAGTAGATCCAGAAATTGAATCTCATACTCAGGTACTATCAAAGATGCCTATTGGAGGTTGTAAAACTCCTCTATCATCTATTGAATGAACCTCCGTGATAAGTGCCTTCTCTTGAACCTCTCCTCAAAGAGCTCCCAGGTAACCATCTCTAAATCAACATGGAGCTTCTACTCCTTGGTCCTCCACTAGACACCTGCTCCATCCCTTAGAAGATGGATCATAACACAAGATTTCGTGTTGTTAGTACAAGGGTAGAGCTTGAAGCACCCGCTCAAGCTCCTTAACAAGGCCTCTACCTGAAACCCACTTGTATCCCCAGAATAGTGAGATGGTTGGAGTTGTGGGATCTCCTTGATATGGTCTCGCAGCTATAGTCCGACGACCCTAGGCCTCTCTGCATGCTCATCTATAATCCTAGGGCTCCGAGACCTATCCCTGTGTCTAGAAATATGGTCTCCCTATCCCCTTTGGTGACTCTTCTCTTCCTGACTCCACACGGGAGTTCTCTCCTCTATTCTCCTTGTTATGTTGAGGAGATACATGAGCCTCAACAGATGCCTCCCTATCATGTTTGGGTCGAGGTCTTCCTACGGACCCTCCGCGTAAAGATGCATTAACATCCTAAAGCATCTGTAAAATTTGAGGTAGGATGGATGCTACAGTATGATATGGAGGTGGCAAGTCTATGTCTATGTGAAAGGACCCCTCATCTTGTCCGCACCTCTTGCATAGACCAAGGCAAGAGTTAGTTCATTATTCTAGGTTTTATTCAGTTTTCCATGTTTACTAAAATATGTAATTTCCAAACAAAGTTCTTTTCAAGCTTTAAGTGTATGCTAGGTTTAATATTGTACTAAGTTTAATGTTCATGTCTCAATTATTTTTTCTAGTGTGCCCAAGGGTCAAATTTTTGAACCCATGGATCTGATACCAAGTGTAACACCCACTAAAAAAGACCACTCAAGACCCAAGAACAACCTAGATTTAGATAGAAAAATTATGGAAGAAATTTTTTTCTTTGAAAAGTGTGACCACTATCAGGGTTCAAACAAAAGTCATCACATCAAAGATTCAAAGTCAATTACAAATTAATAAATAAAATTTTACCATTGTAACAAACATTAGATCCACATTACAAAATTAATGAATATAATTAATCCAAATATAGTTAAATTTCTCTTAGGTGTTAATTTAATAAAAATTAAATTAACACTATAGTTAAATATTCCTTAATTAATTTTAGAGGGTCAAAGGGGCCAAAACAATTAAATGCCTAAGGTTTTTAATTTCACTAGGTCTAAACAATAACCAAGGTTCTTATTTACATGAGTTAGAAAACCATTCTCTTATCCCGTAACGTGACCCCTTAAAAATGTCAAATCATGCTTTAGAATTAAACATTTACGTTAAAAAGGGCTAATTTATCACATACCCATTCTCGACTCATTTTTACATTTCAACCTGATTTTTCACATATTTAATGCACTTAAGGTTTCTGAAAACATTTCCACTGAGACAAGAAATTTCTTCCCCTTTCCAATTATATAAATAAGTCCTCCTAACTCCTCATATTTCTTAAGTTACAGGCCGGGAGGCCTGGGGGGGCATTTTTCCCAAAGACGGACTTGTGGACCTGGGGAAGAAAGTTTTCCCAAAGGCGGAACTGCATGGACCCAAGGAGGAATTTTTACTCGATGAAGGTTTTGGATGGTGGACTTGAGGAGACATTTGGTGCTTTACGCCTTTATCTAAAAAGCACAAGTTTCATTTGCGCACCCACCATCCTTCCGCGACGAGGCTTAGGCTTAAACGACAAAAAATTTTCCCAATCCGTAAGGGACACGTGGCCCATTTTTTAGCCAACACAGAAAGATGGGTCGTTAGAGGTAATTTGGTTTTTATCTCTTTTTTTTAAAGGATGAAAAGGTTTAAAAACATCCACACCTCTGCCGATGCCTAGTGATGCCACATGTCCGGCCCATAAGCTACAAGTGGGAAAGTAGACCGTCAGGGAAAACTTAGAAATCTTGGATTTTGTGTTAAAAAGCATGAAGGTTAAAAAAACCTGTGCCTCCACTAATGCCTAGAGAGGCCACATGTTAGTCCAACAGTGACGTGCGGGGAGGTAGGCCAGTGGGGAAGCTTATGAATTTTTTCCAATCTTTTCAAAAGTGATACGGTATAAAATAATCCGTGCCTCCGCTAACACCTGAAGAAGCCACGTGTCAGACCCATAGTGATGGGAGGGAAAGTGGACTAGTGGGAAGACTTAAGATTTTGTGCCAATTTTTTAAAATATAAATTTTTAAGGTGCGGGCCCACAAACCTGTGGAAGTGTCTATATATATATTCAAAGGGAAAGACCGGGCTTGCAGATCCATGGGAGAACTTGTGACTTTTGCATTTTTTCAAAAAGTTCCCTAAGTAATTTTTGGGCCTACGGATCCGATTTACAAAACCTTCCCCCTTTTTTTTTTATAGTTAGTTTTTTTTTTTGAAACCAAACAAAGTAAAAACTTTAGAAGGCCATAACTTTTGACTAGAAGCTCAGATTTGAGAAAATAAGGACTTTTTGAAATCGATCGAACTCCTCTTTGCATAGGAAGCACAAAATATTATTTTCAACAAACTTAGATTGGTGAAATTTAAGAAAACATCTTTCCTGCCATAAAAATGTGAACTGAACTTTTCAAATTGCCAAAATTGGTCTAATTCGCTATTCTTTCTTCTTCAACACACCAAATAGGTGTGGAGAAATGTACTTGAATGGATTAAGGATTAATTGATTAACGGTTGAGATTACAATATGAATTTCTTTTCTTTTCGGTGAAATTGCATTATTATGCCTCTTGCCCAATTACTAGAGTTTTAAATAAATTACTAGGGAAATCCAATTGTTTCATGATGTTCTTTTTCATCCTTAGTTCACTTTAAAGTTTCATTTTTCTTTCATTATTACTGAGTAAGTTTCTCTGTATGTTTTTTTGATATTGATTTGTAGGTTTGAAAAACTAACAGAGATCTACGTATTTCAAACTAGAAATTTATCTATTTCATTTGCCATACTTTAAACATTTAAGTTCATTCCATTCTAAATTTACAATGTTCAACTTTCCTTCAATCAATACGTGAAAAGAAAGAATGTAATCCTATTTCTTTTCAACCATGCATTTTGAATAACACAGAGAACATAATACTTCTTAATACATTCTATTTTTTTCCAGTCTTCAACCAAAGATTCTTCAGTAATATTTCAAACACAGATTTCAAATAAGAGTAACAACATTTTATAGAAAGTAATCAACTTCCATTGAATGAAATAATAATCCCTCCTTTTACAACTTTCCTTTCCCTTCATCACAATAGATTACCAAATATCTTTCTCATTCGAATGTAAACTTCATATTCAAAACAAAGTAGCTTTTCACCACAATTAATATTACAATGTCATCCACTTAAAGTGGGAAATTTCACAATAAGGGACCCAAGGAGAACTACAAAATTTTTCTTCACACAAGCTCCACGTACAACAACAAGGGAGATCCACCATGTTTCAAATTGGTCACAACAAAAACAAGGGGAGAGGCAACGCTCTCCACCCAACCAAAATTCCAATGAAGAGGAGAAGTCATCCTCCTCATTGGCCCCCAATCCCCAACCACATTACAATAGGAAATGGATTCAACTCATGGCAACAAGACAAGCTTCCATAACACAATATATTTCATAATCATATCACAATTCAAAAATAAAATGCAGTTATAGTCACAAGAAGGACAATAACAAAATATACAAGGCCTCATCACACAAAGGCCAAAAGAGCAAGATCTATGGGGAAACTTCTTATACCTCCCAATGGGGAATGGGTGACCACCTTAAAAACCTACCAAAATATTCATCTCAAACCCCTACATACTCTTATGCCTCCCCCAAGTACCTCTTATGCCTCCCCATTCTCTTATGCCTCCCCCAAAAGTAAGAAATGCAAGCTATTTCTTGTCCAAGGTGGAACACCCAACCCAAAATCCCTCCACAAATAACTCTTATGCCTCCCCACAACTCTTATGTCTCCCCACAAAATATCCCCATAGTCTTCTCCTACACCACACCTAGGAAATCTACCCAACTAACCAACAAACATGTACCAAACATTCGAAACATTCACGAAGCACAATCTGAGAAAGAAAACCTTTTACAAGATTCAATATCCTACCTCTCCATGAAAGAGCTTGATCCACAAGTTCAACCTCAACCTTCTTCAAATCCAAATAGTCCCAAAGCACCAAAAAATCCACAAGCATTTGAAATCCTCTAACTCTCTCCAATTTTAAGAGCACGGACCAACATGAAGTAACCCCATGAAGTAACCCAAAAACAAAAAAAGAATTTGAATAAATAAAAAAATGAGAGAGAAGGATGAGGTGGATCCATGTAGGATGCCACATTACTCATCCTCAACTCCACCTCACAATTCAACTTCAAAATATAAAACACAATTAATAAGTAGGTGAATAAATGACATTTTACTTACACAAATAATCCAAGCCCACAACCCTTAAGGACCAAAATCAATTTCATGCAAGAAGGTGCAATAAAAACTTACAACTTGCCTTCCAAAAATACATAATAAGGCTTAATTTTGACTCCCCAACCCGTAATTCAGGTTGGTGTAACAATTTAAGAGGTGTGGGACATGCTTAACTTGTCTCACAAGCCTCCAAAATAAGCCCCTAAGGACAGATACCAATTTCAAAAGGAAGGTGGAGTGTTTCGGACTCAAAGTTACTTACACATTACTTACAACACATAATCCAAGATCCATTAGCTCTAATAAATGCTCTCTTTTGACCCATTTTAATTTATTTAACAACATGATTACTCACTAATCTAAACAAAAGAAAATAAATAATGAAGGGGAAAAACATCACTAAAATCCACATACTAAATATAAACAAAGTAAACTATTAGTGTGAATTCACAACACCCCCAAATGAGTTATGGATCTACTTTTCTAAGTCAGGTTCATTTGGTGTGATTTGCATAACATTGGATCATTCCCCAAGATGTGGGACTAGAAAATTGGAATGATCCTCCAGAGAAGTTTGGTTCCTCTTGCTAAAATACCTGCCATGAGCTACTCCAATGTAGGCAAACTAAATCTAACCTAATCTAACCATTCCAAGGAACCAAAGAGAGAGAAAGAGGGAAAAATAGAGCGTACACTAAAGTGGTGATACACCAACAAATGAAGTGAGATATTCGGTTGAGGGAGAAGGTTAATCTGCTCAAAAATGGTGTCGAGAAACAAATTTGACAGAGTTTCTCTATGCCCAAAATGTCTCTCCTTTCCAAAATGAGAAATGTTACAATATATAGAAAGAATAAGAGAGAGAGAGAAGAGGGAAAAATTGAATCCTGCTCCAACCACCATGAGATACACATTGAATCCTACTTTGAAAGTTCAACCATTGAATATCAATGCCTTCTACAAATCCACCCACAATATGTCACTTCTTGTTCCCTAGCAGATTGAATCGAATCAAATCTGGTAGTTGAAGAGATTGGATTCTACGTTAATGGCCTGGAAGACTCTTCTTCATTTTTTACCTACTAGGGCCTAAAAAATTATTTTTAATCCTTTCATGGCATAGAGGACGTCGAGACACTTCCAATGGTGTCAGATTCATAATATTTTGAGCCCTAAGTTGAAAGATATGCCCCTTCGAAGTTTGGACACATGGAGGCACCGTGCTTAGTTTAAATTATAGCTCAAAGTTTTCCTTTAGAGACATGTCGAGTTGACACTTGTCGGCCTCCATAGATCCTCGACCTTTCAACAGCCCCTCTTTTTTATTTTAGAGCCTTCCCAAGTCTGTCAAATAGATTTAAGACATAGATTTATAGGATGAGTCGTTTCTTCTCTTTCTTCTTGCACATGGTTGTTTAAACTTTTGCAAGCCCCGCGATTCCATTGTAGAGTCCCTCTCGCAACCATTTTATAGGATTTAAACATGTTTTCACTAATTATTTCGTTTGGGGTCATGGCTGATCCAATATTTTTCTGGTGGGTGAAATATGGATAACAATTTGGTGACTCACGGGAAATCTTCTTGCTTGATGAAGAGATAAGTGGCCTTAAAGCATCCATTGGGCATGGATTACGCCTAATAAACACAAAACTGATATGAAATTTTAAACTCGACCTCTAAGCCATTTGAAAACCCACTGAAACTTGAAGTTGAACTTCACCAAAAGACAACTGAATGCATATGCAAGAGCAATACAACAACACCAAAAACTATGTACAAACTAAAAATCATACATGCTCCAAATGGAACATGCAGAGTGTGCAAAATAACTTCTTCTACCGAAAACAAACCTACCTACACTACTCTAACTAAGAGCAAAGGGAGCTCAAACTAATCCTGCAACTAGAAGGGAGAAAATGCTTCCCTTCCTCAAAAATGGCAGCCATGTAACTAATTTGGCACTGAACATGGCTGGTTGGATGAGTGAGAAACTAACTACAAGTTGATCTTACACCCAAATCACCAAAGTATCAACTAAATATAAAACCAATACCTATTTTAGTTTCTTTACATTTGGATTGAAGAGGTATGGCATCGATCCTTGGTGCTTTATAGCTCATCCTCATGCCCGAAATGGGCATGACCAGATTTGGATTCTCCTTTGGCTCCTATAAAGCCAAGTACTGATTGGGCACGTCTAATCGATGGATGTGCTTGTTACTCGAATTTCAACTCCAATAATGGAGTCTTCCTATGGACCTTCTTGAGTGGATGGTGTGGGAGACATGGGGTCTTCATTTTTTTCTTCCTCCTCCTAAGAAGAACATGGAAGATTAAGATCCTCCAACCTTGGTTCTGTCATCACCAATCCGGCACTATGATAATTCTTCACCGGGAACTCCTCGTGCTATGATTATTTACTAATGAACAACCTTTAGTTTGGTGGATGTAATCTGGAAACAAAACAACAACCGAACACAAGAATACCATTGACTATGATAAGACGGAATGATGACAAATCTGAAATATCAAAATAAATTATAATATTAACATGAAATTGTTACAATCTCACCCATGAGATACTTCAACAAGACTATGGGAAAAACTTTACAATTACACCTCTTGATGGCTTCTTCAACACACCTTTAACTGATGGCTTCCTTTGCACGCTTCCTACAATATTTCTCACTACTTCTTTCTATGCTAAATGAGGGGGTGGCCTCTCTATTTATAGAACTTCTAGGTTTATCCATCCTATCTCTAAGATAGGATAAGAAATCCACTACGGACGAATCATATTCCATACCTTAACTCTTATCTCGTACATGTAAGCTTATCTCTTAAGATAAGATAAACCTTATCATTTTACATGGGTTCCACATTATTAGACTTTTTACAAATAAAATACACAAAATATTTATGACCTCACTCCTTGTCCTTATTACCAATATAATATTCTAATTCCTAATCATGTAGACCCTACTTCTCTAATTACCCAAACTTTGACATTTTAACATTACCGGACCACTTACGACAAATATTTACTTTTACAACATTCCTATTTTACTTTGACTATTACCATACTCCACATTATTGGCGACACCATACTTCGACAATCTGCCGTTATCTTCTATCAAACGCTACTACTAATTATACTTAACAACATCCTATTCCTAATACATACATTAATTTTATATGGCATTTGCTTTATGGGCTTAGCACCATCTACCACTCAATAGAATGTTCTACCCAACTTACTTGACGGAGTTCCTTGTAATCAAAAGTGAATATGTGTATGTACCTTCGAAAGAGATGGAGGTAGGATTCCTTTTCACTCTCCATCACAACATCACCAATCTTTACTTGTTGGAGATGATCATCAACTTCTTCTTCGAGATAATTTAATGGGGTCATGAGTTGGTGTGGTGGAAGGATATCCATGACCGAAACATCCACCTCGCTTTCTTCATATTCGGTGTCCACTTCACCTGGTACTAGAGTAATCGAGAGGATGTCCAATCATCAGTTTCATCACTTTAATCCACGGAGTTACGCCTTATGATGTCGAGGATCACATTTATCTTCACCCTCTCTCTACCACGTCCAAGTGTCATGAAACCTTCATTCCAGTAGTTTCTTGCATGAACTCTCCTTAGCCATGGTCTTCCCAAAGAGCATTGGAGTGAAAGCAGTACCATTTTCATCACCCGAAAGTCTACCACACACACCACACCCATAATGAGATATTGCCACATTTGAAACTACACCTTCGGTTTAGTTTTCCCTTATTTTGACCTTAACATAAGTGTTGAAGGGTGATCAATTTTTAAACCCAACATATTCATTACAGACTCGGTCATTACATTAACTGCAGCACCTCCATCAACTAAGACATCATGAATTGAAATACCATTACATAATACCTCAGCTTGTGGAGCATAGGGATCTGCCTCTGCCTCCAAAACAGGGACCTCAACCTCCTTCCTTCTTCGAGCATTGAGTCCACCTCGCAACTCCCGCCTCTTCTCAGAAGACATAGCCAAGAGTTGACCATATGTAATATTTGCAGGCCTTTTGGACAGATCTTCCAAGATGGAGTATGGTCCTTGCCCCTGTGAAATTAGAAAATCCTGCACACCCAACTTTCTTCTCCTATGTTTCTTACTAGTTTCTCCTTTCATCTTCTTAGGATCAGTTCCATCTTGATTATCTTTTTCTTTCTTTCTTTTTGTTACAAACACATCTACTTCATTATTTCTACTCTTATCTACTACATCAAAAGAATTCATAGGTGTTTTTCCTTTATCATTATCTCCTTTACCAGATGTAGAAGCTCTATCTGGACAATTATACTTATAATGACCCTTTTTATAACAACCATAACAAACAACTTCAGAAATATTTCTTTTTGGACCTCTATCTCCTCCCTGAGAACTAAATTCCTTTCCAAGAAGATTAATAGTTAGTGGCCCATCTTCTTAAGTAGATCTTCATACTCGAGTAGATGTACTAGGAGAAATACTTGTGCTCACCGGGAGTGGTTGTGGATTACGGACCAAAGGTGCTGGTGTAGGCTCTACTTTAACAACAATTTCTTTGGGCTCCTCTTCCATGCTTTCTTCTTACCTTCTTGTAATCTCTTTTGCTTGTTCAATGGTAGTGGGCGATCATACTTCACTCGTTGTCGATCTCGGCTTCATCCCAAGAATGAAGTGCTTACGAGAGGAGATTATCCATGCCATTCATCAACCCATCCACTAATCCTCCCTTCCGGATCTGGGCATCGAGCTTCCTCCTTAGCTCTAGAACACGAGCATGATAATCCCTTATCTTCTCCTTCTCTCCTTGGGCTAGTTTTGTGATCTCGATCATGAGGTCTGCATATCTCTATTGTTCACCAAATTCTTCAAGAAAACTTTCAGTTAATAAATCCCACAAGTTTTTCACATTATCACCTAGTGTTTCAAACCACCTAAGTGCGGAACCATCCAAAAAGGTAGGAAAAAATTCAGTCCATTGTTCCCTTCTTATAAGGCCATTACAAATACAAGATCGCTTAAACTCTTGAATGAAAGAAGAAGCATCTTCATTAGATTGAGCTGAAAAAATAGGAATCTTTCCCATTTTCAAAAGTAACCACCGTGAAATACCAACCCACAAGTACAATCGACAAGACTTATGTGCACAAATAATTAGAATTACTATAGAAATGACCTCGGTAAACTATGGTAAAACTTGACTTATCTGTGTAAAATCGATTTTCTTGTGGTAAACACTATTCACGGTAAAAAGTGAAGTTACTGCGGTAAATACTATTCATGGTAAAAAGTGACTTTACTGTGATAAATACTATTAACAGCAAAAATGACTTTGTCATGGTAACTACTATTCACGGTAAAAATGACTTTACCACAAGAATTACTTATGCACGGTAAAAACAAGGTTATCTTCCAATTGATTTTTGACTAAGTGGGAATATCTCTCAAGAAAATACACCAACAAGGAATGGTCCCGGCAACGGAACCAAAATGTCATCACCAATCCGGCACTATGATAATTATTCACCGGGAACTCCTCGTGCTATGATTATTTACTAATGCACAATCTTTAGTTTGGTGGATGTAACTCGGAAACAAAACAACAACCGAACACAAGAATACCATCGACTATGATAAGATGGAATGATGAAAAATCTGAAATATCAAAGTAAATTATAATATTAACATGAAATTGTTACAATCTCACCCATGAGGTACTTCAACAAGACTATGGGAGAAACTTTACAATTACACCTCTTGATGGCTTCTTCAACACACCTTTAACTGATGGCTTCCTTTGCACACTTCCTACAATATTTTTCACTACTTCTTTCTATGCTAAATGAGGGGGGTGGCCTCTCTATTTATAGAACTTCCAGGCTTATCCATCCTATCTCTAAGATAGGATAAGAAATCCACTCTGACGAATCATATTCCATACCTTAACTCTTATCTATACATGTAAGCTTATCTCTTAAGATAAGATAAACCTTATCATTTTACATGGGTTCCACATTTTTAGACTTTTTACAAATAAAATACACAAAATATTTATGACCTCACTCCTTTTCCATATTACCAATATAATATTATAATTCCTAATCATGTAGACCCTACTTCTCTAATTACCCAAACTTTGACATTTTAACATTTAGGACCACTTACGACAAATATTTAATTTTTACAACATTCCTATTTTACTTTGACTGCATTACCATACTCCACATTATTGGCGACACCGTTATCTTCTATCGACGCTACTACTAATTATACTTAACAACATTCTATTCATAATACATACATTAATGAAATAGAAATTATGGAGGAAAATTTTAGTGTCGATAGTTCTTGCGATGAGGTTTTTGTCCTTGGATGTTCTCCTCCATGGTAATAGAATCATGTTCTTGGAAGGTGGATGATGGAGGAGAAAATGATGTCATCTCCTTGGGCTCCTCTCCATCAAGACAATCCTCCAAGTTAGATAGATAATCTTCCTCCTCGTTGTCATGTTGCGTGTGTTTGACCTCCTCCATGGTGTCCTTCGAATCTACAATTGAATCACCATGGTTCCCTTCATCCTTGAACATTAACTTCGAAAGCTCAAACTCTTCTTCAACATCAAAGCTTGAAGGGGATGAAGTGGGAGGAAGAACTGAAGGTTCTTCTGTGGCTTGCTCGGCACTTGGAGCCTTTGAAATCGTATAGTCCTCTCTCTACGGCCGAGAATGTACTCCTCTTCTTTTAGATTAAGAGTAGTTCCTTCTTCCACTACTTGTGTTATAGCTAGAGCTTCCACCACTTACGGCTTGACCTCAACCTCATCCATAGGCTTAACCAACAAGGGAACCTTTGAAAAATCAAATTTAGCAGCCCAACTCTTAACATTTTCTATCATTTCTTCTTTGTTGGGTTCCTCTGTTTGATGTTCTCCTTGATTGGATTCTTGAGTCTCTTCCCAACATGGGCTTAATAAAGAAAGAGGAGTGGCAGGTTGGGGTTCAACCATCTTTGTAATTTTTGTGGTGGGAAGGGAGGTGGAAATTCTTGTTTGTTTGGATGGGATGACTGTTTGGAAGGGAAAAGGGTAGAAAAATTGAAATGGGGTGGAAGGCGAGGGAATGAAGAAATGGAATCAACACTTGCGGCAGCAATTGGGAAGCTTAAATCTTGATCATGTTGAAATGATAAAGATTAAGGAAGAGAAAATGAAGAGCTAAGAGGTGGTGGACTTACCCATCGACAAGGTTATCTAGACTCCAACTCATAAGCCCCGATCTCCTCAATCCATTGTGCAAGTTAGGGTAGAATTTCAACCATGAAGTCTAGCTTCTTCTGAGGGCTGTAATGTCTTGGAAAAGGGCCTTCCCATGGACAAGGTTCCCTACAACCAATCTCAAATGCCTTTATTTGTGCTATACTCCTTTAATGAACCATGCCAACCTCCATTTTTTGGATCTTCTCTAGTAAACCAACATCTTGCATTTGATTGTCTTCATTGTTTGCATACCCCTACTCTTGGAAAGCTCCATAGAAAAACTAATTTTGGCACTATTGCTCATAACGATAGACATGTTAATTCTAAACCTACTTGGAATGATGATTTGAAGGAGTTGTAAAGTATATTGGAGGTGGAATGATCTAATTTTGTCATAAATGTGAGTTCCGTGAAGGGAATGAAGTCACAATTGCACAACCTCATCGAATGGGAGAAAGTGATAGAGGTGGAAGAAGAAAATGGATGAAAATGAGTGGAAATGGATAGAAAAGGTCTACAACTTAGAGAATGGGTTTTTGACCAGATGGAGTCTCCAGATGTGCTTGTATGTTCCTCCAAAGGGTGAAATCTTCACCAAGAACACATCGAATCTAATGAAGTGAAGTGTTAAGGTGATTTAGACCTATCCCATTGGGTGTGCCAAAGCTGTTAGTGCAAAATCACAACACCCCTAAATGAGTTATGGATATACTTTTCTAAGGCAGCGTCATTTGGTGTGATTTGCATAACATTGGATCATTCCCCAAGCTATGGGACTTACAAATGGGAATGATCATCCAGAGAAGGTTGGTTCCTCTTCCTAAACTACCTGCCATGAGCTACTCCAATGCAGGAAAACTAAATCTAACCTAATATAACCATTCCAAGGAACCAAGGAGAGAAAAAGAGGGAAAAATAGAGCCTACACTAAAGTGGTGATACACCAGCAAAGGAAGTGAGATATTCTGTTGTGGGAGAAAGAAACAGAAAAAAGGAGATGAGGGAGGTCAGAAAGAAGTTACATGGCCCAGATCTGCAAATCATCCATTAAACTGCATGAAACACAACATCATGCACCTACAAATGTGAAATACATGCACAAAAATGAAGACCGAAAGGAAGAGGCACATAGAAACAACAAAATGATGTAAAGGGTTGAAGAACATCACAAAAACATAGTTTTTATTGCTCTAGAAGGTGCATGAGACCATTACATTTCTAGAATAGAGGCACAAATACATTTTCGGGCATGGGAGAAGGTTAGCTACTCAAAAATGGCATCGAGAAACAATTTTGACAAAGTTTCTCTATGCCATGTCTCTCCTTTCCAAAACGAGAAACATTACAAGAGAGAGAGAAGAGGAAAAAACTGAATCCTACTCCAACCACCTTGAGATACACATTGAATCCTACTTTGAAAGTTTAACCATTAAATATCAATGCCTTCTACAAATCCACCCACAATATGTCCCTTGATGTTCGCCAACGGATTGAATCAAATCAAATTTAGTAGTTGAAGGGATTGGATTCTACATTAATGGCTTCAAGAATATTCTTCATTTTTTACCTATGAGGGCCTGAAAAATGATTTTTAATCCTTTCATGGTGTAAAGGACATAGAGACGCTTCCAACGAAGTCAGATTTACAATATTTCAAGCCTTGAGTGAAACATATGCCCTTTTGAAGTTTAGACATGTGGACGCACAACGCTTACTTGAAATTTTGGCTAAAAGTTTGCCTTTGGAGGAGCGTAGAGTTGACACTTATCAGCCTCCGTAGATCCCTACACCTCTCAAAACCCCACTTTTTTATTTTAGATCCTTCCCGAGTCTGGGTGAAATAGATTTAAGACATAGATTCATGCGAAAGAGTCATTTATTCTCTTTCTTCTTGCACATGGTTGTTTAAACTTTCGCAAGCCCCACAATTCCATTGTAGATTCCTCTGCAAATAGTTTGTAGGATTTAAACTTATTTTCTCTAATTATTTCTATGTGGGGTTGTGGCTGATCTAATATTTTTCCCGTGGGGCAAAATATGGATAGCAGAAACTAAATAAAAGAAAACACATAAACCCTTGGTCACATTCGGAGGTGATTCCACTATGGGAACCTCTAACAAAAATTCAAACACACACACACAACAAATACACGTGGCCATGGTGATGCTTTTTGAATTCATCTATGATCCTAATGTTTTGGTCTCCAATCCCCGATATTTGTTGTGATATGTTTACTTCAAAAACACAAATACCTCCTTAGGCCTTGTGGCCACATCAAATCTTGTAAAATAAATATACAATAAAACTCCATATTCATCTATATATAAATCAAAATATCATCAAACAAGTAACGACATCATTTACAATTTCATAAATACCCATATGATCATAATATTAGTTCAATTATCTAGGTCTACTCAATATGATGAAATAACACATGTCTAAAACTTATATGTATATATATATATATATATATATATATATATATATATATATATATATATATATAACCATGTCAATCAACTTATCAACATCAATATCAAATGTCGCAAATAATCCACATGCATCATATATGAATTGAAATCAAAAATAGTCCATGATCTCTAACGTCTAACATCATGCCATATCAAAAGATACAATAACATCCATAAGTATAGTCGACAATATCATAATGAAAAAAGTGTTGAAGGGAAGTGGGCACTATACACGCCAAGTACAAATAATAGTGGCATGGGAGGAAAATCTCAGTCTCTTCAATCAAGTTAGAGAGGTATTTTTAAGATTGATGATTTGAATGATAGTTATAATAATGGTGTAAGTTGAAGTGATGTAAAAGTCCGTAAGATAACCGAAAAGGGGAAAGTATTCAGACTGTTGTCACCTTTCAAAATTTCCCTTCTTTTTTTTCAAGGAAAATTTTCAAAACTTTGAAGAAGTATCCTTTAGAAGTGTTTAAGTGAAGGGAAAAGTTTAAAAATTTAGAAAAATTCAATCTTTGGGGTCATTTTTAATGTTTTTCGGCTAAGTTGGACATTTGTTTCTCACCGTCCCAAGTGTAGGTGGGCCTCCTATTCATCAATTTTCTACTTTAACCACATTGCTTTACCCATTGGCTCGGTTGGATAAATGTGTCCCTCGTGGTCTGTGTGTCCCATGGACCATCTGGGCCAATTTTTTCACCTTTTCCGCATTTCACCTTTTTGATTCGGCATGGGAGTCATTTATTGCACATTCATTGTCTTCTCTCTCCATCCATTTGAATTCATGGCTATTTAAAGGAGTGTAACTGTTCTTTCATTCATGCACATGCTTGCCCATTTTTTCCCACTCGTGTTCTTACAAAATAAGCCATTGCACTGCATACGTGCCTCTATGATTTATCTTATAGGGATTTTTGGAAATTATGATACACTCAATCAAAGTTTATTTATCTCCATATCTCTATCACAATGAAGATTCAATACAAAGGGCATGAGCATCTCTCCTCATTAGAAACCTTTCTTCCCAATGTCATGGATATCAAGCTCAACACCTCATTCTTAATGACTTTTGGAGAAGGCTTGTATGTGATAAACCTATCCCCATCTCTCAATTAATCAAAGAAAATGGAATTTCATTTGTGAGGGGTTTCTCTATCTATTTTAATTCCACTCGATACCTTACTCGCCTACGGGGCCTTTTTTTCAATATAGAGTCTATGAAGATTATTGATATCCATGGTGAAGTGGTTGCACGACTGGATTCCGATGTTATTTGTTCCTCCCTACACATCCCAATGGCGGAAGATGCTAATGATCTAACTCTTTCTTAAGAAATAAAACAATTTGACCATGATAGTGAAAGATACAAGACTAGGGTAGCTAAATCATGGCTAAAGAACCCTAAGAAAGGATCATCCAAAATTTCTAAGTCATTATTCAAGGTTGATTTTAAGGAAGAAATTTCAAACATCATCACTCTTCTTGCTAGAATCATGGGAATTGCCCTCTACAAATGAGTTTCACTTTTGGATGTGTCCCTTTATCAATATCATTTGTGAAGGGAAGTAGAATTTGAATTGGGGTGAGATAATTTGTGAAAACCTAACAAAGCAACTGATCAATGTTCAAGGAACTTAGACATTCTACATCTCCTTTTATGTCATGTACACCATTGAAACATCCAGGAATGACTTAGCTTCTCTTTCATCGAAGATGATAATGATGTTCCTATATATGAATATTGTCCTCAATTAACTCTCAAAGTTAGCAATCATCACTTTAGGAGATTCAATGACGCTTTCACCATGTATATTGTGAGGCTTTTGGAAGGAAATACTACTCAAAGATTTTTTGAGGAAGTGAAGACCTTGATCTCTGAATATGGGAGTTTCTTCACTCAATTCAAAAAAATTTCATACATCAGCTGACTGGTTTTGAAGTCCCTCTCTAAATCTTCCTATGTTTTGTAATGACAAAATGGCCCTTGTTGAGATTTTTAGACAATTGGAAAAACTTCACAGGACTTGCAGAGATAAAAAGATTGTTGGCATCTGTTTCCCTATCACCTTGGGAAATTATACATGCAAGATAACCCTCGATGCTTAGAACATTGATAGAACCATTTCTCCTCTCACCCTTCATCACTTCAAGCCTAGAAATTTCTTTGATATCAAGGGATATATTGCTAATAATTTCAGGATGGTTTTTATCACCTTGCAGATACTAAATATTATTGGGTTGGTTGCGTAGATGATTTTGAGGTAAAGAGAAGGTACTTTGGTAGACTCTCTCTTCAACAAATCATAGTTTTCAATATCTACAAAGTACCTGATAAGCTCCAAGATGATGATGAAGACCTGCAATCCATTGAATATGAGAGGTCCATCAAACACACTCCTCTTGAAACCATTGATTGGTTTATAAGAGAGAAGGATGATTTGAAAGAGATGATCAACCTTGTTCTTGTAAGAACTAAGCTCTGGTTTGATAAGAAGATGAAAACCTTCAGGATGAGAAAAGCCAGGTATTCTTCACAAGAAACTTCCTCTCCTAGGAAATAAGAACTTGCACTCAATGTTGAGGTGCCTGAACAATCCACTCCTTCCTCTTCAACAAAGGTATACATGAAGAAATTCGTGCTTGTCAAGCAAGAGTAGATTGAAAAAGAAAAGAAAGAATTTCCTTTGGAGCTGCCATAGTTCCCATAGGGCCAAAGGAATTTTTGTTTTTGGTGAGGATGATAGTGAAGATCTAAAGGAAGAGGAGGAAGCCCTTGTAAACACTTTGTTGAGATGGAAAATAAAGGCCAAATGTCTAAGTCTCTAGGTTTGGTAGACCCTTGTTCTAGGGATATTTCTTAAGATATTTTAAATTCGTGATTGGAGACATCTATGGTGCAAACATTGAGTGCAATAAGTACACTTTCACTTAGACCCATTGCTTCTTCCACATCTTCCTCTTCCTTTTTTTTCTTTCAACCTTTTGTGGATACCAAGAAAAGGAAGTCTACTTCTCAAATTGTGGTTCCCAAGTTTGATGTTGTGGCAGTCTTGCTTGGTACTACCTCCTCCTCGGAAAAGAAAGAAAAGATTACCTCGGGTGGCTTGTGTCGATTCTAAGGGCCAACAATTCATGGAGATTACAAAGCCTAAGGTGGATAAAGAGGAGAAATATCTTTTAATTTCTAACTTGGAACTCATAAGGATTCCACTTGGAGAGTCAACACCTGAAAGTGAGGTTCATAACCTCAAAGAAACTGTGACCAAAGTTATTGAACATGTTGAGAAGGGTAAACAAACTATGGAGCAATTGGAGGAATAGAACCAAGTTCTTTCAAATTTTATAAAATCCTTGTTGGAAAAGGATAAGGTCCTGGATCCAACTCCACTAACCACTCTTCCACCTCCCATAGTTCTCAACAAGGATGAAGTTCATACCATCAAATATATTCATAAGTATACCACCTATGGAAAGGCCATTGAATCATTAGTTGATGATATGACAGTGGTAGGATTGAACTTCATTGAGGAGGCCTTCAAGTCATATGAGAAGGTGTCTAAATTACAGTTGAAATTCACCACAACAATCAGTGGCTTGGAGAAAGAGATGAAGCTATGGTGTGAATGCATCCAAGATCTCCATTTGATGAGTAGGAAAGATGAGTAGATCTTGTTGGAAAGCAAGGTATTTGATGAGGCCAAGAGCAATCTATCAAGACCCTGGGTTTTCAGTGTTGAGTGGAAGATCAAAGTTTTAGAGGAAGCATTAGGAGAACTGAAAAATATGTGGCAAAAGGAGAATCTTTCAAGGATTGTGTTCTATCGACTTCCAAGATATTCATTTTCAAATCCATAATGAAGCCTCAGGTGATCACTTTTCTATATAGGAGATCAAGGCTCAATTTAGTACCTTTGTCAAGGAATATCTCTTCAAGGAAGATTCAATGTCTAAAGAGAAGATGAAGGAGGTTTGCTCCCTTCAATCAGCTATCACCGAGGCAAACAAGGAGTTTCTTGAAAACATAGAGTTTGAGAAGGATATGGAGAAGTGCCTTGGTATATGGACTCATGCCACTTCTAACACCACCATCCCAAAGTGCATGGAGATAGCTGAAGCATTGAAAATATTTAGACATCAGATTCTTAAGATAGTTGGCACTCCTAATCCTCCTTGGATGTTTCTACCTCGAAATCCTAAGACACTTCCTCTAATTTGAAGTTGTAAAGCCCATGATGTAATATTTGGTTAAAGACCATTTTATTAATGTATTTCTTAAGTAGTCTTTAATCTTTTAGATTAAAATAAGTTGGAACCAAATGTAACTATTTTTGTAAACTATTTAATGGGCTCTCCATGCCATTGTTTACAAGGGTAGGACTCTAATACTTTTGAAATGTAAATAGAATTGAAAGTAATCAATACAGAAGAATTTCCCTTGTCTCTAATTTTCATCTACTATCATTTTCTTTCTTGTCTGAAATTTTTGAATCATCAACCTTTCATGTTAAGAAACTTTGTGTTCTTATGATATGATTTCTAGAACTTTGTGCCTATGGAATAATATCTGATGTTGCAAATGTGAATGATTATATTATGTATCCCTCTTGCTAAGTACATGTAAGGTTATATTCTGCTACCTATATTACCTAAAACTATTGTTATATTCTTACCTTTTCGATTTCTTTGTTCTTCCATTATTATGTATTGATAATCCATATTGGTATAAAACATTTTGAAATATCAGAAGTCCTCATCAATATGAAAGTTGTATATTTGTATATAATATTTTTTGCTTGCTTTAAATAAGGGAACCTCTCCCATAAAGAGGAGGGACTCATTGTCCCCTAACTGTTGATCACTATAAAGTGCTAATTAAAAACCAATAGTTTTGGTGACTCTACTGGGGATTTGGTTTCAACGTATCCATTTTTGAATAACTTTAATACCAATTTGCAACTTGTTGGATCAAATATATACACATTTTCGAGAGAGCCCTTGGTGTAGAATATACCCATTTTCAACTTTTGGAACATCAACGCTTCTCTCTTCCTTTTGCAAGAAGGAATAGAAGAATTTGGTCTACAAGAAAACCTCTGTTAAAGAAAAAGTTTTTAAGAACAATAGTCCTCAAGATAAAATCAGTCCTAGCCTCCATATTGTAGAACTTTCTAGAGTTCCAGTTCCCCTTGATCAATTTTTTAAAGGAAGGCACTAGCATTTCCCTAGGGACAATGTTTAGGACCTCTTTCTCTTCCTCAACCATGGCAAGAACTACCTAGGGGGGGTAGCAGAAAAATATTGCTAAAATTTGAGGTGACAGAATACTACCCCAAGATGAACACATTGTAGAATGTGGGATTCTTGAGTTTGAACATGAGGATGTTTCTATCCAGATCTTTGTAGAAACATTGCAAGAAAATTCCACTGAATGCTTCTATCACCATCTAGCTGATTCGATTAGTAATTGGACTAACATGATAACACAATTTGAGAAACGTTTTAACCATGTTGATGATGTGAATAACCTCTTGGCCCAAATTTTTCATATCAAAATGGAGCGATATGATCCCATGAGGGATTTTTTTCCCAAATTCAACAAGTTGGTTCATAAAATTCCACAAGCCACCCGTCCTGTTAATGAAATCCAAAAGTGTTTTTTTCTCAATGCTCAGTTTCCTGAAGTGAGTTATGCACTAAGGAGGGCTAATCTTCCAAATCTGGATGTTGATCAATGATTGACTATCAGTGTTGAGGATGGCCTAATCATGTCTAATAAATTGAATATATAACCCTTTAAGCCTAAAGCATCTTCTTCTTCCTCCTTGGGAGCCAATTTTGATAAGTTAGTGCAGAAGTTGGCAAATGACCTTATTGCTATCAAGAAAAAATTGGCTCAACATGCTCCTTACCAAGATATTCCAAGGAAGAATTTTTAGCCTAGGAATCATTTTCCCTCTTCTCAGCCTAAATTGGCTATTGAAGGCCCACCCATCAAGGTTCCGGTCAATGCAACTGTGAAGTTCAAGAACCTGATGATGAAGAGGAGAATGAAGACTATGAGGAGCCTAAAGAAGAGGTTGATGAAGAACAAGAAGAGCTTGGTGATTCTCAAGTCAATTTCCTCACCACTGAAGGTATGGATGATGAAGATGAATATGATGAAGTAGTGGAATATATGAATACTATTCTAGTAATTGTAAGGAGAGGATCCCCTATTCCCACTACCTCCACACAAAAGGTGAGTAATGCTAGTTCTTCTCCTTCTACCTCCACTTCCAAAACTTCTTTCCCTACAACTCCTAAACCTGATAATTCCAAAGTTTCCCTCATTCCTAGTAGTGATGCCCCATCCACCTCTAGATATTTTTATATCATTGACCACATTAAGAGGAAAAAGATTCAAATCTCAGAGGCATAATTTTACCAGACTCACCCAAATGATTTTGCCAAGGTGGTGAAATTCATCAATTCTAAATCCAAAAATTCACCCAATACTTCTAGAGGTATATTTCCCACTCCCTCTCCCTCATCTCAAAAAGGTCTTGTGGTTGTAGTCTCTTCATCTAATGAGAAAATCTGGCCAATATATGTAACGCTTCTCATAGTTGGCCACAAAATTATTATTGAATCAGGAGCATTGAACAATGTGATTCCTACAAAAGTAGCTCATGCTTTAGGCCTGAATCTAACACATAATTTTGGTTCCTGCTATTCCATGGAGAGTAGGGAAGTACCATTGGTTGGAAGAATCAAATATGCACAAGTAGCTTTCGTTGTTTTTCCAGAGAAAAGGGTCAAAGCCACTATTTTAGTGGTTGATATTCCTCCATCATATGGTATGTTACTGAGTAGAATTTTTTTAGAGAAGTGGGAGGTGAAATCCAAATGGACTGGTTGCATGCTCTCATCCTAGTCAATGGAAAAATGAAAAAAATTATAAGAAAGACAGACGAGTACATTGTGTAAAAGACTAACGACCCAAAAGAACAAATACTCTATGAATATATAGGGCATGGTAACTATATGATCATGTCAGAGGATGAGGAAAAAATTCCTAAGGGATTGATTCATAATCCTAATGGTGTTTGGACTTTGGATTTTTATGGAATTTTTCTTCAGATGGTTATAGAACTGGTGTAGTGTTAATCTCTCTAGAAGTGAATATTCATCCATATTCATATAAACTTTATTTTGAAAATACAAACAACATAGCTGAATATGAGGCTCTCCTCCTTGGATTAAATGTGGAAAAAGTAGTGGGAGTGAATAATATTTTTCTCGTGGTGATGCATAGTTGATTGTGAAATAGATCATGAATCTCTTCCAAGTCTATAATAAGAGATTGAAACATTATAGAAGTCTTGTCTTGGATTCCTATGACTTTCTTAACGATTTCTCAATTGAGTGTATACCAAGATAAAATAACACTAGGGCTGATTCCATAGCTATTTCAAGATCCCTATTGATTCCTTACCCAGATGTATCTCAGGAGAAACTTACCATTGAAATGATTCATAGGCCTAGTGTGCTAGATAATGCAGACAACTGACAAGTTTTCAATGATGATCAATACTTGCTCTCTTTCCTAGAGATTAACGATAACTTTAATCGATTATATTTTGAAGGAAGTGAGACTCTTCATAGAGAGTATGTTCCTCCAATGAAGATTATATCAATGAAGAAATGGATTAGGATGGTTGTATCAGGCTGAGGGGTAACAAGATACCCAAAGGACTAGTGAGTCTAGAGGATTTTTTGATAAGCATGATAGGTACATCAGATCTAAGGCTTCTCAAGGGACTCATCAATCTGTTGAGTATGAGAAGGTCAATATTGGAAGTAATGATGAACCCAAGATGGTAAATATTGGGAAATTCTACACTCAAGAAGAAAGGAAGAAAGTAGTGAACCTATTGAAAAGGTATGTTGACGTTCTTGCTTATTCCTATGATGATCTCAAATCCTTTCATCCAAAAGAGATGCAACACTATATTCCTTTGAAACTTGGGATTAAACCTTTCAGATAGAAGCAAAGGAAATACAATCCCAAGATTGCTGACACCATTTACCAAGAGATTCAAAAGTTACTAAAAGAAAATATTATCTTTCCTATACATCATTCAACTGGATCGCCAACACTGTTCCAATAAGGAAAAAGAATGGCACGATATTCAGATTTTTGTGTATTTAGAAAATATGAATTAGGCTTCTTTAAAAGAAAACTATCCTCTCCCCATGATGGATCAAATATTATATTTCATCACAAGCTCTGAGATGTTTTCCATGTTGGATGATTCTCTGGATACAATTAAGTGGAATTCAGTACCCCAGATCAGCACAAGACCACTTTTACTACTCCTTGGGGCACCTTCACCTACAAGAGGATGTCATTCGGTCTTATCAATGTTGGTGCCACTTTCTAGAGGGAAATGGACTTAGATTTTGGTAGTCTCAAAGGGAAATGTATCATTGTGTACCTTGATGATTTGATTGTTTTCTCCAAGACAAGGGTAGATCACTTTCAACATCTTGAAACAATCCTTCAAAAATGTAGAGAACATGGAGTATCCCTTAATCCTAAGAAATTTATCTTTTGTGTTACCGAAGGCAAGTTGCTTGGGCATATTGTCTCCAAAGAGGGGATTAAGATAGATCTAGAAAGAGTTCAGGAAATCCAACAGATTCCTCTTCCTACAAGCAAAAAGGGTGTTCACTCTTTCTTTGGCAAGATAAATTTCTTGAGGAGATTCATTCCATATTTTGTAGAATTGACTATGAGAATTTCTCATATGATGAAAGGGAAGAAAACTTTTGGTTGGACTTCCAAAGGAAAAGAAGCTTTTGAGGATATCAAGAAATCTATTGCTAAATCTCCTATACTAACATGTCCTGATTTCAGCAAGAGTTTTATTATCTATTACTGTGTTATTGAGAGTACTTTGGATGCCATACTAACTCTAAAAAATTCTAAGAATCATAAAATTTTGATTAGCTTCATGAGATATATTTCTAAATATCATGAATTGAAGTATAATTTGATGGAGAAACATGCTTTTGCAGTGGTCAAAGTTGTCAAGCAGTTTCATTTTTATGTCCTTAATTCTCACTCTGTTGTATTTGTACCTGATACAACTATCAAGTCTATTCTTACACAATAGGAGTTCAGAACTAAGTGAGGAAATTGGGTGGAAAAGGTTTAGGAGTATGACCTTGATATCAAGCCAAAAAATCTAGTCGGGGCTAAAGACTTATATAAACTTATCACCAAGGGAGATGATGAGGAATTGTCCATAGAAGGGGTTGATGTTCATGTTGTTCTCTTTCTCAGTTCAACAGACGAGTGGTATGTTAATATTTCACATTTTCTTACTTATGGAGAATGTCCATCTCAATTAAGTGCTAAGGAAAATATAGCTATATTCAAATGAGGCATTGATGGAATATTCCTTAAATGTTTGGACAAAGAGCAGCAGAAGAAATTGTTCACAGCTTTTCACAATCAAGCCTGTGGAGGGCATTTCTCGTCTGCTATCACTACTCACAAAATTATTCATGCATGGTACTATTGGATGAAATTATTTTGAGATGCATCAAAGTGGGTAGGAAAGTATGAATCCTGTCAAAATTTTGTCAAAATGCCTAAATTGGATGCTTTACCACTCAAACTAGTAATCATTGATGAACCTTTTCAACAGTGGGGATTGGATTTTATTGGAACTCTCAACCCACATTCTAGTGCTGGACACACTCATGTGCTAACTACTATAGATTACTTCACAAAATGGGTGGAATCCATTCCAGTCAAAATTACTACCTCCGAGGTGGTGTGTAATTTTATCAAAGAGAACATCTTGATAAGATTTGGAGTACAAAAAAATTTATAACTAAGAATGATTACAATTTCTCTTCTTCTAGGTTAATAGATTTTTGCTACGGGTATGGGATTTACCTTACTCCTTCAGATTATTACCACCAAGGGAATGGACAAGAAGAATCAACAAATAAAAATTTTGTAACCATCATCCGAAGCTTGTCAATGACTCTCAAAGGAATTGGCACAAGAAGATCTATGATGCCCTCTGGGTAGATAGAATTACATCCAAAAGAGCAATTGGAATGTCTTTGTTTCAAGTGGTGTATGGTGTTGAAGCTCAACTACTAGTAATAATTGAATTTCTAGCCTTGCACTTGATGAAGGCTATTGAGGATTCAAGTTTCATCAGTTCTTTGGACAAAAGGATCATGTATCTCCGAAGCTAGATGAGGACTTTTGATAGAATCTCTACTCACCAACAGAAGGTGAAATATTTATTTGACAAAAAGACTAGACCTAGAGATTTTCAAGTGGGATAAATCTTCCTAGTATGGGACAAATAGTACGAGCCTTGTGGAAGCCATGGTAAGTCCGACTCTCTTTGGCTTCTTTGCTTTCATGATAACACACATTGGTGGAGTAAATTATTTTTATTTGGATTAGATGGATGTATCTCCTCTCCCATTTCCTTACAATGGGTAGTATTTGAATTTTTCAAGTCCTAGGCATTTAGGTAGTCCTTCTTTATATTGTGTACTGAGTGTCTTGTTTTTAGTATTTCCCTTGCATCTTGTTTCCTTTTCCTGTGTTTTTCCTTCTATATGGCTTTTCCTTTGAATCTATTTGCACAATGGATAAGGTACAGGTCTATTATCTTAGATTTTTGTTTTGGTTCTTGATTTTTCCTCCTCCCTCTGTCCTAGTAAATTCATCCCCAGAAAGAGCCAAGCTGTTGTCACCTATTAAAATTTCCATTCTTTTTTTTGAAGGAAAATTTTCAAAATTTTGAAGTAATGTCCTTTAAAAGTGTTTAAGTGAAAGGAAAACTTATAAAAGTTATAAAAATTTAGTCTTTGGGGTCTTTTCTAGTATTTTGCAGCTAATTCAGACATTTATTCCAATATTTTCCCAAGTGTAGGTGGGCCTCTTGTTCACCGTTTTTTTACTTTACACTCATTGCTTAACCTATCAGATAAATCAGCTCCATGCGTCCCTACATCCCATGGACCATCTGGGCCAATTTTTTCGCCCTTTCCATATTTTACCTTGTTGATTCGGGTGGGAGTCATTTATTATACATTCATTATATACTCTCTCCATCGATTAAAATTAATGGCTATTTAAAGGAGTGTAACCATTATTTCATTCATGCACTTGCTTGCTCAATCTCTCCCATTTGCGTTCTTACAAAATAAGCCATTTCCCACATTTGTGCCTCTATGTTTTCTCTTGCAGGGATTGTTTGAAATTGTGATACACTTAATCAAAGGTTATTTCTCTCCCTATCTCTGTCATAATGAAGATTCAATACAAAGGGCATGAACATCTCTCCTCATTAGAAACCTCTATGCCCGATGTCGGGGATAGTGAAGCTCAACACCTCAACCTTGATGACTTTTGGAGTAGGCTTGGATGCGATAACCCTAATCCCATCACCAATTAATCAAAGATAGAAGAATTATAATTATGGGGGTTTTCCTATCTCTGTCTAGTGCACTTGATACCATGCTCACCGTAGGGTTGGTTTCAATCTAGATTCCAACGAATTTTTTTATATCCATGGTGAAGTGGTTGCATGACTGGATTCGATGCTATTTGTGTTGCCCTACGCATCCTAGTGGTGGAAGATGCTAATACCCTCACTCTTTCTCAAGCACAAACACTATTTGACCATGACAATGATAGATACAAGACATGAGGGTAGTGAAATAATGGATAAAGAACCCTAAGAAAGGAGTATCTAGACTTCATAAGTCATTTGTTTAGGGTTGATTTTAAGTAAAAAAATTCAAACATCATTGTTATGTTTATGGAGCTTGTTTTCATGTTAGAGTGTGGTACACCTTTTATGTGTTACACTCGGGTATTTTTATGGTGGTCCCACTTACTAATGAGTGATTCAAGGTTCGGGGGTGAAGCCCCGATCGATGAGGGTGAAGCTCCCAAAGAAAATTTTCATGGGTGGTTTATTAACCCATGGGTAATGGGTAACCATTATGGGTTGTTTTTAGGCCCATGGTTTTTCGGCACCCATTTTTGATACCCATGGTTTTTCCCCATTTTTTTGATACCCATGGTTTTGTATAAAACTACTTAAGAAATTTTCTATTTATATGGTCTTATGCATATGATAGATAGACAAGAAAATGTATTGTAGATGTGCTTTGAATTTGGGTGTGAATTATGTAGATTTTATTGAGCATAGCTCCAAACGGATCTAGGTATTGTATTGAGAGAGTGGAGGCTTGTAATAAAATCGAGCAATTTATTCTTGGTGGACGTAGCCCAAATTGGGTGAACCATGTTAAATCTTGTCTCTCTCGTGTTATGTTATTTATTCTACACTTTTATTTGAGATCTGTAATATTTTTACGCATATTAGTTTCTCTTATTACGATTCTATAAGGGATTATTCCGCATATTTTATCTCTTATTTCCTAACAATCATCACTCTTCTTACTAGGATCATGGAAATGTGGTCTATAAATTAGTTTCACTTTTGGATGTTTCCCTATAACAATATCATTTGTGAAGGGAAGAAAAATTTTAATTGGGGGGGATAATCATGAGAAACTAACAGAACAACAAATAAATGTTCGAGAGAACTCAAACATTCGTCATTTCCTCTTATCTCATTTACACCATTGTAGTATCAGGAATGGGTTTGTTTCTCTTTCATCGAGGATAAGAAGGATGATCCTATATATGCATATTGTCCTCAATTAACTCTCGAATTCAATAATCATCTCTTAAGGAGAGTCAATGATGATTTCAGCATGTATATTGTGAGGATTTTAGAAGGAAATACTACTTGAATATTTTCTAAGGAAGTGAATATCTTGATCTCTGAATATGGGAGTTTCTACACTCAATTTAAAAAAAGTTTTCATACATCAAAATTGTTGGTTTTAAAGGCCCTCCTCCTCTAAATATTTCTATGTTTTGTAATGAAAAAATGGCCCTTGTTGAGATTTACAGAAAAATGGATAAACTTCACACCGGGACTTATAAAGATAACAATATTGTTATCATTCATTTTCCTATCACCTTGAAAAATTATACAAGCAAAACAATCGTGGATGCTCAGAACGTTTATAGAACCATTTCTCCTCTTACCCTTCATCACTTCAAGCCTAGAACTTGCTTCGATATCAAGGGATATATTGCTAAGAATTTCACAATGGTTTTATATCACCTTCAGTAGATACCGAAGATTCTTGGGCTGATTATGTAGATGATTTTAAGGTGAGAAGAAGGTATTTTAGTAGACTCTCTCACTAGAAAATAATAGTTTTCAATATATACAAAGTACTTGATAAGCTCTGGGATGATGATGAAGATCTACAATCCGTTAAATATGAGAGGTCCATTAAACACAATCCTCTTGAAACCATTGATTGGTTTGTAAGAGAGAAGGATGATTTGAAAGAGATGATCAACCATGTTCTTGTAAGAACCAAGATCTGGTTTGATAAGAAGATGAAAACCTTCACGATAAGCAAATCCAATTCTTCTTCACAAGAAACTTCCTTTCCTAGGAAAGAAAAACCTGTGCTCAATGTTGAGGCTTCTAAACAATCACTCCTTCCTTTTCAACAAAGGTATACATGAAGAAAGGAAAGGCTTGTCAAGTAAGAGCAGATTGCAAAAGAAAAGGAAGAATTTCCTTTGGAGTAGCCACATGTTCCCATAGGCCTAGAGGATGTTTTTGTTTGGAGTGAGGATGACTGTGAAGAGATGAAAGAAGAGGAGAAGCCCCTATCAACACTTCTGAGATAGAAAATATAGGCCAAATGTCTAAGTCTCAAGGTTTGGTGGACCCTTCTTCTAGGGATATTTCTAAAGATATTCCAAATTCTCCATTGGAGACATCTGTGGTGCAAACATTGAGTGCAATGAGTACACTTGCACTTGGACCCATTGCTCCTTCAACCTCTTCCTCTTCCTTTTCTTGGGTTCAATGTCATTGATAGCAAGAAAAGGAAGTCTACTTCACAAATTATAGTTCCAAGTTTGATGCATTGTAATAATTTCTCGGTAATAATCATCCTCCTCTGGAAAAGAATGAAAATATTACCTCAAGGCTGGTGTCATATTCTAAGGGCCAATAATTCATGGAGATTGCAAAGCCTAAGGTAGAAAAAGAGGAGAAAGACCTTTTAATTTCTAACTTGGAACTCATAATGATTCCACTTGGATACTCAACACCTAAAAGTGAGGTCCATAACCTCATATAAATAATTACCGAGTTATTGAATGTGTTGAGAAGGGTAAACAAATTCTTGGAGCAATTGGAGGAACAAAACCAAGTTCTTTCAAATTTTATAAAATCCTTGTTGGCAAAGGATAAGGTCCTGGATCCAACTCCACTAACCACTCTTCCACCTCCCATAGTTCTCAATAAGGATGAAGTTCAGACCATCAAATATATTCATAAGTATGCCACCTATGGAAAGGCCATTGAATCATTGGTTGATGATATGACGATTACAAGATTGAACTTTATTGAGGAGGCCTTCAAGTCATATGAGAAGGTGTCCAAATTATAGTTGAAATTTACCACAACACTCAGTGGCTTGGAGAAAGAGCTGAAGCTATGGTGTGAATGCATCTAGGATATTCATTTGATGAGTAAGAAAGATGAGCATATCTTATTGGAAAGCAAAGTATTTGATGAGGCCAAGAACAATCTGTCAAGATCTTGGGTTTTTAGTGTTGAGTGGAAGATCAAAGTTTTGGAAGAAGCATTAGGAGAACTGAAAATATGTGGCAAAAAGGATAAGCTTTCAAGGTTTATGTTTTTTCTTCCTTCCAAGATATTCATTGTCAAATCTAAAATGAAGCCTCAGGTGATCACTTTTCTATACATGAGATCAAGGCTCAGTTTAGCACCTTTGTCAAGGAATATCTCTTCAAGGAAGAGTCAATGTCTAAAGAGAAGATGAAGGAGGTATGCTCCCTTCAATCAACTATCACCGAGGAAAACAAGGAGTTTCTTGAAAACACAAAGTTTGAGAAGGATATGGAGAAGTGCCTTGGTATATGGACTCATGCCACTTCTAACACCACCATCCCAAAGTACATGGAGATAGCTGAAGCATTGAAAATATTTAGACATCGGATTCTTAAGATAGTGGCACTCCTAATCCTCCTTTGGATGTTTCTACCTCGGAATCCTAAGACACTTCCTCTAATTTGAATTTGTAAAGCCCATGATGTAATATTTGGTTAAAGACCATTCTATTAATGTATTTCTTAAGTAGTCTTTAATATTTTATATTAAAATAAGTTGGAACCGAATGTAACCATTTTGTAAAAAAATTTAATAGGCTCTCCATGCCATTGTTTTCAAGGGTGGAACTCGATGCTTTTGAAATGTAAATAGAATTGAAAGTAATCAATACGAATAATTTCCCTTGTCTCTAATTTTCATCTACTATCATTTAATTTCTTGTGTGAAATTTGTGAATTATCATCCTTTCATGTTAAGGAATTGTTTGTTCTTATGATATGATATCTAGAAATTTTTGCCTATGGAATAATATCTAATGTTACAAATGTGAATGATTATATTATATATCCCTCTTGCTAAGTATGTGTAAGGTTATATTATGCTATCTATATTACCTAAAAGTACTGTTATATTCTTCCCTTTTACATTTCTTTTTTCTTCCATTCTTATGTATTGATAATCTATATTGGTATAAAACATTTCAAAATATCAGAATTCCTCATCAATATGAAATTTGTATATTTGTATATAAGCTTTGCTACTCACTTTCAATAAGGGAACCTCTCCCATAAAGAGGAGGGACTTGCTGTCCCCTGACTATTGATCACTATAAAGTGCTAATTCAAAAACCAACAAGACCAAACCAGTCATGTAAGAGGAATGAAAGAATGAAGGGTGAATCTCTCTTGATAAAGATAGTTTTGGAGCAGCCAAGAGGTATAATAACAAACCTAAGAGGTTTAAATATAGATGTGAGGTGAAGGAGGGACTGTTAAAACCATATGCAAGTCTAGAGGGAAAATTTGTGTTGTCATTATTGGAGGAAGCACTGACAATGTTGTGTCAGAATACATGGTGAAGAAGTTGGGATTGAGAAGACTCCCACATCCAAGACCTTATTATATCTCATGGGTACAACAGAATCATCAGATCATGGTAAGTGAACAAAGTGTAGTTGATTTTCAAATTGGAACATATAATGATGCAGTGTTGTGTGATGTTCTACCTATAGATGTTTGTCATTTTCTCTTAGGTAGACCTTGGAAATTTGACAATAGAACCAAGCATGATGGGTTAACTAATGTCTATAAATTTTTTAAGGATGGATTTGAGCATAGTCTCATACCCTTGAAGGGTGAAAGAGATGAGAAAGGAGGGAGTGTCATGTTAATGACTATGAAGCAATACCTACACAAGACAATGGAGCAAGTTAAGGGGGCAAAAATAGTAGAAATGTTGTCTTCTTGTGAAGATTTGATGAATGCATATGATGAGTTGTGGATGAGAGATAGAATACCTTCAAGAAGAGTGAAGGCAGAGGTAGAAATGTGCACTAATGCACTTGTAAGAATAAAATAAAGAAGGGAAACACCAAGAAAGGTTTTTGACAACCAAGAGGTTGATCACATGAAGAAGAGAACAACATAGGAAGACTATGAAAAGATGACAGGATGGTGGATCAAAAATTACACCTTGGAAAAGCACTAGGGTGCTCGAATGAAGTTATGAAAACAAAATAAGATGAAGGAATGAATGTTGAAGGAATTCAAACAATCTTGAACCACAAAAAAAATGCAAAAATAAAGATGAAAAGGAAACTATGAACATAACATGTTTGAGGCTTAAGTAGTCACCAAATTTTCTAACTAATCCAATGTTTACATGTATGAATGTAGGTACAACTCATGAAGTACTAAGTATTGGTGAAAATGAAGGAATATCATATGATGGAAGTGATGCTAATAAAGGAAAAGAAGACCAATCTGGTCCGAGTATGAAGAAGAGGAAAAGAAGACACTCTCACATTGAGAGAGGAGCTACAGAGATTAGAATAGTTATTTGTATTCATGCAAGGTTCATAACAAGAACTTGATAGTGAAGGAGTAAATATTCAATAAGAATACGTAGGAATGTTAGAGGAAATAGAGGAGGCAAAATCATAATTTGCATGGAAAGTTAAATTGGTAAGCACAAACTCTACAAAGGAAAATAGTCAAGAATTCATTATGATTGGCATAACTAGGGATGGAATAAGTAACGAAGAAGCACTTCTAAAACACGAGGAGGTATGGGATGATTTAGTACCACTTTTGGTTAGTAATGTGCCCAAGGAGAGAATGATTGTAGGTTGAGGCAATTTACAACAAATGTGAGAGAACATTCGGTGTGGAGAGGTAGAACTAGTCCTTGTCAAGGAGATAACTCCCCTAGTTGGAAGCTCAATGACATGTATAGGAACATTTGAAAAATTAATCTATTATTGTAGTCTCGTAGATGAGTTGGAGAAGTTCAACCATGATAATAATATCAAGTGGAATTGCATAGTTACTTATGAAGCAACACCATATTTTTGTAAGGACTAATCATTTACTAAATAGTCACAAGTATAAAGAAACCTTGAAGAGTAATGAAAGCATCATATTCAAGAAAATTAATAAAAAGAAACAATATGAAAACCATGTGGAAGTCAATAAGACAAAGTAACCTGAGAAATGGAGGAAATAATCATTCAAGACATCATATTACAATGAGATATTGGGTTTAAATAATGGAGTATCTGGTCTTCAATGAAGAGCATCAACAAAATATGGCATTTAGGCTGGTAAATGAAGATCATGGCTGAAAATACAAGGTTGATATTTTAGTCGTAAAGGTGATATATAAGGTGGTTTAGGTATAGGAATGTATTTATGAAGGCATCCATGAAGAGATTCCAAAAATAGAGGATTGGGACTAATGAATGAAACCAAGAAGAAGGAAGACTAAAAAACCAATCATGGAAGAAAAATTTAGAATGAGGCATTTAGGCTATTGACTATGGACAAGAAAGGAGAAAATTCCAATGGAAAACATACAATAAGGGGTAAGTACCAACTAATTAGTGCAATATGGATTTGGTTACTATTAGAAGTGTACAAGTAAACAACTAAATAAATCCAAGAAGAGATACAAGTGTGGTTCCCAAGAATATGTAAATCAATTTGAGTGGGTGTTAGGAGCATCCACAAGAAATGAGAAGAAAGAGGGGGTGGCACAATTAATAATGATAAATGAAAATACTAGACAACACAAGAGTAGGAAGGTGAGGATGAAAGAAATTAAGTTCTCAAGAAAGGAAAATGAAACATAGTTCTCCAAACAAATTAAAGGTTCACAAAGGTAGATATATGAAGCTATACAAAATCAAGGAAGTGACAAGTCAGGAAAACAAAGCATGACATCTAAGATGAGAGACATGGCAAGCTAAGCATACAAAGAAATACTAGAGCATATACAAAAAGAAAAAACAAAGATAAGTAAACTATAAACATGAGAAATATTATATAGAAGATGATGTGGACCTTATACAAACTTGGAAGAGATACACACAATCTGGAAGAGAAATGAAGAAGTAAAATAAGGTGACAAATTGAATGTATTTGAGTGAGAAGATCAATTATTTCTCAAAGGGAGTATGATGTAGGGGCATCATTGGTGGTTAGAAGTTTATATTGGTCAAGTTGTCTTTTTCATAGGGTCAAACATGTTTTGTCTCCATATTCATGTATTAAATCACAAATTTTGTGTGTAACTTGTTCTAGTGAAAGTGAATTTTTTAGGTAAAAGGGTAAAATTTATAAATAAGGTGGGTAAAGGATAAAATAATCCATATTAGTCATGTAAATGTGTAGGAGAGGTTTAAAAGTGTGTGTTGAGGTGGTTCTATAATGTTGGGATATGTTTCTAAGATTGAAAGTATTGTGGAGATAAATTTACTATAAGTTGCACTAGAATAGGGAGTTTGTTTTAGTGATAATTGGGATAAAACACCCATATTATGAAGGATTCATGTGTGGTAATGGAGATACAATGATGTAAAAATATTTATAAAGCAATAATGAAGGAGTATGATAGAAATTTATAGGAATTTATATTTATTTTACATATTGTTTTAATGTTATATAGACTGTATGGATGATCTTTGTTCCAAGTCGAGAGATAGAATTGAGATAATCACCAATAGAGAGATTCTTTGAATCTGTGATGGCATGAAGAGTTGAAGGGAGGTAAGGATGGACTCCAAGAATTTTCTTTGTCCTTGAGACCTTGAGTTTTTCCTTGTAGTCTTAATTCCTTACTCTCGGGTGAAAACTAAGGTTTTAAATAAGTTGAATTCTACCAAGTCAATTACCATAAATATTTTGTGAACACATCTTCCTAGGTATGTTCTAAGAGTGTGCCAAATATCTCCTTCAAATTTTTATGTGTGGAAGAAATATACCAAGAGTTGTAGGTGAACTGGGACCGTGCACAAATTTGGAGAGGAAAGAGTTACATGAATGACGAAAACATGGAGTCAATCTCACAAACCTGGTAGAAATAATCCCTTGACATCTCGGAGGGGGATACATAAGTTTTCAGGCCAAATCATGCTAACAAATACCACCGTCGTATTCATAGGGGATAAATAGGCATAATTTTCCTAGGAGAAGTGGTCTAGATGTACCAAACTATACAAAGAAACATGTATACAAACTTGGGAACATTGAAGGGCCCCATAAATAGTCTCTAAATAACCCTTCATTTTACGAGTTTGTTTAAGGGTAATTCAAGGTACAACTCAATTTGTGTTTGGAAAGGCTCAAGCGAATAAGGTCTTAAGCTGAGATTGTAGGTGAGTTGGAAGAGCATGATTGTATTAAGGACCTAAACACCTTGTAATAGGTAGGATGAAATTTTCTAAGGATATTTGCGGTGATTCTGAGCCTATGTGTTATTTGGAGTACCTAGACCTTAGAACCCTACCGAGGTGTCTTAGTTTTGTTTAAGGACAATGCATGCTTAGAGATTATGTAAAGGATTTAATGTATGGCAAAACAATAAGAGTGTAGGAAGAGAGTTGGAGAGATGATGATGAAGGTTTATGAGAAATGGAGCCATGATCCTTAGACAAGGTATAGCTATCTATTTTATTTTTTCTTCCATATGAATGCTAGTACTAATACAAGTGTAAGGAGAAAGGAAGAGAAGAAATATATAGCTAAGAATTCTTATGAGCATATAAATTGTTTTATGGGACTGTGACAAGATCCTCAAAATCAGGTGACATTGGTAAGGAAAATAACAAGCATACCATGGAAGAATTGGGTAGTGCATGACATTATAGGTGTTTTAAAACCAAAGAATACTTGTTTGGGGACAAGTTAGGTAGATCCCTTACACCATAAAGAAGACTTCTATTGAGGATTTCCTATTTCAATTGATTTATTGTATCTATTGAATGATTAAAATGATGGAAATGATTATTTTCTAATCTATTTGCATGAAAATGTATGCCTATGATTCAAAAATATTAATTTTAAGTTATGAGGAAACCAATATCAAATTCCAACTTAGATGCAAAGAGTAATGGAAAATCCGGTTGTATTGTTTCTTCTCCCCTCGACTTGTATTTTCTTTCTCCTGTGTTCACATGAGTCCAAGAGATTGGCAACAAAATAAATAAATAGAGAGAAGACACTTGGAAAATTAGTAGCTTGATGGCATCATAGTAGAAATGAAGGTGTAAGAGATATATAAAAGTGAATAGAGCTTGGCTATGTAATTTCCAACAAGAAAGTGACAAATCAACAATTCACTAATACACAAAAATGATCAATTTATACAAGGTAAGTTGGTCAATGGTCTAAGCCATTTGGGAATAATTAAGTGCCACATCAACTGTGAAGGGAAAATTTGAACAATCAAAGAGGATCAATTAAAAATTACAAGTGAAGAAGAGAATGCCACAAGGTATTGAGATTAGAATCAGCTAGAATGAATAAGAAAAATACATTTAAAGTGAAGTTAAGTGAAACAAGACAAGTCTTAAATCATGTTAGAAGATTTTGGAAAAAGCACATAGGATTGCCACCTTGTGTAGAGTGGAAATTACAGGACTGCCGCCTTACTTATGGCAGTAGTTACAAAACTAACACCCAGGTAGGGTGGCGCTTTTGACAGTAAAGGTAAAAAATAGGATAAAATGAAGTGGGAAGCTAAGAAAAACCATGCAAAGGCTAGGTAATGAAAACTAGGCTACAAATATAAACTGCAAGGAGCCTTAGGAGATTTAACACCTTTGGAAAAGACATGAATCAACACTAGCTACCTTTTCTAGCCTTTTTCCGACAATATAGCACATGAATATTTGGGTCCGTACATATTTCCCCCTCAAAGAAGTGTTTTAGCCATGATGAGGCATAAAACATAGAGATCGAGTATGGCATTCCCAAAATGGGTAGTTAGAAGCTATACCGACACGCCCAAGTGCTGAAATTTCCCCATCCAAGCTCCCACTACATACAAGATGAAAGAAAAATCTAGTGCAAATAGATACGATATCGAAAAATAAACACTAAATCCAAAGGACAAGAGGACTTATAATTTGTGTGGGGATAGAAATATACATGTGCCAATGCTCGAACCTTGTGACCCATATATATAAAACTCATTTTCCAATTCATTTACACATATCCTATTGGTTATTTTTGAGATCTAGGCCCATGATGACTATTTCGAATGAGGGTGTAGTCAAAACAATCAATGTGACGAGGTGATCATAGCCCGAGATAGAGAATCCTAGCGACGCGGAAAAAGGTTAGTTTTTCTCAGTTATTTATTTTGAAACCTAAAATGTAAAATATTGAAAATATTCACCTAAGGGGGTATTTTTGAAATTTCTTGTTTTAGAATGGTCTCTAGGGAATAACACAAGGGGTTCGGTATTTTTATTTCGTCAAAAAAGAGATATATTTGCATTTTTTCAAGTTTTTAGATTAAAATGGACGGTCCATCAATTTTGGGTAGTACCTCTGCCTTGTATAGGGTGGAAGTTACAATATTTGCCCTATCAGGGGTGACGGTTACGAAAATGCATCCCTAGTAAGGCGGAGGTTACAAAATTGTCACTTGGCATAGGGTGGAAGTTTTGTTTTTTAAGGGCGGAGAGAAGATTTGACTGTTTAGCCCAATGTCTTTTATCTTCTATTATTTTATAATGTTTTTGATGAGCTTTCCTATGTTATTGACTCACTATTTTGTTGTTTTATGATTGCAGAAGGAGTAGTACATCCACCAGATTCGAGAGAGAATGCAATTGGATACCAACTATACTTGATCAACTGACTCAGGATGAGACAAAATTTCTATACCGAAAAGGGATATTGAGGATTGCATGGGTGCCACACATTGCACCTACTAGCTAGATATTGTAAGACCTATTTTCTTATTAGTATGTATACTAGAACACTCTCTAGTTTCTAGGTGATAGAGGAGAGTGGACCATCACTCTCAAGGATGTGTATAGGATACTCGGCATTCCTATACTTAGGAGACATTTAACCCTTGATATTGCACTATCTACGATGACGGGGATAGGCATTGGGCCATCTATATGGGGGATGAAGGGGTGTCATCAGGCACCAAACATGGTATGAGACTCCTTTCTATATCAAAAACTCCTATCCTAACACTGTAAGGCCATAATGAGTATTTTGGCTTCGCGATTGATAGGCGATGAGGAAGGGATAAGTTATTGTATTATCGGGCCGCAATTGTGATGTAGATTGAGTAGCATGGGTGGACTTACTTCGTGGACCAAACATCTTGGGCACCACATAAAATTATTTATATTGAGTGGTAAGGTTACATTGTGACAATCACCGAGGCATCCCACACTTGTGATGAGTTGGGTATATAAGAGGATCATCTACTATCGAGAGGTGAGTAGGGGTATAAGACCCAAGTGTCATTAGGGTTGCGAGATGGATCGATATATTAGTGCTTACAGTAAAGCACATCAGCCAAAGTGGATACTTTGATTATAGATGATTTTGTTTTGACACCTTATTGGGATATGGTAGGAGTATGGGGCCATGGGATGACCACTATATTATTTTGTGCCACTACAGGAGAGTTATTAGATAGATCGAGAGAATGTGGAGACTCATCCATTTGATAGAGTTCCCCAGCAGTTTAGAGTACCATACATTGATATTCTTCCTCACGTGACAATTGTTTATAGGAGCAATATGGAGTCTTAAGGAGGGCCTACTTAGAAAACATGGTTGGATTGTTGTGACTCTAGGGGTTTGTATTACAATTAGATGAGTTGTCTTTTTTAATGAGCACCTCGGCCTACACCACTCCTTTTGATCAAGGCCACACCCACTCACAACGGGGAGGAGGAGAAAGAGATACCTATTAAATTAGACACGATGCCGAGGCAGAGATGGGGAAGAAACTAGAGAGGACACTGGAGAGTATTACTACGTAGATTGGGTGTGATAACGATGAGGATAGTGAAATAGAGTGGCATGATACTTAGGAGAGATCCATGGCCGAGAGAGAGGAGGTGGATGCGGAGATGGAGACATTAGTTTTTCAGAGGAGTCACTTCCTCATGAGGGAGGTGGAGACAAGGAGTCTATCATGGGGAAACATGTTGTCATAGAAGAGGGGGAGGCACACTAGGTACACCTATAGCAATAGCACCATCTACACAGGCTAATCCTATGTGGATGCCTAGAGATTCGAGTATGTGAACACTGTTTACTCAACTTTTTCAGCTAAAAATATTAGTCACTATTATTTGTACTTTGTTTTTATTTTTATGGTTTTCTAACTCACCATTGATTTCTTTAGTTTTCAGCCACAATAGGATTCTTGGCCATTACCATTCACCATCTTAGGAATCCCATAAAGATTCATAGGCCATTGAGCCTTTATGGCTTCATTTCCATTTTATGAGGCACATATACAATTTTTTTGTATTTTCATGCTCACTATGATTGTTTTGACCACACATAGCATGTGATGGCATTGTACACAAACTTGAATTATTATGATATATATACTGATACCTCTTTTTTTTCATCTATCCTTTGCATTAGAGTTGACTTCATTTGTGGTTTTCTTTGCATGTGTACTCTAGATGTTTATAATTTATAATTTTGTATGCTTTTCAAAATGTATGCTATGGATGATGGATTATTAATAGAATGATTTTTTTTGTTGGTTTTTTAATGCTGATATGTGATGATTATGTGGACACATTGTAATGCTAAATTTAGATTTTCAAGTAATGTTTAGTACTTCTCATTTTTTCGAAAATATGTGATGAATATTGATATGATAATAAAATGAATTCTCTCCACTCCTAACCCCAAACAACTAGTAATATTTGAGGGATCAACACCAAGATCCAAGAGGGACAAAAATAATATGGTTTTGATAGAGTGGGAAATCATGAGAAAAAGACAATATTTTGACATAAAACCAATTAGTAACCTACAACTAAACTCTACATATAGTTTCTTTTGCACAATGTAGAATGTGATTACTTAAAAGTTTATCTAGAATTATATCCATAAAAGGCATCTTGATTGAAAAATATGGTTTTGTGGTTTTAACTCTCTTTTGGAAAATACACATCTAATTCATTTTTATTGGGATTTTAAGACTTTCAAAGCACTTTTATTAAATGAAATTGCTTTAACTTATTAATTTATTTACGGAGACCCCTACACCTTTCCCCATGCTAACAAGTAGGAAGCATGGGCTCATCACCAAGGACAGGCATAGGCAAGTAGGGGAACTTCCCTCATTTCCCAACCTCACACCACTTGTAAGAGACATGGGCTCAACACATCGAAGGTTTATGGTGAAAGTGTGTAAATGAAACTTTTGACTGATTTTGATTTGAGATATATAATTTTTTAAAAAATTTAATTTGTGTTTTTGGGAAGGAAATATTTTACCTAGCCTCAAGCCCATGCAACCAAAGTAAGATGCAATGGCTAACCACCAAAGGTTGAAATAGGAAAATAAGCATCCTTGGTGAAAATGTTTAGAATGTTTTTGTACCAAAGAGGTTTTTCTAGGGAAATACATGACATCAAGAAGATTTTAGAACTTCTTTGTGGGAAAAGAAAACTATCCTAGAAGAAAGCTTTGGGCGAGAACCAAGTATGCAAGCCTTGGTAGGATTAGTGTCAAAATTTCATCTTGTATTTTGAATTGATGAAGAGATATGATTTGAATAATTGCCAATGTTTTGTAGAATTTTTTGAGAGTTACTTGAAAATAAGTTCCTTGATTACAAATTTCACAAAATGAGCTAACAAATGATAATGCAATGAGAATGCAATAGTATACATATGGAAATGCAAATGGAATACATACTAGAATGTCTTAGTTGAAGAGAGATGAAGGATGTTAAACTCCTCACCCTTAGGATAATTCATTGAAGAAGAAAAATATTTCAAGTTTTTGTTCTTTTTGACAAGGACTTATTGTCAAGGGTTTAAATTATAACTCCTACCCATGATTGTGTATGTATGTGTATCCAACTTGTCTGTTTGAAGGTTGTATTCAAGAACCTCTCTATCATATTATTTAAATATAATGTTTAGGTGAGCATGAATGTGATGCCCAACATTTTATTTTTCATGAAGCATGGTGATTTTACATGAACTTTGTTGTGCTATGGGGTCATATCCCATGGAGATATCATACTTGGTTGCTGACATATTCATGTTAAGACCATGGTTCATAATAGAAAAAGCCCTAGAGATGGTTTTAATGGGCATTTTCTCCACATTAATTATCTCTTCATCTATCATGAATTCTATCATATTTATTCCTAGGAAAAGATCATCGAGAATGAAGAGAGAGTGTACTAAGAAGGTTACGCATTCCTTGCGGTTCAAATGGGAGGAAGAGTAGTTCATCACTCTCTAATATTTTCATGATCCCTATAACTATTTTGGTGGACATATTCTCCATATATATTAATTTACCCTTATCTATTTTTTCCACCTTGAATGTTTTTGGGTCAACATATTCAACCTTTGGAATACTCGGGATGCTCTTGACTAATTGGTTTTAGTGAGGAGATTTGTTTAACTTTTTGCAGGGATCTCATATTCCAAATGGACACTAGGTTTCTTCCTGAGATTCTCAAAGTGTATATCTAAGGGTTTAGGATCTCTTTGGACAATGACGAATCTTCCCAAAGGGAGGAATCTAACTTCTTGGAATAACACAAAAGTAATAGCCTTCATTCGATGAATCCAAGGTCTCACAAGGATCATGTTATAATTTGTTTCCCTATTGATGATGTAAAACTCCGTCAAGATGGTTTTTGGCCCAAGGGTGATAGGAAGAACTATGGTTCCGATTGAAGTAGCCTTAAGACTGTCATACCCTCACAACGTGTTTCTTATAGAGGAGCAATTAGTCTCTCCATATCCTAACTTCTATAAGAAAGAGAAGGGAACCACATTTACAACAACCCCATCATCAATCATGGCTCTCTTAATGCAATTGTTGTAAACCCAGACCTGTAAATATAAGGTAGGATCTCCTCTTCGGGCCATTTCAGCATCAGATGACATCTTTTCTATATTGAAAACAAACCCAATATCCCTATCTCTCTATCATAGAGGTGCATTTCAAATTAAATATGATTTATTTTACCACTAGGAGGGACGTAAAATGGATTACATGACCATGACCTAGTGCATGGAGAAATGCAAAATGATACACAGGGAATTCTTCAACAAATCTAGGAATGTGATGTGAGATAATGTCTTATTCAAATCGATATCAAGTCAATGCTCCTAGTGCTTTTGAGATTGTAGGAATTTCATCCTATGGGAAAAAAAAATGGGAAGGGCTTGTGAAACATATTCCATTGTCCAAGTTGTTGCATTAATTTATGATTCAACTTCTAACTCTACTAACCCAAATATATTTGTATAATTTTTTGAGCCGAGGTTAGGAGAAAACCGAGATTTATCGAAGTTAAGGCCTCATGGCCATTACTCCTATATGAATTCCTTTATTTATGTTCTCAATATTTACCATGAAATTTTTAGGATGCGTATGGAGTGGATCATGAAAGATGCTCACATTAGCATTCTAAGGAGTTATGGGTCCTTTATAGTTTAGTTGTGAACTTGTTCCGTGGGTCCGCTAAGAACATATCCACAAAGAGTTGCCTTTCGTTTTAAGGGATCCTTTGTAATAATTTGTGACAATCATGCCAAGTTCTATCATCATGAACTTGAACCTTATTAAAACCAAAATATAGGTTAGGATTGTAATTTCTTGTCCTTTGATAAGCTTCTTGTTGTTGTTGATTATAACCGATTGTATTTTTGAAATTGATTGTTATAACCATAATTCATTTTCCCTTAGACAGAGTTTTCATATTAGTTAGGGCCTTAGATTTGAATTTCCTTTTGATGAGGATGGTTCACATAAAGTGTGTTAACAGAGGAAATGGTGTTAGTGCCTCTTTGACTTCCCATGTTGTGGTTATTGTTATCATTGTTAGAGTTACTATTATTTGTAAAACTAGTGTTATTTTCTTGATCAACAAAACCATTTGTGGTGGAACCATGATTGCGATTGAAACCGTAAGGTCCTTTGTTGTTGGCCCCATTGTTTTGATAATTTTCATTTTTACATTAACAAACACCAATTTCCCATTGAGACCATAGTTTTTATGCCCACTATCGATAGAATCTTGGTCTATTTGAAGCACACCGTCCAATACATCCTCATAACTATGGAAAGGAAACTTTTGGAATTCTTCTTTAGTCTCTCAATTGAGTGAGTGAAGAAATATATCGTAAAGTTCCATCTAGTCCATGTTGGGTACACTTGAAACAAGTAAAGAACTGACACCATATCTGGATGAAATGGGTGACCGATTCATTTTGCTCCTACGCAATATGGAAAAACTCCCTAATCCATGTATCGAGCAACTTGTTCATGTCAAACTCTCTGATAAAACTAGATATAAGTTGTTTAAAGGAATGTATGGAGGATTATGGAATATGATAATATCATTCCAATGCAAACCCCTCAAGCGTATTTGGAAATATTTTAATTACTACAATGTCCCAAGGAAACAATTCTTTGATAAGCAATAACATAAGACTTGATATGATAATTCAAGTCTCATTATCCCTTAAAAATAGGAAGATCAGGAAATGGGTGCTGAAGTATGACACCACATATAGTGAAGTCAAGGTGTTCCCTTAAGTACTCAACATAGGTACCCATTGCATAGGATTCCACTATTGAATATTCTTCGTGAGGAGGTAGAGGAGGATGACCTAGATAAGTTATATTAAATGCGTCAACCAAAACATACAAAGCTCTTTGATACGATGCATAAGGAGGAGGAACATCATATGAGTGTATTTGGGGAGTATTTGAATGAATATGCAAGTAATGTGGGATGATACCGGGATATGAACTAGCGAGGCATAAAAATGGGAACGTCACATTTCCTAAATAAGTGACATTCAAGAACACACTTCCAGCCAACCCTTGCTTTACGATAATATTGATAAGGATGAGGACCCATCCCTACTATGTCAAATTTCATGAGAAGATCACATAAGTTCATCTAAATTAGATAACGTTGTTGTACAAGATATTGCATTGGTTGTTTATTGGTAGGGATGTATCCTTTACCATCAAATAGATACCATGTGTTCTACCCTACTACATGAGTTTCTTGCGATGGTTTGAAACTCTCTAGTACTCTAATCCTCCCTACTAAAGTAGAAATAATGTCTTAGGGAGAGGATTGATTCCCTTATTAGGGTTCCTGTCACGTAAGGTTTGGTTGAGAAGGCACATGATGCCCTATTATGAATTGTTTAGTGTTGTAATTCTTATCTTCTTAAAAAATAGGAATCTTAGCATAAGTATTCGATAGATTATAGGTTGTAACCTTCATTATATCTAAACAGTTTTCTATTTGTCGAAGAGTATTAGTTATTTGTGTAAAAATGTCATCTTCTATTGATTGCATGGTAATATGAAGTCTTGACAAGATCAGTAGGGTAAGGACTGTTCCACTTGTGATAACAACATGGTTTTCATTAAGTTGACCATATTTCCTATTTAATGCTTGATAAGTCTCTTCCACCCTTGTATAGCTAATGGAGTTTTAGGTGTAACTAGGTGGGGTTGTATGTTGCTTATGTAATTGTCATCCTGTTGATGCGTAATCATAGCACCCTTGAAAGTCTGTAACTCGATGGGCTGAAATTATTAGTGTGATTGCATAACATGGATATTTTCCCAAAGTGTGGGACTTTGAAATCGGGAAATCTCTCTAGATGAAGGCCAGTTCCTATTCCTCTGTTTAGATGCACACATTCATATTGTAGAGGATATATCCTAAAATCTACTCTTACTTGCCAAGGAGACAGGGTTAAGAAGATGTAATAAATTAAACCTATTCTAATGAGTTGTTGCACCAAAGGAATGTTGAACACCTAATTTGTAATTAAACAAAAAAAATTAAGAATGAAATACAACCACCATATATAGATAACCAGGATTGGAATGAGAGATTAGGAAGATACAATGCACATAAGAGAGGGTTGAAATCATCCACAAACTTATTTTATTGCTCTGATAATTTGATACAGTCATTATAATGGCCAAGATGTAGGTTTGTATTTATAGTTTAGATGGGAGGTTTGAAATCCAAAAATCCACTTACAAACCAGAGAAGAAGGGAGGGTGCAATGAAAAATTATTTAACCTTCGAAAAATACCCCTCCTTACAATATATAGGAAGAATGAGAAAAGGATATGAGAAGAATTCAAATTCTTTCTTCAATCACCCCAAAATGCATTGAATTCACCAGAAAAAATGATGGTTTCCATCAAAAAACCCATACCTCCATCTACTATTCCTTTTCGGGAAAGAAAGGAACTCCATACCTTCATTATTGGGGTAGGTGGCAAGCCTGACACCGTCAAATATGGCGGACTGTATTTCTTCATTTTGAATAACTTATTGCAACTAATTTTAAAATATCCTTTCGTAGTTTTGTAGAAAATGTTGAGAGATTTACAAAAAAGTCCTTTAATATGCAAACTGAGTGCCCAAAGTCAAAATTTATGGCCGTCTCGAAGGTCAAGGTTTCATTCTCGTAAAAATGGCGGGTGGTTAGATTTGTCATTTTTTGAAGTCCGAAATGCATGCAACTTGAAAAATCCTAAAATTCAGACTTTCGGACATTTCCATTTTGGAGATTGAAACATTGTTCTTTCACCAAATTTTCTTGAGAGTTCTAAAAGTCCAAAACCCAAACCTTTGAAACCACAAAACCTGAAAGTCTGAAATTTCAAACTTTTGGGCATTTTGCCTTTTCAGAAATTTTTCATTGTTCATTGCCCAAATCACCTTGAGAGCAATACACTGAAACCTAAAGTTTGAAAATTTTAAAACTTGAAACTACTATTGCGTTGACCTTGAAACCTATGTTGACTTATGAAATCGAACCCTTTCAGATTCGGATATTCGGGGGTTCGACATTTTGGTTGCTCTTTCGATTTTTCCACTAAAGACTTTGAAATCTCGAATCCTGAACCTTTGAAACCTTGAAACTCGAAAGTCTCGAAATTTTGGACTTTCGAGAGATTTAGGTTTCATAAATTTTTCTTCAATTTTCCAAGTTCACACTCGATATCTCTCGAAGCCTCAAACCCAAAAAGGCTAAAATTTTTAGACTTTCAAAGTTTTGGGTTTGTAACTCTTTCCTCATTTTTTCCCATTTGGCCGCCAAAACCCCGAAACACGAAAGTATAATTTTTTTGAATTTTAGACTATCAGACTTTGGGATTTCATAATTTTCTTATCCCTTTTCACCCACCAAAATCTCTGAAATGCTGAAATGTTCCACTTCCTAAGTCTAAAAATTTGTGACTTTAGAGCTTCTTCCTTTTTTTCGAATTTTTTTAATTTGTGTAGCATGTTCCTTTCTTGGCCAACCTCAAAATAAAATCCTTCATCATTGAATCAACCTTGTTAGCGTCTCTACGTGTAAGTTCTTTTTGTTTGATTTTTCTTGAGGGGAAAATTTTTATAACACATCCCATCCATAAAAGGTAGAGGATTTTAGTAGTTGAATGTTGGCGTAATATTTATCAGATCAAAATGGCCATCAATCTCTCTTCTAGAAATATTTTAGAAAGTATAAAATACTTACCGAAATAGGGAAGATATGGAGAGGTGAGATACTAACAATGAAAGAAAAGGAAACACAAAGGAATTAATCCTTCACGTCAGGTTCACTAATTTGTACAGATGAAAATCAAAACGTGAACTTCAACTACACTCTACTCCCTAAGGTTGTCCTAAGGGAGCCGATATGGATGGCTAACTATAGGAAAATCAATTACTAATATCTGGTAGTGTGAATTCCTAATACATGAGTTGGAAAAGGGAGATTTAGTGGGTATGAATGAGTGGTGTAAACTCCTATGGCTTGATTAAATAAAATTGTTAGACCATGTTGAAGTGTTCACTTTAACTAAAATGAAACTAACAATCTAATCTACTTACTTTGAAGTGAAACTAATTAAATAAATCAACTAAACTAAACTATTACAAACAAAGACAATAAATTACTTCTATTCTAAATAATTAAAGCTACTTCTACACTAAAACTAAACAAGTAAATAACTTGGTGTAGTTATTCACCTGTGCTAAGTGTATCTAGTCTATTTTAATAAAACTAAATCTTCGCTTTAAAATATTGATATAAATCTAACCTTCTACTTTTCCTTAGAAGTAGGGGAAGAAATCAGAGCTTCTTAGAAGATTTTCTTCCTTCAGTAACTTCCACGAAAAGTAAATTAGACTTATATTGAGGATTTCCTCTTTGATATAATTTATTATAGCTATTAAATGATTAAAACAATGGAAATGCTTATTTTTCTGCTCTACTTATATGAAAATGTATGCATATGATTAAGAAAATAACAATTTTAAGCAATGATGAAACCAATATCGAATTCTAACCTGGATGCATAGAGTAATGGAAAATCCTTTTGTATTATTTCTTGTCCCCTAAACTTGTCTTTTTTTCTTTCTCCTATGTTCACATGAGTCCAATGGATTGGGAATGAAGTAAAGTCGTCAAAAGAACATACATCTTGGAGTAGTGGTAGCTTGATGGTAGCATGACAAAAATGTAGGTGGAAGATAGATACCAAAAGTGAATAGAGAATGGCTATGCAATTTCCAACGAGAAAGTGGCAACTCAACATTGCAAGAATACAATAAAAATGATCTCCAATAATTTTCATGAGAAAAAGCGATCAATTATTTAGAGTAGGTAAGTTGGGAAATGGTCAATCCAATCGGAAGAAATGGGGTGCCGCATCAATAGTGAATGGTAATTTTGAACAATATATCATGATCAATTACAAATTATAAGTGAAGAAGAGAATGTCACAAGGTAGTTAGGCTTGGAATCAGCTAAAATGAGTAAGAAACCCGCATTCAAAGTGAAGTTAGGTTAAAAAGATGTGTCTTAAATCACGTTACAATATTATTGAAAAAGTGGATAGGAATTTTTCCTGTGTAGAGTGGTGATTACGGGACCAGTTTCATGCTCGGGGTTATAGTTATAAAACCTCCTCCTTGCCTTAATGGTGGTTAGAAAAGCGCCACCTAGGCGGGCGGTGATTTCGACACTAAAGGTCAAAAGTAGGCTAAAATGAATCAAGAAGATAAGAAAAATCATGCAAATGCTAAGTAAGGAAAAATATGTGACAAATATAAACTGCAAGGAGGTTTAGGAGCTTGAACAACTTTTAAAAGACATGAATCATCATTTTGGACCTTTTTGTAGCTGTTTTCGACAATGTAGAACATGTAAATTTGGGTGCGTAGAGGCATAAACCCTATAAGGAGGATAAATAAACCCAAAATGACCAAATACCCACTTATCCACCTAAATATGAAGATCACTTGATGTCATTATTTCTCAACCAATTGATTGTGATCACTTTTTCAGCTTCTTCCACTCAAACACCTCTCAAACCATGCCTTTTCCTTCTTCACTCATGTATGCACCAAAATATGCCAATTATGTCCTATGACATTCAAGCCTTCCTCTCCTATTATTCTTTCCTTGTCATCCTCTTCCCTTTTATGTTCTAGAGCGCTTAAAATATATCACACACTCCTCTTATTTTCTCAAATATTCATCTCCTAAACCAAAGGCAAATGAGCAAATACACCTTACTTTATATACATGAATTATCTCACAAACCACACTAGGTCTGCCAAGACCATTAAGTCATGCAAGTTTGGTCATAAAATAAATAAATAAACATTACATGGCAAAAATTAGATCTTTCAAGACCCATTAGGTAAGCATAATCCTTACAAACACACACACTAGCTCAACAAGGCCTTAAACACTATTCACCACTCTAACGGTCAAAACTTTACCTCTAAAGAAACAGGTAGATCCACCAAGACTCTATCAGCTCCAAATATGTTTGCAACATCCTCTCACAACCATCAACAAGATTAAATAACTCTACAACCTCTATCTTCATCATGAAACACTAATAATACAATCACCTCCTATTAGGTCTTAAGAACATAATGAACACTCTCTAAAAATAATAAACTTCACATATCAAATAACTTCCAAAAGGAACATATGACACATCAATAGAAATTTATTGACCTCAAGAAACTCATACAACTGATAGAATCTACCAGTTGAATGAATAACACTCCAAAGCACCCCCTTTCTAAAAGTTCTCAAACTCGCATATAGGACTCAAGAACCAGTATTGAGCTTACTAGGCTCGAACACCTCAAGGGAAACTTCCACACATAACCAAGTACATGGAGAACTTCACTAGGAATCCACCAACATATTCAAGTACTCATATACATAAGTTATACTCGTGGATTTCACACTTGCATACCTGTTCCTAACACGTTCTTAACAAGCCTAATAGGGATAATTAGGACGTTAGGGTTTAAGAAAAAACACACAACTTATGATCAAAATAATACCTAAAACACATCATTCCATCCCTCCATAGGCTAATCATTCTCATACTTAATTTCTACACCTTATAAAACATAAAAAAATCTTTATAATCTCCATGACTGGTTTTGCACTCATTAGACCATCAATAGTAGGTAAACATGGACAAAATAATTCACCGATTTATTACACACAACTTATCTAAAAAAAATTATGAGCCCTTAGCACACATCCCAAGATAGCTACCATGATTAGTCTTTCACCATGAGACCTACAAATCATACTTGTATATGAAAATTTCACAAAATAGGGGTTTTTCTATAGTTTACAATGACAACTAGAGCATGAAAATTCCACCAAATTGAGGTTTGAAGAATCCTCTTCATGATGAATCTTCACATTGGCCTTCCAAGTAATTTTATGGCCAAACACTTTATATCATCTCCATCTCTATAAGACTACGGTTTTACAAGGGTTTTAAACCTACTTAACTTCTTAGAAATCATTCATAAAAGATAAGACATCATTTTACCTCATTCCAACCATAAAAATTTCTTAACTCCATTCCTTAACATTTATGAATGGATTAGGCCCCCATGAAGATATTTTACATGTGAGTTAGCACTTCAAACTAGACAATCATGGTGGGAATAACTTTTTTGAGAGCTCGGACATGCTCAAAAGTAGCTTTCATGAATTTTCATCAAAACCTAACCTCAAAATTAACTTACACCTCTATAATAACATCCTCCATGATTTCCAATACTTATCCATACTTTTTCACCACTAAAACGAGTCTTGTTATCTAGTTTTCTCATGCTTTCTTGCCTTGTCTTCTTGCACTTACTTCAATAGGACTTTGAACATACACTATGCACCTCAACTATGACCTTGTACACCTTCCATACATACTATGAAATGGAAAACACTCGTCACATTATCACAATTACTTACTTTAGCATGCTTTTATACATTCTTGATGTCATGCTTGCACTAAGTCTAGGAGTAGGCCTAGTAAGGCTTATATCACCACATGTCTCAAGTAAATTGTCTTGTTTTTCATCCTAAAGACTCATTAACACCTTTTCCACATCTCTCGATTATGTTAGAAATTATACCTACCTTTTTAGGTCACACACTGGACCACACAACACCTTTCTTACTAGAACCATGGAAATGCATCAAGACACCATGCCACTACAACACTTCTCTTATTTCACCTTATTTGACATCAATGATTATCAATGAAAACATCATGTACTCACCTAAAAACACCATAGAACACTTTGACATCAATGATACTTAACATTAATGACAACAATAATTAAAAATGTAAAACAATCAACCCCTTTATCCTTTATGACAACCATCTTTAGAAACATTGATCACAACTAAACTTGCAAACACCTTCGGACATTTCTTTTTCATGTTTCTGAGTTCACTCTCCCCTTTGACATCTATGAAAAAGGATCCTACAACAACTTAACATAAAAAAATGCAAAAATAATTACTCTCTTGACTTCAAATGTTCTAGATGATCCATAGACCTTGGTCTTCAAACATTCTCATTATGGTCTTCATTTTTCTATAGACCCTCTTCTAGATCTAAACCTCTAATAAACGTGATGTCTGTTTTCTTCACCTTTGAATTTATTTCACCTTAGATAACTAAACATAAATAATGAAACCATCTCTCCCCGAGATGATGCATCCTCCTATAGTTCATACACATATTACACAACCCACTTCATTCCACTCATATCACTATTTTCATCAATGGAACAAACTCCCCTTGGATCATGGTCACTATAACCTTGGATACTTAGTGGAATAGGTCTTCCGCCTCACATCACATGCTTTATTATATTGAGCCCAAAATATCACATATATCTCATGATAATCATTAAAGAACTTAGTGAATAACATTTTCGACATCTACCATCCCCAAATTGTCTTAAAACTAGAACTTACCTCTTTGTCATCAAAGATATGCTAGTATTAAGCACTCACTTACCCAAAATTTTATCTTTCATGAAGTGTAATACCTATAAAAATTCATTGATCTCTACCAACTAGGTCACCATTACATCATACACTTTTTGAAGAATATCACTTACCAACAACATACCCAAAACCATATAGGTCTCCACACATCACTAGCTAAACTCTTGATTGAATACCAAGTACTTATCATTGCAACGCTGGACCTTATCATGACATCAAATGAAATTAAACTAATACTAAAAAAACCTATATAACATACCTTGAATCATACATAAATCTCACTCTTGCAACATCCCTTCATGGATTTTATAGTGTGATCAAGTTATCGTATAAATTGAAAGAGAATATTCTTCACTTGTACTTGTAATAGGCTCTTCAACTTTTTCTTCATGTATCTCAAGCTTTTCACTTGATGCCCTTCCTCCTAATGCTGATAATCAAAGTTTTGGACATTTTTAAGCTATCGTTACACTATCATGCCTCTTTCAACATTTTCAAATGACATGTTAAAGGTCATTATTTGTTTGCAACAAGAATTCAACTCCTTAAAATGAATTTCTTGACAAAGTATAACTAATTTCAATTCCTCCAAACATCCTATGAAGCATACCATAACCATTTAATATTTTCATAAGATATATTAAGTCTGGGTCAAAGGATATAATTGTTTCCCACTTATTTGAAATTTTTGTACCTTAAAAAAATATGTTTGATAACCAAAACACAAATAAACACATATTAAATTACCAAAAAGAATTATTAAGATCTTATAGATTCAAAGGTGCAAGGAATCTAGAATTTACCTATTTAAAAAATATATATAGTATTTTAAAATATTTATTTACTAGTCAAATTTTGAAATATTTTTGCACCAAGTGGAAACACTTATATGCTTTAAATCTCCCAACAAAAATCATATAATATATTATGATAATAACATAATTTCATGATACATTTTCTTCAACCATACGGACCTAGATAAGATCTTAAAATACACTCTTTAGATCTAAAACACAATGTATAGCCCTTGAATCACCTTACATAACTTGATGCATCATAAAAAGAAAAATTTGCTTGTAATATACCTCATGAAATTAGATCAATGGATTCAAAAATCCAACCTTGTCACACACAAAAATTCCTTCATTACATTCATTCAAGCTCCCCTTGTCACAATGCTTCCTCAAGTGATAAATGTCTCAATGAATCTTAGTATAGACATCCCACAACATGGGGATATCGAACAAAAAATCAAGGAGATTCCATGACCTCCTTGGTACCTTTGTCTTCATATTTACATCATCCACCTGGTACTCTTATTATGATGATAGGAGTTCTTGAGGTTATTCAATAAAGAACATGTTTCTTTGATTCGTAGTCTCATCAAGGCTATAGTAAGTTACTTTAGGTTCTTCCTTTTCTTTCTCAACATGGTTAGACTCTACATATGCATTACTCCCACCATCTACAATATCTTGCAATACACCATAGTTACAATTGAATAAAACAATAAGATTCTTACCTTCATCCCTCCAATACTAACTAGATGGATCATGATGATGTAAAGATCTAACAATGTGATCCTTCTTTGGAAGATATAGCACACAAATTTACTCTTAGCTCTTATATGATATGAATTGAAATTCCTTCCTTGATTCCCTAAACCCTCGTATTTGGATGATCTTAAACACTTTTTTAATCTATCCCCAAAACCATTATAACTATAACAATAACAATTAAAAGTATTTTCATACCTTGATGCATTGGGTTTCCTAACAAACCTTGTCTTCAAGTTGTTCTTCATTTTTCTACATTAACTAATTACTTTGAGACAATATTAATGTACCTAAATGTATAATAATCTTAAAATAAAGGAAATTGAAATTTTCAGTTGAACTTTCCCTAGTGCGAGTAATATTTTTATACACAAGATGCAACTAAGTCGCATGGATTTCTTCTACTCAATATTGAAGAATTTTCTTAATAATAAACTCATATAGTTACAAGACTATATATGATATAAAAACCTAAGAAACAATTAACACTCATAATTGAATCAAAGTATATAACACCACCATTAATCAAATAAATACTAAACTTGAAATCTATACCATCAAATAAATATAGCTATATTATTAGAGAGTAAAATACATTAACTAATTACTTTAACACAACATTAATGGACCTATATAAATAATAATATTAAATTGGAGGACATTGAACATTCATGTCGAACTTTCTTAGTGTGAGTAATATTTTTATAATTTATTGTTTTCAATCCTCACTCTTTAAATAAAATTGATCACACTTTGAAGTGCGATTGATCTTACTTTGAAGTGTGAGTGATAACACTTCAAAGTATGAGTGCTCACACTTAGACATGCAAGTGATCACACTTATAAGTGTGAGTCCTTGAATCACAATACGAAGCACGATCACTCGTATGCCAAAGTACGAGAAGTCACACTCCGAGTGTGATCACTCAAACTTCTATGTGAAATCAATCACATTTTGACCTTCCATTTCAGTCAAGATTTGCATGAGTGCATGTACAAGAAAAATTTAAGTTGAATGGCCGTTAGGATATATATCTTTTAAAATCAATACATTGTGTTTTATCAATTAAATGATACACACACAGTGAGTGGGATATAAGTGTCTAATACAATGTGTTATATGGTCAAATATGAGCACTAACTACCTATGTAATATGTAATCTAGGAGGAAAATTTATGATCCAAATAGAACTGGGTTTTGAGGAATCATTACTAACTCTATTTCATTCACTTAAAGAAAAACTTAATTAAATCTAATTATAAATTGACTAATATGGAAAAAATCACTAAAGATACAAATTTTAAGCACTCGAGAAATGTAAAACTATAAGTAAATGGGAGATATAAATGACTTAGCTGATTCTTGTGTGATTTATAACCGATATGGGAAGTGCAAAGTGTTGGAAAAGATGAAGACAACAATGTAACTACTCCCAACAAATTCTAGATTCGAGAATGATGACAGATAGAGGAGCCCGCTACAAGACATAGGCACCTGGGAGTTGATGACTAGTTTTGGGGCTAGTGAATGTACAAAGGGTTGAGATCTACATTCTTTTTTATCAGTAGGGTTTCAATTCTAATTCCTTTTAGTCACCTTATATTATCTATTTTATCGATGAGGGTACCTATAACCTATAAAACAAATCCTAACTACCTACAAAAGCTAAAAAAAATAAAAATGGACTTAAATATGCAATATGTGAATTTAGAATGATCCTGTAGGGCACCCAATGAGTGAACTTATGACCTGATAGCTGCACTACATTCAAGAATCCATGTATCTATTTGTGACTATGTGTGAAATAGTTTCCTTGAGTTTCCATTGTGCTAATGAAATAAAGATCTAGCAGTGGTAGCTAGATAAGATGAAAATGTGTGATATGTTATACATCACATCCCCTTCCTATGTAGTGTATGCAATCTAAAAATGTAGTCCATTTTAATAATAAATAGATGTGATTTCCCTTAGAATTGTATGCCGAGAATAATAGTGTGTATGTTGTGTATATATATGGATATCTTGTTTGAATATATATATTAGTTACACAAAAGGTCAACTATGAACATGAGATAAGGATTATAAAACTAAAGAGGTGTACCAAAAATGTCTAAATGTGTATGTTGTAAATATCTCCCCCCTAGGTAGATATAGACAAATAGAAGAATGTGGAAATAAGAGGTGCACAAAAAAGTATGTCGACACAAAAATGGATGCGCCAAGGCGCAGGTAAAAAGTGCTCAGTAAGGAATGTCGACATGTAAACGGATGCGCCAAGGCGCAGGTAAGAGGCGCACAGCAAGGAATGTCGACATGTAAACGGATGCGCCAAGGCGCAGGTAAAAGGTGCACAACAAGGAATGTCAACATGTAAATGGATGCGCTAAGGCATAGGTAAAAGGCGCACAGCAAAGAGTGTCAACACGTAAATGGATGCATCAAGGCGCAGGTTAAGGGTGCACAACAAAGAGTGTCGACACGTAAATGGATGCGCCAAGGTGCAAGTTAAGGGTGCACAGTAGAGGATGTCGACATAAAATGGATGCACCTATGGTGCAAGTAAGAGGATGTCAACACAGATATGGATGCGCCTATGGTGCACCTTCAGGAGGCGCAACATTCAGAGTGCCGACAGAAGCAGACTCGACCCGAGATATTCGATGGCCATAACTTTTCACAGAAGCTCAGATTCATGCAAGGTTGGAATTTTCGGAAAGCTTACGAAGTCTTTTGTCCAACTACAACTAGATATATTCAATTGGGTGAGAAAAAAATTCTTTAAAATGTAAAATACAGTTCGCCACTTTTTGGGTTTGCTAAGGTTCTCACCTACCACCATAATGAGATGAATTAAATGCACTAGAGGTGGTTGGTCAGTAGATTTGGAATTTCTCTCTCTTCTCTCTCATTCTTCCTATAAATTGTAAGGAGGGGATTCTTTCTAAAGGTTGGACATTCTTGTTTTTCCCCTCCCTTCTTCTCTTCGGCAGTGAATTTGTGGAGTTGAAACCTCCCATCTAAAACTATGCCTCTTGGCATTTTTGTAGCGTGTTATATAAATATTTGGAGAAAATAATGCATGTCGTGGATGATTCTCAACCCTCTCTATGTTAATTTGCATCCTCCCGATCTTTCACCGCAAATCTGGTTATCTGTGCATAATCTTGCATTGCATTTTATGGTTTGTGTTTATTGGCAAGAGGGTGTTATTCATTCCTCGGTGCATCACCTTTGTTAGTTTAGGTTTATTTTTATGCATTTTCTTACCCCTGTCTCCTTGGCAAGTTAGATTAGGTTTTTAGTAAACCCTCTGCATTTTTATGTGTGCATCTGAACAGAGGAATAGGAACCAGCCTTCATCCGGAGAGCTTTTCCGATTTCACAAGGTCCCACACTTGGGAAAAGCTCCATGTTATGCAATCGCACTGAGAGTCTCAACCCATCAAGTTGCAGACATTGATGGTTGCTATGATTCGCCATCAATAGTGTAAGAAGAAAAAAGAGAAAATAAGCGGCCATAATGGAAAGGAGTGCGTGAGTGCTAGTGTCGAGAGTGGGTACTAATTTCCTACGATAAATGATGAAGGATTTGGAAATATAGACAAATAAGGATCTTTGTGACCTAACCATAATCGGGTATAGAAATGATAGATGTGAGAGAGAAACACAATAGAAATAATCAAAGAAAGTAGATGGACAAAGGATTGTGTCACCAGTGAATACTTTTCTTATGTGATATCCATGCATATAAAAACATATTGATTTAACTAGTAAAATAGTAATATGTGTGTGCTTTTCTACATGTACATCCATATGAAAATAGTCATCAAATAACATAAATCCTTAAATCCTTATATCAAGGATGTTAGGTTCTAAAATAGATGACATCTACCTTAGAGTATAATTTGGATAGGATTTTCAATGTCAACGTTTAATTATTTGAATAAGGTAGACATAAATAGTCATATATATATGATGATAATAAAATTGATATGTAGTATAAATGATGACTATCACTTGGGTAAGTGCAGCAAGTTGGGGGGCCAAAAAGGGGTCATAAGTGGATGTCATATTGCAAAAAATAGTGAAATCTCAACTTTTAGGGATTATTAGAAATGTGTGCACTCAAAATTAGAAAAATTTATATAAATAGGAATCATAGCATCTAGAATCTAGTTTTTAAACTACTAAAATTTTGTTTTAACACAAACAAGTTTAGCTATATTAAACACTCAAAATTGAATGATTTTGTATTATTTAAAAAATCCTATAAGATTGTAGTCCATTTTCTTGTGATTTGGATGACCAAAACTTGATATTTTTTCCTTTGGTGAATTTAGGTAAATGCTGCTATCTATCTTGGGATAGATTTTATTTTGTATTTTTTGAGAATTTTTTTTAATGATTTTTTCCATGAAAGTAGTCTAAAAACATAAAGAAAATGGAGCACTTTCCTTTTTCCCAACATAACTTCATCAAAAAATATTGAAATCAAATACTTTTGTTTTGAACGTGTATAGAATTTTCCCACGGTTGCTAGGATGATATACGTTTTATCACATTATGACAAGTGAAACAAAATTTGTAGTCTTAAATGTAGACATGAACATTCATGGGAAAAATTTTCTTAAAGAACTATTAATATTGAAAACTTATAAAATGATATTCATCATATTCTATTCGCTTTAAAATCAATATTTCTATGAAGCTAATAGTCTCCCTACGCGATGGTACCATTTTTGTGACATGGTTTGTATTTTTGGCATGGTTCAAGTCCATGGAAGAGAAATTTTGATTTTGTTTTCCTTTCACATGCCATAATGGCTCGCCAAAGCTCAAGTTTGGGAAAACAAATATTTCGAGCCTCGGGGTTAGATATGATGATATGGTTAGGACCACAATCACGATTGTAAATTTAAGTATGATGAAAGAACCGTGATTGTAGTTTACAAACCATGATCGTGGTTTTTATAATCATATCCAAATGAATCATGCTTGTTTTTTGGTATCGAGAGGACCACGATCGCGGTTTTAGGTTTGGGAATTTCCCAAACTTGGAAAACAAACCACGATCTTGGTTCATAAAATTTATGATTTGATGTCCACTTTTGGTCCCCCAACTTTCTCGCACTTACCCACTTATGTAATATCTTGAATGCTATCCAAATTCTTCCTATGTTCAAGATTTAAATTAAAGGAGGTTTTAGAGATGTTTATTTTTATTTTCTCATCGTGATTTCAAGGATTTGTTTTAACCTTAGAATTTTTATTTATATTTTTCATTTGAAATTCTCCATATATTCTAGATTTAAGTGTCCATGCTACTAATTTTATCTTTTTATATGTGTAACACTTATTTCACTAAATCTTGACATATCCTATTAAACGGACTCTAGTATTACAAGTTTTGGAAGAAATCTATCACCTTTTTTGCCTATATTGGATTCCATATTTATCTATAGTAGATTCCATTATTACTATTATTGGATTCCATTGGTAACAATATTAGATCCAATAATGTAATTATTGGACTTATTGGATTTCCAATTTCAATATTATTGGATTCCAATTTTGCTATTATTGGATCCCAATATTGCTATTATTAGATGTCAATTTCTCTATTATTGAATTTCAATTTTGCTATTATTGGATTTCAATTTTGTTTTTTTAGATTTTCCTATTGGGACTATGTAAGGTTAGCGGCTACTAAATATTATAAAGAATGAGTGTGTTAGATCAATAAAAGTAAAAAAATAACAATAACTTCTTGTAAAATCAAGTTCAAAGTGCAAGCTTTGCAATTTTAAAAGGAGAATCTAGAAATTTCCTTACACTTTGAAAGTGCGTAAGACTCGATGTAAGGTTAACAACCACTAACTATTATAATTAATGAGCACGTTTTATTAAATTAGAAATAAAACCTAAGAGTAAATTCCTACAATAATAAGGTCTAAGTGCAAAACTCACACTTTAAAATTGTGAGCCTCACATTTTAATAGTTGGAAGAATCACACTTTGAATGTTGTGAAAAGTGAGAGCCTCATAAATTTGAAAGTGCAAGCCCCACACTTTCAATGTCTTAGGACACACACTTTCAATGTTGATTATGCATATCCCCGATATTGGCATTGCCCTCAAATGCTAATGGTGTTATTTTTATTTCTGGTGAAACTTATAATAAATTTACATGGTCACCCCAAAATATACTTTATTTTTTATGATTCTTCTAAAATATGACCTTTTTATTTATGATTCTCCCAAAATATGACCTTTTTGTTTGATATTATAATAGTGAAATTATTGCAGAAAAATAAGGAACTTGTGTTAGTTGGTCTTTCTATTTTTTGGGGTAATTTTATTTTGGTAGAAAATAATGCTATGTTTTCTTATCTCAGTCATAATATTGTAACAACTCAAGTATTATTTTTCTTATATTGTACACGACATTAAGTTTACTATTATAAATTATATCTCTAATTTATCATTAAAAGAGGACAACATAATTGGGAGTTATGTATATCACAAATTCAATTACTGTGAAAGATAGTAGAATTTATGTTTGTAAACTGTTCCATTCTCTATATAAATGATGAGTCACTTACTTCCATAAGTACTAAAATGAAATAATTATTTACAAAATGCAAGTAAAATGTTTGTAAGAAATATAGTCATACGACCTCAGAGATACATTGAACAAATATTCTATAGTTTACATCAATCAAAAAACTTGTTCTGCCATAATTGTATCCTTTATGAGTCAAGAAATGCCACCAACTTTTTCCCAGTGTTGGTCACTATGAATGAGCTACATTTACATCACACCCATGATTGTGGAATAACACTTTCCTAAAATTTCTTTTTATTAGTCTCCCTCTTGTATCCCATTCTCTTAGCCTTGTATAAGTTGAGTAGATTTTCTGGTTTGATTCAATGGATATCTAACTACTAGGCCCTTGTTGTTCTTGAGGAATTTGATTGGAATATAATTTTCAAAGATTCTAAAATCCAAATCAATGATGCATGTTTCAAAGAATAGAGTAAATATGGAAATATTTTGTAGGGTCAAACCAGAGGTATATACATTGCTCCATGTCTCCTTTCTCTCCACTAAACACATAGGTTTGGAGAATGAATGGATGCCTATGCCTACGAACTCAAAGTCTATCCACTCATGTTATGCGTTATCTCGATAGTAGATGTAGATCGAAATAACCCAATTGATGTGTCATCATATTTATTTTCATACTGAAGTGCCCAAAAAATACATTCCCTTTGATTGGAATCCAGTACATGCACCACCATTAACTAGTGACATCAAAACCATAGAAAACAACAATCTTCATGTCAAAATCTCACTGAAACATATGGTAGGTTTCCTTAATACCATCTTAACCCCTAAAAATTCATCTAATATTCCCAAGTATTAGATACATTGAGATAACTTGAAATATTTATAAAAATATTGATAAGAAAAATAATAATACAATAATCTACTCATGCGCCTAAGAAAAACTTCAACCTAAAATAGAGTAGATAAAATACATTATGAGGCATCTGAAAGGAGGATGTCAATACAATAATCTACTTATGCACCTAATTCAAAAATTCAACCTAAAACATATCTTAGAGGAGGATGAAAACATCTCTTAACATGTAGGACATGAAAATATTAGACTAGAACGAGATACAACCAAATAACAAGAATCATAGATGCAATCAATATAAATAAATAAGGGAAAAACCAAATCAATTGACATAAAAGAGAAAAAATAGTTTAAATTTCCAATACATTTAAGATTTGAATAGATTCCAAGATAAGATAATGTTCCAGATGTGTTGAAATCCAATATTTCCTCTTGGTTCATAGGATTTGCACACGAAGCCAGATTTGACCCTGCAAATGAAACCATATCTCTGAAATTATAGACTCAATATTCATTACAAAGTGTAAAAAAAATTACATGCACAATGAGTGAATTTTGAATATTTTATTCTAGTTTAGGTACATGTTCAGCGATTGAATTTTTAATATTTTAGTCTAGTATAGGGTAATGTTCCAAATGCCTAAAGTGATAAAATTTGTGGCGTTTAAAGAATTGTTATCTCGACAAGTCAACCAAATCATAAGGTTAATATTTTCCTCTCCTCTCATCTATCAAAATATTCTACATAGTTAGTCAATTTATATCTCCTCAAATTTAATTTAGTAGTGGGTGAGAAAACAAGGTGTGGAAATTGGAAATTTAAAACACCCATGGCCACGAACAACATTGGAAAAAGTGATATCCAAGCCATAGTGCACCCCCATGTATGATACATAATTAGGGCATTGGGAATAAATATAGTTAGGTGTTTGACCAAGCCTCCTTTTGGTCCACTTGTCATAAGGCCAAAGTGATAGCCATGGACACGAACAACATTGGAGTTTTGAGTTTGGTAGTGTAATTTCATACAATAAACAACAAATCACAATGCACCCCCATGCCCAATACGAATTTAGGTAATTGGGAATAAATATAGCAAGGTGTGTTTAAAAATAGTTGTAATGTAATGTGAATAGTAGGAGTAATAACAATTTTTTATAGTAAATGGTTATATTCTTAAGTGGAGAGTCTAAGTGAAGGTGCATTTGAATTTATTATTTTTGGTAAGGAGAAAATTAGATGAGACTAGGTAAAAGTGAGAGGCTAACATTGTAAATAGGTGAAGTGAAATTAGAATGGTCCTCGATATGCCGATTTAATCATAAGATCATTATATGGAAGTTAGATGCATCTAGTTCCCATTATCATATTTATCCATGTGGGTCATGTTATCAAAAATTCACCCCTCAAGGTACTTTTGATAACATGCATCAAATTCTTCATCCCAAGCAAGTAGATTGATTCAAGGCCCAAAACCATGTTTTTGGGCCCTTCAAATTCTCTCTAACTCTCCCATCCAATAAAAATCCCAACGAGTTAGAAAAATTTGAAAAAATGAAAAGAATAAGGTCGCAGGATTGTTTTAAAGAATTACGGGTCCAAGGACGTTGGAATTTTTGCTCCAAGCTCCAAGTGGTTGAAGGACAGATTTTAGGATTTCCATTTCCCCTTCTCTCTCTCTTCTCATTTTCCTATAAATTGGAGTGTTGGGCTCATTGTAAGAGGAGTAGTTTTTGTAGTAAATCTCTACCAAAATTTATTTGTGAATCCAATGTGCTATAGGCCCTTGTTGTGGACTCCTTGCATTGTGATCCGTGCCTTTATCTTGTAACCGATTGAACCATGCATATCAGGAAGCAATAAAATATAAGTTTGTGAATGCATCTTCCCCTACTATGTTTTATTGCATTATTCTTACCCCTTCAACCTTGATTACAAGAATATTGTGTCTATTTTTATATTCTTGTAGGGATCCATTATCATTGTGTATGTTTTAAATGTTGTTGTGAATGCATTTTGCTAGATTGTGGAGAAGCTGTCATCACCCCTTCTAGTGTGCACTATACTTCGTATCTCATGCATTGGAAGACTAATATCACACCCTCATTTTCTAGTGTATGACCACTTTAGTGTAGGCTTTAATTTTATGCATTCTCTCTCCTTGGTCCCTTGGAAAGTTAGATTAGAACACTTAGCTTACCCGCATTAGAGTGGATTTTGGGGGTAGTAGTTTAGGAGCAAGAACCAGCTTTCTCTCGGAGGTCTATCTCAAGTAGCAAGTCCCACAACTTGGAGATAGTACCCATGTTATCCAATCAAACCATGAGTTCAAGTATATGCACTTGTGTAAACATAAGGGTGTTGTAATTCAGTGATAATAGGTCACACACCAATCCAACATCACATGGTACATGAATCGGTGAAAGAACGAGTCATGACAAAATAAAGTATGGATTTTCCATCAGAAGTAGTGTATAAAGGGGTCCATCCACCAAAAAAAAAAACATTTCAAAACCCAATGCTCCATCCCTTCAAATGACCACATCTTTTTGATGCTTTAAATATTGTTGTTTTTCAAAAGACATTGAAAACTATAGCGGGATATGGATTTGGGTATTGGGAATAAATATAGCTAGGTGTTTGACCCATCCTCCTTTTGGTACTTATTTCAAAGTGATAACCATGTCCAAAAACAACATTAGCATATTGAGCATAGTGGTGCTACTATGCTCAATTCCATGCCATAGTGCACCCCATGCACACATTTACATAAGATGACATAAAATTCTTGTCGACACTAAAAAGAAATTGAAATAATTAATTGGTTCCAATGTTAAACACTTATTATGATCTCTCTTTTAAATTCTTTCATGCTAAATATTATAATACTTTTTATCCAATTAGTTGAGTGTTGAGGACAAGAAGGGACAAAGACTAGTGACCACTAAGCAAGTTATTACATTGTTATAATTAATGACCAATCACTGAATAGGGGATGGGAAAGACTGGTGTGGAACTTGAAAGATGAGATATTTGATAAGAAGAAGACCAGATTTGAGTTGTTTGAGGAAAACAACATGTTTTACCTTCCAGTTGTCTAGTCAAAATGATCATAATAGTTTTGGGTGTGATGTTATCCCTATACATCACATCATACTCGTAGACACCAAATTTGTGTCTTACGACCCCTGTGCCCCGCATCTCATTTCACAACATAACCTCATCACCTAAACCTTACACAATTATTTATTAATTACCTTATGATTAATAAATCCACATCTCCAAACCTGCCACCTCATTTCGGCACCTTATCATGACCTAGCCCTAATCCTAAACTAACCTAATTAAGACCTATAACTTGGTCTACATCCACACCCATGACTAATTACTCCTCACCCGCACCAAAACCAACCTAATAATGACTTGACCAAGCCCACAACTAATCCCTCGGAAGAAAAGGAGGGAAGGTTGGCTATTTTACTAAAAATAGCCCACTTTGACTTAACCGACATCGGTTCCTACTCGACCGCCGTCGGTTACGTAACCGCCATCGGTTCTCTGTAAATGACCTCCCCCAACCAAAAACAAAGGATCGGGAATTCATTGGAAAAGATCAGGAATTCACTTGGCCGAGCAGAGACAAGTGAAGGAAAGAAAGGAGTTTGCAGAGAAGGACATCAAGCCCAAGACTACAACTGAGTAACCAGAGCCCAGTGACACTCATCCAAGCATTGGGAGAGAAGATAGCTCATCTTTGATTGTCCGATCATCCTACCTGAGCCCTGCCTTCGTTATCACAGTCTTTGGACCTGTATCTTCATCAGGAACTAGTAAGTACTATCTTGTACGTTCTTTTAATAACATTTCTTGGACTTCTGAATCACAGTAATTATAAGTCTACTCCCAGATCCACTACGGTAACACCCTACATCTAACTGTACCTCCTCTACCCTTACATTGCCCCCAAGAATAGCCCCATACTGTCTGAGTCTTCTCCATCACCCCATTACCTATCCCCAATCATTTACCAGCCTAATAAACACCATAGCCACCTTATAGCCAACCTTCACTAAAAGCCCCTAAATCACTGCCCCTACCGATATCGGTTATTAGGAACCGGTACCGGTGACAGTGACCGGCATCGGTCACTGTGATTCAAAACCAAGACCAGCCTTTTCTCTATTGTTTTAACAAGGTAATTAAATTGTAATTTTGCAATAACTTCTTTGTTAGAATTTGTGTTAATTCATATTAGCAGGGGAACTGACCACCTTCGAAAGGAAGTCCAATATTTCCTGGGCCTAAGGTAGTTCCCTCATTTATTGTCTAATTAGAATCTGGTGGTCTTGTATTCTTACTTGCAGGTAGTCCTTCCCAGACAAAAAGGAGTTCTTTGCAATCGATCTGATCTCTCTCTATGGTACGCACACACCCTCCAAACATTCAACAGGTATTCCTCCTAGCCCTAACCCTTATCTGTTTCTCAAGAGAATGAAAGGATAGAAGCAACTCTATTCCAAGAATGGAAACATCATTCATGCACGAAACATTTTTGGCACGCTAGTGGGACCCATTTTGGGAATCATATAGGGAGCATACTTATAGTTTGTTTCTGCTAAATATTCACAAAATATTTTGTCATTTTGGTAAAAGAATTTGTCTTGCTTTCACATCTTTGCATTAGTGAAAATCATCTCCTTGCTTCATCGAATATCATTTTCGATTTGGGGGTCGTACACGTGGAGGTGATATCCATGGTATTGACAAGAAATTAATCTTACTTTCACTGCACAACACATACCAATTCACATCATAAATTAACACAACAGCTCAAACATCCCCCTTTTCCACGGTATTCCTCCGCCCGATTGAGGTAACCTTATAATCCAAAACAAACTTGACATTTCCCCTAAGTCTTCTATTTAGGATTGACATCATCTTGCGTCTAAGGCATAAGCCCACAATAATTAAAACTAATCCTAGGGTTAGTCTCTTGATTTGGTTGTGCATCTTGCTTGTTTTTTGTTTTGTTTCTTTGTCCTACACTGTTTTAGTGATCACTTCAGAATAGTTGGGTAGGCATACTAAGCATTGTTAACCCCAAATCAGCAACTTCCTACAACTTCTTACACCGGTCCTATTATACCGACATCGGTTAACTTACTCGACGCTAACGCACTGATCGACCCGACATTTGTTACCCGCCCAATATCGGTTACTTTCTTTCATAGTTCCCAAAACTAGCAACCTACCAATTCCAACATTTTGTTGCTGCTTCTGTTCCTGATAGATTACATCCCTGCTGTGTACTCTTGTCCATGGTTGTTATCACTCGGAAACAAGCTGCAGCCATGGTTTCACATGCTTGTTCCATGCCTTTTCCTGAATCACCCCCTTCACATTCTATAGGGAATCCTACGGACACCAGTGAGGTTCCCAAAATCCCTGTAGGAGATAAGGAATTTGTGAAATTTTTGGATGCCAATCCTAGTGTTGTACAGTACTATTTGTCTCATGCCCCTGACCGTACACCCAACGGTCAACTCCTTGTTGGCATGCCTATTAGTATAGCTGCTCACTTAGCTCCTTCCCCACCTGATAACTCCACCTTACCTTCTTCATCCTTAGCCCCGTCTCCCAACTCAGTGGCTTCAGAGGTTCTTACGGCATAGATTGGCTTTCCTTTTGTTAATCTGGGGCCCCACGTATCATTACCACCAACTACTCCTACCTCGTCTCTCTCGTAGACTGCTCCTTTCATAACTTGCTCTCTGCCACCTATCCACATGAGCTTTCCTTCTCAAGCTCCGCCCACCTTTTCATTTCCACACACTTATCCGGTGGCTTCAACACCTTATATAGGACATCCCTATTCGGTTGCCTCAACATATTCGTCCTCAATACCTTATCAACATTTAGCCCCCCCATTGTCTAGTGGAGGCCCTTGGCCCAATCCTCCACCTTTTACAACAACCGCACCATCATCTCATCCAACCATTGATTTCATCAAACACATGATGGACAAGATGCAAAATCTGAGGCTTCTATTTGGGAAGCCATAGCAGACTCGAAATACGAGCAAGTTTTTCTAGAGCCTATTCATCCTTCTGTCCCCCTTCATTCATATCCTCCTCAATGGGAATTACCAAAATTCACTTGTTTTAATAGTAAGGAGGATCCTCAACAACACTTGTGATCATTTAGACATGCTTGCTATCTGATTGCTCATGATGATGCTTTAAAACTCCACACCTTTCCCATGTCCTTATCGGGACTCACCTTGAGTGGAACATTGCTTTAACCTAGCACTCAATCTTCTCTTTTAACCAATTAGCCAAATCTTTCTTGGATCATTTATCCATTAATATTGCTAAGAAAGTATCTATCACCGACCTTTATGCCGTCCGACAATTTGAAGATGAATCTATCATGATTTCGTTGGATGATGGTGGGGTCTCATCAACCAACCTACTTATGCCTTGCCTCGGGCCGAACTCATTAAACTCTTTACGCGGGCCTGCGCTAAGAACATTTCACCTACCCTCCAAATTCAAACTTTCCTCACCTTTGATAAGGCCTTTACTATGGCTCGAAACTAGATATTCGAGCCTTAGAGGAAGAGAAATTGCGGTCAATGCAACAAAACCCTAATTTCCAACCCAAGACTCCACCAACAAACTTAACACCACCAATTCTCACACATCAACCGCTTTGAAATTAAAAGGAGCTGTCCACGCGGTGATGGTCAAATCCCAAGCACCGGCTAATACCCCGCCAAAAACCACCTATAAGTATAAAGCCGAGCCCATCAATTACACTCCCTTGGGAGAAACTTATGGTGTCATATTGGAAAAATTGCTCAAAGTAGGAGCTATCACCTTGCCTCCTATTAAACCTCACTCCGGGTTTGATTCCACCCGCGCTATACCTTCTTAGTACAAAGAAAATGACTTCTGTAACTTCCACCGTGTGAAGGGACATAGTCACAAAAACTATAAGATGTTGAAAAACATAGTGCAGGAAATGGTTGATGTAGGGGATATAACCCTCGATAATCCTAATGCCCCTGCTAACCAAAATTTGAAAATCTTCAATAAACCATTCCCAAACCACTCTTCTAATAGTAACATAAACCAAGATATCTTAGCCGAGGAGAGTGTTCATGAAATCCATGCAGTTTTTGATTCCCAACCAAAAGCCTCTATTGAGAAAATTCTGAATCAAGCCTCTTCACCAATGCAGGAATCCGCACCCACTTCACCACCATCAAGACAAGATGATAACCTTGCCATTCCTTTACCCATAAAGGAATTAACCGCCCCGAATTCTCTTCTTACGAATGAGTCTTCTTACACCACATCCCTGCAAGACTGTGAGTGGATGTTATCTAACTTATCTATTTCCCAAACATCTCCTCCTACCACTCTTGCTATAAAAGAGGAAGGCTCGCCACTGTTTCTATCATCCTTGGAAGAGAAACCCCTCGAACCAACATCACCACATTCTTTAATCATGATGGATCCCCTCAAACATGCCCTTCTACCTATTAGTTCTTCATCACCTAAATCTTTTCAGCGACCAGTTGACCTCTTAACAACCATTGATACAGAGACTCATTTACCCCTTGTATCACACCCACAGTGGACCGGAATTACAACCCACCTTTCTTCCATACAAAATTTCCTATTCACACGTGAAGATTGTCATCCCTCAGAAGATAGATGAGTCCTATGGGAACGTTTGAGTACACCATGCTCCACTCAGATGCAGATGACCAATCCAGACACCTCTACCATATACCCGTGGTGTTTACAAAAACTCAAAATGCCTATGTCCTCACCTTCACCCCCCTCATCTCTACCGAATACCTCATCCACCTCTATTAACCTAACCAAACCTCCCCCTATGCTTGGGACTTCACCAATACCCAGCCTAACACACCCACCTAAACGGTTAGATTTATCCAAAAATAAAGTCGTCCATCCACCTAGGAGATAGACCCAATCTCCTCAAGTCCAATCTATGCCTCTGTCACAACTAAAACCCTCGCCGTCACACCTACCTTCTATATTGGGACCTCACCCCTCCACCTTGCCTCAATACATCGTACCTCCTGCGTTTTCTTTAAAACGACCTGCACCTTCTACATCCATACAGAGATCCTGTCCACCTATCAACCCTAAACAGACTCCATCATCAAAGGATTTGTTTGCTGTCACTCCTCTTTCTCCATGGTTGTTTCCTGCTACCACATCATCTGTGGCCTCACCATCTAACCAGCTAAACATACCTTTTGCACCGAAGAAGCCACGTTTAGTTAAATCCAATTATCAAAACCTCTTATCTAAAACACCATCCGTACGAACCAACCATACCCAAAAATTACCAAAACCCACCCAATCAATAGCTTCATCTTCCTCTGATTTTGACCCACTTAAAGGATCTTACGCTAAGATCCTTGATATGTTGGTGGAGAATGCGACCATTTCCCTACCCCCACTTAGACCTTATGATCCATCTAAACCTCGACCTATAGGTTATGATGAGTCTAAAATCTGTGCTTACCACCGCACACCAGGACATGATGTAGAGGGATGCAAAGCTTTGAAAGCCATCCTTCATGTCAGTAACCTCTCTTAGATAGAAAGGTTAAGAAAGACAACTTACGAAGGGAGAGACCTTTAGCTTCAATTCCCTCTCCTATACCACATGTCCCCGCCTCACCAAGATCTATCATTATTACAACCCCACCTCTCGAAGACCATGACTTATCCCTACCATCTTCCTCCTCTCATGTTCACGAGATCAACATGATTAGTGTTGCTACTCGAGGGCAGAAAAACAATGGGAAAGATAAAGAAAGCACACCTACAGGCCTCTCTTTCTCCGTCCACCATCTCGCCGCACCACCACCTAAAGTGGTTATTCATGGACCTACCTACCCCATCTCTCGATGGAGTTTCCCACCGAACCATGATCAAACAACTTCACTAATCACCGTAAAAATGACCTTTGTATGATCTCATTCGGACCTCGAATCTCATCGACAAGCTCTTGTTGAAATCCTTGAGGATAGAGGTCTTACCTAATGAAACCTTGCCCGTTACCTCCATCTTAACACCCAACCATGTTGCTTCTCTCACCAAACAATCTATCACTTCCATCCCTGTACAACAAACCACTGCTGTCAGTTTCTCTGAAGACGAAATTGTTGACTTTGGTGTAGAAGATCCTGACCCCGCTCTTTTCATCTCAGCTTACGTCCGGACATCCGGGTGCGTCGTGTTATGATTGACGGGGGCGCTAGCCTAAACATCATCTCTTCCAAAGCCTTCCAACAAATGAATATCCCCTCTAGCTGCATGTGTGCCAACCCCACCATGCTGCGTTCATTCAACGATGCTATTACTTCTACCTTAGGCACTGTGATCCTTAACATTCGTGTAGGGCCACGTACCTTACCCGAACTCTTCTATGTCCTTGAGGGTGAATTCCAATACAACATGTTGTTAGGCCGCCCTTGGATCCGGGCTATGGGATGCGTTCCCTCCACCTTACATAGATGCATAAAATTTGAGTATGAGGGGAAATCCTACACCGTAAAAGCTGACCCTCCCCCCTTCAAAACCTGCAATATGTTATATCACCCTAATGATGTGCTTGTACTAGTCAAGACACCCATTCATCCAACCCAACCATCCACTTCAACCACACCTCAACCATCCACCTCAACCGCACCTACACCTTCAACCAATGAAACCGCCGCCGCAAATACCACTTCCTTTCCACAGACAATATCCTAACCTCAGATCCCTTAGTAGATGTCTTTCAATGCCTTACACTGGGGGAGTATCGCCTATATAATGTTACCATGTTCCATACCCCACAGGAGTACGGACAGTTACATGCGCATCCTACCTATGACCGTTGTGTGGGGGAAGTAATCTCCTACGGACCACCTAATTGCTGCACCAACCTAACGTATGGGGGTGTCGATACATCCTCTATCACCCCTGAACCTCCCCTTGGTGTGGTCCCCTTCCAATCTGATTTTCAATATCTAACTAATCATCATTTCGCTCTCACCTTCCTGACGCACGTTGTGCTTGGAAGGGCTTCGGTTTCAGTCTTTATGAACAAGGCCGACATACGATCATTCCCATTACTACACGCAAACACAAATATCGTCATGGTCTTGGATTCTCTGAACCACCTACACTGAAAACATCGCATATCCGCTATATCTAGGAAGGCGATGAAGTCACCCCTTCCGAACCATCATCACCCATTTTTCCATCGTCACCCATAGAGTCGATAGACCCTGAATCTATCCCTCCTAACGTTTTTTTTTCATAAATGCTATCTTCCTGGGTCCTCTCACTTATCAACGTGATAATGAAGACCCATCTTCTCTCCCCTCTCGTATCCAGGACATGATCGAAGAGGACTCACCTTGATTAATGTTGTTGAGTGCCAAGATGACAACTCCATCCTCACCTAAAGTGCGGACGACTCTTATATTCAACACGCCTTGCCATCGATACTCAAAACATGTTGAATGAGTCGACTATAGAAATCAACATCCACACCAAGGAAGATCCTCACATTGTGAAGATCAGACAATCTCTTACCACATCAGAACAAACTACCTTCATTACCTTCCTCCATGCCCGCAACAAAGCTTTCGCTTGGTCCTATGCTGACATGCCAGGAATTGATCCTGACATTGCTATCCATAACATTACCTTAAAACCCGATGCCAAACCAGTTAAACATAAACTAAGAAAAATTCATCCATGCATTTCCCTCTTGGTCAAAGAAGAGCTTTAACGACTCCTTTCTGTTTCCTTCATCTTACCTATTGACTATCCTCAATGGATCTCTAACATCGTACCTGTTACTAAAGCAACGGGGGACTTCGGATATGTATGGATTTCCGGGACCTTAACCTCGCTTGCCCAAAGGATGACTTCCCCCTCCCAAGTATTGATCAACTTTTTGATCTCACTGCGGGCCATGAGATGCTTTCTCTCATGGATGGCTTCTCGGGATACAATCAAATTTTGGTAGCCCCGACTGATCAACATAAAACTACCTTCATAACTCCTTGGGGAACCTTCTGTTATCGTGTCATGCCATTTGGCCTTAAGAATGCTGGTGCGACCTATCGAGAGGGCTATGAATTACATTTTTCATGACATTATGCACACTATCCTTGAGGATTATGTCGATGATTTTCTTGGCAAATCTAAACATGCGAGTGAACATCTCGATGTTCTAACCATTATTTTTAATCACTGTTACAATATTGTGTTCGTCTTCAACCAAAGAAATGTGTCTTTGGTGTCCTCTCTGGAAAACTCCTTGGTTTTATCATGTCTTTGCGTGGCATCGAGGTCGATCTAGCTAAAGTCAAAGCTATCCTAGAAATGCCCCCACCTACTAACCTCAAACAATTACGTAGTTTGCAAGGTAAACTCCAATCTATCCGGCGTTTCATCTCTCAACTCTCGGATCGATGTCAACCTTTCCATCATCTCCTTAAAAATGAAATTGCCTTTGAATGGAGCGAAGAGTCCCACCAAACCTTTGAGGCTCTTAAAGCCTATCTCTTGCATGACCACTGTGCTTATCCCACCTTAGGACGATTGCCCTTTCTACATTTACCTTTCTACCACCGACCATGTTGTAGGAGCCATGCTCGTACATCGTGACTCTGAGCATCGAGAACAAGCCATTTATTACATAAGTCGTACTCTCATGGATTACGAGACTAGGTATACACATGTAGAAAAGTTGTGCCTAGCCCTATCATTCATAGCCACCAAACTCTGACACTACCTCCTGAATCACAAAACTTTTGTCATCACCAATGTGAACCCCATTCATTATATGTACGCCAAATCACATCTAAACCAACGCATCACCCAATGGCTTATGCTCCTTGCCGACCTCGACCTTGAATTTGTACGCCAGAAATCAATTAAAGGACAAACTATTACAGACCAACTTGTGGAAGCCCCTTTACCTGGGGAACAATTTACCAATTTAATTTCCCCAACAAACTCATCACCACTCTTTCACTTAGTGAGGAGTCGTATCCAATGACCCTCTTCTTCGATTGATCCAAATGCTAGCGCGCGTGAGTAAACATTGTTCTCATTCCTCTTGATGCTAAGCCTATGCCTCTTTCATTCTGGCTCGATTTCCCCTGCACTAATAATACAGCGGAATACGAGGCCCTTGTTTTGGGTCTCAGGTTGCGTTACACTTAGGTGTCAAGTCTATTAACATTTTCGGTGACTCCCAACTGGTAGTCAATCAAGTTATGGGCATCTACCAATGTAAAAATGAGGAACTTCAAAAGTACAAACATTACGTGGATTCACTTTTGACCTTATTTACTCATTATTCTATCCAAACCATTCCCTGCTCCACTAACAAATTTATGGATACTATGGCTTGCTTAGCCTCGCAAATTCCTGCCTCACCAACTGACTCTGACATATTCATCTTGGTCCAACAACTCTTTGCCCCATCTTACTCAGCCTCGGATGTTTGTATGATAAATAATGTGTCTGCTAATTCGCAGGATACCTGGTATCACCAATTTCACGACTACCTTACAACCTCTGTTCTCCCACCTGACCTTACTAGTAACGGAAAATGTGCTTTTCTTAAAAGTGTTTCTCGTTATGTCGTCATGGGGGGACTCCTCTATAAATGTGGCTTTGATGGCATCCTCCTTCGATGTCTAACCGGTGCGGAGGTCACCTATACCATCCAACAAGTCCACGACGGTATTTGTGGTGGACATTTTAGTGGCCTTACCGTGGCCAAATGGATCCTTTGCCTAGGATATTATTGGCCTACTCTTAATAACGACTGCTACGCATATGTTAAGCATTGTGTTATGTGTCAACAATATGCCAACCTTCAACATACTCCTAGCCATCCACTACAGGTCACACAAGATCTTTGGCCTTTCTCACAATGGGGTTTAGACCTTATTGGTGAGATTCACCCACCCTCTTCGCAATGGCACCACTGGATAATCACAGCAACTAAATATTACACTAAATGGGTGGAAGCCATTCCACTCATTTCAACCGAGAAAAGAAAAAATCATCGAATTAGTTAACCATCACATTATCTTTCGTTTTGGCGTTCCTCGTCGCACGATAACAGATAATGGAAAATCTTTAAAAATAAGTTGTTCAAGACCTTTGTGACAACATTGGTGTCAAACTTAGCTTCTCATCACCTTACTATCCACAAGCAAATGTTCAAGCCGAATCTTCTAATAAAACTCTCACAAAAATCCTCATAAAAGTTGTTAACGATTCTGGAAGCAATTGGCACGATCACATCCCCTTTTCCCTTTGGGCTTATTGGACTAGCATTCACACCTCCACTAATTCCACCCCATTTTCTTTAGTATATGGTACCAAGGCTGTCTTACCTCTCGAAATACAAATAACCTCCCTAAGAATATCTCTTCAGGATATTCTCAAAGAATGATGATTTCCGCCAAGAGCGGTTAGCCCAATTGGAGCTTCTTGATGAGCGTCGTCTTACAACTCTTGACCACCTTCAAATCTATCAAAAGTGCATCAAGCGTGCTTATGATAAGTGACTTCATGAGCGTACCTTTAAGGTTGGTGATCTTGTCCTCAAAGAGAATCAACATGTAACCAAACTAGAAAAGAGAAAACGAGGAAAATTTGCTCCAAATTGGATTGGGCCTTACATTAGCACTCACATCTATGGATCAGGCACTTATCGTTTAGCTTCACTTAATGGTAAACCTTAGCCTAAACCCCTTAATGCCTTGCATCTCTGACCATTCTACTGTTGAATTTAGTGTTACATCACTTCTTATCTACCTTGTGCTCGTCCCTTGAGCTCATTTACCACCTCATACACTTTGTTTCATGCATCTCAAAATAAAATCAAGCTCACATGGTTTGGTCATAACCTCCCCTTAAAGATGCCTTCCCCTTTTTAGTCTAGTCCATGACTTAAAAGTATCAAAATAACACGTTCTCAATTATACGCTTATGGGATATTCTTGAGTCAAACTTCCTACAAAACTAGATGCTTCATGCCAAACGGACATCTAGACCTCTAAAGTTATACATAGACTGCTCCCTCGAAGGACAGCTATGTGCAAAGCCACTTCTACTATTATAAATAGACTGCTCCCCCGAAGGACAGCTACACACAATAACACACAACATACAACAACAAACAACAAACAACAAACAAAACAAAAACAACAACACAACAAACAAAAACACACAACACAACAACACACAAAAACACACAACATACAAGCAAACAAACAACAAAACAACAAAAAAACACACAAAAACACACAACATACAACAACAAACAAAAACAACAAACAACAAAACAACAAACAAAAACACAAAACACAAACAACAACAAAACAAAACAAAACAAACCTAACTAATGACCGGTACCGGTCACCCTTGACCGCCACCGGTCCCCTCCCCAGCACATCCTATGCACCGGCGCCAGTCGACATACGACCGACGCCGGTCTACCAAAAATCCAATTTGTGCCAAATATTTGGTGACCGATGTCGGTCGCCTAGTGACCGACATCGGTCACTGTCCAGGTCCAGAGCCGAACCCGACGTGCCCCCAAAAACATCTTTTTGCCTATTTCTACCCTTTTACCCACTGGAAAACCCTACAACCCTACCCACCCTACCGTTTTAACCTAACTAACCTACCTACCCACTCCATTTTACAAATTACTTCAATTTATTCATTATTTTATTCAAAATTTGGATTCCTACCCAAAACCCACATCTCGCTTACAATCATTAAATTCACATAATTAGAGGTTTAGAGCCTACCGGTACGACTACACGTCGTCATGGTGGGATAGGTGGCGGTGGTCCAGCTGGTCCAGCACCTCCTACTCCTCCTGGCTGTGCCATGGCTCCAAATCTCCTCAGCTGGGTCCTCCACCAATCAAATTCTGCCTCCTACTCGCTGGGGTCTACCAATCACTCACTCCTCCACTCAACTCGCTTGACTCGGTGACAAACTCAACAAAATCAATTTTAAACCCGACAAGCCATATTGGTTATGAAATTGACAATGTGACAATGACAGGCCGTATTTTTATTTTTATAGGTTTTTTACCTATAACCGATATTGGTTATATTGTGCCCTAAAACACTGATATCGGTCCTCTAACCGATATCGGTTTTATACCTATTTCACCACAATTTTTACCCTTATTCACCAATTTCCCTTTCTCACCACATTGTCTATACCCTCCTTTGCTAAATAGCCTTTTTTGACTCCATTGGCCCAATTCACGGCGCAATCACCCAACAGCCCGCCCAAAGCCACAACCAACCATTTTCACGACCCAAGGCGCATGACCAACCAATCGGGCCGACCAAGGCGCACCCAACAAACCAAGCCCGAGCAAGGCCGCACCCAACCAATCGGGCGATCCAAGGCGTAACCAACCATTTGGCCCGACCCAAGGCCTGACCAACCAATCGGGGCCGACCTAAGGCGCAACCAACCAATTAGGCCCGACCCAAGGCCGCAACCAACCATTTGGCCCGACCCAAGGCCGTAACCAACCAATCAAGCCTGACCCATGGACCTCACTAATTAATGGGCCCGAACCAAGGCCACACCAATTAAATACCTCGCCCAAAACCCACAAATTACAATTTTATCCACCCATCGTGTAGCATTTTGTTCAATCGAGCTCACCTGTTCATGTTTTAGCATGATTAGGGTACTTGACTTGATCAGTTGACCAAATTTGCCTAGACCAAGACCGTGACATTTATCTCAACCAAACCAACCATTTGTTAGTGCCGAACATACCTAAACGTTCCTGTACCTTACCCATTATATCCCCTGGAGCTACTTCCTATGCCTTGGATACCAGGATTATATCACCCTTGTTTGGATAAACTATCGACCTTTTCCTATGAATTGCTTGTTTGCTCTTCAAATCATGTACCCTAGTCATCTCTCTTTGCATTTCAATGTGCATATGCTTCCTTGCACTTGCCCCACCATCTTACCATCATCTCAAGACCATTTACCCTTTATCAACCCTATCCCTAATTTCACGTCGCCTCAATCTGTGATAAATTTGAGGGGGATTACCTATACCCTTAACGGGAGTAACCACTTTTCATTATTGTCGGTGCGGCTTTACAAGACAAGCTACACAACAACAAGGGGCTAATGTAGACACCAAATTTGTGTCTTACGACCCCTTGTGCCCGACATCTAATTTTGTAACCTAACCTCATCACGTAAACCTTACACAATTATTTATTAATTACCTTATAATTAATAAATCCACATCTCCAAACCTGCCACCTCATTTCACCACCTTATCATGACCTAGCCCTAATCCTAAACTAACCTAATTAAGACCTATAACTTGGTCTACATCCACACCACGACTAATCAATCCTCACCCGCACCAAAACCAACCTAATAATGACTTGACCAAGCCCACAACTAATTCCTCGGAAGAAAAGGAGGGAAGGTGGCTATTTTACTAAAAATAGCCCACGTTATCGTTCCTACTCAACCACTGTCGATTACATAACCGCCATCGGTTCTCTGTAAATGACCTCCCCCAACCAAAAACAAAGGACCAGGAATTCATTGAAAAGATCGAGAATTCACTTGGCCGAGCAGAGACAAGTGAAGGAAAGAAAGGAGTTTGTAGAGAAGGACATCAAGCCCAAGACTGCAACTGAGTAACCAGAGCCTAGTGACACTCATCCAAGCATTGGGAGAGAAGATAGCTCATCTTTGATTGTCCGATCATCCTACCTGAGCCCTGCCTTCGTTATCACAGTCTTTGGACCTGTATCTTCATCAGGAACTAGTAAGTACTATCTTGTACATTCTTTTAATAACATTTCTTGGACTTCTGAATCACAGTAATTATAAGTCTACTCCCAGATCCACTACCGGTAACACCCTACATCTAACTGTACCTCCTCTACCCTTACATTGCCCCCAAGAACAGCCCCCATACTGTCTGAGTCTTCTCCATCACCCCATTACCTATCCCCAATCATTTACCAGCCTAATAAACACCATAGCCACCTTATAGCCAACCTTCACTAAAAGCCCCTAAATCACTGCCCCTACCGATATCGGTTATTAGAAACCGGTACCGGTGATAGTGACCGGCATCGGTCACTGTGACTCAAAACCAAAACTAGCCTTTCCTCTATTGTTTTAATGAGGCAATTAAATTGTAATTTGGAAATAGCTTCTTTCTTAGAATTTTTTTAATTCATATTAGCGAGGAACTGACCACCTTGAAAGGAATTCCAATATCTCCTGGGCCTAAGGCAGTTCCCTCATTTATTGTTTAATTAGAATCTGGTGGTCTTGTATTCTTACTTGCAGGTAGTCCTTCCCAGACAAAAAGGAGTTCTTCGCAATCGATCTGATCTCTCTCTACAGTACGCACACACCCTCCAAACATTCAACAGGTATTCCTCCTAGCCCTAACCCTTATCTGTTTCTCAAGAGAATGAAAGGATAGAAGCAACTCTATTCCAAGAACGAAAACATCATTCTGTGCGAAACACATACCATAGTCAACACATATACCAATAAAAAATAAAACCTTACGGAAGAAAAAACCTTGTAAAAAAACCCTAAAATAATATTATGATTTGCGGTAGCACCTAATCTTTTTGGTTTTGTGCTTCCTCTTGTTGATGAGGTGATTAGGGAAATCCTTTGTTGGGTAAAATTTGTGGACCTTCTTCTTCTCATCGACTACCTCGAACACTATCGTGATCTTGACATGTAAAGGGAATGAGTTTCCATTATGTTCCTTGAGATCTGAGAGGCCTCTCTTGCGGTACATCTAGAAAAATGGCCAATTCCCCTTCGCGGCTCCTTGTTTCTCATCGATCAAGGTTTTTGATTTGGGTGCCATTTCTACTCTTCTTCTCCTTCTCCCTTCTAATTCCATCCTTTCTTAACTCTACAAATAAATAATGATGGTTCTTTATTGATAAAAAATATCTAATGAATGACTAGGGTTTTTTAAATTGAAATATTAGGGTTTAGTTGTTAACCTCAAAATATGATTTAAAGGTTACCGCAGTTCCATGTTACATGTTGGATTAGTCTAGTGACTCTTAATATCATATGGGTATTTGAGGGAATAAAAATACTTTGTTATGTTTAGTGTTAAGTTATGCACCCACCCCCATACCCCCACAATGCACCCCCACACCTGAGGTTACAGAAGATGACCTCAAATTCCTATACGACACTAAAATGGAATTGAAAGAACCAAACGGTTCCCTTTTCAGGTGGTGGTTTAGGAATAACAACACATGATTCATCTGCAATTTTTTTGTATTCAGTGTTAGCACAATGATGGTGGAAAAGTGTTGAGATTCAAGATCCTTCGAATGGTGGTGGAAAGAGGATTATCCAATGGCTTGATGTACTATGGGAGTATGACTTATTTCAATCTCTCTAGTTACGGTCTTTCAAGGAAAATTTCAAAATATTACATCCAATTAGGAGAGTATTATTATGATGAAGGGATATAGATTAGCGTGTTCTAGGAAATTTATTACCTTCCCCAAAAATATAAGTTATGAGTAGTCGTTGAATCACGAGTAGTGAATACTAGAGTGGAACTTGAAAGATGAGATGTTTAACATCTCTATCAACTAGTTTGGTGGGTACTTTAAAAAACACATAATGTCTTCAATTTAAAAAAAGAGAATAATAAAACTACTATTGAGTAGGTGAGAGTGAGGGTCTATTCCAATGATGGTAAGTGGGGGTTGACTATAGATAGAACCAATACGTAAAAATATCTAGCTGGAAGACAACTTCAACAAAGAAGCCAAGAACACAAAATCTACAAAAAGCAGATTGCTATTATTGATTTCTCTCACATACAACCCAAAGAATAATCCAAAGAGGAGTGTAGAATGCCAATAAATAGGCAAATGTAAAGAAAGAGAGGATCATTATAGAGAGGATTCTAGAAGATGAGGTTTCTAAAGATATGACTACCCACATTATGAGTATGGCTACCCATATTATGAGTAATGCACAACACATGCTCTTATTTAGTAAAGCTGAATTATTTATCCTAACACCCTCCCTTAAGTGAAGAATTAGGAAGGTGGGAATACAAAAATGGGTTTCGGCTACTAAGCCATATTTTCTACCAATGTACATAACAAATAGAAGGAAGGAGGACTTCATGGTGAATCCCCCTAAAGAAAACTTATTTCAACCCAAGAAAATATCATAAATGAAGATGACGAGGAGTTGCTAAAGGTTTAGTGAATATGTCAGCAACCTAGTCAACAATAGGCCCAAAATCTAGTTAAAGGACTTCATCCTAGATTAAATTTTGAATGAAGTGCATGTGTATATCAATATGTTTCATATGCTAATGCTCAACCGAATTGTGAGAAATAGAAATGGCACTCTGGTTATCACACCAAAGAGTAGTAGGAATAGATTGTGGAAGACCGAACTCATTAAGTAGTTGTCAAAGCCAAATAGCCTCTTGACTAAGCTCGAACTACACCTCGATACTAAGCCTTAGTAGAAGATAATGCAATAGCAGTTTTCTTCTTACATCCACAATCAACTAGAATAGAACCAAGATGATAAACAAATCTAGAGGTAGATTTGCAAGAATCAACATCACGTGCCCAATCTGATTTGATATATCCAATGAGGTGTGAATAACTTTATGCTATGTATTATATGCCATATTGCAAAGTGCCCTGAACATAGTGCAAAATATGCTTAGCTTCTTTCCATAGACTCTCATGAGGCTCATATTCAAAGAGAGAAACAAGGTTAACAAAAAAATGTGATGTCGGGAAAGTGGGAGTCAAGTAGAGAAAACTTCCTACATGTTTTTGGTATAGTGTGGGATCAACTAGAGGAGTCTTACAATTAGTAGATAAAACAACACCTGACTATAATGAATTAGGATTCGAATTGTAATTTTCCATATGAAACCGGTGAGGTAGAACATGAGCATACTTATGTTGTCTAATAGATATTCCTTTATAAGTCTGATGAAATTACAAACCAAGGAAATAACGTAAAAATCCCATATTGTTCATGTAAAAATGCTCCATCAATTTATATTAAATATCATGCATGAGGGAATCTAAACTTCTAGTGAGAATGAGATCATCAACATAAAGGAATAGTATTAGAATAGTATCCCCATTTTTGAATGTAGACATTAGGGTGTAATTGGCTTCAAAGAAATCTAGAAGAGAGAATAAAACAATTTGTCTTTTCATACCAAGCTCATGGATCCTATTTGAGACCATAGAGGGAACGATGGAGTCTACAAATGAGTGAAGGATCCTACACAAAACCTAGAGGTTGCTCCATATATATCTCCTCATGAAGATCACCACGCATGAATGCAATCTTTACATCCATCTACTATACATACCAATGATTAGCTACAACAAGAGAGAGAAGAAGCTGGAACCAAATCCATCTAAGCAACAAGGTTAAAAGTATCAAAGTAATTATTCCCCCGAACTTGTGAAAAAATGTTTGTAACTAAGTGGGACTTGTCTTGATGAATAGAACCATCTATTGCATAATTGGTCTTATAGACCCATTTACATCACACAAGTTTTCTTCCTTTAGGAAGATGAACTAAATCCCAAGTGTGATTCTTCATAAGTGAAGAATACTCTAGTTTTGAAATAGCATAAGAAATGTGAATTAGATCATTTGAAATAACATGAATAACAATAGTCATACTATACATATATGAGTGAGTTTGATGAGGAACTAAATGATCACCACCATAAGACCTACATAATCAAAAGTGGATTGAGCCCATTTGGGAAAATATTGAGAAACATTGGGTGGTAGAAGATGAGGTTGTATTTTCACATCAATTGGGTCATATCAACATCATCTGGAAACATACTAGAAGAAGGAGAAGTTTGAGAAATAAGGGATGGAGTGCCAGGAAATGAAGTCTCCAGCGAAGGATAACTCTCATCAAAATGAACATTTTTCCCAACTAAAAATCATTAGTGACATGGTCATGAAGGTGATAAGACTTAGTAGTCCCACAATAGCCAAAAAAATAAGTGATTGGATTTTCCTCTCCATAGATTTAAATTTTTCATTATAAAAATGTGCATTCCTTACTCCCAAATACATGAAAATATGACACATCTAGTTTCTCTCGGACCAAACCCGCATAGGAGTGTTGTTCGATGAACGCCTTATATATGGTACGGTTCTAAATATAATTTGTACAATTGATATCCTCAACCCACTAACAAGGATCCATTTCATTAGAATGAATCATGTAAATAGCCATCTCCTTCAATATTCTATTCTTCCACACAATTGCACCATTATATTAAGAAGTATAGGGTATTGTAAAATGATGGACGATCCCATAATGAGTGTAGAAATCCTTGCTTATGTTACTCACATATTCCCCCCATTATGAGTGTGTATCATCGGAGTTGAAGAGATGATTGCTTCTCTACAAAATCCGCAAAGGATTTGAAATTCTATAAAACAACACTTTTGGTTTTAAGAAACTAGAACAAAGTGCATCGAGAAAAGTCACCAATAAAAGTGAGTACATATTTTGCCCCAAAAATGAAGCGATTAGGGACAGTGAGCGAGATCACTATGTACCAAATCAAGAATATCCCTTACACGAGATTTATTTCCTTTTGGAAAAGAATCATGATGTTTTTTTCCAAGTACACATCGGGACATATTGCATATGTGTAACAAATCTTTGGAAGGTGAGAACCAACATCTATGTACTCATCTTATGTAAGTATTGATAGTTCATTTGGCCAAACAACTCATGCCACCATTTATTGATTAGATCAGCATGGGAAAGTAATTCAATACCTTTATAAGGATCAAATCCTTCAAAATGATAAAGACAAGCACTATGATCTATAACACTTGTATCTACTTTCTCTCGAGGATCTTGTATTTCTTTTATTTCAAATTTATGTCGAGTAAATTCCAATTTTTTTCTAGTGCCTGAATTACAAATTTGATAGACAAACAACACATTGGAAGTAATATTAGGAATAAGGAGTACATCAATAACACAACCATCATGTATATTAACATTTCGTTTCCCAAAGCATCAACTCAAGAAGAGTTGCCGACTTCAATGTGGGAAGTGTTGCAATAAAATACTGAAGATAAAATATCTCAAGAATGTTTGAGGTGATGAGACACCTCTGAATCAATGATCCAATCATCATGAGATGAAAATATACCTCAAGAAGAAAGAAGTTTCCCTTTTCCTAATAAAGAAGAAGAGGGAGTAAGAAAAATACTTATTTGTTTAACCAATTCCTCTAAGGCTTTCATCTTCATGAAACATATATTCTCTAAATGATTTATGGCACCAAAAACGTTGCAAGGTCCATGGGTCTTCTTATGTTTGGATTATTCTTTAGGATTAGGATTACGGAAAGACTAAGTGGACTTAGAAGATATATTAGGCTCAAAATATTGAGAAAGAGGTCTATTTACTGATTTGGTGGAGGGTAAGGTATTTGTTTTAGACATGGGTTTGCCTTTGGAAGAGCTATAAATAAGAGCGCAAGAGCAGTTAGGAAGGACATCGAGGGACATTAATTTTGTTTTATCCCTAGTAAGGTGATTATAAAAGAGCTCAAAAGTAGTCCATGTGAATTTTTCACCAAGGGCACCCATAGCTGAATAAAAGGTAGATGCAAAGACAATAAAAGGACTCTTCGACTTAGAGAGGATAAGAAATATAACTTCTTTATCAGTTTTAGTTTTTCTTCTTTCTTGTAATTATGAGTGAATAGACTTTAACTTGGACAAAAATTATTCTATAGTGGCAAAATCAGATGGCAAAAGGGAAGTTAATTCTACATCTAATTACAACAATTTTAATTCATTCACCTTACCAAAGGTATCAAAAATTTGTCTGTGCTTCCTTAGGTGTGCTAAGGATGAAAAGGTGGAACATCAAGCTATCGAAACATTTAATCCAATCAATCCAAGATCCTCATTCTACTTGCACTCTATCAAGTAGTAATATTTTTATAAGTGAAGGTTGGACCTTCATCCAACACCATGGGCCATAAGCTCTTTGACTGCAATAATTGTTGCATCTTTGGTTTCCAGAAATTATAATTGGAAGTATTAAGTGGCTCAAACAAAAATGAATCCATATGAGAAAATGAGGACATGAATGGGCACGGGACGTCAGGCACCACCAAAAATGCATCCCTAGGTATGACGAGAGGACCCTCCCAAAAGATTCAAAACTTAACACCAGAGATTGGAATAAAAACTAAACTAATAGAAACGGAGAAAAATATAAGTCACTTTTGCAAAAATGGAAATCAAATCGGAGCTACTGTGTAAAAGTTATTAACGAGATCAATTTCATGTTAAAAAAATGTGCAAATTAATTTAAAAAGACTCAACAATTAAAAAAACCATTAAGACAAAGGGAAAATTAGTTGTGTGACCACTCTTTGGAACTAAGAGGAAATAAGTAACTCAAATCTGGTCTCCGTTCACAAACAGGTTTGTCAAAAGAATTAATTGGGCCCAAGAAACACATTAATTTCCCCTAAAGACAAATTTAAATAGCAAACTATAAAAAAATTTAAAAACTATGGTTTAGGCCCATATAGTTTTAATTAGCCAATGAATGGGATGTTTTGTGCATGAAATAAAAATTTCAAAAAAACAAAGAACTTATATAATGTAGTGAAATTTTAAGGATGGACAAGCATGAGGGCTAGAGAAAATCTATGGAAAATTATGGTAGATCTGAAATCTCCAGTGAGAATTTGTGAAGGAATATGGAAGATATGAAATTTATAGATAGATTTTTTAGACAAGAAATCAAAACAAGATATGATTAGTGAAGATTTCAACAAAAAATAAGCAAATTTAGGCAATCTAGAGGCCTTTTGTGGATGTTTGTGGCATTTGTTTACATATTTCATTCAAAAAAAGAGTGAACATGTTAAAAATGACCTCCACATGCTTTTATTAACCCTCCAAAATTGTTCTTTTGGGAAATGATGTATCCTAAGTTTACAAATGAGCCAAAAATGTGTCTCTCAACATCGAAAATGCCCTTAGAACTAAAAAAATGTCTTTCATACAATAAAAATGCCAATGACAAGGAAAAAACACCCCTTGAAATTAAGTTCATGGGTCTAATTTTAGCAAATAAAATTCTAGCCAAAAGAGTGGTGTCCAGGATCTGAAAAGAACCAACAAATAACAAACATGATAAAAAACAATGTAGAATATTGTGTGAAAGAGTGAAAGATTCTTCCAAACTTTTCATTTCTCGATACCATGTAGTTAGAACTAGCAAATGAAAAGATCTAGGCTGGAAGACAACTTAAAAAAAAATCCAAGAACACAAGATCTACATAAAAGTGATTGTTATTATTGATCTCTCTCACATACAACCTAAAGAATGATCAAAGGAGGAGTGTAGAATGAAAATAAATAGGAAACCAAAAGAGAGATGATCATTCTAGAGAGGATTATAGAAGATAATATTTGTAGAAGTTATGACTACCCATATTGTGAGTATGACTACCTATATAGTGAGTAAAGCATAAAATGACAAAGAAATGTGGAAACCCTATTATTTATTAGAGCTTAATTATGTATCCTAACATTGATAACTAGATTACAACCCTAAACAAATAACTCGATGGAGATTCGGAATTGGCATAGACCTTGTGACATGTTGTTTATAGGAAAGGTACTCCGTGGAAGTTAGAAGCATCTGGTTCCCATTTCTCATTCTCGGTTTGGTCTATTTGGATCGCGTATCAAACTAACATCACATGATGGAGGAAGATGGTGAATGTGCTAGTCTCCACCATAGAAAGTGTGGATTTTCTATCAAAAGCAATAGAAGAAAGGGTATCTGAAAAAAAAAAATTTAGAACATAATGCCTCGAACCCTCACTACCCCACATGTTCTTATTGATTGTGAGAAAATACATTAAAAAATGTAGGGAATCATATTGTTTTATGGAGTTAGTTCCAAATATAGTTAATTTTTTGAAAAAAATTCTTCTAGTCCAACACTCAAAATGATATCTCTAGCCATGAAAAACATTGTCATGATGTGTTTTATGGTGTAATGACACATCGCACCCCCACCCATATTACACTACCCATTCCCAAGATGGATTTAGGTGATTGGGAACAAATATAGCAAGGTGTGTTTAAAAATAGTTGTTATGTAATGTGATTAATAGGAGTAATAATAAGTTTTTATAGTAAATGGTTGAAGATTATGTTGTCTATTTTTACCCCTTGGTAAAATAGACAACTTGAGAGGATCAATTTGAGTAATGGGAAGTGATTCATGGAGAAAAATGGAATAATACATCTGGTTTTTATAGTTTGGGAAGCATTACAAGTGATTCAAGGAAGTTTTGACAGTTTTGGGGCCATCCATCAGAAGTAGGTTTTTTGGGGCCTAAGGAGTTTGCAGCATAAAAGAGGACTTGAGATTCAATGGAAGACTATGATATTCATGTTAGAAATTATAAGTATAAACAAGTTCATATGGAAACCATTTTCCATGCCCTACATGGTGGAAAAGATGAGACATCTTGAAGCATCATACACTTCCCAAGGTAGTTCATTCTTCTAGCACACAACCGACATCCCGAGAAAGAAGGAGAATTTTCAAGGTGATAAATTCAAAATTGGATCTTGATACCACCATAATTATATTCAATGGGTTGTTTCCATGTGAAATATTATAAAATATCTCCGTAAAACTCATCCAGGGAGCTCAAGTTATCTCCTCCGGAAGTTAGTCGGTTGAAGGTTGGACGGGTAATGGTTATGCAGTGGGGGGTTGGATGGGTCAAGGTTGGATGACTGCGGGGTTGGATTTCTAGGGGTTTTTAGGTCACATTTTTGATACGTATTATAAGTTTTGACACCCGACATACCCGTCACACTTACACGATACCTAGGTTGGATAAGTCATGGGGTTGGATGCCCTAGGGTTGATCGGTTGGAGGTTTGATGCCCAAGGGTTAGTTAGGTCACATTTTGTACATGCATAGGATCAATATTTGACACATGTTTCACCTATCATACTTGAACAAAACCCGGGTTGGACTCCTAAGGGATGGTCGGGTCACATTTTTTTACGTGTATGGATAATATTTAGTGCCGTCACACACCTCTCATTTTCATGACACCCAGGTTGGATGGTACGACCATGTTGGATGGGTCACATGGTTGGGTGGATCATGATTCCAAACAAATCAAAAATTGGATTTGAATGCAGTATGACACCCATGTCTTCATCTGACAGAACTACCCTCGGTATGAAAATTTTTATGGGTGCCCATATCTCTTTAATGAGGGTTGGTGAGACATTGCTTATTTATTGTAAAATTCACCTCATTTTTTTAGAGAGACATTATAGGAGTTGGGAAACTCTTGAATTTTTTTCCCTCAACTCCACTTGAGTTTTAAGCCTTCTCCGCACTTTTTGTGCAAGCATATTTTCCCTACGAGAATCCATATAATGGTTTGTGCACCTTAATGAGAAATAAATTCATGTTTTGATGGCATTTTTCAACCATTTGTCATGTTTTGTTGTTTCTTTGTGCCTCTACATTTTGGATTTATTTTTTGTGCATGTATTTCACATTTGTATGTGTAAGATGTTGTGTTTCATGGAGTGCAGATTGAAGATGGAGTTTGGGTTTGTGTCACTGTTGTTCTGGCATCTCCCAGCTCTATTTTTTCTCTTCTTCCTCACTCCTTATACTATCTTGTGACTTTTCTTTGTGTTATCACCTCGTTAGTGTAGGATTTCCCATTTTATGCACTTTTTGTCTCCTTGTCTCCTTAGCATTGTTAGGATAGGTGTAGTGAAACGTCTTTTCTACAATAAGAGTAGTTTAGAATTAGGATTAGGTAGAGGAAGACGACATTCTCCAGAGGACCATCTCAAGTTTGCAAGTCCCACAGCTTGAGAGATGATCCCATGTTATGTAGATTACACCGGATGCCCCATTCAAATAAGGCCATTTGAGGGGTACTACAATTTTTCATCAACAGTTTTAGCACACTCGGTGGGATAGGTTTGAAGTACTTTACCACTTCATTTCATCAGGTTGATGTGTACTTGATGAGATTCAGCCTTTAGAGGCACATTCAAAGCACATCTAGTGACTCCATTTGGTGAACAACCCATTCTCTAAGTTGCATACTTTCCTTTCTTCCATTTCCACCCTTTCTTCTTTCCACATCTTTCATTTTCTACCACTTATGAAGCTATGTAGTTATGGATTCATTCCCATCTTGGAATTCACACTTGCAGTAGACTTAGTGCAGTCCACCTTAAATGTATTTCTCAACTCCTCCAGATCATTATTATGAAAAAATTTAGAACCATTATGCCTACCCAAATGACCAATGCCAAAATTAGTTTGGCTATGGAGCTTATAAGGAACAAGGGTATGCATACAATGACAATCATCAAATGCTAAATGCTGATCTAATGGAGAAGATTCAAAGGATGGAGGCTGGCTTGGTCCATTCAAGGGCTTCAATAAAAATGAGGGCATTTAAAATTAGTTACATGGAATCTTTTCCATGGGAAGGCCCTTTTCCAAGACACTATGGCCTGTAGGATAAGCTTGACTTCATGGTTGAAATGTTGCCTCAACTTGCGCGAGTGGACCAAGGGGATAGAGGCCTAAAAACTTGGTGTCGGGGAATCTTGTAAATGGGTAATCCCTACACCATCATCTAGTAAATTTATCTTCATTCCTCAAGTAGCACCATCTCAACCTGGGCTTTAAATTCAAAGGTTCCCATCAATCGCTTCTATTGTGAAACCTCTTCTCCATCCCCTAGTATCCCATTCCATCTTAATTTCTCCACCTTTCTCCCTTGAAACCCAATTCCCCTCTATAAGAACAAAATGAAACACCTTCACTCCCACTACCTCAAATAATGAAATCACCAATTATGATCCAAACCACCCCTCTTTAAGCATTCCCAAGCCCATGTCGGGAGGAGACCCAAAATACAATTCAAGGAGAATAACAAAGAAAAGAGGAACCCAACCGAGAAGAATTGATACAAAATCTTTAGAGTTAGGTTATCGGGTTTGAAATAAAAAGATCCCCTTGATGGTCAAGCCTTCGGAGGAGGTTAGGATTGAAGTACTAGTGGTGGATGCTTGATTACAGTTGCATTACAAGTGAGGGAAGAAAGAACTACTCCAAATCCAAAAGAGGAGGATGGCATTATGGTTGTGCAGGAGAACCATATTGTTTGAAGGCTTCAAACACAAAGAAGGCCATGGAATAACCTTCAGTTCTTCCTCCCACTTCATCCCCTTCGAGATCTAATGTTGAAGAATAGTTTGATATTTCAAACTTCATGTTTGAAGATGAGGGGAACCATGGTAAGAAATTTTTAGATCAGGAGTACACCATGGAGGAGGTTGATCAAATTCAACAGGACAACAAAAAGGAAGATTATCTATCTAGTTTGGAGGACTACCTCGATGGAGAGGAGCCTGTGGAGATTACAACCTTTGCTGTATCAAAATTAATTCTCCAACATTAAGGGATCATTTCAATGGCAGAGATCATTCAATTACAACAACCTACACTTCATAACAACCCTCTAGAACCAAGGTTTGAGGATCCAAATGTTTCATGTTATTCATAGGAGGAGGAATGGATCAACGATGAGACACATTACATATAATTCATCAAGGTAGAATGTCGTTGTCTATGGGTGAGAAATAAAAATAAAATTAGTCCATAGAAAACCATTATTTTCAAGAAGGTCCGAGGAAGACTCCATTTTGGAGTTAAGTTTTACAGAAATGGGCACATCCATGGGATAAAAATGTTCCCAATAAGGTACTTGGATTCATTAGAGCTAAGGGAGAAGCCAAAACTATTCATGCCCACTTCAAGACATGAGGATGAGTAGTAAAACACCAAGGGTCACGATCAACACCTCCAGGAGACCAATGTCAATCACCTTGAGGAGGTATTTTCGATTGATGTTGATACTTTGGTTATTTGGGTGGAGGATCGGCCTCTTTTCAGTTATTCACTCATTATAACAACCATGATCAACACCAAATCATATACATGGCTTCCTATTTTGAGAAAGGGGAGTTACTTCTCCCTGCTAGGTGCAGGATTTGTTTAAGTTCCCTTTTCATTTGGTTAGCATAGAGTAGGTAGGTTTTCTTTTAGCAGAAGAAGTGCGTGTGCACACTCTGCATGCTCCACTTGGGGTATGTATGATTTTAAATTTTTTACATAGCATGCGTTCTAGCATGATTTTTCTCATGCATGATCCATTCTTTGGAGGGGGCATGTTTTCATGGGAAAAATTAGGTTTCAATAACAATCCCATCCTCTCCAAATTAGCTTGTGTTCCCATGAATTTTTCAATATTTATAATTTTCAAGGAATCATCGATTGGTTTTATTTCACACTTAAAAAGAAATAAGATTGAGGATATTTGTAGGGGGCCTCAAACCTTTTTCCTATACATTAGGTTTGCAGAAGAAAGAGAATTCTAGGTTAAAGACAATTTTCTAGTCTCACAAAACTTTGATTCAGATAATTTTATAAATGAGAGGAAAATTCGAGAAGTGCTAGGAAGTTAAAGGTTCAAGCATAAGTGTTTCATTGGCTCAAAGAATAGAATTCAGATATTAGGATCGGTTTTTAAGTGTACCAATATTTACTCCATGCCCAATGGCTAATTCAAGGCCACTAGTCACACATCTAGAGGTATATTTTCCCGAGAGGTCACTACCAATTATTGTCTATTTTTACCCTTGGTAAAATAGACAACTCGAGAGGATGGGTTTGAGCACCGAGTAGAGATTCATGGAGAAATATTTAATGACACATCTGATTTTTCAATTTGGGGAAGCATTACAAGTGATTCGGGAAAGTTTCGGAGGTCTTGCGACCATCCATCCAAAGTAGGTTTATTGGGCACTAAGGATTTTACTGACATGAAAGAGGACCTAATATTCATCAAAAGATTCTAATAGCTATGTCGGGAATTTTAAGTCCAAAATAATATAGGTATGGAATTCATTTTACATGCCCTACATGATGGAAATGATGAGACATCTTGAAGCATCATACACTTCCAAAGAAGTTCATTCTTCTAGCACACAAACGACATCCCAAGAAAGAAGGATAATTCTCGAGGTGATAACTAAAAATTGGTTCTTGATACCACCATCGTTAGATTCAACAGGTTTTTTTCATGTGAAATCATATAAAACATCACCTGAAAACTCATTTAGGAGATCATACTATTGCTTAGGAAGTTGGTGGGTTGGATGTTGGATGACTGGGGGTTAGACGGGTCAAGGATAGATGGATGGGTTGTTGGACACCCGGGAAATGGTCAGTCACATTTTTTACGTATAGGATTAGTTTTTGATGTCTGTCGCACCCATCGCACTTCCACAATACCCGGGTTGGATGGTACGACTAGGTCGGATGGGTCATGGGGTTGGTTGGTGGAGGTTAGATACCTAGGGGTTGGTTGGGTTAAATTTTTTTGATGCATAGGATTAGTTTTTGATGCTTTTCGTACCCATCACACATGCATGACACCCAAGTTAGATGGTACAACTAGGTTAGATGGTTTATGGGGTTGGACACCTTTGATTTTGTTGGTGGGCATTGGATGCCTAGGGGTTTTTGGGTCACATATTTTGATGCGTACGGACATTTTTTTATTCTTGTCGCACCCCTCTCATTTGCATGACACCCGGGTTAGATGGTAATTAGTTCGATGGCTCACGATTCCCAACGGTGCAATAATTAGATTTTAATGCGGTATGATGTCCATGTCTTCATCTAATTGAGCTTAGTTGTATGATGCCCTCGTGGCCACTAAATCATTCCTTTATGTAATTATTTGAGCTTATCGGTCATTAAGATTTTTCTTTAATATGAACTATTTTATGATGTTATACAAGTAATGGAGCTTACCAAATTCTAGGCATTTTACTAGAAATGAATGAAATGAATTGTGTTAGAAACAATATAAATTATGATAAATATATAAGTTGTGATCCCTTTCAAGGGTATGTAGTGCAACACTTGGCTGTGCAAGGATTGTATAGCCAATATGATATAATTATAATTAATGAAAAATACTAGCGATCCAAAGTTGTAGAGATAGTTTTTACATTACTGGAAAGGAAACCTAGGAGTTATAGAGGCTAGCGGTGCTAGGCTTCTCCTCAACAAATATATGGACAACATAAGACATGCAAAGTTGTTCATTAACACCTATTGAAAAGAATAGCTTAGTTCCCTCTAAAAGCTAAGGATTTATTATTTTAAATCCAGTGTTGGAAAAAAATCATTGTAATGGAGCTTAGCAGTCACTAAGTTCTTTCCTATCTATAAGTTGATCTCAAATTCTTGTGAAGTGGAAAATTATGTTTTAGTTTTTCTAGTGTAAAATGTAACTAACACCAAAATATTGACAATCACAAGATATATTAGAAATTTCATGCCACAGTCTGTCATCACCAATCCGGCACTATGATATTTCTTCACCGGGAACTCTCGTCTTTATGATTATTTACTAATGCACAACCTTTAGTTTGGTGGATGTAATCTAGAAACAAAACAACAACCAAACACAAGAATACCATCGACTATGATAAGACGAAATGATAACAAATCTGAAATATCAAAGTAAATTATAATATTAACATGAAATTGATACAATCTCACCCATGAGGTACTTCAACAAGACTATGGAAGAAACTTTACAATTACACCTCTCGATGGCTTCTTCAACACACCTTTAACTGATGGCTTCCTTTGCACACTTCCTACAATATTTCTCACTACTTCTTTCTATGCTAAATGAGGGGGGTGGCCTCTCTATTTATAGAACTTCCAAGCTTATCCATCCTATCTCTAAGATAGGATAAGAAATCCACTCTGACGAATCATATTCCATACCTTAACTCTTATCTGTACATGTAAGCTTATCTGTTAAGATAAGATAAACCTTATCATTTTACATGGGTTCCACATTTTTAGACTTTTTACAAATAAAATACACAAAATATTTATGACCTCACTCCTTGTCCTTATTACCAATATAATATTTCTAATTCCTAATCATGTAGACCCTACTTCTCTAATTACCCAAACTTTGACATTTTAACATTATCGGACCACTTACGACAAATATTTACTTTTTACAACATTCCTATTGTACTTTGATTGTTACCGTACTCCACATTATTGGCGGCACCGTACTGATGGCGCCGTTATCTTCTATCAGACGCTACTACTAATTACACTTAACAACATCCTATTCCTAATACATACATTAATGAAATAGAAATTTTGGAGGAAAATTTTAGTGTCGACATCTTCCCCCTTCCTAGCTTCTACTCCGTCCTCGGAGTAGACTATTCTGGTGCTTGGAAAATCTTCAACTTGTCATGGTTGACCCATTTCGTAATGGGAGTGCCATCCAATTCCTCCAGTCGGTACGTACCATTTTCATACACAGCTGCTATTTTGTAGGGCCCCATCCATTTTGGAAGAAATTTTCTCTATCTTCTTTTTTTGTATCTGGAATCATATACTAGGACCAAGTCATTCACATGAAATGGAGACCATCGAATCTTTTGATCAAAGTATTCCTTCTGCTTCATTTTCTTCTTATGGCTTGTATCCTTTGCTATTTCCCTCATTTCCTCTAGCAAATGAAGATGTACCAACCTTTCTTTTACTAAATCACTTTCATCCATCCTTTCATTTTTCATAACTCTCATAGTGGGAATATCAAACTCAATAGGAAGAACTGGATCAATGCCATAGGCCAACTGAAATGGGGAGTATCCTATTGCTGACTTTGATGTTGCCCTATATGCCCACAATGCTGCATGAATCCTTTTATCCCATTTATGTACCTGCAAGGCTGCATCTTTTGCTAGAATTTGACACAACACAAAATTTGTTCGTTCCACCTGTCCATTTGTGCTTGGCTTGTATGTTGTTGCCTTCCTGTGCTTAATAGAAAACTTATTGACTAGGGCTTCTACCACCTCATTAATGAAGTGGCTTCCTTGATCTGTTACAATTTCTAATGGACAACCAAATCTGGTGACAATGCGTTCATATATAAACCTTGCCACTTCATCCATGGAAGCTATTTTCAATGGCCTAGCTTCAACCCACTTGGTTAAATAATCTGTGGCAACTACAATATACTTATTTTGACGTGATGTAGTTGGAAGTGGACCTACAATGTCTATTCCCCATTTTTCAAAGGGACCAAGGGGAAGAATAGGACATAATGGAGCTGATGAAGTCTTACGGTTACCATGTGTTTGACAAATATCACATGTCTTACAATAATTATAACAATCTTTAAAAAGAGTGGACCGGTGATAACCCGCATCTAATATCCTTCTTGCTTGTGTAAGTTGTCAGAGAAGTGCCCTCCACATGTACCATTGTGGAATTCTTCTAGCAGCTCCTTTCCTTGATCACGCTCTAATCGCCTCTGTCAGATCGTCCATCGGTCCTATTCGAAATAATGCTCCATGCAGAATAGAATATGGACGACTGGCTTGAGTAATCTTTCTCTTAGTCTTTGCATTGGCACCATCAGGAAACTTGAATTCATTCAGATAATTCCAAATATCTATGTATTCACTAGGGATTGTGTCAAGGGAGAACAATGCTTTGCATCGGAAAATCATCATCATCACAAGATGATCCTAAACCATCATAGGCTCGAGAGAGTGCATCTGGCATTGACATGCTTCTTTCTGGCCTATCTATAATATCAAATTCAAATTCTTGTAGCAAAATTATCCATCTTGCTATCCTCCCTGATGGGTTAGGCTTATTGACAATATATTTCAGAGCCTGATGATCCGTTACAACTATAAATTTCTGCCCTAGCAAGTAATTTCTAAACTTCTTTACAGCAAAAATGATAGCGAGCCTCTTTTTCGCCATGATATAGTTTACCTCAAGATCGCTCATTTGTATGCTCCCAAAGTAAATTGGATGTTCATTCCCATTTTCATCCTTTTGGTTTAAAGTACTACCTACTACCGCATCCGAGGCATCAATGTACACAATAAGCAAAAATTCCCAAGGAGTGGTGAACGTGGTCTTGGTGATCTTTCTCTCCTATACGAACTTGGTTGTAGAGCTATATCCATCAGCAAAACTATAGCACTCTCGGCCAACTACTTCGCCCAAGATCTGATCGAAAATGGAAGAGGGTAATGATCCTTCTTTGTTTCCTTATTAAGCTTCCCTGTAATCAACACAAATGCATAGCTTCCCATTCTTTTTTATTGAGATCACAATGGGAGAAACCCATTCGAATTCTCCACAAAGAAATATGAATCCCGCATCAAGCAACTTATCTATTTCTTCTTTTTGGTCTTGGAAAATTTAGGATTCATTCTATATGGCATTTGCTTTATAGGCTTAGCACCATCTACCAACTCAATACAATGTTCTACCCAACTTACTTGACGGAGTTCCTTGTAATCAAAATTGAATAGGTGTATGTACCTTCGAAAGAGCTGGAGGTAGGATTCCTTCTCACTCTCCATCACAAAGCATCACCAATCTTTATTTGTTGGAGACGATCATCAACTTCTTCTTCAGATAATTTTATGGGGTTCATGAGTTGGTGTGTGATCGGAAGGATATCCATGATCTGAAACATCCACCTCTCTTTCTTCATCTTCGAGTGTCCACTTCACTAGTACTAGAGTAATCGAGAGGATGTCCAATCATCGGTTTCATCACTTGAATCATTGGTTCTACTTTATGATGTCGAGGGATCACGTTTATCTTCACCCTCTCTCTACCATGTCCAAGTGTCATGAAACCTTCATTCCAGTAGTTTCTTGCATGAACTCTCCTTAGCCATGGTCTTCCTAGCAGCATTGGGTACGCAACAGTACCATTTTTCATCACCTGAAAGTCTACCACACATACAACACCCATAACAGATATTGCCACATTTGAAACTACACCTTCTGGTTTAGTTTTTCCTTATTTAATGACCTTAACATAAGTGTTGAAGGGCGATCAATTTTAAACCCAACATATTCATTACGAGACTCGGTCATTACATTAATCAGTAGCACGTCCATCAACTAAGACATCATGAATTGAAATACCATTACATAATACCTCACTTGTGGAGCATAGGGATCCGCTCTACCTCCAAAACAGGGACCTCAACCTCCTTCCTTCTTCGAGCATTGAGTCCACCTCGCAACTCCCGCCTCTTCTCGAAGACATAGCCAAGAGTTGACCATATGTAATATTTGCGAGGCCTTTTGGATAGATCTTCCAAGATGGAGTATGGTCCTTGCCCCTGTGAAATCGAAAAATCCGCACACCCAACTTTCTTCTCCTATGTTTCTTACTAGTTTCTTCTTTCATCTTCTTAGGATCATTTCCATCTTGATTATCTTTTTCTTTCTTTCTTTTTGTTACAAACACATCTACTTCATTATTTCTCCTCTTATCTACTACATCAAAAAAATTCACAGTGCTTTTCCTTTATCATTATCTCCTTACCAAATGTAGAAGCTCTATCTTGACAATTATACTTATAATGACCCTTTTTATAACAACCATAACAAACAACTTCGAAATATTTCTTTTTGGACCTCTATCGACTCCCGAGAACTAAATTCCTTTCCTTGAAGAAGATTAAAAGTTAACTCGATCATCTTTTTGAGTATATCTTCATACTCGGTAGATGTATTAGGAGAAATATTTTTGCTCACCAGAGTGGTTGTGGATTCGGGACCAAAGGTGTCTTTGGTGTAGGCTCTACTTTAGCAACAATTTCTTTGGGCTCCTCTTCCATGCTTTCTTCTTGCCTTCTTGCAATCTCCTTTGCTTGTTCAATGGTAGCCGGGCGGTCATACTTCACTCGTTGTCGATCTCCGGCTTCATCCCAAGAATGAAGTGCTTACGAGAGGAGATTATCCACGCCATTCATCAACCCATCTGCTAGTCCTTCCTTCCGGATCGGGCATCGAGCTTCCTCCTTAGCTCTAGAACACGAGCATGATAATGCCTTATCTTCTCCTTCTTTCCTTGGGATAGCTTTGTGATCTCGATCATGAGATCTCGCATATTTCGTTGTTCACCAAATTCTTCAAGAAAACTTTCGGTTAATAAATCCCATGAATTTTTCACATTATCACCTAGTGTTTCAAACCACCTAAGTGCTGAACCATCCAAAAAGGTAGGAAAAAATTCAGTCCATTGTTCCCTTCTTATAAGGCCATTACAAATACAAGATCGTTTAAACTCTTGAATGAAAGAAGAAGCATCTTCATTAGATTGAGCTGAAAAAACAGGAATCTTTCCCATTTTCAAAAGTAACCACCGTGAAATACCAACCCACAAGTACAATTAACAAGACTTATGTGCACAAATAATTGGAATCACTATACTAGAAAGTGACTTTACACCTTTCTACAGTAAAATAGAAATGACCACGGTAAACTATGGTAAAACTTGACTTACTACGGTAAAAACTGACTTTACTGTGGTAAACACTATTCACGGTAAAAAGTGAAGTTACTGCGGTAAATACTATTCATGGTAAAAAGTGACTTTACTGCGGTAATTACTATTCCCAGCAAAAAGGACTTTACCAGGGTAACTACTATTCATGGCAAAAATGACTTTAACATGGTAACTACTATTCACGGTAAAAATGACTTTACCATGGTAACTACTATGCACAGTAAAAACAAGGTTACCCTCCAATTAATTTTTGCCTAAGTGGGAATATCTCTCCAGAAAATCCACCAATGAGGAATGGTCCCAGCAACGGAACCAAAATGTCATCACCAATCCAAAGACTATGATAATTCTTCACGGGAACTCCTCGTGCTTTATGATTATTTACTAATGCATAGCCTTTAGTTTGGTGGATGTAATCTGAAAACAAAACAACAACCGAACACAAGAATACCATCGACTATGATAAGATGAAATGATGACAAATCTGAAATATCAAAGTAAATTATAATATTAACATGAAATTGTTACAATCTCACCCATGAGGTACTTCAACAAGACTATGGGAGAAACTTTACAATTACACCTCTCGATGGCTTCTTCAACACACCTTTAACTGATGGCTTCCTTTGCACACTTCCTACAATATTTCTCACTACTTCTTTCTATGCTAAATGAGGGGGGTGGCCTCTCTATTTATAGAACTTCAGAAGCTTATCCATCCTATCTCTAAGATAGGATAAGAAATCCACTCTGACGAATCATATTCCATACCTTAACTCTTATCTGTACATGTAAGCTTATCTGTTAAGATAAGATAAACCTTATCATTTTACATGGGTTCCACATTTTTAGACTTTTTACAAATAAAATACACAAAATATTTATGACCTCACTCCTTGTCCTTATTACCAATATAATATTTCTAATTCCTAATCATGTAGACCCTACTTCTCTAATTACCCAAACTTTGACATTTTAACATTACCGGACCACTTACGACAAATATTTACTTTTTACAACATTCCTATTGTACTTTGACTGTTACCGTACTCCACATTATTGGCGGCACCATACTGACGGCGCCGTTATCTTCTATCGGACGCTACTACTAATTACACTTAACAACATCCTATTCCTAATACATACATTAATGAAATAGAAATTTTGGAGGAAAATTTTAGTGTCGACAAAGTCAACATTTTAGTGGGTTCTATTTAAAAATTAATATGGTCAATGTTTTATAGGTTAAAAGTATTTGTTAATTCTATCACTAATTAAAAATTTCTTAATAAATGTGTCAATTATAGTTTTTCCTAACTAATTGGTTCAAAATTGCCACATGTCACATTTTATTGGAATAATTTTTTTAAATTAACACACACTATATTTAAAAATCTTAAATTCAAATTTGATAAAAATTAATAATAAATGTGCATATATTACTCTATTAAAATTTAAACCTTTGTTTAGAAATGTTTACTTCTATTTTCTAATAATTTATTTTTTATTATGCTTATATTAATATTTTTATTGTCTCATGAGTTCACAAAGAAACATTTTTCATTGTCCCACTCATTTCTAAAGTAAAATTTATAAATTTGATTTCCCCCTATCCCACGCTATCCCCCAAATTAAATGTGATATTAATGAGGGATAAATTCAAATTTCGATATGCAAAATTCCCGCATTAAATGTGAATATTTGAAATTTCAATATCCCGAACGCTCATTTTATGAAGGCTAAATTAAAATTTTCAAATATTTGTATCCCACAATTTTTAGTTTTCGACATTTCTTTCGTTGACCGCATTGAAAAAAATGATACCTTAGAGAAATATATATCATTGTTTCTTTTTTTGTTTTTGCGCTATATAAAAGCATCTCTTGAAATCATAATACAATACACACGAGATACAAAATTATTGATCTAATTTCTCAAATCCTAGTCATTTTTTTGAAGGGAACATTGAGGAAGTGATTATAATATCATTTGTTGGCACACAAACAAGGGAAAAATAGTGATTGTGGATAGATCATAGGTATGAGTGCATAAATATCGACCATATTTTATAAATCTCGATTTCAGAGCAAGAGGCACATAAAGGATGAAATCAAAAGAGGCAAGCAAAAGAGGTTGCGTATAGAATCTTGCAGATAGTTTGTTTGAGAGAGGAGATAGAGCTTTCACAGACATTATCAAGCACATAATAATTTCATATACTACTAAAACATGTATTTATCAAAATCATCTATTTTATTGTATGTGTACCTTAGTTGATGGAAAGAACTTTCAGTCATCTTGTATTCACCTAGTTCTTTTGTTTTGCATGACAATCCAACCCCTGTCTTTCCCTCCTTTGCCTTCGTAGTTTCATTTTCACGCTTCTCAATAAGTGTTGGTATTTCGAAACCATTTTTTTGTTGTTTCCTAATGAAGAAAATGTAATCCCCATTACAATTTTTATTCTTTTGGAAAACACAATTTTTATGTTTTACCGTATCTCTTGTATTCGTCTTTATTAAAAAGGTTCCCTTTTAGACCTTCTATGTCTCGCTTTGGTTAATTTTTTATGGATTTTTTTCTCCTTCATGTGATTATTTTTTCATGATAGTGATTTCCTATCACCGCATTTACAAAACATGAGTTTCATATTCATTTTTGTAAAACATCACAATGGTTTGATTTAGTATAGTTTAGGTAATCATTTTGAATTCCTTTAATGATTTTTTTAATATGAAATAAATAGTCATGACTAATTATTTCAATGTTCATTGTTTATATGATTTCTGTGTTGATATATATTTTTAATTATATACATTTTCCGACGTAAAACTATTCAAATGTAATGGATTTAACAAGAATTTTTATGTAAAATAAAAGCTAAGAATATTACATATATGTGTTGATATTATTAAATATAAATTTTAATCATTTTATTTATAAACATATATTTCCTTTTCTAACCTTATGCTATGCCAAAAATCACATAGTTTTATGTCCTTTGCGATATAATTCTAACTAAATGTGAACCCAGAGAATAATAGATTTATATATAATTTAATTTTTATTATGCTACATATCATTGGCAAGATATAGAATTTTTTGAAATATATTAATACATGATTGTACTCATATATTTATGTATCATTTTGTAAAGTCAATCAAGAAAAATGTTGTGTATCCTAGCTTCCACCGAGCTATAATTCTTCTTTGTCAAAAAAATTTGTGTAGAAGACAATTAGTAACAACTTACTTGATAACTGAGCCAAACTAAAGTAATAATTTTAAAATTCTCCAATACCATATTCCAAGACTAGTGGCCACTAAGTTGGATGTTTACAACATTGCTTTTCTATTCTAAGACAACACAAGGCAACAAATATTCCAAGACAAGACAAATATTAAATATTTTCCTGAATACATGTATTCCAACAAGAATTGAGATTAGCGATGGCTAAGATATTGGTTGCCTTGCATACAATACAATTAGTAACAACTCACCTGAAAACTGAGCTAAGCACCATTATTATATTTATATTTTTGTATCATGATATGTGAACCATAGTGACCGCTAAGTTCATACATATTATTACATTGTGTTTGTGCAACGTAATAAATAATTGATATTAATAGCGACTAGGTTAGTAATTGTCTTGCATTAAATAAAATTATTAGTGACTTGATTGAAAATTGAACTAAGATCCATTATTATATTTAAATTTTATAGTATGATCTTCAAACAATATCGATCGCAACGGTGGATGTTTCCTACATTTATTTGATGTTATAAGACAAGACAAGACAAGACAACAAATATTCCTAGACAAGACAAATATTAATCATTTTCCTGGATACACATATCCCAAAATAAATTTTTTAAGCCTAGTGGTTGCTGAGTTCAATATGATTTTCAAAGTATATCAACTAATATTAGAATCCTTACATGATATTATAAGCCTAACAACTTCCAATGTTGAATATTATTACATTGCGTTAGTGTAACATAAAAAAGAATTGAGATTAGCATCCACTAGGATAATTGTTGTCTTGCATTCAAGACAATTAGTAACAAATCGACTGAAAACTGAACTAAGCTCCATTATTATATTTAGATTTTAAAATATGATCTTAAAATACTAGTGACCACTAGGGTGGATGTTTACTACATTTATTTGATATTCCAAGACAAGAAAAGACAACAAATATTCCAAGACAAGACAAATATTAACAATTTTCCTGAATACACATATTCCAGTAACATGAAATTTTAAGCCTAGGGGCCTCTAAGTAAAACACATGATATTATAAGTCTATCACATGATATTTGAATCCTAACATGATATTCGAAGCCTATCATTTACTAAGGTCAAAGATTATTACATAGCGTTGGTGCAACATAACAAGGAATTGAGATTAGTAGATGCTAGGATAATTGTTGTCTTGCATAGAGTGCTATTAGTAACAAATGAACTTAAAAATAAATAATCTTCATTATTATATTTATATTTTAGAATACGATCTCAAAATGCTCGTGAACACTAGGGTGGATAATTACTACATTTTTTTATCTTCCAAGTCAAGAAAAGACAAAAATATTCTAAGACAAGACGAATGTTATAGCTATGATATGACACCCTCTCTAGAGTTCTAGCCATATATAGATATATATAGGAACTATTCAATTCATCTCATTGCTCTCTAGAAAGGTAGATGAACCTTAGTACATAGGGGACTAGATAATAGCCCACTCAATCATCCCGGCCCCTCAACCCACCAATCGCCATGGGGTGTGTGCCCTACCCTAGATTTCTATCTGAGGGGGTTCAAAAGATGTAGCCTCTATTCTATATGGAATTGTTTTCCCTATCTATATATTTGTTGATAACCCAACCAATTCATCCAATAAATAGATGGCTCTATCTAAAAATGAATTAAAAAGTGCTTGGAGAGGAAAGTTTCTACATAGTTGGATCTCCAAATAAGGTTAAATTATCTCGGATGAAGTCAAATTATTATATATATTAGAGTCCTCGAGCTCTCGAACAATAGGATTATAGAAGGGGACATATATATTCATCTAGAAAATAAATATAGAAAGATAGGGGAGGGAGGGCCATTCAATAATCATGATAGGGGTATCTCTCTATATCTGAGACCCTTTTAATCATCTCTCGCGTGCCCCTCACGAAGCTCTTTAGGCACCCCCTCCTTTTTCAAGTTAGTGGTTCATGTAGCAAACCACTCACAAACCCACGCGATGCCTCTACTCATCGATATAGAGAGGGGTCCCTAGATATATATGCAATCAAGAGAACAATCTATAGAAATGAAATAGAATGCCATCCATGCTTTTTGCCTTCAAGAATAATGGAATGGGTCAAGATTGAGATGGAGATCACTACAAACAATCTTAGTTGTAGCTTAGTCTCAAATTTATAAAATCACTCACTTAGAATATGATGATTGCATGAAAATCATGTAGATCATATGGCACCGACATACCGGGAAAATTTATATAACTATTGATATCATATAAAACTAGAAGCATTCCTACCGCCTAACCGGATCTATTCTCACCACGCTTCGTTTCCGTGTTTGTTCGGAGGGCGGCTCTCCTAGTCGTCCCGCTTCTATCCAATCCACCTATCCATCTATCTTATCTAAAGAGAACAATTTTTGACTAAATGTATATTGACCAGTTAAAATTCTCGGGATTTCATGGATAATACTCAATGAATGGTTAGTTAGTTCAATTTATTGGCTATGGTGGGTCTATATAGGTAGGGCCCCTATATATGCTCAATCAATTATATATAGAGGGTGATCCACATAGGTGTGTCAACACCCCCTATCTTTCTATATGGAACCTTAAAGAAAATGGATTAGAAAAATACATACGTCACCCTATCTATACTATTTATATTGGTCGAATCTCTTCTCTATAGTAATAGCTTTGTACTCGATCATTTTTTTCCAGATTCGACACCATATCCTCTCGTGAGGCCCACTATAGATATATATAGAGGTGGGATAGGTGACAAGAAAGGGGGTTCGAGCACTGCATTACAATGAAATTTTTTCCTCTCTATGTAGATGGGATGGTAGCTCGGGAGGCTTGACCTATATATCTTATCTAGAGGGGAAATAGGAAAACACATTTGCCTCATCCCGGAGATAGAGGTGTGTGCGAGGATGCACCCCTTCATCTGACTAGACCAACCGGGCCCACTATTCATCTGAAGAGACTGAAAAGTTAGATATAGAGAGAGATATAATGGTTCTCCTTAATACACATATTCCAAAACAAAATTTTAAGCCTATTGGTCATTGATTTCAATATGATATTCAAAGCCTAGAGGTTGTTAAGGAAGAATATTATTACATAGTGTTGGTGTAACATAACAAATACTTGAGATTAGCGGTGGCTAGGATAATATTTTTCCTTCATACAAGATAATTATTAACAAATCGAATGAAAAATGAACTAAGCTCCATTATTATATTTAGATTTTACAATATGATATTCCAAGACTAGCAACTACTAGGGTGGATGTTTACTTCATTTATTTGATATTCCAAGACAATACAAGACAAAAAATATTCCAAGACAAGACAAATATTAACGATTTTCCTGAATACATGTATTCGAACACAAAATCTTAAGCCTTGCGGCTACTAGGTTGAACATTATATTTGAATCCTATCACATGATATTAGAAGCCTAACATGATTTTCGAATCCAAGCGGCCCCTAAGGTTGAAGATTATTATATTCCATTGGTGTAACATAACAAATAATTGAGATTAGTGGCTGTTAGGATCCTAGCGAGATGTTAGGTAGTCCATGATTTATTTTTTATTCAATCACTAATTTGAAAATAAGAAACTATTGAGCCTTAAGTCCACACACCCATTGATTTTAATAATTAATTGAGCCAAGTCTCTGCTAAGAATTTTCCCGTATACAATGTGAGTTGAATTATGTTCTATTAAAAATATATCTTATGATAACTACAAAAGGCTTGATCCCTCGAGAGGGTATCTAAAGCTATAAAGATTGTTTTTACATTGCTTGAAAGGAATCCTATAATATATAGAGGTTAATGTTGTTAGTCTTCCCATCTACCAACAAATTGACAAGATACAACATGCATTGATGTCCACTAACTTTTTAAAATGGAATAACATAAGAACTGGTAAGATCAAATATAAATAATAGATCTTAGAGGTTGCTGATCATTTTCCTTGAAATGAACCAAAATGACATGTGTTATACACAATATATCTTATGAGAATGACATAAGGCTATATCCCTCTCGTGTGTATGTATTTTAACCTAACAACCATATGAGATATGAGGCCTTTAACATATCCATTAAATTCCAGACAAGATAATTAGTAATTATTTGAATGAAAAATTAGCGACTAGGAAACATGTGCCAAATTTATTAGTGATTAATTGTTGAAATTTCTTTGTGCAATGCATAACAAAGAATTTTATTAATGATTCCTTATTTTTTATAATTAAAGGAGGGTTAAAGGGTCCATTTCCCTTTACATTAAAAAATTAAAAAAAATGAAAAATCGAACAATCTAGCAATACTTTGTTGAAAAACCCCAAGAGACTATGTAAAAAAACCAACTAGTTGGGAATACAAAAAAGCCCTAGAATAACAAGATAGACAGTGTTGGTATCCAAATCCATTCTCCTTCTCAAGCCGATCAAGAACAAAGATTTGATAGGGAGATTAGAGGAAGATAGATCATAGTGTGTGTTGTTTTGTAGCTGGGGATGAGATATAAATGGTCCTTTGTTACTCATATTTGTGGAGAGATGGATAACACCTTTAAGAGGATTTGACCTGTCCTCACTACTTTAGGCCATGCCTCTTCAACCAATGTGGGAGGAACCTTAGTGTAACCTCTATTTGATGAAGGAGATGGAGATATCCTTCTTTTGCACAAATTCTATACTGAGAGAACCTTAGGAAAATACGGTCAATACTCCATGATTTAACTCTTAAGAGTTGTCACTTCTAAACGATGGAGATACTTTCAACACAAGGCTAAGGTTACTAAAGACATTAAGAAATCCTGATTGTTTTGCATATTTTTGCAAGTAGATTTTGTTCCTTTGTTGATACACAGGACAAACAAGGATAGTTTAAGATGGATCAATTATTTTTAAATGATTTTGGTGGGAGATGAAGCAAGATAAAGTTGATTATACCAGATCTTTGGAGGGACTTCACAACAATGAACAACTTCAACAACATAAAGCTTCAAAATAGTTAAGATGTTCCTTCAACCAGAAGGTGTGCTTTAATGGAGGCCCAAATCAGCACGTTTTCACATAATATTTGAGACTCCAACATGAAGGATTGAATTGAAAGACTCAATTAAACACCAAAGTTTCTAATTAATCATGCCTAAGGTACACCCGAAGACTTACAGTCTTTATCAATAAATAATAGTTAATTGATTTTAAATTTTTTTATCTCATCCAAGATGAAGGATCTTCTTGAAATGAAATTTTAAATACCATTATAATGTTACAGGGATGAGATCCCATGTGGTTTCATAAAAAATTCAATGTAAGATTGCAATAGGAATGAAAGAAACTATTTGTAGACATTCTGAAAAAAAGCAGACACAAATTGCTAGAGATTGGACACAAATTAATTTCAAAACTACTTATATTAATCTACAGGAATGCTTCTAGATAAATCTCGGTGTTTGTCAATGGATATACATATGCAACCAACTTGAGACAATTGAAAATATAACACAAAAGAAAATAATAGGTTATCTTAAATTTGGTCTCTCACAAAGAAAGCTTTCTCAAATTTTATTTTAGGGATTCAAACTCGACCATTTACAAGAGTATTCTCATTACATTTATATATTTTTCTCACTCAATTTTCCCCTAAAAGAGAATAATATTCAAGGACCATTTTCTGGTTACCAATTTGTTTTAGTCAATGACGTTTAAGAAATTTAGATCGAAAATATGCCGTGTGGACCAATTATGAACTGATCACATTTCTTGGGCCCTTGATTAATGACTAGGATGTCATGCAAAAACTTTTCATGAGTCCTTTGAATCAATCGAATTATGTCATGTGAGAAATACACTTTTTAATCATTTTCTGGAGACTTTGCACAATTGGACACATGACAGTAATCTTTTTCACTCTTGAGAAAACAACTTTTCCATATTTTACACCCAAACTTTCACCATTTTATCCCTTTTCCCTTTGTTTCATCCGCAATTCTTCCCCTCATCTGTCTCCTCTAGTAATTCCTATTTTTGTAAGTACCTTACGAGATAGAGATGAAAAAGAGTACGTATTCACATCTCTAGGAGTTTTGGAGAAAAAATGGCAGAAAAAATAGGTGAAATGCATAACCATTGATCCTGCCCCTTTTCCACTTTATATCATAGTTGTCCACGTGTTTCCTTGGTGCAACTACAAAGGAGAAGCATAGAGGCAAGTCCCAAACAAGCACGAGCCTTCCACATACCCTGGGCCCAAGAAAATACCTTTTGGCCTTTGAAAAGTCTCGGTGTAAAAAGGAGCCAACGGAAGCCTCCACATGTCTCAATGGTGCATTTTGAGATGGTCCCCAAAAGTAGAGACCCCAAACAAGCGTATGCTTAAGAGGTGTCTCGGTTTGGAAGAGGTTGTCAAAAATTTGAAAGTTCAGCAGAAGGTGCCATGTGTCTGGGGTTCGAGACTGTCTCCTTTTGCCATTTAAAAGTCCAAGCAAAGGGAAGAGTGAGTGGAAGCCTCCAAGTGTCCTCCTAATGCTTCTTCCAAATAAAACTTAGGGGTTGGTCCCCAAATAGGTGCGGTCCCTCCACGAGTCCAAGGCCTTTAGAAAGTTGCTTGAAAATTCTAAGTATAGGAAGACCGAGCGGAAGCCTCCATGTGTCTTCTTGCTACAACTTCGATATGGTGCCCAAGAGTGGATACCCTGAACAAGTGCGGGCTCACCACATGTCCCAGGCCTTAGAAAATTACTTTGAAAATTTGAATTACAAAGCGGAGCTAGCGGAAGCCTCCACATGTCTCCCTGTCACAATTGTTAAGGTGGGAACATGAGGTGGATCCTTAAATGAGCACCAGCCTTCTATGTGTCCATTACCTATCAAAACTATATTGATTGCATGAAAAATTTGTCTATGTCTAGGCAAACTAGCGAGAATCCTCCACGTTTTCCCTGCGCAACTCCAAGGCCCAAACTAGAAGGTGAATTTTCAAATGAGTGTCATTCCTCCACATACATAATTTTTAGGTTGAAGTAAGCCTTGTATTTTTAAAGTGTCCTCTCGAGCCGCATCCAACCCAAAAGGGCCATGTTTCCACTAATGCTAAGATTTAAAATTGACCAAGAAAAATACACCCACAAACCGTAAAATGTAGGAAGAACGCCATTTGATCCCGAAATGAATCTTTCTTCAAGGATGAAGATTTTAGAAATGTTATAAGGCTCAAACATGATCCTCCAAGCTACATCAAATCACGTTTCCTCGGGTATTTGGAACAAAATTATAGGGACAACAAAATGTGACCACAGAAAATAAAAGGAAAGGAACAACTTGATTTTTACAACCAATTTATAGACTCCTTAAGATGGAAAAATGAACAAAAACAAATTTTGGACCTTTAATTGATCCTCGACCAAGGAAGGTACCGATCATGGAAACCAAATGCAAGATAGAGTCTTCAAGCACCAACACGAGGAGATATTAAATGTCACAGAGACCGCAAACTGAGGAATTTTAATGACAAATGGGGTGAGACTAATTTAAGCACCAACAAACTGGATGCATAAATTACTATGGAAATAAAAATGATATATAATAACCTAAACATTGTTACAAAATGACATATTTCGAAACATTTATTTATTTGAATCGGAAGACACAACTAAAATCTTCACTTTAATAGAATGGTAAACAAGATCTAGAGTTGATGCCGAATTTTTTTTTATTTCTAGCAGCTATGCGAATCTTCAACCAATCATATTCCTGATGACCTTGCCTATGAAGTCGATCCCAATGAGTCGGTTCTGGATGTAGTGGAGCACACAGAGAATATAGTTGAGATAAGTGGATCAAACTTTATCCCATCATTGAGATCTTGCTAAAATTGGCCATATCATCTAAAAATGCATTAGGACATAAAAATAATTATACATATCTTCAAAAATGACTTTGTCCAACAAAAATTCCTAGATATAGTGAGCTAAGAAAGCATGAGCCAAGACACACTTGAGGGTTTTTTCCATTTTCGCTTCCATGCCCACACTATAAATTTGTTTGATATATCGACACCCCATCTCCAAATCCCAATGCTTTGTTGGATTTATAATAACTAGATGAAAAATGAAGTTTGAGGAAAATTACGCATTAACCCTCGACGACAAATGTAGAGAAAGATAATCACCTTTGAGAACTATCTCAATAGAAACCATATCTTGCTCTGATCCAATTCTATAAAAATATTTCAAACAATGACATGAAATCTTAGTATAAAATGCCATTTCATGCACCGACATGGAGAATTAAATGAAATGAAATAATGGGCCATCGTTGTGAGAGGAAAAGAAAGCTAGTGAAATAAAATGTAAAGGTGCAAAAATAAGGTAGATCAAATCGATAAATATAAGGAGTGACTATCCCTCACATGCTTGTAATTAACACAATAGTAGTGCAACCTTTAATATCAACATTTATTGTAAAAGGTGATGAATTCCAGCTAGTAAAAATATTTGTTACCAATCTTCTCATTCCCTCGATTTGATAAAAACTTGCATCTTTATTATCTTCCCCATAGATATGATTTAAGGTCCAATATGGAATTAATGAAAGCATAAAAAGGAATTTTATTCACACAAGATTGATTTTCCCTGACAAGGACTGCTTTTTGATGATGACATTAACAATAATATTAGAGTCACCTTTAATAATTAATTCATTAATATTCAAATTATCGGTAGGACAAACCATGTTCTAGTGATTTAATTTATTAACTTATTATTTATTAATATTCAAGTCATTAGTCAAGCTATTAATTTTGAGAGAAACCTCTGGAAGAGTATATACCATTTTTTTTTTGACTATCTTTCCATACACACTTTGAGGATTGGAGAGAAGCTGCCACCCCATTTAGCACTTAGAGCCATATTTTGTTTTTCCTAGTTCAAAATCCCCACTCTGTCCATAATATTTAATAATTAAAACATTGACCCATTTAACCCAGGGAATTGCTTGATCTCATCTATTCCTTTCAGCTAAATGTTAATAATGTTGTCGATTTCATAATTTAATCTGAGCGAGATTCATGTTCATCTTCGCCATGTATATCCGGTAGATCATTTAGGTATTTTTGCTTCAAGGATATTTTTATAAAATATGCAAGGACAAGATGAAAATGATACTTATTTATATTTAAAGGATTTACTTTTATTACTATGATCTAACCTTTCTTAACTATGTCACTATTTTTATAACTAGAAACTATTGAGCCTAGTGATCGCAAAGCCATTCCTTTCAATAAGAAACATCACTTAATGGTCACTAAGAATTTTCCTTGAAATGAAAATATATGAATTATATTTTATGCACAATATATCCTATGAAAACTACATAAATCATCAACCTTATCAAAATGTATGTTTGCATAACTTAGCGTTCTTAGGGATAGTCTAACCAATATAATATATTTATAAATAATGACAACGACTATCGATAAAAGATGTTGATTGAATTTTGCATTGCTAAAATGGTATAAAGGCTAGTGGCCTCTAGGATTCTCATAGAAAAATGATTATTCAAAATTAAACATGAATTTTTGTTCACTAACTTGCATCATTTAATCGTAACCAAGAATTGTGTTCATCTTCGGATTGCATATTTAATAAATAATTTTGGACTATTTGCTTTAATGGGTGATTTCAAGAAATATGCAAGGTGAAGATGAACAATATAATTATTTAGTTTTAAATGTTTTACTCTTACTACTATGGTCTAATGCTTATCTATGTTGCTAAGGAAGACAATGAATTTATATTAGGTCCCTATTTTTGAAATCATGAAATTGTTGAGCCTAATGATTGCTAAGCCACTCCTTTTAATAAGTAATGTGGCTCAATAGTCGATAAGAATTATTTGTTGAAATGAACCGACATGAATTAGGTGATATGCACAATATTTTTGATGAGAAATACATAAGGCTTCATTCTTCTCGAGGGTATATATTGTATAATTTGGGTCCGTTAGGGATATTACATCATTTGGTTCGATTGATGTTTTTAATGTTAAAATGGATTCCTAAAAAATATAGAGGCTAAGACCTAATGGAAATAATGGAGTTTAGTAGTCGTTAAACATTTTTCTTGATAAAAATTATATGGATTATGTGTTATACATAACATATTTTATGATAATTGTAGAAGGCTATGTTCTTCTCAAGTATATGAAGTGCATCGTAATGACCTTTTGAGATACGCAACCTTTAGGCTAGTTTTTACATTCAAGATGAAACAATTAGAAATGATTTTCCTAAAAAAATTGTGACTGATGGTATGTTCTTCTAATTTCATTATTTTGTTTAGATATTCTTATATGATATTCCATGCCTATCATCGCTAAACATGACGTGTATTATAATGCTTTGACGTAATATTAGAAATAATTGCAATTAATGGCTTCTAGTCGAGATAATTATAGTCTATACAAGCCTTTAATGATGTAATTTAATCTACAATGTACTTGTGCTTTCAATTAGTATTTTAGAGCATGTTGAAAAATTCCTATGACCATTGAGGTATAAATATCAATTGGTATTGATTTTTAATTTATTAAATAATCAAATTAAGATATATCATCTCCTCACTATTGCACTATTGAAAAATATTATTTATCCTTCCCAATTATTTACAGATTATTAATTTTCTTAATTAATTTTTTTCAAGTAATATGAATTCGATTGGTTGCACTCCATTCACACAAATTCTTCTGATTGAAAGAGAAGAGGATTGAAAGATGAGAGATGAGGAATGGTTTGTAGAAATGCATTCCCTAGAAAACTATCACGCTGATATGTGGTTATTTTTGTTGATGATGATGTCAACCATGAAGTTGGTATGGTTCTATCTTCAAAAGTTATTGATCAGTGAACATTACATATTCAGGTTGAATGCATTGATGTTGAAATTAATAAGTGCCTTATTCTTGACATGGAGTTGGAAGTTTCCTTATTCAGGAAACATGAAACAAAGGCTTTTATAGAAAGTAAGATGCATTCTTGTTTTAAATATGGTTGGAATTTGGGGATGTTCATACACTCAGACAAAATAGGATGTGAAAATTCCCTTAAAATTCATAATGGCATGAATTCGGTATTCAAAAAATTGTATAGATTCAATAATACTTCTTCTATTTAGCATTATATGAATAGAACTTTTTTCTTTCTCCATTGAAACATGCAAATCTATTTACAATGTTAAAGCGATCTTATTTTTATAAATTATAGATAGATCCATCTAATTCAAATTTAAGGGATTAAAAAGAATAATAAATTGGTTGTATTGTGGAAAAAGTGACCAGTATATTTGAGAAAGCAAAATCTTCAACTGTTGAACAATTTAAATTGTTTTTGTTCAATGGTGATGTTTTTCCAGTTGAAGTTTCTAAGTTCCATGTAGCACCTCAAAAATATCAATATCATCATGTACATGAGGAGAATGTTGACCTTCTTGTCCATTCAATGTTGATTAATGTTATTCCTACACAGAGGGATGCAATTCTTCTTCCCTTTTTACATTCTATAAAGGAACTTGTGAAACTAGAGGATCCAGATGAACTGAAAAAAGGGATAATGTGCATTTATACATTATTGACGGCCAACATACAATTTTTGCTCAATTTGTTTTTAGCTTAAAGCAAATATAAGTCACTTGAATACTATTCTCTTGTTTAGAAAGGCTAGTATTCTATCTTCAAAAGGATCTAACAAAGACATTATTAAAATTTGGAAGAAACAAAACGAAGTAAACAAAAATTGGATTGAAATCAAGTTTACTAATTTAATCTATAAGGATCAATTGATTTGGTGATCCTAGGATGTCCTAAGAGGCCCGATGTGGGAAAATAAAAGATAGAGGAGTGGAGGGTAATGAAAGTTAATTTTAATGCATTTGTATTTAAAATTTAATATTTGTAAGATGAAGAAATAAAATATATTATTTTTGATTCAAATGTATAGTTTTGAGAAGTGATGTCTTGTTATTTTAAACTTGACTAATACAAAGAGTCTTTATAACAAACATACTTTTCTATTGTTTCTGAGCACATATGGAAAAAATGGAAATCAACCTTTGAGTTGTTTAGATTAGGTGGGATTTCCTATTCTTATTTTCAGGATAACCAACCTAATTTTCAACTAAATTCACTGCAAAGGATCACAACCAATTCCTTCAGGGATGCAAGAGAAATGATCGATGAGGAGCTACCATTACTTGTTGATAAAGTGCAATTAGGGAAAGAATGGATAATTGGTTCTACTAAGGTAGAAATCATAACAAAGACTCTTGAATATTACTACCAAAGAGTAAAAGATGACATAAAAATGAGAGGAAAGGTTCTAAAATATTTGAAAAATAAATATCTAGGTAATATTGTATTGGTAGAATGCAATGAAGAGAATATTATTCAAAAACTGGATTGCTTGAATCTCGCTACAACCAGTTGTGTGTACTCTTGGGAAAAGATAAAAAAGGAAAAGAAAACTAATTCCCAAGGAAGTGAAAAATCAGCAAAATGAAAAATTGATGATGAAGTGGAAGCGGTTCTTCCTACGGATGATCAAATAATTATAAACAAATATGTGATTTTAATGGAAGAAAAAATTCTAGCAAGGATAGAAGACACATAAGAATTTACTGTCAATGTGCATATCCCTTTTCAGCTCTAGTCAACAATATCATATATTTTGTCAACTAATGCATTCAATGCAAAATGTGTGATGGTAGATTTCTATAATTTTTGTAGTAATATAAATTCTAATGCAATAATGGAATTATTTACAGTTGTGGCATCTAGTAAGCTAACTTATATTATTATTATGCTCTTACCTATTTCTTATTCAAAAAAGTTAAGAGAGATGATAAAAAAATACATGCAAAAAGTTAAAGATGGGAGAATTAGTGGTGGAGGGTTATTACATATTTTATGACTTCAATGGAAAATTTAAGAGATTTTTCCTTATGTACACAATAAATGGTGTGCACAATTATGATGCTCACAATGGGGAGAAAGAAAAAATCATCATGGATTGAATGTATCAACTTACGCAACAATTTGTGATTACCGAAGAAATTGACTTACGGGGAAGGACACATAATTTTCTTTACGAGAGATCTTATGAGTTATGGTCTCATATGTTCACTCAAATCTCTTCTAAAAATTCTGTGATAATTGTGCTTTATGGCAATAGTGTTCCATTGGATGTTTTGCTTAAATCTGGTTTATCTGCAATTTTATTGTTTTATCACATGATTAAGAAATGTTTTTAAAACATTACTATTCTCATTTGAAAATAGGTATGTTGATTAAGATGACATTAAAATTTTTATTAGTTTAATTCCTTTGAAATGATACATACAACATTTAACTAGAAAACCAACAAAATGAGGAAAACATTGTCTCTTTCATGCCATATAAAAACAAAGAAGATGATGTCATTCCTAACATGTCGCAACCCATTCAACTTGTTGTGCCAGCTGTCACTGACCATGCATCTAATGAATATATTCCAAGTGATTAAAATTTACATATTTTAAAAATTTAACAATGCGATAAGATTCTGATTGTCATTGTTTACATATATTTAATAACACATTACATTTTTTTAGTCTTGAATCCAAATGGGGAGGTTGTTGCACGTCACGTAGGAATTTGTGGGAAAAACATGGTATGTTAGCCATGTGAAATTACAAATAAAATCATTTATAAGCTCGCATAATTGTAGGAACCTATAACAAAGTGGTTTATTTGTTATATGTATTTCATACCGTGTCCATACGAAGCATGGTGGTTGTTATGCTCATTAAAAACTATCGATCGAAACATAGTACAAGCAAAGTAATGGATTAGATTAGCATTCGATAACATACATCTATTAAATTGATTTATTTTGAATTGAGTAATGGTTTTTTTAATTGGTTAATATTAAATTGTGGACAATTGAAAAAAAACTTTTGTGCAGTTGGCCATTAGTGACCACTAAGCTCATCAAAGACTGTCAAGCCAAACATAGTCCAGGTAGTAATGGCTTAGCCTAGCAGTCGCTAATATACATCTATAACTATGTAATATTTTCCAACAAAGGGTAGTACATTGAATAGAATCAAGTAGTATCATGAATTTATTTAAGTTAATATGATAGTTATATTTAATTGATTAATGATTTGAATGGTTAATACTAAATCATAGACAATTGAAAAAAATTACTTTGGTGTAGTTGGGAATTAGCATTAACTAAGCTCAACAAATCTTTGTAGAGAGCCAAACATTGTCTAGCAAGAATGGCTTAGCCTGAGAAACTACTAATATACATCTATATATATGCAATATTGTCCAACAAAGAGTAGTACATTTTATAAAATCAAGTTATATCATGAATTTATTTACCTCGACATGAAATTTATTTTTGATTGATTAATTTTTTAAAAATATAATGTGAATCACAAGGAACTATAGGTAGAGTGCAAGAAATTGAAGCCAAAATCTCAATCGGTAAGTGTTAACCTACTGAAATTTTGATTATTTTAATTGGTTAATATTAAATTGTGAAAAACTAAAAAAAATTACTTTTGTGCATTGGCCAAAAGCATTATATATTTATTTTAGATTTGGAATGTTTCCAACATGAGAAAAACAATACTCTAAGGAGATGACATTCAAGTTCGGCAAGGATACTATCAACTTGCGATGTGGCCTCAAGGAATAGTTAAATTTACTATCAGCAAAATGTGAAGTGGGATTTTGGTCTAGCTATCTCTTCCCCGAAGCTGAAAAAATGATAAAGGCTTTGAAAAAAATATTTGCTTAATTGGAACCAGTTCTTTTCTAAGATAAATAACTTTGCTCTATAGAAGATGAAATTGTAGTAAAAATATTTTGAGTAGAGATGATATTATTTTTGGCTCTATAGACACATTGTGTATTACAATAGGCACAAAGGGAAACCCTCCTAAAAATTTATGGTGGGGAGGAAATCCAATAGAGAAAATTGTTTCAAATATATGTGGTTGATGACTAATTTGTACACAAACATATCACATATATTGTCTTAGGGTTTGAGTGTTATAGAGGGCATAAAAAATTTGTAACAAAAAAATTATATAACCATTAATTATTTCAAAAAAATTTACAATGATATTCATTCAAACATTCATATGGTCACTCTTGTTTTTATATGTTGAGATTACAAATTTAAAAGTTGGTAGTATTTATATCTTCATTGTGTTTAAGTTGAGATTATAGTTTTATAAGTTATTTGTGTGAATTACCCAAATAAAATATCGTCATAACAATATCTTTACCTACTTTTTTATCACTTCTGGAAGCTTAAATTAATTTTTTTTGTTTTTATAGTTCAATTTGGGAAGCCTCAATAATTACTAGTTTTGGGAGTTGAAGGTTTTTTGATTGAAAATTTCTGGTATTAGCGCAAAAAATACTTCCTAATATGGTTCCACATTTTAGATCCAATGATACAAAATACATGGAATGATTATTTAGTGACGAATTGATAAGAACTGCATCACAATATTTTGACATTGCCTTATGGTCATCATTTATGGATTCAATAGAGGTCAAGTACATGTTAATCAAAATTTTTGGTTAGATGTGAGATACCCACTTTAGGTTCATTTAGGTATTCCAATAATGTAAGCTCAAAACAAATATCATCTGCAGATAGTATAAATTTTTGGTAATGTATGTGGTGTAAAAATATACTTTTGATCAATGACACAAGATTATTATCATACGATGTCAAAGAAGAATTTTTCTCAAAACCTCAACATACTAGAGATTTGATGGAAACTATAAGACTGATTCATTAATTTACAATGAATTACTTGCATGGTTGAAACATGAAGGAAAACACAAGAACATGTGTAGATCATTGAAAATTTTCAAACACACCATTGGCATTTCAATTATATCTTTTTCTTTCAAATACAAAAATGTATTGTCCATTTATATGGAATAAAATAAATACCTTAAAGTTCTTCAAGATTCATAGTGCATAATCATTTTTTCAATTCTATTTTTTGCAACAAAAACAATATTTCTAGTATAATGTGAAAAACTAAATTCAACTTCCATTTTGTCAAAATTCACCACCCTCATCCATTTGATTTTTTTCTTCATTTGCAAATAAGAACATATAAAACATGAAATTGATAATATTCGATATAAATGGTGTTTTGGAACACACCATTCACAAGGATGATTCATCGCATGAGATGTTAAAAAAATTGGTGACATCAAGCTCAAAAAATAAAGATTTATTTTTAAGACCTTATTAAAAACATTTCTTACAAAGTTGCATAAACATTTCAAAATTGATTTTTGGACATTGAGAATAAATTGAAATGTTAATTACATGATGCCTTCATTGATACAATACCTTGGCTTAGAAGTTGGCAGCTTCAAGTTTATATTCCCACAAGAAGATTGCATCATTACCAAACATACCAATTATCGAAGTTCTAAGAATCCTAACATATTACTTAAAACTCTTACCACCGAATAGAGAAAATATAAATATAATTCTTATAGATGAATCTAGAGAGAGAAAAATTTCAATGATGTGGGGAACTATATAATTGCTAACATGTTTAATAACTACTTAATACATGAATTATGGCCTATATTGTAACTATTGAAAGACATGATGTCATTAAATCAATAACCCATTTATAATTATTTAATTAATCCCCCTTGATTTATGTAAAATTAATTTCCTTTCCAACCTCGGTGTTTATCACCAGCAGAAATCTTTATTCATAATCAAGCTAATGCATGGGAAAATATTGATGATGTCATGAGTTTTATTCTACCAACCTCCCTCATACAAGTCGAGGGACTAGTGATTTTTTCTTCCCTCACTCATTTTCTATAATTTCTCTCTGTTGTTTACACATTCCCTCTCATTGAATCTACCTATGTTCCTTTCATCCTCTTGCGCATCAAGATTTGGAAATGTCTTTCGACTCTCTTGTGTCTTCTACTCATCTACACAATGTCTTCCGCATAAACTCAAGATCTATTCTAAATGAGATTGATAAAGTCCTGGATTATCTTTAGAGCACCAAAAGAGATCATAAAAACTCATATATATTAGGAATCTTCATGTTAAATTATTTGTTTCTTTTTGTAGATAAGGAAGTGGTCATGGCGATTAAGCGCCCCATTACATTTTCCCATTTCATGGTGTGGGTTAAGACGAAGCTCTAGTGCAAATATGCCTTCCTAGTCTCTTTTCGAATCTCGGTCCTTGCTTGTCTCTTCTATGGGTTGAAAATAGGATTTGTGATTCCTTGGAACTGAAATTTAGGCCGTCCAATTTTTAATTGTGTTCAAATAATTAATCTATAACTCTAATGTGGCTTATGTCTCCGTGGTGTAATCTATGGACTGGTTGTGCTAGAAAAACCTACCCCACCCCTTCCTAATCGTATAGTGTAGTTGAAGAGTATTACTTGCTCATCCTGTGGATTTCTTAGGAATATTGAAATGCTTGGATCAACGGACAACCAGGTGGTCGAACCCTAAGGTTTCTCGGTCATTCCCACTCTATTTTTGTGTTCTCGCCTCAATGTTTTTGGCAGGCCTAGTTTTTCATGTTATACTTTGGGCTTGTTGTTTATAGTATTTTGTACTTGGTTTGTGGTTTTGTATCTATCCCTTCATCATTCTAATATTTTGATAGTTGTAGGGAGGGGAGCCGTCAATCCTCTAGTTTATAGCTCTACTCAAAAGCATTTAAGTATCTATAAAAGAAAATTATGTAATGTGTCCCTAAATTTATTTGAGAATATTTTTTTGTATAATTTGTGTGAGTATCTTAGTAATTCCATTTGTATAATGTGTGTGACTATCTTTAGTAATGTTATAATACGATAAAGTATTTAAACGATAATGAATATGTTAATATATACAAATGTGTACATAATATTTTTTTGTGAATTCTAATTTGATTAATGTTAATTGACTTAGATAATCTACATTCGAATTACCTAGAAAGATTAATTTTAAATCTCTTAAATTCAAATTTTAAAGTCATACAATCCTCTCGATTTAAAATCAGTTCAAGAAATTTAAGGAATAAACACATTCCCAACTACCTTAAAAATCAATGCTTACATAGGTCTCGTGTAACTATTTTTAATTTTCTATGAATTTAAGATCCCATCATGATGAATAGGTTTACTATGAAATTCAAATAAATCTTAAAATGCTTGACCATAATTCTACCTTTAGAAAAGGAATTTTAATTTATTTCATATCTATATTTAAATACAAAAATATATCTAGGATGGTTTTATAGTTAATTTTAATTAATATCATATCCATATTTAAATATGAAAATATATATGGAATGGTTTTACAATTAATTTGATATCTATATTTAAATATGAAAATATATCTAGAATGGTTTTACATTTAATTATATTCTCATAGTCTAGATCATCACCTTCTACTTCAATAATTATATGGTTACACCGAGGTTTAATCACATTATAGTAAATGAAACTTTGGAAGTGTCTCACATCTCTTGAATGCCTTTAGCCTAGCAGATCAATAGCCGATATAAAATAGAAACATGTTCATTTTATTATTTTACTGAGACCAATGTTGGATTCTCGTGAAATCATTAAATTATTTCTCCAAGATATTTGTACTTTAATCTTGAAAACATCCGAAAACCGATAATAACCTTATCCTAAAGCTTAAATTAATCCCAATGGTAGCTATCCTATATAAATATAATCATGTTATGTTTATTATTTTGCAAATCACCTGTTGGATTCTCTAAAATAATTAAAATTACTTCCCAAGATCTGCATATTTTAATCTTAAATACATTTTAAATCGATAAGAAAGTTATTACCAAAGCAAAATTAAGCCTAGCGGTGCTAGCCCCTATAAAAAAGAAACATGATAGATTTATTGATTTCAAGACCAATGTCTCCTTTCATGAAATCGATAAAATATTTTCCCAATATTTGGATAGTTTAATGTTAATTGCATTTTAAAACTGATAAGAACCTTATTCCAAAGCATAAATTAAATCCTAGCTAGCCCATATAAAATAAAAACATGTTATATTTATTGTTTTACAGATCAATGTTGGATTCCCTGAAATCATTAAAATATCTTCCCAAGATATACATAGTTTGTCATAAAGACATTTAAAAACTAATAAGAAACTTATTTCCAAAATAAAAATCAAGCCTAGTGACCGCATTATCCCGTATTAAAATAAACATGATTAGTTTATTATTTTTTAGACCAATGTCAGCTTCCATGAAATCATTAAAATATTTTCATAAGATTTGCATAGTTTAATGTTAATGACATTTTAAAACTGATAAGAACCTTATTTGAAAGAAAAAAATTAGAGTGTAGTGGTCTTTACCCTAAATAAAACAAAAACATGTTTTGTTTATTGTTTTGGAAATAAATGTTAGATTCCCTAAAATAATTAAAGGATTTTTTCAACATTTGCATAGTTTGATCTTAAATACATTTTGAAAATGATAAGAACCTTATTCAAAACAAAAAATTAAAGCCTAGTGGAGGCTATCCCATAAAAAACATAAACATGTTCTATTTATTATTTTATAGATCGATGATGGATTCCAAGAAATCATTAAACAATTACTCTAGATTCATTAATTTATTCAAGTAATTTGATATATTGAACTCCAAAAGGAGGTATAACGAGCTCCAATATTTTTATTTTCAGATTCCAATATATGTGATTTTTGAGTATATTAAATTCCAATAGATGTGATTTTTCTTCCAATATATGTTATTTTAGATTCCAATATATGTGATTCTGGATTCTAATATATGTGAAATTGGTGTCCAATATGTGTGATTTTTGAGTGCATAATTTTTAAAATTTAACATTTTGGAATCCAAAACTATTAATATTGGATTCCAATATGGGCTATATTTTTTAGCTACTTGGACTGGAATAAGTCTAGATTTAGTGAAATAAGTGTTGTGCATATAGTTGAAAATGATCTCTATTTTCAATGAAGTTTTGTATACTGATTGTTTATAGATTTACTCGGAAAGGTGTGAAATTGTGGAGGGACTAATTTATCCATCCAGAACTACACTCCATTACAAAGACCCAAGGTTTAACTTATTCACTATTACAAAAATATTGCATTCAATGGTAGAGTGAGACTACAATACATAATTTGTGATTTTGAAATCCTGTAAGAAATATAAAACAAGAGGTTATTTATCCCATGGGAAAGGAATAAAATAATTAAGCATTTAATATTAGAATTTTTGCATGTGGGAAATGATGGCATCTAAAATATCATGAGCAGTGACTTTGGGGATATATTTGACGAGAATGAGGGTTTGAATTTTGAAAATGAATTCCATTGTTTCACAACTCCTAAAGACAAGCATGATTTTTCTACAACCTACGTGGTGATAAAACATAAGTGTTCTTTGAAATAAGGTGACATATCGAAGAATTTATATCCTTTCGAGAAGAAAAACATGTGATTTCAGGAGTAGTGTTGGGCCCCATGTGATTTGGTGTTTTTGTGGAAAATATTATAACTACATGTAATGATTTCTATCAAAATATATAACACATTAGTGAAGTTTCCTATCCAATCAAAAATCTAGTGTATCTAAAAACAAGAACTACACTTCAGAAACAACCTCCACATGAGACACTCGAATTCAATTTGAATTTCAAGGGGTTGTTCTGCAAAGTTCATACATTTTTTTAAAATAACATAAATTTGTTGTGGGAGAAACAATTACAAATTTGTGTGAAGGAGACATAGTGTAGTTTAAATATATCATGGGAATACATTTGGGGTGCATATTGAGAAAATAATTAGGCATTTTTGGCATGGGTTATTCAATATCAAAAGGATCTCTAATACAATGCCTTTCCACCAATTGGCCTATCCAGATGGTTACTGTTATGGAAGTAAGCATAAAATAAATTCTAGAAGAGTGGCCAGTGAAAATGTGGAGTGAATTTGAAGAGCCATTACCTCAATTGGTATATCCAAATTCATTCGAATCCTCTAATTGCAGTAGTAATGAAAAGTTGATAAAATGACCTTGTAACTTTTGAAAATTCCATAAGGTAAATACTACTCTATCTAGTACACTAAAAGTAAGGGAAAATGAGGAAAAAATAGGAGATAAATTCTTGTCTCAAGTATAGAAGAAACCTTCTCGCAATGAATGATGTCTCTCTAATCTATCTCTCGATTATGTCAATCGCAGTTGTAATATAATTATAGGGATGAATGAACCTTCCATCAAAAAAATTATACTTAATGCATTCACTAAAAATGTTAGCATTTGTAATGTTGGTAAAAATCATGAGAAAACTATAGATAAATTTAATTTATTTGGAAGGTATATATGTCACAATGTATGGTAAAAATATCATGGAATACTGAAGAGAACCTATTACAGATACAAACAATCTTGGATTAATGGTGAGATGAGGTTAGTAAATGAAAATATAGATTTTTTTTCCAAGTAGTGTCATAAATATTGCATTGATACCCAAAATGGTGGAGATAAATTTTAATATCTCACCACACATTTCTCATTCAGTGGGACATGTTGGTACTAAACTAGCAATGAGAATGTTGCATGCATGTTATAGTTATGGTTATATCCTAAAAAGTGTAACGAGGTCCTTTCACTATTGAACCTTTCTTCAAAATCATAGTTGAACCTCAAAAAAATATGGAGAGAATATTTATCCCATGTTTTTATCACTAAGAATAAATTTTTCATAAAATGTGATGAGTGCACAAAGATTAAAAACAAATGTGTAGCCACCTAATGTCCAGAAACACTAGCACAAGTAGATCAATTCCAGAAATTGAACAAAGATTACATTCAAAGTTTTCATTCAACTTACTATGCTCATATAATGTAATCAAAGGAAAATACTAATAGTTACTTAAGAATTGTGTATGAAAAATGGACAATATCAAATTTAGTATACTAAGGATGGGAAGAAAAGTAAAGTGAGAAAGATTTTTTTTTAACCTCCCCATCAACTTGACTGGTATGCTTAAAGATGTATATAAAACTGAGGGTTTTGGGCATTGTGCTTTACATTTTATTAAGCAAGGAGAAAACTTCACAATAACATAATTGACACTTGTGTATTAGGAAGATAGAAGAACCAATTACATATCAGTATGGTGATTGTTTATATAGTATTGGTATGTCAAAACACCCATTACATGATGCATTATTGTATAATGATGTCTATGGTAAGTGAAAGGAATACAAGTATAAAAATTACTAGACTCATACAACTAATATTATAAACAAATGTACAAGTTCTTCTAGAAAACAATAACTAGTTCTCTACTGAAACTAGATAATGCTTCAAGTACAACCAAAATCACAATTTTTGACGTTTTCATCCTTGTCGATAACCATAAGGGTTTTCAATGCAAAGTGTACATGAGCTTCCTTCTAGTGGGTCACACACATGAGGATATAGATGGGACATTTGGGTGATTATCAACATCATTGTGAAAATTAGAAACATTCTCTTTTCCACAAATAATGGAAACTTATAGAACATTCCAAGAGGGGTCCAACACATTCACTCCATACCTTATTCAAGAAGTCTATGAATTTAAGTAATTTATGGAACCACGAGATTTTAGGTATAGGAAACCAAAGATGTTTAAATTCCACGTCAATGTGAAAAAAATATGTCATGGAGTACAAAGTTTCAATCAAGTCTCAACTAATTGAAATATAGAAAATAATGGGTGAGAAATCTTTCTTTCTTGAAGGGAATCCTACATTGACACCCTTCAAAGAGATAAAAGATATGGTAGAAATCTTGAGAGGCATTCGGGCATACATCACATAATAGGAAAAGAGTTCAAAATATGGTGGAGAATCATTATGGGTTTTGAAGATTACACACTAGAAAAATGTTGACGTGTCCTAGAAAATCCCTTTGTCGGGTTGTAGAATGACGAGGAGAGATTTTTTTGAAAAAACTAATTTAGGATATTTCAATGTATGATAAGATAATAGGTGCACCATGTCTTGACATGGATAGCTATTATAGTCGAAATGTCCTTTCAAATAAGGATACATATGTTGGGCAAATGTGTGATAGACCTCGAGACAAATTGATCCTTGTAATGGATATGAATGATGATATGTAGATGATACTACTAAGACCAATTGATGATAATATGAATTCCATTAAAATATTTTCACAACATGGCTAAAAATTTTAGGGTAAATTGGTGGTAACCCACATGAAGATTAAATACAAAAATTAAAAGTACCAAGAATACTTCAATAAAAATCAATAGTGGTGAAAATCAAGGGAAACATTAGAGATTGACATAGATAGCGTCATTTGGGTATGGACACGAAATAAAATATGGAAAGGATATCAAATTAAAATACTTGAATATGGGACACTATTCTCTTCAGAATACCTTGTAAAACTTTGAGAATGATAATTAATACATTATAGTAAAAATTGGCTAAACTAGATACCCTTAAAAGGGACCAATCCTTATGAAGGAATTGATTTCCTATAGTAATAAAATTTCATTTCCATGTTTCAAAAGAAAGTGTTTAACGTAATTCTTAAATCTTTTTTTCTTTATGATTTATAGATTGTACAAGCATAAAATTATTTCACATTATCTAGATTATGTTCTATTTTGAAATTCCCAGCGATCGCTAACTTTTGTTACAATGATTTCCATTTTCAAATTGATCAAATAAATGTTAACAAGATGTATCTTAGTGTCCTCTAGGATTATGTGTCTTCGTAACCACTAAATTTATGTAACTTAACGACCTCTAGGATTATGAAACTTAGCACCTTCTAGGATTATTTAAGTTAGAGCCTTCTAGGCTTATGTAACTTAATGGTGACAAGCCTTATGTAGCTTAAGAACCACTAGGATTATGTAACTTGTGGTTTCCAAGATGATGTAACTTTGGGGCCACTATTATTATGTAACTTACTTGCTACTAGGCTTATGTAGCTTAGTGGCCCCTAGGGTTATGTAAGTTGTGGCTGCTAGTTGGATGTAATTTTTTTTCTACTAGGCTTATTTCACGTAGCATACACTATTCTTATGTAAGTTAACCAACTCTATGCTTATAAAAATTAGCACCTGATAGGATTATGTAACTTTCTAACCACTAGGCTTGTTTGTGGGAATCCAATAATTAAAAAATAGAAATTCTAAAATAGCGAAATTGAAATTCAAAAATTAGAATTTAGAATTTGGATTCTAATAGTGGCAAAATTGGAATCGACTAATAGTGATATTGGAAACAAATAATGGTGAAATTGGAACTCCAATGAGTCAAATAGTGACAATATTTGAATCCACTATTTATACTAAAAGAGTCCAATAATAGTAATAATGGAATCCAATATAAGAAAAAATATAATCCAATATACACAAAAAAATGATATATTTCTTCTAAAACATGTAATGTTGGAGTATAGATTCACTCTAATATGTCAAGATTTATTAAACTAAGATTTTTTATTTTAGTACAAATATTTTTAAGCACCAACCTACTGGAGACACCAATTCCCAATGTTGAGGAGAAAATTAGCTTGATTCATGAGCACAAAGTCACTTGGATACAACAATTCCCAATGTTGAACACCAACTAAGCTTGATTCATGAAAACCAACTCACTAGAGAAACCGATCACCAATTGTATGAGACACCAACCTCAACAATACAAATATCCACCTTATGTATTCAATTATTAAACCTAATGATGGAAATTTATATTGGCTTTACACACACATATTAAAACATGCTTTCACCATGGATGTTGGTCACATGCGTTGCATTTGATGTGAACTTTATGGATACTTGTTACGCATTGGATACACACTTGTTGCAAATAGGATGAAAAATTTATGGATGTTCACTATGCACTCTGATTACTCCATACTCTATACACAAAAATGAGCTTTAACAATTTATCTTCATGATACATCTCCTCAACCTTATTCTCTACTTGCTCTAATCCATCTTTACTACCATGCTCTTTACAACTTCACTTTTCTCATATTTCATGCTCTCCAATCCACAATAACACTCAACTATATGAAATTTTAATATCTTTTATATAATATTCATTTCTCAAAAAAATGTAGTCACATTTGTGAGTAAACAAAAATAAATTATATGATAATGCTAAAATAGAGTCATCCAAATTTATGCTTTAAAAAATTTCATCCCAAAAAATATTAGGTTAACCAAAACAACATTCATTTAAATACATAGCTTGATTTGGTCTTTGTAGAATGATATATGAGATTCTTTAGAATTTTAAACACAACCCTTATTTTTCATTGACCCATGGCTTTTCATGACTATTGCGGACCTTTTCTATCCTTTGCGTAAATCCTTTACTTCTGCGAGCTTTCTCGACCTCCACGAAATTTCATGACTTATGTATCTTTCTTTTACTTTATCTTCATTTCAAAAAAATCCTCCTTTGTATCATGCAATAATATTTCTATCACCCACGAAGACTATTTCTTTTGATTCATGACATGTGAAATTTATTATGCGGTATTATATTGTACCCACAAAATACTTCAACCAACCCATAACATATAGTTGAACATTTTTAAATCCGTGAAACACCACAACACACTCGCGATATACTGTAACCCACATAATAATATAGAACCTGTAGAACACTACAAATTATTTTATTTTAAAGTATGACATGTAAAAATCATATTGTGTTATTATTTTCATGGTTGATTCATTTCTCGTGCATCGTGACAATTAATTCTAACATATAAGACATGTAACTTTAATTTTTATCAACATTACTTTGACATCAATGATAATATTTCCTATAATAACCCCCTTTGTGATTTATGTAAAGTTTTTTAGAAACCATAAATACATAATGAAAATTACAAATTTATTTGAAGTAATATAAAAACATCACTCGCCCCTTCGCTATAGTTCTTCCCCTTTCTATAACCATCATTTTGTGTAATGTTGACATACTTCTCTACTCCCCCGCTTCAACACCCCCGCTTTGAGATCAATGTAAAAGGAGTAATAAAATCTCAAAACACCCGCCTTGGATTATTCATCCACCAATATCTTATTATCCTATCTTTAATATGATGTTCAAGTGATTGAGTTCCCCGTTAATTTTTGTTTCCTTTATAGAAGTTATGTGCACCATGATACTATTGCAATGTGCATTACCTCATATGTAGATATAAAATAGAATTCTTTATTCTTTCTCATACAAGATATAAAAAAATTTCCCCCAAAGAATGCTCCTCCTCTTAAACTAATTATTTCATCAAAACTTGATATCGAAATCTACCGCTACGAGGATTCAATTGATTCATTTTCAATTCTTTTCATGAGATATTTAAGTAGCGTCCTTTATCACTCTCAATCAGATTCTCATGTGCCTCTCATTCACTTATTGTGAAATAAAAACATCTCATTAATCGCTTAAAAATTGTGACAAAAAGTTATCACTACTACCACTATCCATGATCACACTTAGATGCTTACCTTGAACCTTGCAGCTTGTCTTGAAGACTTTGTTTATTTCCCATGGTTTCTCTTGGATGTACTTTATTTTTTCAAGAATATTTATTTTGATCTTCAACAACATTATTTTTCTTCAACTTCCAAACATTTATGAATTCTCCTTTTTGTTCGCCACAAATATCAACTTTTTTTTTTTTTATATGCAAGATTACTTCTACATTTTATTGTTATATGTCCATCCTAATTACAAATATAACATAATATATCATTTGATAAAAGATAAAATGACTTATAACTTATACATAAGAAACCATACACCATTTTATTTACATTCCATCCATACTCATCCCTATTCTCTTTGGGATATTCCACACTTCAGAAGCCTCTCGCAATATGTCCATAGTTGTGGCATTTATTTCATATAGTGCCATTCTCTTTGTCTTATTAAAGTGAATTGTAGTTTCTATTTGAAACCAAATAACAACTTGCATTTGAACTTTTCTTCTTATGAAAAAAATCTTGCATGAGATCTATAGTCTACTACTCTATGCCCAAACTGATTGCATGAAAAATAATAACCATAAAAATAATTCTAACACACTGGCTATGCGACGATGCCTTAGGGGAAAGGATATTCTTTATTTTTTTCATTGTCTTCACTTGTATTCTCAAGAACCTGAATCTCTTTATTCTTGCTAATTTCATCTACGATAGAAACCTTAAAAGCATTTGCATAGGTCCTTGCTTATGTTTTACTTTTTTGGTGACATGTTGGAATATTCTTTGATGGTTCTTTGATCTTATTTATACCCAAGACCAGTTTAGATAAATGGTGATCTATGATTATTGAGTATATCATCTAGCATCTCAGTGCTCTTCTCAAACTTGAGGCATTTGTTCAACTTAGTATTTGTCTTCTCTAATTCCTTCTTTAGGATCACAACCTCTGATTCTAGCTTAGCACAATTGTCTTATTTTGTCTTCACTTGGGTTATCACATAAATATTCATACTTTTTATCTCTTCAAGTTGAATATAAAGGTTGTTGACGATATTTTGATTTTCTTCAAGGTCTTGAGACAACTTTGTCTTTGAGGCACCATACTATCCATCTAGTTCATGAAACTATTGTTTTTCTTATGATTCTTCTTCATTAATATATTGATCTTATCAAGAGAAATAATGATCTATCCTTCAACATCCACCTCAATTTTAGCATCTTCTTCGTATTCTAAAAATATATCTCCTTTGCTTTTCTGTCATGAGAAAATTTTTATTTCTATTGAATGTCAAATTTTATTTCATCACCATTCATTTTTAAATCGTCAAATTGAGTTCTACGCATTTGTAGTTTTACTTTCTTCACATTATCATCTTCTTCATAATCGTTCTTAATTTGTCCCAGTTTTCCTTAGTGAAGAACAATGCATAACCTTGATTATGCTTTAGAAAATCCACTCAATATTACATCCACAACTTTTTAATTATTATAACTTTCTTTCTTACCATATAGATTTGTAGGAGGATTTATTAGAGTGGCATTACAATTTACAATTGATTTCCAAATGTCAAACCCAAAATGCATTAGATTGGTACGAGATCCTTATAATCCAAATTGCATGTATATTTAGTTCCATCAAATATTGAAATTCTATTTAAGGAGAAACGTTTTTGACTCACCATGTGTTCTTCTAGGATCTACCTTCTAGTGGTTAAACTAGTTTGAAGGAACCCTCTCTAATACTGATTATAGAAAACAAACGAGATATTGGGAGGGTGAATCAATATATTTATTTTTACTTATTTAAACTTTAAAATCCATAACAACAACAATCAAATGAGATATAAAAATAGACAACACAAGATTTATATTGAAATTCATTTGGGAGAAAACCACATAGAAAAGAGCGCTTGGAGATACTTTCCAAATCCAACCATAAAATTAATTATATTACAAATATCTATAGGCACCAACCTTTTGGAGACACCGACCCCTAACTCTGATGACGAACTCAAATTGATTTATGATAAAATACTCATTGAAGTCACCAATCCCCAATGTAAAATACCAAATAAGCTCAATTTGTGAGTACCAACTCACTAGAGACACTAATCCCTAATTATATGAGGCATAAAACTCAACAATACAAATGTGCATCCTCCTCGTAGTTACGTCTTCAACCCGATGATGAAAATTTTTCTCATCTTTACACACAAAAATAAAAACATACTTTTACCATGGATGGTGGTCACATGATTCACACTTGTTGCACATTTTTGTGTACATGTTGTGCACTAGATATACGCATTTTGCATAGTAAGTTTGTACTTTTTGAATACTCCTTTCACAATCTGATTACTCCATACAATATACACAAAAACTGAGCCTTAACGATTCATCTTCATGATACACATCCTCAACCTTCTTCTCTAATTTTTTTACTTCATCTTTACTTCCATGCTTTTTATAACTTCACTTTTCTCATAGTCCATGACCTCCACTCTATAATCACACTCAAATCTTTCAAAATTTTATATCTTTTATATCATATCTATTTCTCAAAAGGATGTAGTAACATTTGAAGGTTGTCTAAAACAATTCAAATGATAATACTAAAATAGATTTGGCCATATTTATACATGAAACATTGTAGAGCCAAAATAAATGAGTTCGACAAAAAAATCATTTATATGCATAGCTTGAGTTGTTATTTGTAGAATTATATCTGAGATCCTTTTAGACTTCTGCGGATAACCCTTGTTTTTCTTAGTTCCCCTACTTTTCATGACCATCCCGGAATTTTACTGTCCTTAACGAAAATTCTTGATTTTCGTGTGCTTCGTCTTACCTCTGGGAATTTCTTGACATCTTCAAATTTCTTTTACTTTCTCTTCATTGCCTGATAACTTTCCTTTATATCACGTCATTCTATTTCTATCACCTCGGAAGACTATTTCCTTTGATCCGTCGCATGTGACCTTTCTTATGTGATATTATCTTGTACCTATGAAATAATTCAGCCAACCTGCAAAATACTGCTAATCATTTTCAAATACAAGATACACCAAAAGACACATGCAACATACTACAGGACCCGTGGAACACTACAGAACCCACAAAACACTACATATTATTTTCCTTTGATGTGTGCCATACAAAATTCAGACTATATTACTTTTTTCATGATTGATTCATTTCTTAGACATAAGTGACAATTATTTCCAACATATGAGACATATAACTTTATTTTTGTATCAACATTACTTTGACATGAATGATATTATTTCTAATCGAACCCATAATGATGAATTTGTAAAGAGATGAAAACATATGTATTTTTGTTCTTAGATGTACACTTCTCAATCATTCAATAATGAAAATAATCGGGTCTAGTAGTTAGTTACATTATCTCATGTCGAAAATAATTTTTTAATCAAGTGAATGTGTTGACAAGAAAATTTCCACATAAATAGTAATATGTTGAGAACTTTAGTTAATAAGATATCCTATAAGAATATTAAATATCTTAAAATGCCGTAATCGCTTGCTTGTAAAATATCAGCACAACCTAGTTTCTTTAATTTTTGTACAAATTTTGATGTCACTAAAAGTACCATATATATATGATAATTCATACTCCAACACGAAGGAAATTTCTTATGGTAAGACCAACATCTACCTTCTAGTAAAATATAATGTTAAATGAAGCATGTTGACTTTTACATGAATTTGAAGGCATCCCAAATTATTATTTAGAGGATGATTAAACATCGATATAAAAGGAAAATTTATTTTATAAGATGATTTATACCTTATGATAAAATTTTAGCTCAATCGGATAACTTAAATGTGTTATGATTTTCAAAGTGACCAAAAAATAGTTCAACTATACTCTATATGAGGTGAAGATTATATTATGGTAATAGTAAAGAATACATATTAATATTTTCTAGAAACACTATAAAACAATAAGACATTAACGAACAAACATACTTCCATGCACTATAAATTATTTAAATAGTAAAATAGAGATACAACATAGATTAATAATTTGGGTAGCATTACCACCTCTTTTTATTAAAAGTGGTGGCTTCAATTTTCCACTATTGACAATATTCTATTTCACAAAGAAAAGCTATAACACTATCTCATCAATGTTTTTACAAATAATCACGAGAGGTTTGTATTAGGGTTTGATAGTAAATAACTTATATCGTATGTTTGATCTAATCTATTAATTGAATTCATAAATATTTTCTTTAATCTATTAGTAGAGGAAGTAAATCAAGTAAATTATTTAATTTATACTCTTCTTTGATGTAGAATAAGTGTTATCTTACTATTAAGTATTACAAGTGCACCTTAATCACATATAATATTATATGATTAATTTAATACACTAAGGCGACCTATGTTGGGAAACATTTCCTAGGAATATTTGTCATATGTGGGTTTTTTTGTCTTGTGCATCCTTTATATGAAATTTGGATTCAGAAATATGATATTTAGTGTCCTAGGTTCTTGATTATGTGCTCATATTTTGGTGATTACAATTATGTAGAAGATTATAGTTTCTTCATTGCAAAAATTGTAGCTATCTCCTGAAGACCTAAAAAAAGGGGTTAATCCAATTTAGGTGGAGTGACCTCACCCTACCCCATATGTATGATGAGTAAATTATTATGTACCAATAATATGAAAAGAGATAAAGCTTCACATAGTTCTAAATCATGAAAAAAGTGTGAATGTGTGATAAGACCTTTTAGGATCCTAATATGGCTTTTGACACTTGGAAGTGATCTAGGGTGTATAATCTAGTACGTTAAAATGACCCGGTGAATCCTTGTAAGAATTATTTGGAATTTTTATATGGTTGATGTTCCTAAGAGTAATTTTACAAATGGGTGCTTAGTTTTGATTTCCTACATATCCCAAAGACATGAGATAAGTGGCCTTTTGAATGGTTGGACTAATTTTTCTTTAATATGTAACTATTGTGAAAGATTTTCTTATTAGTTGACACTATGCCAATTGGATTGATTTTTGCATTGAAATACAAGAATTTTATGTGATTAGAGGAAAAAACCATAACGCTTAAGACAAAAATTCTAGAAAATTTGATTACTCATAGGTGAATGTGTCATGCGAAGGTGAAAATTCAATTTTGATTATTGGACAAAGTTGTAATATGTCCAAAGACATGTTATATATATAAAATAAAGGTTTTGAATAGTCATGGACATCAGTAACATGTTTGACCTCGTGGCCACAAAGTGTTAAATTAAATGAGATGATTTTGTGGATTAGTCATTTAAGTGCATAATAGAAAATGGGATGAGATAAATGTCATTGGTTCAATTATAGAGAACTAAAATTTCTTCTCTTCTTCATTTAAATTAGTTGTATAATGTTACGTGACACATGTATTTTTTCATTACATTTTAAATTACTCAACAATTTATATATTTCTTATTCCAAGGTGCAATAAGATTATTTTTAGTTTCAATCCATATTTAGAATCATGTTCGTAGTATTCAACATATTTATGTGTACTCATTCATATTATCGGGTATTTTCCTTATTAGATTTCAACAATTCCTTTCTCATAGAAAAATAGATATTTATTCAATTAATTTTATGTGCAAGCCTACAAGGATAGGCATGTTAGGAGTTGATTACAACTATTTTCTATATCCACATTAATATTATTTCACATTAATGGGTGCCAAGCACACACATCAATGTGGGAATTTATGTTAACACCTAATTTAAGTATGGTAATATTTAATTTCAAAATGATTCTAGTGTATTTATGTGTTCATTGATCATTAGCTAATGTTATGATTGTTTTAGTGCATATTTCTTACAACTCATTACCTTTGATTTTTTTTATTGTGTTGTGGATGCTTATGACCTTGCATTGATCACTTAAAAATAATTTCAATCTTACCATTATCTCATTCTTCTCCATGTCGGCCTCTTGTAATTCCATTTCTCTTATTTCGTAGTTTTCTCTTTCTTTCCCCATTTTATGAGCATTTCTAGTTTTTGGTTACCTGATAGATGGGCTGGTCATACCAATTCCACGATCTATATATAAATGGAAATTTATATTGCAGATTATTTTTGAAATGGTTGATTTTCCTTGTGGTTTTAACACTTGTATATTAACCTTTTTCATTGTTGTGTGTGAGTTTGTATACTAATAGAGTCCTAATTTAAAATCAAAAATTTGGTAGATACGGTGGTGCACTAGTGCATTTGTGATATAAAAGTAAAAATAAACATACAAAGACAAAGCCATATTGAATGTGTAATGAAATAATCATTCTTGTGAAACATCCTTTTGCCAAAAAATACAATTCAAGCAAATAAGGAAGCAACAAGATATGGGTTTATAATCATGCATTACATATGACAATTTTCTCATTGATTAAACTTTTTATGTTTATTTCCACTTTTCTATCTAGTTTAATGACCTAAAAAAATCAAAGAAGCTTATGTTTTCTCTAATTTAACAAAAGCCAAAAAAACACAATCATTTTTCTTATGCATTTTGTAGACATGTAGGTCAAATTAAGATTTTGAAGGACATAAATTTCTCAATAACTCACATTAAGTATACAACACACAAAGTTTTCAAATCTAAAGAATATATGAACACATTTATAAAATTCATTTTTGCATCACTTATGTTGCATTCTCATTCTAAATATATCAAACTAGTTAAACCTATTTCATACTCTATATATAACTAGTCAATATGATTATAAAGTTTAATCTTGTATGCTTTAATTCACCTTGTTGATTAGACCTATCTCTTATTATTTAACACTAATAAATACCTGAGCTCGATTTGTACAAAACCTAATATCAGTCAATAAAAGTTAATTATCTTTAGCAAGTTAATTATTTTGTTTTACTAGAATCTACATAGTCAATATTATGTAAATAAATATGTTTTACAGATTTATAGCTACATAAAAGTGAATTACAATGTGTTATGGTTGAATTAAATATCAAAGGGGCCATCTTTTTCGTAACTGCACATTTTCATTGAATTGCTATATTATTTTAATATAATAAGTTTGTTAAGAGATGCTTATATGTTTTTTAAATGCACAAAGAAAATTGCAAATAATTTGATAGTTATGAAAGCTAGGCTTGTATTTTCCATTCCCTATATTTTAGGGAGGCTGCACATTTTCTTGTGATAACCTCATGAATGACATTGCAAAATTTGGACTAGTTTCTTATTCTCGAACATAGTATTTATCAACGAGTACAATATGCCAAACAGCAACGGCTAGTTTGTCTTATATTATAAATCTATCCGAAATAAATGTAATACATGCCCGCTAAATCCGCCGAAAAGAGATGTACGTATGTTTATAACTTGCCCCGTGATTATTTGGAAGTTTATGACTTAAAAATTGCCAGTTCTTTTCTCTTCCATAACCATGACATCGAGATGAGCGTATACGACAAGATCTCATTAACTTTTAAACTTGACCGGACAGAATTTTGTGAAAAACTATTTTTTCTTTTTCTTCCCTCGCCCCTTGTCTTTTCCAATATGTGGGTGAGAATGGCTGAATTGTATAGATATTCGACATTTCTTTCCATGTTTTAGATTAAATGTGAAAGATTTTTATGATGAGTTAGTGTATATTCGAGAACTAGTCTTTTGACACGGCAACTTTAATTAGATTGGGAGCAATTTAATCTGTCAAATTCACTCATATATTGACCCTGGCCATATCCACATGATTTATGTTTGTCTAGTATCTAGAAGGAATTGTACCCTCTGAGCATATGCAGGCAACCATCATAATCACAAGTTAGATCATAATGAAAAAATTAATTGAAAATTTCTTAGAAAACATGTGACAGTCTACTCGGAAAGGAGTCATGTGCTCAAAAGTAAGAAAAGAATAAAGCAATGTGTTCCCTCATTTCTTTGTTTATACCATTTTCATTTTAATAAACTTATGTAGGGAAACATGAGAAAGAGAGGAGCACCTTATTGCATGATGATGATAAAGAAAACTTTATAGCGGTTTTATCAACTCTTATTTTCAAAGCGAACAATAATGGAATTGAAGACACAATTTTGTTTCTCCTTGTCTTAATATATGCAAGTTTCTGTTTTGATGGAGTATATCGGTTAGCGTGAGCAAGAAATGAGCAATTTGTTGCACTTTAAGGGCAATAAGAAAACCTTTATATGGGCCTCGTTGGCTCTTATTTTGAATGAGATTAATAATAGAGTTCAAACCATAATTTTGAAACTTCTTTTATTGGTTTATGAAAGTTCAAGTTTGGATGGGGCATATATGGGTAGCATACGCAATGAAGGAGAAATTTATTTCATTTGACGGAATATAAGTGATGATATTTATAGGTGTCTTATACGCATTTAATTTGAAAGGGACCAACAATTGAATGAATACCAATTTTTCAAGTACTCCTTTTCTTGGTTTATCAAACTTTTAATATTGATGTGGCATTTAGGGGTAGCATACGCAAGAAAGGAGAAATTTCTTGAATATGAGATTTGCTAAGCGAACCTATATAGGGCCTTTATCAAATATTATTTTGAAACGACCAATAATGGGATCAAAGCACGGATTTTGGTATTCCTTGATCGTTAATTTAGTTATAATTTCAATGGGATATGTTAGGGATAAGATGGATAGGGAGATGAAAAATGAATCTTTATAGGGGCCTCATTGAACCTTATTTTTATAAGAATTTATAGTGGAGTCAAAGCCATGATCGGGTTATCTTTTTCTTGGTTTATTGAAATTTTAATTTCAATGGGGTATTTTGGGGTAGCATGGAAAAGGAAGTATACAATTGTTGCATATGAAGGATCCTTAGGAAATCATAATATGAGCCTCATCAAATCTTATTTGGAGAGGGACCAATAATGTGATTCAATATAGTTATGATTAGGGGGCCTATTCAAGAGAGGTTTTAGACCACACATCCCTTATAATTACACAAAAAAACATGCATTTTTTTATTAAAGTATGTTTTTCCACTAAATGGTCGATTAAAAATTCACAATCGAGTTTTCATCCCTTATAATCCATTCCTTATGATCTTCAATAGAACTCTATCTATATTAGAGGAAAATGTGTTACCTTATTTTTCTATATCTATTTTAGTAGGGATTAGCCACTTTTGTTTGAACTCACCCCATGTGTTCAACACTTGAATATAAGATTCAATGCAACATTTTATTTTAGATTTATGTAGAAGCTTGCGTAATTTTCCACATGTCACAAAATTTTACTTCCCCTTCACTCAAGATTGGATGTTTGACACATGTTCCCTGCATTCATCTCCAAGGCATGTGAATCCAAGACTCAATGATTCAATCCACTTCTTCTATTTAAATCTATGTATGCATTCTCATACCCCTTATTATTGTTTACCTTATTCTCTTTGTTTCCTTTTTTATGGTGGATAAGTACCTTTTTCATTCCTCGGTCATTAGATTTTTGCATGTTGTTTGTGGACCATCCTTATTTAGTCATTTTCACTAGACCTAATCTTTTTATGTTCTTAATATTCTTAGAATTTTAAATCTCTAATAATAGTGTTCTTCATTCATCTCAACTCTTCATTACTCATGTATATTTTTAATCCATGTGTTGTACCTCATTTTCTACATATTTCTAGATTGTTAATAATTTTTCATTTACCATAAGAATTTTATTCCCTAATAAGATATCTTCTACATTATGTTCATGCATATAGTTTAGTAATCTTCATTCTAAAATTTATTGGTCTTAGTCTTCTAGGTTGCAAGCCTTTATAATCATTTTATAATGGTGTGCAAATATATGCATATATCTCTCACTCATACGTTCCATACATGTCATATATTTATGCTAATATTTTCTTCTATACATTCCATACCTTAGAAAAATCCTACTTCAAATTCTTGAACAACTCAGAGCTACTCTTCACTCATGTAAGTTAAAAATATTGCAATAGCAAGGAATTCTACAAAATGATTACGATACACTACCCATATAGAAATACATGGATGTATTCATTCAAAAATAGTTGGGTTCTTTTTAGATGTTGATGCATCATATACCCTAATTAACTACAATGTGACCCCTTTCTCATAAATATGGTTGAAATTTTAAAACCATAATTTCTATATGAAACGCAATGCCCAATAGTTTGTACTTATTTTAGTGTTTTCCTTGACACTATTTTCATTCTTTTCTTCCTCTCAACAAGTCTTGTGTAATATGTTTTTATCTACCACCTATCTACAGTTTCACAATACCCTCTTCTTAAGTCTTGTTTTCACCCTAGTTAAATTCTAAGGTGTGGATAACATACAACACTAAAAAGGTTGAAATGGTTTGGGATATATAGACTATTATAATAAAATTAAGTTCCATCCTCAATTATTCATAATGATAATAATTCATTTATACATGTAAAAATAACAAAAATAAGTACTATCTAAACTATAAAAAAGAGTAGGTAGACTAAGCTATACTAGACAAAACATTGGTGATTTGGATTTGTAGGATAGTGGAATATGTTTATCAAGAACTATAGATGCTTTAGTGAAAGCTACGGAGTTACAAACCCATCACAATAACAACTTTGTAACTATTGTATGGTCCATATCATATATGTACGGTGCTAACCTACAACTCTATGGTCCTAGACCCTTTAATAGTCTATACCTAAAACTTTTTTTTTCTTCACTTGTCTAGAATGATCTTCATTGTATCTCTCTCTTTCATAGATAGCTTCATGATGACTTGTAATGACCTATAAAAATAGAAACTCTAGAAATAGGAGGAAACCTTTATTAGAGAATTATAAAACCAAAAGGAGAAAACATGTGTGTGGTGAGGTTGGACTATCCTTAGTGTCCACACTTGTCTTTGTTTAACCAATCCAATCTATACACTATATTCTTGTGTTATGGGATCAAGCCTCATGTATCTCTCGTAGGTTATTTTAAAAGTCTGATTAGATAACCAATTTCAATGTGTGTTCTTGTGTCTCGTAACACTAAGAAAGTAGAATAACTATGGAGCACAGGATGTACCCAAATCTTTTGTTATAGTGCGATGTTGTGTTTCTAAGATATGATAGGTATCAATTTATTGATTGAAACCCTTGTTCAATGCTTAGAATGATTTTTATCCTATTAGAGCATAACTCTATGACATTTTCATGTTCTAAAAATTGATGAAGCTAGATTTTGTAACCTATTTTAGTGATTAAATTTTATAGTAGGATTGTTTTAGATGATGTGTTAATGTTTTGGTAATATTTAAGAACCCTTTGAGTGATTTTATATTTTATTTATAATAGGATATTCTAAGATTTTCAAGTATTTTATTAAGTGACAATAATTTGTGTTTGTATCATTTTACAACTGAAAATTTCTAATAAGGATTACCCTAGGAAGTTGAAATGAACCAAAAAAAGATATAAAAATTGAGATAAAAGTCATAGAATGTGAAGTGGTGGGATTGTGTAGGTGATTAAGAAAATATTGGAATAGATAGAATCCTAATAATAATTATGCAATAACGCTAAATATATGCAATGAAGTATGGGAATTCACCCATCCACAATAAGCTAGAAATTATGAAACCCTAGTTGCAAATGAAGGGATAAAATACTTAGCTGATTCACAATTAAATTTGGACTATGCCGAAGTGAAGAATGAATGAATAGAGAGGGGAAAGTGTTGAACTAAATCTCATAAAAATTTTTGACTCAAGATCTACGGATTAGGTCGGGGGTGCATGTCATATGCGAGACCTACCTTCCACACACTGTGATTGCATAGAACCTTAGAAAACTAGCTTGAGAGGGTCACAAGATGTTTTATTTCCATTTCCACTTGTCTTTGGTATGTCACATCAAATTCACATATGTCACATGTAACTTGGAATGAATAAATGGCCTTTGAAACCCCAAAAATGCATCAAATACCAAAAATAAAATAATTAAAATGAGGGTTAAGATTGTTCTCAAATTTTAAATAAGTGAGTTTATGTCGAGTGTTGTACTACATCTTAAACCCAATGTAGTTCTATTTGTTTGTATGTTGAAGTCATTCTTTAGGTGGCTCGTGTGCGTGTTGCTCTCAATAATGAGTAACTAGCTAGATGTAAAAATTGTAGATAGACGTGGGCATGGAAGAATAAACTTTCCCTTTTATGATGCGTATGTAGAAAAATGTAGCCCCTTTCCCTTGTGTTAATTTTAGATGGATTCTTGAATTATCTTGATAATTTCGTTTGATGTAACCTTGGGTGGTGATAGTTAATGATTAGTGCTTGGTCCTTTATTATGTTCACATAAAGTTATATTTATATGATTGCCTTGCTTTAATTTAAGAACTAACCCCAAAAATATCGTTGCCAAGAAAATACCCAAAAGACGCGATAAAAGTATAAAGAGGTTAGGGGCGCTTGAGGCTGGTGTCCTAGCTAAAGCGTTGGTGTCCAAAGTGAGAGATTCCAAAGTATAAAAAGGTAGACTCAGAAATAAGGCGTGTAACGCTAAAAAGGATAACTCAAATCAAGTAAGGATGCTAAAGACATGGGTCAATTATTACTTTTCTTGCTAATTAATCATATGAATAGTAGTATCGATCGGGACAAGATAGATACCCAAAGTGCATTATTTGGAGTCTACATTTTCCCCCAGGTTATGTTGTTGAAAGAATTATTGATAACATAAAGTAGATAACATATTGCATACCGATAAACATGTAGATCGACAATGAAAAATTTCAATGAGAGACAAGGAAAATCGTGGAGTGATAATAATTTTAAGCGTGGAAGCTATAGACGATGAAGTAAAAAAATAAGTGATGATGATGATGCTAGGGTGAGAGTGTATGTGTAGATGTCATGTTTGTACTTATTTTTGGTATCGATATTTGTTGTGATGAGGTGTGATTGATGTGACTTTTGCTTCCCATAAGGACATACTTGTAAAAAATAAGAACGGTTGAGTATTAAAATACATGTATATGATCAAAAAAGTAAAAAGTATGTAAAAATGCAAATAATTTTTTTCACCTAATTAGTGTTGAGTAAAAGAGTGTAGAAAGGATCACGAAGATCATCTAGAAGAATAAATTTTTTTGAAATCTCACACTACTTGCTTTGACTACAAGTTTTTGGGGATCTCACACCAATAATGGAAGAGGTGTATGAAGAAAAGTCTAGTGTCACCTTCCAACCTTTAACTTCTTCCAAAAATGTGAACACTAATCAATATGGTGTGTAAAATTATGATTTATTTCGATCCAACACACAAGTAGAAAATAAAGTGTAGAGCATGAAGGGTGAGTACTCAAGGACTACCGAAAATTGTGATGAACTTAAAATGATGTGTAACTTTCCTAGTCACAAATATCTAGGAAGGTTCGGGGAGACCAAGTGCTATTGTGTGGCATCGGGTGTTGGTGTCTATGTTGTGCTAAAGACCCAAATCAAGTCCTAGTCCATTTCTAAGACTAAAGGAATGTAAACTATGAGTTGAAATGTTGATTTAGGAGCACCAAAGCCAAATTCAAATAGGTCTCTAGGAGGGAAGTTCAAAATATCGTAATGGTTGTAAGTGTAAATTTATACTTTCCTAGTTAGATTAAAATTACAAAAAAGGGCTACCTAAGCCATGTGGAAGATGAATTACCTATTTATAACATTTTCATAGGTTTGCATCAAGTTGTTGAAGTCTTATTCTAAGTGGAGGATCTTGTTGAACCAATAATAGGCTTGGTTGTATATTTCTAAGATGTTAGTTCTTATCTTATAATAAGAAAGCCATCTATTTGAGGGAGATAGGCACGTGTCAAAGACATGCCAAAGAAAATATGTTCTAAGGGAATTGAAAAATATGAATAGCAGTTGTGTTGATTCATTTGGAGTAAAATAAATCTTTGTTGCATGTTTCTCTTGCATATTACGTTGATGAATATAGACACCCCCGTTTACGCCGAGAGCTTCAATATTAATAGTATAGATAGATAAGGAATTTAAGGACTATGAAATATTGAAAAGGTGAGCAGATAGGAGAGGAACAACATCAAATTTTTATAGATCATGAAATTGACCTTGTTTTCTGTACCCAATTATTTGCACTCATGGGTCCGTTTTAGGAATTCTCATATCTTTCTTTCCATCCACCCAATCTGCATGAAAGCGTGAGGGTATCTTTACCCACTTGAGGTATAGGATTGTAACAATTTTCATCTTCCTTCTCACACATGTGGAGGTTTTATGATGGGTTTTATTGTTCTTGCTATACAATGACCATAAAGAGAGAGTTTTGGTTACATGGAGGTGTAAACAAGTGAATCAATGACTAGAAATTGGTATACATCCTCGAGCAGTAATGGAAGAGGTGCTGAACTCTAGTTTTAGGTAATATCATGCTCTTGAGTATCACTATTGTAATTTGATGGATTTTAAATCACTAAAGAGACCTAATTTTCCCTAGGAAAGTCTTAATCTGTACAAAGGAGTAATAAGCTGGATTTGAAGTATAAGCGGGGTCTTGATAAAGGGTAATATATCCCTAAATAGGTTTGGGGGTTGTTTGAAAATAAATTAATATCTAACTCAATTTAAAATTTTGGAGGGTTACAAGAACTACTAGGCCTAATGAGAAAAATAGGTAGAAAAGGTGGAATAATCTTGAAATGAAGACCTAAACCATTCTCGTCAAGTTGGAGGAGATGTTCTAAGACATCTGAAACTTGTTTGAATCCTCTCTCCAATATATTTGTCATTTTTTCACTAAGATCCTATTTGAGGCCAAGAAGAGTAAGAAGTTCTAATACATGTGTGGACCTCTAATTTGGAATAACAATCACAAGGTTGATGTTAAGAGAAAATGGGTAGTGCAAGATAACATTTGGATTAGGTATGAAGTTTTTTCATGTTTCTCTTGTTCACTTGTACACCAATAGCCTTCAAGAAGGATAAGTACACAAGAAATGTCTAGGTTGGGTCTCATGGTAGGAAACATAATGAGTTTGGAGATAAATCCTCATAGCAGGGGATCAATTAGAGGAGACACCTCAAATTAGAGTCATTATGTGTTGAACTCCCCTAGGAGATCAATACTCACACTAGAATAGATAGTTAATGAGGAGGTGTATGAGTGATATGTAGGTATAACATGCAGGGAAAGTAGAGATAAGAGAGAATATACCCTAAACCATGTGGTATATGAGTGAGATTATGATTTGAAAGTTTGATTAAAGGAAATAAAACAACATGAGTAAGATGATGATGGCAAAGTGCATGCAAGAATGTAAGACAGAAAATAAAACTTGCTTAGGGAGATGATGGGACAATTGCAGCTAGATGGAGGCACAAATGTAGTCAAGGATGGATGCATTGGAGCATATTTTCAAGAAAAGAATGCTAATTACAGAAATCAGCCACATGGGAGGTAGGATTGATGATTTGAATGATAGTTGTAATGATTGTGTAAGTTGCAGTAAACAAGTAAATGCTAAAAGTGTGGATTGTTTCAAGAAACTTGAGAATAGATAATCAAACCAGATCAGACATGTAAGAGAATTGAAAAGATGAAAGGTGGATCTCCTTGATGAAGAGAGTCTTGGGTAAACCAAGGAAGCAAAAGGAAGATTTGAGAGGTCAAGATGTAGATGTGAGTCAAAGAAAGAACTTGTTCAGAACCAGATGCAAGTCTAGAGGAAAATTTTTTGATGTTATCATTGATGGAGGAAGTATAGATAATGTAGTGTCAGAATACATGGTGAATAAGTTGGGATTGAGAATACTCCCACATCCAAGGCCTTATTACATCTCATGGGTGCATGATAGTCACAAAATCTTGGTAAGTGAAAACAACAAAGTTTTTTTCAAATTGGGTCATACAAGGATACAATGTTCTATGATGTTCTACCTATAGATGTTTGTCATTTTCTCTTAGGTAGACCTTGAAAATTTCACAGGAAATCCAAGCATGATGGAAAGACAAATTTCTATAAGTTTTGTAAGGAAACATTTGAGCATGGGCTATTACCCTTGAAGGATGAAAGAGATGAGAAAGAAGGGAGTGCAATGCTAATTAATAAGAAGAAATACATGCATGAGACAGTAGGGCGGAGTTAAGGAGCAAATTAAAATGGGAGATTTGTCTTCTTTTGAATAATTATTGAATGCATATGAATCTTTTTAGGTGATAGGTAGAAGACCTTTAATAAGAGTGAAGGCAGAGATAGAAATGTGCTATAATGCATAAGAGAAAAGAAACAAAGTTAAAGTGGAAACACCAAGGAAGGTGTTTAGTGATGAAGAAGTTTGGAACATGGTTAGGAGGACATTAGAGAGAATATGTGAGAAGGAGAATGAGATGGTGGATTTATCTAACCACTTTGGAAAAGCATTAGGGTGCTTTAATGAATCCATGAAAACAAAGGAAGATGAAGGAATGCATGTTGGAAGCATGCAAGCAAATTCAAATAACAAGAAGTATTGCAAAGAGGAGAAATAAACTATGAGCATAGCAGTGCAGGGCTCAAGAAGACATAAATTTTTCTACCTAATTCTATGTTTACATGTGTGTATGTAGGTGCAACCAATAAAATATTGAATATTTTAGATAATGAGAGAATAACAAATGAATAACATGAAGTCAATTCAAAGGAAGAAGACCAATTTGGTCCTAGATATGATAAATATGAAAGGGTGGAAACTCTTGAATTGAGAGAAGAGTTGCAGATGTTAAAATAACTATTTGGATCCATGAAATGACAACATGGAGCTAAAGAACATGCTAGGAAGCAGGAGAACTCATGAAGGAGTTCAAGAAAGGAGAAAAAGAGGAAACTAATAGCTCTAAGAAATAAAATGAACAAGAAAGAAGTGACATGGAGGTAGATAAGTCTAAAACCTTCTTAAAAATTTTGGAGAAGGAAAATTTAGTGATCATGCAGGAACAACATAAAAACATGTTGGAATTCTCATATATCCATGAAAATGTAGGTAGGTTAGAGGTGGAAGTGTAAGTTTTAGAACAAATATTGTATGGTCAAACCTCTGCTGACCAATGAGGGATGGTTAAGAAAGAATGAGAATGAAGAGGAAATATAATTTTAATGCCAAGTGGAATTGGTTAATGCATGACCTATAAGGGAAAGAAAGCAAGGAGATGTTAATAGTAACATAGTCAAGAATGGTACAAGTTTCAGGAGACCAGTCCTAAACCTCAAAGAGTTGGCAACAATGATGAAAAATATTCAACATGAGGATTCCAAATCAGTTTTGACAAGAACAACAAAAGGGTAAGAAAATTAAGTCAGTTTTGTTATTTTCTACACAAGTTACAAGAGACCAAACAAGTCAATGATGGTTTGAGGTTAAGTAAGGGTTCTAATTTCAAGTTGGATTATAAAATTTATTAAGAGCAACCTCATGTTTATATGAAGGAAAAATATTTTCCAAGTGGTATCTTAGAGAATACTAAATCAATAATAAATATGATAATTACAAAGCCCTTTAAGAAATACAATAAATGTGTGTTGATAAGGTAAGTGGTGAAGAAGTTAGAACAACCAGGGAAAAACATGTTGCAATCAATATAAAAAGTAAAGGAGGAATATCTCAAATGGAATATCAAGAACTAGTAAACTATTGGTATGATGGGAAAGATGATGAGGTCATACATGGAAAGGATTAGCAAACCAAAGCCTTTAAGCTAGAAAATGAAGGCAATAATAGAGTTGGAAATATGATCCTCATATGGTGCAAGTTGAACGCAAGAAAGCAAGTAAAAGATAAAATCAAGAAATGTCGTAAAAGAAATCATGAGAATATAAGAGTTAGTGGAATATCAAATACAATAATTAAATTTCAGAGCAAGTGGTGTAAAATGTATCAAATAGACATTGTGAGAATGTGGGAAAAGATAAGAGTGAAAGAGTTAAGACACAAGTCTAAGATGAAGGTGTCATTATGGAAGAACAAAATAGGGAGAATAGTGAAAACAAAGACTAAGAGATGGAAGTATAAATGTGGTGCAAAGGATCATTCTAATCAATATGAGTGGAAAATATGAGTACTTGCAAAAGGTAGGAAGGTGAAGATGAAGCAATTTCACTCCTTAAGCATGAATAAAGAAAGGATAGCCATAACAACCAGTGGAAGACTCATAAAGGAAATGAAACAAAGGTATTAATGTGGGTTTAAATCAAGGTGTGGAAAAAGAAAAAAAAATCATGAAGTGAAAGATAATAACATACAAAGCAAGTAAAAGTAAGGAAAAACACACTAGAAGCATGAAAAATATCAAGCCTTATAGAATGAAAATAAAGGAAAGGACATCATGACAAATTCCAACCTATAAAGAGCAATCAGGAGACAAGGGGATATGAAGCATATATTCTTGACCTATAAGCTAAAAAAATTTCTCGAAGGGAGTATGATCCGGGAGCATCGGTGCCAAATTCAAATAGGTCTCTAGGAAGGAAGTTTAGGATCTTGTTTTAAGTGTAAATTTAATTTTTCCTAGTAAGAGTAAAATTGGACAAAATATGGCTACTTAAGCAATGTAAAAGGTTAATTACCTATTTATAACATGTTCATAGGTTGTTTTCGGGTTGTTGAGGCTGATTCTAGGTGGAATATCTTATTGAGTTAAAAATAGGGTTGGTTACATATTTTTAGGATGTTAGTTCTTATCTTATAGTAATAAAGTCATCTCTTTGATGGAGATATGCACATGTGAAAGAAATGAAAGAGGAAATGTGTTGTAAGGGAATTGAGAAATATGAATAGAATCTATTTTGATTGATTTGGAGTGAAATAAATCTTTTTACATGATTCTCTTCCATATTACATCGATTTGAATATAGACACCCTTGTTTAGGCCGTGAGCTTGAATATAGATAGTAGAGATAGAGATGGAATTTGAGGACTCGAAAGCTTTAAAATGTGAGCAGATAGGAGAGAAAAAACATATATTTTTATAGATCATGACATTGACCTTATTTTCCTGTAGCCAATTATTTTCACTTGTGGATCCTTTTTAGGGATTTTCGTATCTTTATTTCCATCTAGCAAATCTCCACAAAACTTTTAGGGTATCTCTACCTAGTTGAGGGATAAGAGTGTGACAAGTTTCATTTTCCATCTCACACATGTGGAGGTTTTATGATCGGTTTGGTAGGTTTGGTTGTATAGTGACCAAAGAGAGAGTGTTTTGGTTGGATGGAGGTGTAAACAATTGAATCAAGGACTCGAAAGTGGTATAAATCCTCCTAGAACCATGGTTAAGGTGTTGTACTCTTATTTTAGGTAATTTAATGCTCTTTAGTATCATTGTTGTAATTTTATGGTTGTTAAAACACTAAAGAGACAAAAATTTCCCTAGGACAGTCTTGGAAGTCTAAATCAGTATGCGGGAGTAATACCTAGATTTGAAATATAAGCGAGTCTTGATAAAGGGTACTAAATCCTTAAATAGGTTAGGGGTTTGTTTCAAAAGAAATTGATATCTAACTCAATTTAACAGTTTTGAGGGCTATAAGCACCATTAGGCCTAATAAGAAAAATAGGTAGAAAAGGTGAACTAAGCATGAAATTATTTCTTAAACCGTTCTTGTCAAGCTAGAGGGGATGTTCTATTACCATTGAAACTTGTTCAAAGCCTCTATCCAATATATTTTTCATTTTGGTCACTAAGAGCATATTTGAGGCCAACAAGTGTAAGTAGGTCTAATGCATGTGTGGATCTCCAATTTGGAATAACAGTCACGGGGCTGACGTTAAGATAAAATGAGGAGTGCAAGATCACATTTGTATCACATATGAAATTTTTGATGTTTTTCTTGTTCACTTGAAAACCACTAGCCTTTGAGAAGAATAAGTAGACAAGAAATGTGTAGGCTAGGTCTCATGGTAGAAAAAATGAAGAGGATTGAGATAGATCCTTAAAGTGGATGATCAAGTAGAGGAGACACCTCAAATTAGATTCAGTATGTGTTGAGATTCGTTAGGATTTCAACACTCACACTAGAATAGATAGTTAATGAGGAGGTGTATGAGTAATATGTAGGTATAACAAGCATAATGGGGAAGATAGAACTAAGAAATAATATCCCCTACACCAACCTGTACTATAATGTGACTATAAACTATTATACAGAGTGAATGTTTCACACAATGATTCCCCTAATGTTTGGTGCATGCGACATCACTAAGGAGTATGTGGCAGAAAGGAGGATCGATCACTCACTTGAAACTAATGCCCTATAGGGGAAAGGAATGTGCTTAGTAGAAAGAAAGGAACATGTAAAAAGAGTGTTTGGAAACAAATGTTAGTGAAATAAATATAAACACGCGTGTAAAATATAAGATGTAAGGTATCAGATAATAACACAATGTATAATTTATTACATAAGAAGACAATGTAGAAAATGAAAAGAGGGTTTCAAACATGGGAAATCACTCACAATATCATTATAAAATAGAGGCTGAAGTGGCTAATAGTAGACAAAGTGTGCACATAAGACAAAGGGAATAGCCCACAAAAATGGAAGATAAGAGCAAAAAAAGTAATAGATAATCATGAAAAAGATACTTTCAAAGAAAGTGCTACACATGAAGAACTTGTTAGAATATTAGAAAGGTAATATGTATGTAAAAATGTATATTACAACATAGTAATGTGGTATGAAAAATGAAACAATAGAACTTTTAGTGTACTTTCATGCAAGTTGATGCCCTAAGGTGTCACAATTGGATTAGTATGAGGTAATACATCAAACATTTATGTTGCGTGTAATGATCTATGTAAATCATATGATTACAAATAGAAGGAAATTCAATGCACATGTGTGTATGATAAAGATAATAAAATACAATATATCTCTCTACAATGTGTAAAAAGTGTACAAGTAAGAATAAGAGATTAAGACTAAATTTAAACAAGATATGTAGTGTGTTGTGGATGAGATGGAATGAAACGCATAGTGAATTATAGGAGCAGCACACCCCATGAGTTAATTTGAATAAATTTGTATGAGATGAGGTTTATTTATAGATTCCCCCTTTGCGGTCGAGAATGAATCGTAGAGAAAAAGTGTGTCATTAGGAATTGGTTTGAATGTGTGCACCTTTGCTAAGGTAAGATCGCCAAAGTATAAAGTGTATAGAGTGTGTGAATGAGTGAGATAACATGGTGAGGTTCATTTTAGATGTATTCCCTCAATAATCATGTTGGAACCATAACATGAAAGTGCATCCTCAGGAAATAGTTTGAATTTTTCTCTAGAAAGATATTATCATCATAGTGTAATATAGTGAATGAGTGAGTGAGCATGGTGAGGTGAATTTTAGATTTAGAACATCAATAATAGATCTGTGAACCATAGTACAAGAGTGTTTCATTTTGTAATGAGCACAACTTGTAAAATTATATGTAAAGAAGATGTATCGTGAACGTATAAAGTGAATAATGTGCATAGTGTATGGTAGAATCTTCGAGAGAAAGATGTAAAGTGTGTGCAAAGTATGTAGTGTGTATATGTGGTGCACATTTTGTGATGTGTATAATATATAAGACACATAAGAATTCTAGAAGGGGTGGAAGAATAAGTACGGTTCCCCCGAAATATGCAGTGATGAGTATATTATCCAATGAAAGTTAAATATGAGGGTCATCCACTTGATGCTTGTGGAGAGAAAGACATTTGACCATGCTCTAAGATTGGCAATGCATGAGATAGATTATGTGTTAGTGAATGAGACCTATATAAAGGAGACTATGAAGGTGATAAACACATATATGAAATTGAGCATGGAGGTAATGGAGACCTATGTGAGGTAGAGAACAAAGGTGATGGACACCTATGTGAAACAGAATGTGGAGGTGATGAAAACCTATGTGCAATAAATTGAGGTAGTGATGTATATTTATGTGAAGGATCTTTCCGAGTGGTGGACCTAGAATGATGTTATGGACTAGAAGATCGATGAGACCATGTAGAATGTGTTTAAACAAGAGAATATTGTGCTTTAGATTTTAGAGGTCTAGGGAACCTATATAGTCTAGGAAGTGAAATGAAAACCTCAAGAGGAATTTGTGGCCATGGTATGGATGCTAGAACACCATTAATAGTGATATATTTCCTATTATGAATGAACTTTAGACATAATTGGTTCATGAAGATGATATCCTAAGTTGCATGGAGGCATGGGAGACCTAAGAGAATGTCACACCCTTTGATGGATGGTACCTTGAGAAATGGCATAAGTATGGTAAGAGGAATGAAACTCCCCTGGAAGCTAAATAAAATTGAATGATTTAGGAATTACATATGATATTTGTGAGAGTGGAAATCCGATAGTGATAAGAAATGCAATAAAACATGTGTTAACGTGAAATGATGTATCAATGATATTTTTTTATTGAAGTACATCTAATAGAATTAGTGATGTGTAAGCTATCGAAGGGAATGTAGTATGATGGTCATGATCGGAGAAAGTAATGATCGGTGGAAATTCCTCAACATGAGAAACTAAAAATAAAGAGCCCTCGATACAAAAAGAGGCACCACATGATATGTTTGATTAGTTGAAGAGTGATCCTATTTCTTCTCATGAAATAAAAGAGGATTGTTGAATATTTTGATCTTGATATTTTCATTAATTGGTGCAAAATTTTTAGGCTCAAGAATCTCAATTGCATTATTATTGATGAGATCTTGACTAATATTTTGAAGTTTCAAGAATTGATATGTAGAATTCCTCATGAATTGATGATAGTTACATCTGGACTTTTCATTTGAGTTATGACCTTTTGGTTGAGATGGGTCCAATTTGAGTGGAGAAGGTAGCATAATAAGATTTATTTGGACAAGTTGTGATAAGAGAATATGTGGAGCAATAGTAAATTTTGTATATGTACTCTTAAGTGGTTCGCATTGAAGTTCTTTAGTATTAGATACAACATTGATAGTGGATTTAGCTTCATAGGCTTTATAGATGGCTTGGAAGTTGATTTACTTTGAAAATGCATAAAGATGGATATTTTTCCTAATACATAAGCTTTCCGATAGATGAGGGTTTTGTTTCGAGTAGCTTAATAGTGTGACATAAATGGTTGAATGATGGAGAGGTCTCAAGGATAAAAATATCCTTAATAAGTGGCAATAGACTTTGGACAATTAAATCTTAAAGTTTAAAATCTGAATCACATTAGATATCTTAGCTAATTTGTTCATGTATCGTAAGACATAATCTCCTAGATGTTCATTAGAGCCTTATTTCAGTTGTGTGAGTTGAGCATAAGAGATATTAGAGACGATATTGATAGACAAATGAAAAATAAAACTATTGGTGGATGCCTAGAATATGTTACCGAGTGGACATGTAGATCATATAACCAAAAAATTGCATAATCATGGAGATTTATAGGAAATACCTTATCTTAGAGAAGATGATCATCCGCAAAATCTAGACATGCCACATGAAATGCCTAGAGATGCCCTTGTGGGTCACTATGGCCATTGAAAATTGGATGCTTGTGTATTACAATATTAGGAAGAAGTGGGTAAGCTGAAATGGAGAGTGTGAATGGATTATGAAGTAATACAAAGTGGAATCCAAAGATGGAGACGTAAGAGAAGTAGCTTATTGTAATTGTTGTATTTAAGCTTGAAGATATTCGTAAAGGAGGCTAAGTCCACGAATGCCAATGGAAAATAATTTCGTGTGTGATAAACAATAGGTGGATTGAAATGGTTAGTGGGAGTAGGAACAAAAATGATAATAGTAGAAATAAGAAGAAGAGTGGAAGCATATGGTTGAGTAGTATTGGAAATGGAGGAAGGAATGAATGTAGGATCATTAAGCTCCTCCAGCATTAGTGGCCTCCTAATGAGTAGAAAATCAGATCAATTCTAGATCACGAGGATGCTCAAAATATTATAATTAAGCTCTTTTAGGTGGCCTTTAGCAAATTTTCCATAAGATTGAGTTATAATGATGACATGATAAAATCGCTAGAAATAAGGTGGATTCGAGTGACGGGTTCACTAAATGATTAAGAAAATATTGGAATAAATAGAATCCTAATACTAATTATGTAACAATGCTAAATATATGTAATGAAGTACAAGAATTGACCCAAGTAAGACTAGCTATAAATTATAAAACCCCGATTGTAAATAAAGGGATATAATACTTCGTTGATTCAAACTTAAATATATATTGTGCAAAAGTGGAAAACTGGTGAACAGAGAGGGGAAAGTTTCACTCTAAATATGAGAAAATTGTGAGACTACAAGATCTTCCTAGATTGGGGCACCTGGAGTGTGTCATAGGCACTTGTGGATATTGTCTCCCTACCCTAGGCGCTCATGAATGCTCATAACCTTAGAAAAACAACTTTAGAGGGTTGCGAGATGTTTGATGCATGTCATTTGTATATTGCATTGAATTCCTAGATGTCAGTTGTAAGCTACAATGAAGAAATGACATGTAAAACCCAAAAAGTGCACCAAATCCCAAAAATTAAATAATATAAATGAGGGGTCAAACTTTCCTCGACTGTCAAACAAGTGAACTTATGACTAAGCATTTCACTACATCTCAAACCCAATGTAGTTCTCTGTGTATGTGTGTTGAAATTTTTCCCTAGTGGCTTTTGTTCCTATCACAATAGATGTCGAGAAAGTATTTATATGTAAAATATTTAAATAGATTTGTGCATGAAAGAATTAAATTTCCCTCCTTTAAGGTGTATGTAGAAAAATGTAGTCCCTTGCCTGTTTGGATGCTAGATGGAATATTTAGTGTAATTGATAATTCCTTTAGATGTACCTTAGGTGGTGATAGTTAATGTCTAGTTCTCGGTCCTTTATTAAGGTCACATAAATTTATAGTTATATGATTCCCTTGCTTGAATTTTGTAATTAACCCGAAAAGGGTGACTACAAAGAAAATAAAATTCCCAAATGGCTAGAAAAGATCCAAAAGATTATAGCAAAGTACAAAGAGATTCGGGGCACCAAGAGGGGATGGGGGCATGTGGTGTAGTCACAAAATCATGAACTCACTACTATTAGTATACCACCAAGTACATTGTTTTATATATGGATCTTGCATAAGAAAATTATTCACTAATGAACCATTCCATAGTCCAATCATCTTTCTTGTTGGTATTTACCGTTTTTGGTCTTCTACATTTGTCACTCACTTGTATAGTTCTAGTCACATCTCAATATTTCTTATCAATAATTACTCAGTCAATTGTCATCACTAGTATCCTATTAGGGCACCTAAAGAGGGATTGGGGTCCCCTAGTCTTAATTTTAGGTTTCTGGTTCTGTCACACTTAGTTTTATTTTTGTCATTTGAGGTCAGTATTATTTATTTTTTCCTTTCATCTCCCGAAGTACTATTCGTCATGTCGGGTCATTAGTGTCAAAATTTGAACAAGAGATTGCTCTATAAATACAACATACATAGTACCTTATGGGAAGACTATTTCTATCAAGGGCTAGCTATCTATATAGAGAAGGGGACTGAATTTTGAATTTTGCATCACACATGACATAGGAAGGATTTTCATTGTATTCCATCCACCATTTCACATTTTATCTAGCTCTTTTGTCTAATATATCTTTGTATTCGTGCAAGGAAAACCTAGGCACATTAGTTTACACAAAATCAGTCATAAGTCCATCCATTTGGTAGTTGAGGAAAATCCAAACCCTTCTTTTACATCTTTATTTTTTTAGGGTGTGATACTTTGTGTAATGCTTTGAGATGATTCTTCATTATGGGTTTAAGGCGACACTAGCGATCCAAGTGCAACATTTATGCAACCAATGGTGAAGTACTACGAAGACCTAAGGACCATAATGGGATCAGATTCTAAGTTTTTTTAGACTAAGGAACCTATAGGTTCCCTTATCCCTCTCCAAGTACCCCCTAGTCTAGTCGGATCTATTTTTTAAAATTTTCTAATGTTTGTTGCGACACTCTGTTCCGTCATTCCATTACGCTTTTTAGTCCCGAGATCATTTTGAGGTAAGACCAATTCAAGTAAGTAAATTTCCCCCATCATTTCATTTATAACATAAAATAAATTACTTAGCATTTATATTTCATTTATTTTTCATTTATCATAGCTGTACATTAACGATTTCAATAAAATATTCATATTTTATTGAATCATTTGGTGAACCCTTAGATTAGAACATTTTCCCTAGGATCAAGAAAATCCTAATGGCTAAGGATATCTATTCTCCTTATCATCTTATCATGCCTCATGTTAGTATTAATCCCATATATTATGAGGCAACTATAGCTAATCTTAGGGCTCTATATCATGATTTTACTATATGTTGGATCATATTCAACAACTCTTAGCCAACAAATGTAATATACCTACTAGCTTTAAAAACTATTCCTTTATCATCATTTCAGATTCAGATATATTTTTGGTTATCAAACTTACTATTCAATTACCCATGATCATCCTTCGACATTTCCAAATAAATTATCTATAACTCTCTTATTGATTTCATGTTTGGTTTTGATGATAGTACACATGGGCCTATTGATTCTTCTCCTAGTCAGATCGCTATTATGGCTACATCTCATGCTTCTCCTATTTTTGATAAATCTTCTCATGATCCATCGCATACTAGTTCACATACTCCTTCACACTATATTTATGATCCAATTGATGATGCACTTAATGGAATTTTCATATTTGAGTCTCTCTCTTATTTTTACAAAACAATTGATAGTCATGAGTTGTCTACTTTACATCTTTTGCTAAGTGTGAATCTCTCACTCCATTTTCATCTTCTTTTAAGGTTTTATCTCATAATTTATGCATGAATCATCTCCCTCTATTAGTTCATATCCTCTCATCACTTAATCTCTATCTATTAGTTTGTCTCCTCCTATCATTACATATCCATCTTACACTTCATCTCCTAAGGATGTTTCGATGTTAATCCTACTATTTATATGGAGATTCCATGTCATTCATCACATATTTCTTCTTTGTAAATTATACTTCGTTTACCTTTAGCATCGTCCTAAAAAAATTCCTCTTTATATCCCTATGATTACTCACAATGGCAAGTTATAACCTCTTAACACATTATTTTCCATCCTATAATAATCCTTCCCAAGATGTTCTATCTCTCATACATTTTTGGGTCATTTATAGTCTTAGGTTCAATCACTCACATTCAAAAAAAGCCTACTATACTTCCATTGATAATAATTCATTACATGGAAATCCTATTCCAAAGAAGATCCATAACTTAGCATTTCATAAGGATTTAATATTTTTCACCTTTTCATATTTTGATGGTTTTGTAAATCCCTCCTTACATATCAAATACTATCGTATGGATATGGATTCATATTCTAATGATCAATTATTGCATAAATCCTTTCACATAGTCTTACCGATGACAATTTACAATGGTATACTCATCGACCATTTGGATCTATTAGCACTTATCATGAGATGGAAGAATATTTTATCCATTTTTTTATCATCAATAAATGGCCCTATAGTTACCTATGATCATCTACCTACTTTACATCGGGAAAAACAAAACATATCTGGACTACATATTATGATTCAATGCTTGCATGCACCAATTATTCTTTCAACCTATCGATTTAGAAAATATATTTATTTTCTATCATGGTTTGATTCCAATATTAAAAAAATATTACAGTATGGAACATGTGAATCATTTGTTAGGAAATAAGAGATAAAATATGTGGAAAAATCGCTCACAGAATCACAATAGTAGAAACTAATATGCAGAAAATATTATAGATCTCAAATAAAAGTGAAAAATAAAATAACACAACACAAAGAGACAATATTTAATGTGGTTCACCCAATTTGGGCTGTGTCCACCAATAATCACTTGCTCAGATTTTATTACAAGCCACCACTCTCTCAATAAAATACCCAGATCTGTTTAGAGCTATGCTCAACAAACTCTATAGAATTCACACCTCAATTCAAAGAACATCTGCAATGTTTTTCATACATCTATCATATGCATAAAACCATACTTAAGCAATTTTATAAAACTATGGGTATCAAAACCATTCGCAAAATCCGTCCCATGAAACCGATGGGTCAAAATCCTGCCCATATGAGAAAATCATGTTTCCGATATATCGTGCACGATTTAAGGCCCAAAATTTTTTCATGAAAAGTGTACATTCTTCAACACTTTCACACATGAAAATAGGCTCCACAACCTAACATCATTCACACTTCTATGCTATAAAGTCATTTATCTAGAACAAGACCTTAATTCTACACATGTTATAGATCCTCCAATTATTGTTACTACTACTGGATCATCTACTTATTCTCCATTGCCATCAATTGAGCATCCTAAATGATCTCCATCACCTCCTCATAAGCAATCTTATCCTACTACATCAAAAAATTATCCTTCTTCTCTTATCTTTGCGATACGATACACCCCAATCTTCTACACTTGTTTTATAAGAGCCATTATATTTCTCTCATCACACTTGACCAAATGATGTGTTGTGTGCTTTACTCAATGATTTTTAATTAACTTACCTTTGACAAACATCATCCACAACATCGTTTACAATGCCATCGTGATGGAATCTATTGTAACTATCACTTTATCAATGGCCATTGGGATAATGATTTATTTGATCTTCATAATCGATTACAATAGGTATAGGATAAGGGAATCATCTCCTTTGGCTCTCGCTCACGTGAGTGGTCCATATCTCCTCTCCCTTAGCAACAAGATACTACTTTGGTTAAGTTGTCTCCTTCATCTAGTACTAAGGTAAGTGTTCATCCATCACCAAAGGTCGTTAATCATGTGCGCTCTCCTTCAAATTCATCCATTTCTACACCATTTCATCAACGTCATCCATCACATCATGCTATTTCTTCACATTGGATTCCACACTCCTCAACATTTTCACCTCTATCTTTCGCTCCACATGAAACTTGGTTTGGTTCATATGCTCATGTTGTTTTCATTCCAAATGATTCCATCTCTTCGCACAACCTTGGTCTTTAGTAGGTGATTGTTATCACCCTACCCCATATGACACACTACTGTTCTTATGGTTCTTACATGACTATTGAGGGATATTTTATAGTACTTGAACCTCTCTTTATGTTCTCTATCGATTCATCTAACATACCCTATATGATCATTTCCCAATGAAACACTCTTGCTTTATGGTTAATTCTTTACTACTGAGGTTTCTTATCTAAATGAACATCATCATATATACACTAGGGGGAATCAATAGTCTACCATCCCCACCTTAATCCTTCTAACATGCGACAACATCATACTCTTAAAAATCATCAATCATTCATCATTATTTTATTTTCGCAATCATAATGGATACATACTCTATTATCATATACACTATATCATCATCACATTACTCATTAATCGAAATATATGTATTATAAATCAACAAATACGAAAAACACTCAACATATCAACCATCACATACACAAAAAAATTATCACCTAAATTATCATCACATCCTAACATTAATACACACAAAATATAATTATCGGATGATGATAAATCCATCTATATATATATATATATATATATTATAGTCATAGTTATAAAACATCTCATCATGATAATTGTCACTATCTTGTATTGTAAGTGCTCCGAACTCAACACCTTGGTGCTAACTCTATGCCACTAATCGTGAACTTTATATCTCTCTACATGTCTCCCTAGTAGTTTCACCTCTGTCAATTTATCCACAAAGTGACTTTGTAACATGATGAATTGTGAACAAAAATATTGCGCTAAAGGAATTTCACCCACCACCTCTCTAGCTCATTGCGTATCCTTACACTGGAGCATCATCCCTCTCTCTCATAATCATAATCCACATCACCGCCGTGATGGCCATTGACTCAAACAAATGGGCATGGTTTATGCAATGTTTTCCACATGTTATAACATCCCTCCATCTCTGCAAGTATGTCGATGGGAAAATTCCACATCAATGTTTGGATAGATATGTCCACAATCAAGGAACAATACGCATCATCTACAATCAATAAAACTACACATTATACAACCATAACCGTCACATAAGAAATTAAACAATCATACAACATAACTATACAGATACTCATGCTTTGCTATCTATGTCACAACATTGTTGGGGGAATGTGCTTCCCCTAAACTACTCCTTCATGTTTTAATCCTTCCGCATTTGAAAACAATGAAAAAAAAAGACCCATCGATACATTGCCCACCATGCATGGTATGCGTCACCTAGAATAACTAGGTCACCCTAGAAACTATTCCTCCAACCACATAGTCTTTTGTATACATCGTAACTCTACCGCATCCTCGACCATCCTCTATAGTCTTGCTTTATGGCCTCCATATCACTAACTTTAGCTCCATCCAATCTATGAAGGCTCTATAGGTGTCAGTATCCATCTTCTGCTCATGCACAACAATCCATAGCCTAGAAAATATGTCCGGCATGTCCCAATCTACTCATGGGCCACCAACTAGCCTCGATAATGTTATATTCTTGTAGCCTCATACATGAAATAATGTAGTAGCTTTAATTTCACCTCTATGATACTCATTTTTAAATATGTATAGATCCCTATATTTGTAAGAAAATATGAATCATGCCCGGGAATACCTAGAACTCTCCTCCTCTATCTTATGGAAAATATTATGTAGCTTATATAATATGCCCACACCACCTCTCTCCACTGCAATTGATGATGATATAACCACGACTATAAAATTCCGTAAGCATCAAACACCTAATCTAAAAATCACATCCAAAATGATGTGGTATTTGGTATGCACTCTATTCCTCACAAAATAGGACCAAACAACCCTCATCTCTCTCTCCATATTCTCCAAAGTCATGACATGTACCCTCTTGCTAGCAATAGGTAATCATAGTATGTGATATATATCCTCTAATGTAGCTGTCATCTCACATGTAGCCAGCCAAAATGTAAATTTTTTTATAAACTATCTCTCACACAAATCAATAAACATCGGCATATTATGGGACACATTCCCCATACTCGTTATGTGTTGCAAGCCAACACAATCCATAATCTCCCAATCATCATCTAATGAACCAAACCAAGACATATACTCAAGTGGCAACCACCAAAGGATTTCCTCGAATGGATATCCCTCTACCCAACAAAACACCACAACAAACAATGCATTATAAAATATACATATGCAAACATAACACCCTAGGAACTCACTACACATAAAATTTTACATTTACATCACTTAGGAAAAAAATGAGAATTTCTAGACATGGGAACCTGTAGTAGAGTTGGGGAACCCAAGAGCGGGCAACTAGCACCCATGCCTCAATGCTCCAATCTCGAAGCCCATTAGAGCCTTCAATTCTCTTCTCCAGGTCCAAAATGTGAAGAAAAACCAAAAATAACTAGTTTGTAAAAATCACCAAAAATGACTATTCCACATACATTTTTCGAACAAAATCACACTTACTAACTATATGTCCAGACGTGATTCCATGGTGGTCAATACCATCTTGAATCATCTAGGTTTCGGTGCACTAACTTGTGGTTCCAATCTCACTCTCACACTCACGTAAAAGGAAAATTTGTTGACTTATCACTTTTCCACTTTACTATTTATATTCACTTCTTATTATTCAATCTATTATGGTCATACATCACATTCATTACTTAACTAATACACATCACATAAATTTTGTAATATCTTACGTATTTTTACTTTGATTTCAATACCATTTGTGGAATTCTCTTCAAAATTATACCTACCATCTCATAATACAAATGGCATACACTATATTTCTCCAAAATGTTCTCTTTCACTCAATTTAAACATATATTTGTTATATCCATCATACATTGTCTATTAATATACTTTCTTTGGGCTCATAATTTGTTCTCAATATCACTTTCCTTTTCACCAAGAGGGGGCTATATAATTGGGGTCATCCTATAATTCCCCTTACACCACTACGTTATCATTCAAAACCTCTAATTTTTCATTTTCAAACATTTACTAATACACCATGCAACACTTCATCATTTTCTATTGATTCCCCCTAATGACCTAACACGGGGAATAAAGCGTATAATCTCTCTATGAGTAAACTAATCAAAACAAACAATAAATTAACAAATCAAATAATTTTAATTCTCTAACAATAAAATACATACCATTAAATTGATATAAAACAACATATTCAGCCTCCCAAATGACCTAACATTTGTGACATTCGTTACTTTCCTAGATGACCTAACATGGGAATTTATTCTAAATTTAATGTTCTATTCTAGATTTACTAACTTGGAATCCATTACACACTTTGCGGTGACACCCTTGGAGTGGGGGATATGAGACATCATTTTATTTCCTATATTACTCCTATATGGATCAACATGTTTGATCAAAATCTTTGAATCCAAAATAACTTAAAATTTGATCTATGTCCGTATGTAATGGCTAGATATTTTGAGGATTATTTAAAGGTTGGAGAATAATTCACCATTCTTCATGCACTCTTCCTCTGGTGGCAGGACACCAAAATACTTTGGTTTTTCATACACACACAATTGGGTTAGCAATTGATCACTCCATACCCCATGACATTGTAATCATATCAAAAGTCAAAATCTTCAATCATTACACATCATAAACATCAGTCTCATTTAGTGCACTTAATCACGGTCTTACATCTCTCGTAACGTTATGGATTAATACATTGATCCATGTTTCATCATGCTATATTTTTTCATTCGGCATTATCTTCTACCAAATATGTGTGTTCTTCTACACCATGGGATTCTCCATACTTCTCGTAAGTACACATTGTTAGTGCAAAATGAAAGCACCCCTAAATGAGTTCTAAAATCTACGTTTCTAAGGAAGACTCATTTGGTGTGATTGCATTGAACTTTCCCTAAGGTGTGGGATATTGCAAAAGTGGGAAAGCTCTCCATATAAGGCTGGTTCTTGTTCCTAAACTACCTACCATGAGCTACTCCAGTGTAGGAAAACTAAATCTAACCTAATCTAACCATTCCAAGGAACCAAGGAGAGAGAAAGAGGGAAAAATAGAGCCTACACTAAAGCGGTGATACACCAGCAAAGGAAGCGAGATATTCTATTGAGGGAGAAAGAAATAGAAAAATGGAGATGAGGGAGGTCAAACAGAAGTAACATGGCCCCTAGATCTTCAAATTCACCATTAAACTCCATGAAACACAACATCCTACACCTATAAATGTGAAATACATGCACATAAAAACAAATCTGGAAGGGAGAGGCATGGAGAAACAAAAAACGATGCAAATGGTTAAATAACACCACAAAAACACGTTTTTATTGCTCTAGAAGGTGCACAGACCATTACATTTCTGTAATAGAGGCACAAATACATTTTCCAAGTATAGGAGAAGGTTCGTTACTCAAAAATGGTGTCGAGAAACAAATTTGACAGAGTTTCTCTATGCCCAGAATGTCTCTTTTTAAAAAATGAGAAGTATTACAATATATAGAGAAAGAATAAGAGAGAGAGAAGAGGGAAAAGTCAAATCTGCTCCAACCACAATGAGAAATTCATCAAATCCCACTTTGAAAGTTTAACCACCTTTGAATCCTAATGCCTTCTCAAATCCACCTAGAATATGTCACTTCGGTTCCCTGAAGCAAATCGAATCCAATCAGATCTAGTACTTGAAGAGCAAGAAGATCCTGTATTAAAGGCCCGAAGATGTTTCTCCACTTCTCACCTACCAATTCCTAAAAAATGATTTTTATCCTTTCATGGCGTAGAGGACATTGAGACGCATCCAATGGTGTCAAATTCAGAATATTTAAAACCTTGAGTCAAAAGATATTCTCCTTTAAAGTTTTTGTATCGGGTCCATACAGAGGGCTGGAAAACAACTTAATAAATGGGTCCGCTTTTTAAATTTGACACATGGCAGCTAGATTAGAGAAAAAATCAGGTTTTCAGGTTTGTAATTTACTTTTTCCCCTTTTTCGCTAAATGCAAAACTCATAAAACCCCAACAGCCCGCTTTGACACGGGACATGTGGAGATGTGGGGCTTGTTTGAGCCTCCGTTTATGGATTCATCTTTGGAGAAGTGCCACTAAGAAACACGGCTCTCTCCGCTGACTCTTCCATGCTTAGTTGATTCTGGATTCTTTTATAAATGGTTTGAGCCCTAAGAGCTTGAAACTTCACCGCTTCTTCTCCTTCTTGCTCCGGCTTCTTTATGACAAGACTCCTTCATTTCTGAGCCCACATGTAACATGTTTTTCATCTTGGAATGTGAGCTCGTGGGTGTGAGTCATTTCCTTCATAATTTCCTTATGTGCAAGAGTTGTATTGACCAAATTTTTGGGAGTTCAAATTTGGGATAACAATTTGGCAACTCGGGGGGACATCGCTACTCTATGAAGAGACTATCATCACCAATATAGCACTATGATAATTCTTCACCGGGAAATCCTCATGCTATGATTATTTACTAATGCATAGCCTTTAGTTTGGTGGATGTAATCTAGAAACAAAACAACAACATAACACAAGAATACCATCGACTATGATAAGACGGAATGATGACAAATTTGAAATATCAAAGTAAATTATAATATTAACATGAAATTGTTACAATCTCACCCATGAGGTACTTCAAGTGTTATTGACTTCACTTGCCTTTCACCAAGACTATGGGAGAAACTTTACAATTACACCTCTTAATGGCTTCTTCAACACACCTTTAAACTGATGGCTTCCTTTGCACACTTCCTACAATATTTCTCACTACTTCCTTCTATGCTAAATGAGGGGGGTGGCCTCTCTATTTATAGAACTTCCAGGAATATCCATCTTATCTCTAAGATAGGATAATAAATCCACTCTAACGAATCATATTCCATACCTTAACTCTTATCCGTACATGTAAGCTTATCTTTTGAGATAAGATAAACCTTATCATTTGACATGGGTTCCACATTTTTAGACTTTTTACAAATAAAATACACAAAATAGTTATGACCTCACTCCTTGTCCTTATTACAAATATAATATTTCTAGTTCCTAATCATGTAGACCCTACTTCTCTAATTACCCAAACTTTGACATTTTAACATTACCGGACCACTTATGACAAATATTTAATTTTTACAACATTCTATTGTACTTTGACTATTACCGTACTCCACATTATTATTGGCGGCACCGTCTTTACGGCACCATTATCTTCTTTCAAATGCTAATACTAATTATACTTAACAACATCCTATTCCTAATACATACATTAATGAAATAGAAATTACAGACACAAACTTTAGTGTCGACATCTTCCCCCTTCCTAGCTTCTACTCTGTCCTCGGAGTAGACTATTCTGGTGCTTGGAAAATCTTTAACTTGTTGTGGTTGACCCATTTCGTAATGGGAGTGCCATCCAATTCCTCCGGTCAAGACGTACCATTTTCATGCACATTACTGCTATTTTGTAGGGCCCCATCCATTTTAGAAGAAATTTCTCTGTCTTCTTTTTTTTGTATCTAGAATCATATACTAGAACAAAGTCATTCACATGAAATGGAGACCACCGGATCTTTTGATCAATGTATTCCTTTTGCTTCATTTTCCTCTTATAGCTTGTATCCTTAGCTATTTCCCTCATTTCCTCTAGCAAATGAAGATGTACTATCCTTTCTTTTCTTGAATCACTTTCATCCATCCTTTTATTTTCCATAACTCGATGTGGGAATATCAAACTCAATAGGAAGAACTGGATCAATGCCATAATCCAAATGAAATGGGGAGTATCCTGTTGCTGACTTTGATGTTGCCCGATATGCCCAAAATGATGCATGAATCCTTTTATCCCATTTATGTACTGCAAGGTCGCATCTTTTGCTAGAATTTGACACAACACAAAAAAATTTCGTTCCACCTGTCCATTTGTGCTTGGCTTGTATGTTGTTGCCTTCCTGTGCTTAATAGAAAACTTATTGACTAGGGCTTCTACCACCTCATTAATGAAGTGGCTTCCTTGATCTGTTACAATTTCTAATGGACAACCAAATCTGGTGACAATGCGTTCATATATGAACCTTGCCACTTCATCCATGGAAGCTGTTTTTAATGGCCTAGCTTCAACCCATTTGGTTAAATAATCTGTGGCAACTACAATATACTTATTTTGGCATGAGGTAGTTGGAAGTGGACCTACAATTTCTATTCCCCACTTTTCAAAGGGACCAAGTGGAAGAATAGGACATAATGGAGTGATGAAGTCTTACGGTTACCATGTGTTTGACAAATATCACATGTCTTATAATAATTATAACAATCTTTAAAAAGAGTGGGCCGGTGATAACTCCGCATCTAAGATCCTTCTTGCTTTGTAAGTTGTCCAGAGAAGTGCCCTCCACATGTACCATTGTAGAATTCTTCTAGAAGTTCCTTCCCTTGATCACGTCCAATGCCCTCTTGATCTTGTCCATCGAGTCCTATTCGAAATAATACTCCATACTGAGAATAGAATATGGACGATCGACTTGAGTAATCTTTCTCTTAATATTTACATTGGCATCATCAAGAAACTTGAATTCATTTAGATAATTCCAAATATCTATGTATTCACTAGAGATTGTGTCAAGGAGAACAATGTTGCATCGGGAAATCATCATCATCACAAGATGATCCTAAATCATCATAGGCTCGAGAGAGTGCATCTGCATTAACATGCTTCTTTCCTGGCCTATCTATAATATCAAATTCAAATTCTTGTAGCAAAATTATCCATCTTACTATCCTCCCTGATGGGTTAGGCTTATTGACAATATATTTTAGAGCTCGATGATACATTACAACTATAAATTTCTGTCGTAGCAAGTAATTCCTAAACTTCTTTACAGCAAAAATGATAGTTAGAGCCTCTTTTTCAGTTACAATATAATTTACCTCAGCATTTCTCATTTGTTTGTTCCCAAAGTAAATTGGATGTTCATTTCCATTTTCATCCTTTTGGCTCAAAGTACTTCCTAGTGCTACATCTGAGACATCAGTGTACACAATGAATGGCTTGCTCCAATCTGGATTCTTCAAAATAGGTGAAGAAACCAGGGCTTCCTTCAGTTGTCCAAAAGCTTCATGTGCCTTATTTCTTCTATTCATAGGAAATGGTAAATCTTTGATTTTTGAAACTTTATCAGGATCAGTACCAATACCCTCTCTAGATACAACATGCCCAAACAAAACACCTTTAGAACATCAAAAGACACACTTTGTAGGGTTTAGTGAGGCTTGTCTTTCATCTAACCTTTGAAATCTTGTCTCCATCAGTGCAGGTGGTCCAATTTGCTCCCATAGATGTAAAAATCATCTAGAAATACTCGATGAAGGTCCCAATGTAGGGTTCGAACACCCTATTCATCGCTGGAATTTTGTTGGAGCATTACACAACCCAAAAGGCATAACTCTATAAGCAAACATTCCCCAAGGAGTGGTGAACGTGGTCTTGACTAATATTTCTCTATATACGAACTTGGTTGTAGCCGCATTATATCCATCAAAGCAAAACTATAGCACTCTGGCCAGCTACTTCATCCAAGATCGATCGAAAATGGAAGAGGGTAATGATCCTTCTTTGTTGCCTTATTGAGCTTCTGTAATCAACACAAAGGCGTAACTTCCCATTATTTTTTATTGCGATCACAATGGGAGAAACCCATTATGAATTCTCCATAGCAAATATGAATCCTGCATCAAGCAACTTATCTATTTCTTCTTTTACAGTCTTGGAAAAATTAGGATTCATTCTATATGGCATTTACTTTATGGGCTTAGCACCATCTACCACTCAATACAATGTTCTACCCAACTTACTTGATGGAGTTCCTTGTAATCAAAAGTTAATAGGTGTATGTACCTTGAAAGAGGTGGAGGTAGGATTCCTTCTAACTCTCCATCACATCATCACCAATCTTTATTTGTTGGAGACGATCATCAACTTTATCTTCAAATAATTTTATGGGGTCATGATTTTGTGTGACCTGGAAGGATATCCATGACTGAAACATCAACCTTACTTTCTTCATCTTTAGTGTCCACTTCACTAGTACTAGAGTAATCAGAGGATGTCTAATCATCGGTTTCATTACTTGAATCCACGAGGTTACGCCTTATGATGTCGAGGGATCATGTTTATTTTCACCCTCTCTCTACTACATCCAAGTGTCATCAAACCTTCATTCCAAAGTAGTTTCTTGCATGAACTCTCCTTAGCCATGGTCTTCCCAAAGAGCATTAGGTACGTAAGCGGTATCATTTTTCATCACCGAAATTCTACCACACATACAACACCCATAATGAGATATTGCCACATTTGAAACTACACCTTCTAGTTTAGTTTTTCCTTTATTTAATGACCTTAACATAAGTGTTGAAGGGCGATCAATTTTTAAACCCAACATATTCATTACAGACTTGGTCATTACATTAACTACAACACCTCCATCAACTAAGACATCATGAATTGAAATACCATTACATAATACCTCAGCTTGTGGAGCATAGGGATTTGCCTCGCCTCCAAAACAGGGGACCTCAACCTCCTTTCTTCGTCGAGCATTGAGTCCACTTCACGGCTCCTGCTCTTCTCCAAAGACATAGCCAAGAGTTGACCATATGTAATATTTGAGCCTTTTGGACAGATCTTCGAAGATGGAGTATGGTCATTACCTTTGTGAAATCGAGAAAATCCTACACACCCAACTTTCTTCTCCTATATTTCTTACTAGTTTCTCCTTTCTTCTTCTTAGGATCATTTCCATCTTGATTATATTTTTCTTTCTTTCTTTTTGTTACAAACACATATACTTCATTATTTCTGCTCTTATCTACTTCATCAAGAGAATTCACAGTGCTTTTCCTTTATCATTATCTCTTGTACGGATGTAGAAGCTCTATCTCGGACAATTATACTTATAATGACCCTTTTTATAACAACCATAACATACAACTTCATAAATATTTCTTTTTGGACCTCTATCTCCTCCCTCGAACTAAATTCCTTTCCTTGAAGAAGATTAATAGTTAATTGACCCATCTTTTAAGCGAGATCTTCATACTCGGTAGATGTAATAGGAGAAATATTTGTTCTCACCGTGAGTGGTTGTGGATTCTAGACCAAAGGTGCTTTGGTGTAGGCTCTACTTTAGCAATAATTTATTTGGGATCCTCTTCCATGCTTTTTCTTGCCTTCTTGCAATCTCCTTTGCTTGTTAAATGGTAGCCGGGCGGTCATACTTCACTCGTTGTCTAATCTCTGGCTTCATCCTAAGAATGAAGTGCTTACATAGAGATTATCCACGCCATTCATCAACCCATCCGCTAATCCTTCCTTCTGGATCTGGGCATCGAGCTTCCTCCTTAGCTCTAGAACATGAGCATGATAATCCCTTATCTTCTCCTTCTCTCCTTGGGATAGCTTTGTGATCTCGATCATGAGATCTGCATATTTTTGCTGCTCACCAAATTCTTCAAGAAAACTTTCAGTTAATAAATCCCATGAGTTTTTAACATTATCACCTAGTGTTTCAAACCACCTAAGTGCTGAACCATCCAAAAAGGTAGGAAAAAATTCAGTCCATTATTCCCTTCTTATGAGGCCATTAAAAATACAAGATCATTTAAACTCTTCAATGAAAGAAGAAGCATCTTCATTAGATTGAGCTGAAAAAACAAGAATCTTTCCCATTTTGAAAAGTAACCACCGTGAAATACCAACCCACAAGTAAAATCAACAAGACTTATGTGCACAAATAATTGAAATCACTATAATAGAAATGACCATGGTAAACTATGGTAAAACTTGAATTACTGCGGTAAAAATTGACTTTACTGTGGTAAACACTATTCACAGTAAAAAGTGAAGTTACTACGGTAAATACTATTCATGGTAAAAAGTGACTTTATTGTGGTAAATACTATTCCCAGCAAAAATGACTTTACCATGGTAACTACTATTCATGGCAAAAATGACTTTACGATAAGTAACTACTATGCAGTAAAAACAAGGTTACCCTCTAATTGATTTTTGACTAAGTAGGAATATCTCTCCAGAAAATCCACTAATGAGGAATGGTCCCGACAACGGAACCAAAATGTCATCACTAATCTGACACTATGATAATTCTTCACCGGGAACTCCTCGTGCTATGATTATTTACTAATGCACAACCTTTAGTTTGGTGGATGTAATTTGGAAACAAAACAACAACAAAACACAAGAATACCATCGACTATGATAAGATGGAATGATGAAAAATCTGAAATATCAAAGTAATTATAATATTAACATGAAATTGTTACAATCTCACCCATGAGGTACTTCAAGTGTTATTGACTTCACTTGCCTTTCACCAAGACTATGGGAGAAACTTTACAATTACACCTCTTAATGGCTTCTTCAACACACCTTTAAACTGATGGCTTCCTTTGCACACTTCCTACAATATTTCTCACTACTTCCTTCTATGCTAAATCGGGGGTGGCTTCTCTATTTATAGAAATTCCAAGCTTATCCATCTTATCTCTAAGATAGGATAAGAAATCCACTCTGACGAATCATATTCCATACCTTAACTCTTATTTGTACATGTAATCTTATCTTTGAAGATAAGATAAACCTTATCATTTTACATGGGTTCCACATTTTTAGACTTTTTACAAATAAAATACAAAAAATATTTATGACCTCACTCCTTGTCCTTATTACCAATATAATATTTCTAATTCCTAATCATGTAGACCCTACTTCTCTAATTACCCAAACTTTGACATTTTAACATTACCGGACCACTTACGACAAATATTTACTTTTTACAACATTCCTATTGTACTTTGACTATTACCGTACTCCACATTATTGGCGGCACCATACTGACGGCACCGTTATCTTCTATCAGATGCTACTACTAATTATACTTAACAACATCCTATTCCTAATACATACATTAATGAAATAGAAATTACGGAGGAAAATTTTAGTGTTGACAAGACCGGTGGCCTTGGAGCATCCATTAAGCATGGAGTCAAGAATGATGGCACGACATTGATCCTTCTTATAAAATGGACTCCCGAATCTCTACACTTTCCGACATCTACCTGAATTTGAATCTGCTCACGCGTCAAAAATCTTAATTTTAATAAGAAAATATTAAAATGGAGTTTCGAGAGTATAAAATTGTATTGACCAGGATTTCACTTGTCACGAAAATGGACCGTTTGAAATGACTTAAGTCGCTCTATACTTGTTCCATTTATGAGATAACAAATATTATAGACCACTATGAGTCTTCTCACCATCAATATTGAAGATCCTGGACTCATGCACCCCGGGAGCAAAATGGACAAAACTTATATACAAAGACCAAATCATAAATGCCTCAAATGAGACATGTAGAGTGTGCATAAGCACTTCTTCTACTGGAAACAAAGTATACTCCTATACTAACTAGAGAAAAGAATGCTAAACAAATCTTGCTATAGGCTAGGAGAAGTAACTTCCCTTTCTCAAGAGGGGAAGCCATGAAAATGATTTGATACTAAATATAGCTACCTGTATGAGTGAAAAACTGATAATAAGTCGGTCCTCCACCCAAATCATCAAGGTATCAACATTAGCGGAAAATAACTCCTCAAGATGACTTGCATTCGATTCCCGGAGGTATTGATGATAACTCTTTGTTCTTTGGTATTCATCCTCATGCCCTAAAGTAGGAATGATTTTTTTGGTTTCTCCTTCGGCTCCAATGAACCTAAGTACTGATTGGGCATGGTCTCGATCCTTTGGATGTGCCCATTTCTCTAAAATTCAACTCCAATAATGGAGTCTTCTTGTGGACCTTCCTGGGTGGATGGTGTGAGAGAGATGATGACATCCTCCTGCCTTTTCTCTTCCTCCTCCTTTGAAGAACATCGAACATCAAGATCTTCCAACCTTTGTTCTAGAGAGCCGTTATGGAATGCGGGTTGTTGCACTTGGATGTTCTCCTTCATGAAAGTAGGTTCATGTGCTTGGAAGGTTGAAGATGGATGAAAACATGATTTTATCTCCTCAAACTCCTCTTCATTAAAGTAATATTCAAATTCGACAAGATGTCCGCCTCCTTGTTTTACTTGTTGCATGTGCTCTACCTTCTCTATGGTGCCTTCCTGATTTGCAACTTGATCACCATGGCTCCCTTCACCCTCAAACATGAAATTTGAAAGATCAAACTCTTCTTCAACATCGAACTTGAAGGGGATGAAGTGGGAGGAAGAACTGAATGTTCTTCTCTAGCTCGCTCAATACTTGGGGCCTCGAAACTATATGGTCCTCGTTCTTTGCTGCAAATTCAAACTCATCCACCATTAGCTCTTCAACCTTGACCTACTCTATTGGCTTGACCATGAAGGGAATCTTTGTAAACCTAAATTTAGAAGCCCAACTCATCATATTGTCTATTATTTCTTTTCTATTGGGCTCCTCTTCTTGTTTTCCTTGACTGGATTGTTGAGTATATTCCCAACATGGACTTGGGAAAGTAAGAGGAAAGGTAGCTTGGGGTTCAACAAGATTTGTAATTTTTTTCTAGGGAGGGAGGTCGAACTTCTTGTTTATTTGGAGGGTATGACTATTTGGAAGGGAAAAGGAAAGAAAAACTGAAATGGGGTGGAAGAATAGGGAATGGAGAAATAGAATCAATATTTGGGGCAAAAGCGGGAAGTTTGGAAATTTGAGCTTGGCTTGAGATGGTGCTACTCAAGAAAGAGAAAAAGAAAAACTATGAGATAGTGGACTTACCCATGACAAGGTTATCTTGCACTAGATTCATAGGCCTTGATCTCCTTAGTCCATTGTGCAAGTTAGGAAGCATTTCAACCATGATGTCTAGCTTCTCGTGAGGGTTGTAATGTCTTGGAAAAGGGCCTTCCCATGGAAAAGGTACCTGTAACCAATCTTGAATGCCCTCATTTTTGCTATGGCCTTGACCGCACCATGTTGGCATCCTTTTTTTGAATCTTCTCTAGTAGACCATCATCCTTTGCATAACTATCACCATTATATGCATCCGCTTGTCCTTGATAAGCTTCATAGTCAAACTGGTTTTGACACTACTCATACGGGTAAGCATAATGGTTTTGGATCTGATCATAATGTTGATCTGGAGGATTTGGGAAATACATTAGAGGTGTTGTATTCTTGTAAGTGTGAGTTACATGAAGGGAATGAAGTCGTGATTTACAACCTCATGGAATGGGAGGAAATGGAAGAGATGGAAGAAGAAAATGGATGAAAATGAGTGGTAATGAATGGAAAAGGTCCGTAGCTCGGAGAATGGGTTTTTGACTAGATGGAGTCACCAGATGTGCTTTGAATGTGCCTCGAAAGGATGAATCTCACCAAGAACACATCAACTTCATGAAATAAAATGAAGACCTCTTGGTCCCACCAGACGTGCCAAAAATGTTAGTGTGAAATCACGGCACTCCCAACCGAGTTCTAAAAATCTACTTTTCTAAGAGACTCATTTGGTGTGATTGCATAACAATGAACTTTCCCCAAGGTGTTGTACCTTGCAAAAGTGGGAAAGCTCTCCACAGAAGGTTGGTTCCTCTTCCTAAACTACCTGCCATGAGCTACTCCAATGTAGGAAAACTAAATCTAACCTAATCTAAGCATTCCAAGGAACCAAGGAGAGAGAAAGTGGGAAAAAATCGAGCCTACACTAAAGCGGTGATACACCAGTAAAGGAAGCGAGATATTCTGTTGAGGGAGAAAGAAATAGAAAAAAATGGAGATGACGGAGGTCAAACAGAAGTAACACGGCCCAGATCTTCAAATTCACCATTAAACTCCATGAAACATACATTTTGCACCTACAAATGTGAAATACATGTATAGAAAAACAAATCTAGAAGGGAGAGGCATGGAGAAACAACAAAACGATGCAAAGGGTTGAAGAACACCACAAAAACACATTTTGATTGCTATAGAAGGTACATAGACCATTAAATTTTTGAAATAGAGGTAAAAATACATTTTATAGGTGTAGGAGAAGGTTCACTACTCAAAAATGGTGTCGAGAAACGAATTTGAAGATTTTTTCTATGCCTAGAATGGTTGTTTTAAAAAAAATGAGAAGTGTTACAATATATATTAAAAGAATAAGAGAGAGTGAGAAGAGGGAAAAATCGAATCCTAATCCAGCTATTATGAGAAATGCATCAAATCCCACTTTGAAAGTTCAACCACTTTGAATACCAATGCCTTCGTAAATATGCCCACAATATGTCGCTTCAGTTGCCAACCGAATTGAATCGAATTGGATCTAGTAGTTGAAGAGCAAGAAGATCTTGTATTAAACGCTGAAGACATTTATCCATTTCTCACCTACCGGGGTTTTAATAATGATTTTTAATCCTTTCATGGTGTAGAGGACATCGGGATGCTTCCAACAATGTTAGATTCGCAATATTTCGAGCCCGATTTGAAAGATATGCCCCTTCAAATTTTGTCTCGGGTCCATACGGGAGGGAAGGAAAACTTGAAAAAGGGGTCCCCTTTTGATATTAAGTTTATGGGTCTCGTAATTTACCTTTTCCCCTTTTCACAAAATACAAAACTCGAGAAAACCCCCAATAGCCCGCTTTGACCTAGGAAACATGGAGATGCAGGGCTTGTTTGAGCCTCCCTTTATAGATTCATCTTTGGAGAAGCACCGCTAGGACACGTGGCTCTCTCTGCTGGCTCTTCTATACTTAGTCATTTCGGATTCTTTCCTAAACAATTTGAGCCCGAAGACTTTGAAACTTCACCGCTTCTTCTCATTCTTACTCTTGGCTTCTCTACGACACTACTCCTTCATTTCCGAGCCCACCTGTAAGTTGTTTGTCATCCTGGAATGATAGCTCGTGGGTCTGAGTTGTTTCCTTCATAATTTTCTTATGTGCAGGAGTTGTCTTCACCAAATTTGTTGAGGGGTCAAATTTGGGATAACACACATCTCTAACTACTTTATGTTACTAAGATTTCACTCACCAACATAAAGTTGGGGAAAATGTAGTCACAAAATCATACACTTACTACTATTATTATACCACCATGTATGTTGTTTTATATATGGATCTTGCGTAAGAATTTTTTCATGGATGACCCATTCCATGTTCAAGTTGTATCTCTTTTTTTTCTTTACCGTTGCTTGTCTTTTACCTTTCTCACTCACTCACATAGTTATAGTTAGGTGTTAGGAATTCCTATCACTCAAGTAATCACTCATTTTTTGTTAATAGTCTTTGACAAGGGTGCCTAGACAGAATTACGGTTTATGGGGTTCCCTCATCATGATTTTAGGCATCCTGGTCCCCATGACACTTGGTTTTATTTTTTTCATCGTGAGCTCAAGTATTTTTAGTTTTTCATCTCATCTCCCAAGGTACTTGTTAGCATGTCGAGTCAATTTGTGTCAATATTTGAACAAGATATCCCTATATAAACACAACATACATACTACCTTGTGGGAAAAGTATTTCTATCAAGGGCTAGCTATCTCCATAGTGAAAGGGACTGTATTTGGGAATTATTCTACATCACATGTTGCATAGGAAGGGGATTTTCATTCTATTCCATTGACCATTTGAATTTTATCTAGTTCTTGCCTAATATCTCTACATCATTGGTGTTAGGAAACCTAAGTACATTATTCCACCTACATTCCACCTACAAGCACATAACACCACATTGCATCTAGGATGAAGTGTAATGCTTAGTCATAAGTCCATCTATTTGTAAGTTGTGGACAATCCAAACACTTCATTGGAATCATTCATTTTTATGGTTTGATGCTTTGTGTGGGGTTTGTAGGTGATTCTTCATTTTCGATTTACAACAATACTAAGGAACCAAGTGTGATATTTACGTGACCACATGTGAAGTACTATGAAGAACTAACAACCATATTAGGATCAAACTTTGAGTTGTTTCATATACCGGTGGAACCCAAATTTCAGAATAGGGTGCACACAAGAGCCCCTATCCTGTGTAGGTGTTATAGTCTAGTCGGATATGTCGCCATTGTAGTTTTTGTTATCACCGAATCACAAAGCACCCTTCAATGGTGTATACAAGCACATGGACTTGGACTCACAGTGTGATTGGATAACATGGGTACTATCTCCAAGTTGTGGGACTTGCTACTTGAGATAGACCTCCAGAGAAAGCCGGTTCTTGCTCCTAAACTACCTGCCACAATCTACTCTAATGCAGGGGGAAACTAACTATTCTAATCTAAACTTCTAAGGGACCAGGGAGAGAATGCATAAAATGAAATCCTACACTAAAGCGGTGATACACCGAAAAGGAGGGGTGTGAGAGTAGTCTCCAAATGAGTGAAATACAAAAGCAAAGTGCACACTAGAAGAGGTGATGACAGCTTCTCCATAATCTATCAAAATACATTTACAACAATATTCCAAGCATACACAATGATAATGGATCCCTACAAGAACATAATAATAGACACAATATTCTTGTATAAAGATTAAAGGGGCAAGAGAATGTAAGAAAACACAAAGCAGGGAAGATACATCCACAAACCGATATTTTATTGCTTCATGATAAGCACGAGTTCAATCTATTACAAGATAATGGCCTAGATCACCATGCAAGGAGTCCACTATAAGGGCACGTAGCACATTGACTTCACAAAGCAATTTTTATAGAACTTTGCTATCTCGAAAAACTCTCTTTACAATGAGCCCAACACTCCAATTTATAGAAAAGATGAGAAGAGAGAGAGGGAAAATGAAAATCCCGAAATCTATCCTTCAACCACTTGTAACAGGAATTAAATGGAGTAAAATGATTATATATTACTTGCAAAATGCTCCCCATACTATCCCATGTGCTGCAACAGAGAAAGAATGATGACCATGCCTCTTAATTGCACTCCCAACCACCAAATAAAACACTAATATGAATCCAGCCACGTTTTATAAAAAATATCGATTGATCTCTCACCAAAACTATAATTTATTGATTTTTTGCATCGGGCTCAGAGCCACAATTCTAATGGTACCAATTTTGTGTGATTTCGTTGAGAAATGTAAAAGTTATGGCCTTCTCGAGAAAGGCGGCTATTTTGGGTCTTGCAGGTGTTTTCTGTCATTTGACGGGAATGAGCATTAAGCGATTTGGAGCCGAATATGTTTCTTTTAATTAAATATATCTACCCTTATTAAAAATCCAAAAATTCCAATTTTGTGAAAATCGGAGCTCGGAGTCAAAAGTTATGGCCGTTTGAAGTTTCATGGGTCAAACGTTGACTTTTCTTCTTTGCCTTCTTGTGCTTGACTTTTCGCGTCCCCTACGTACTTTTGTCCTAGCTGTCCTGGATGAAAATATCCTACTTCAACCTGATTGAGCTTCCTTGTTCCTATTTGTGGTGAAGAAACGTGGTGAGATTGCATTCGCTCTCGGCTCTTTTGGCGTTTCGCATCCCACATGTACTTTTAGCTGGATATCCCAAACGGTCTCGGATGAAAGTCTCTGCTTTGGCGAATCAGCCGGTTCACTTCTCTCTGCGTACTTTTGTCCTAACTATCCCGTGGACTTCCCGGGACAAATATCTCGAACCGCCCGAAATGGACCGACTTGCGCCAAACCGGCGATCTGCATCTGTGCGTACTTTTGTCCCAGCTGTCCCAAACAACGTGAAACAAAACTTAGGCAATTTTTTCCCTCTTTTGGCTGATTGATTTTTGCGTCCCACATGTCGACATCCCAAGCTGTCCCATAGACCTGTCGACACTAAAATTTTCCGCCGTAATTTCTATTTCATTAATGTATGTATTATGAATAGGATGTTGTTAAGTATAATTAGTAGTAGTGTCGATAGAAGATAATGGTGATGTCGATGCGGTGCCGCCAATAATGTGGAGTACGGTAATCAAAGTACAATAGGAATGTTGTAAAAGTAAATATTTGTCGTAAGTGGTCCGGTAATGTTAAAATGTCAAAGTTTGGGTAATTAGAGAAGTAGGGTCTACATGATTAGGAATTAGAAATATTATATTGGTAATAAGGACAAGGAGTGAGATCATAAATATTTTGTGTATTTTATTTGTAAAAAGTCTAAAAATGTGGAACCCATGTGAAATGATAAGGTTTATCTTATCTTAAGAGATAAGCTTACATATACGAGATAAGAGTTAAGGTATGGAATATGATTCGTCAGAGTGGATTTCTTATCCTATCTTAGAGATAAGATGGATAATCTGGAAGCTCTATAATAGAGAGGCCACCCCCTCATTTAGCATAGAAGGAAGTCGTAAGAAATATTGTAGGAAGTGTGCAAAGGAAGCCATCAATTTAAAGGTGTGTTGAAGAAGCCATTAAGAGGTGTAATTATAAAGTTTCTCCCATAGTCTTGGTGAAAGGAAAGTGAAGTCAATAACACTTGAAGTACCTCATGGGTGAGATTGTAACAATTTCATGTTAATATTTACTTTGATATTTCAGATTTGTCATCATTTCGTCTTATCATAGTCGATGGTATTCTTGTGTTATGTTGTTGTTTTGTTTCCAAATTACATCCACCAAACTAAAGGTCAGTGTGCATTAGTAAATAATCATAGCATGAGGAGTTCCGGTGAAGAATTATCATAGTGCCGGATTGGTGATGACATTTTGGTTCCGTTCTTTGGGACCATTCCTCATTGGTGGATTTTCCGGAGAGATATTCCCACTTAGTCAAAAATCAATTGGAGGGTAACCTTGTTTTTAGTGCGTGCATAGTAGTTACCATGGTAAAGTAATTTTTGCCATGAATAGTAGTTACCATGGTAAAGTCATTTTTCTTTGGAAATAGTATTTACCACAGTAAAGTCACTTTTTACCGTGAATAGTATTTACCACAGTAACTTCACTTTTTATCGTGAATAGTGTTTACCATAGTAAAGTCAGTTTTTACCACAGTAAGTCAAGTTTTACCATAGTTTACCGTGGTCATTTCTATTTTACTGTAGAAAGGTGTAAAGTCACTTTCTAGTATAGTGATTCCAATTATTTGTGCACATAAGTCTTGTTGATTATACTTGTGGGTTGGTATTTCACGGTGGTTACTTTTGAAAATGGGAAAGATTCCTATTTTTTCAGCTCAATCTAATGAAGATGCTTCTTCTTTCATTCAAGAGTTTAAACGATCTTGTATTTGTAATGGCCTCATAAGAAGGGAACAATGGACTGAATTTTTTCCTACCTTTTTGGATGGTTCAGCACTTAGGTGGTTTGAAACACTAGGTGATAATGTGAAAAATTCATGGGATTTATTAACTGAAAGTTTTCTTGAAGAATTTAGTGAACAAAAATATACGAGATCTTATGATCGAGATCACAAAGCTATCCCAAGGAGAGAAGGAGAAGATAAGGGATTATCATGCTCGTGTTCTAGAGCTAAGGAGGAAGCTCGATGCCCAGATTCGGAAGGAAGGATTAGCGGATGGGTTGATGAATGGTGTGGATAATCTCCTCTGTAAGCACTTCATTCTTGGTATGAAGCCAAAGATCAGACTATGAGTGAAGTATGACCGCCCAGCTACCATTGAACAAGAAAAGGAGATTGCAAGAAGGCAAGAAGAAAGCATGGAAGAGGAGCCCAAAGAAATTGTTGCTAAAGTAGAGCCTACACCAGCACCTTTGGTCCAGAATCCACAACCACTCCTAGTGAGCACAAATATTTCTCCTAGTACATCTACTGAGTATGAAGATCTGCTTAGGAAGATGGGCCAGTTAACTATTAATCTTCTTCAAGGAAAGGAATTTAGTTCGAGGGAGGAGATAGAGGTCCAAAAAGAAATATTTCTAAAGTTGTTTGTTATGGTTGTTATAAAAGGGTCATTATAAGTATAGTTTTCCGGATAGAGCTTGTACATCCGGTACAAGAGATAATGATAAAGGAAAAGCACTGTGAATTCTCTTGATGTAGTAGATAAGAGCAGAAATAATGAAGTAGATGTGTTTGTAACAAAAGAAAGAACGAAAAAGATAATTAAGATGGAAATGAACCTAAGAAGATGAAAGGAGAAACTAGTAAGAAACATAGGGGCAAGGACCATACTCCATCTTGGAAGATCTATCCAAAAGGCCTGCAAATATTACATATGGTCAACTCTTGGCTATGTCTTCTGAGAAGAGGCGGGAGCTGCGAAGTGGACTCAATGCTCGATGAAGAAAGGAGGTTGAGGTCCCTATTTTGGAGGCAGAGGTGGATCCCTATGCTCCACAAGCTGAGGTATTATGTAATGGTATTTCAATTCATGATGTCTTAGTTGATGGAGGTGCTGTAGTTAATGTAATGACTGAGTCTGTAATGAATATGTTGGGTTTAAAAATTGATCGCCCTTGTGATTATGTTAAGGTCATTAAATAAAGGAAAAACTAAACCAAAAGGTGTAGTTTCAAATGTGGCAATATCTGTTATGGGTGTTGTATGTGTGGTAGACTTTCAAGTGATGAAAAATGGTAATCTTATTGCGTACCCAATGTTCTTTGGGAAGATCGTGGCTAAGGAGGGTTCATGCAAGAAACTCTTTGGAATGAAGGATTCATGACACTTGGACGTGGTAGAGAGAGGGTGAGGATAAACGTGATCCCTCGGCATCATAAGGCGAACTCGTGGATTCAAGTGATGAAACCGATGATTGGACATCTCTCGATTACTCTAGTACCGGTGAAGTGGACATCGAAGATGAAGAAAGTGAGGTTGATGTTTCGAGTCATGGATATCCTTCCAGTCACACCAACTCATGACCCCATAAAATTATCTCAAGAATAAGTTGATGATCGTCTCCAAAAAATAAAGATTGGTGATCTTTGTGATGGAGAGTGAGAAGGAATCCTATCTCCAGTTCTTTCGAAGGTACATACACATATTCACTTTTGATTACAAGGAACTCCATCAAGTAAGTTGGGTAGAACATTCTATTAAGTGGTAGATGGTGCTAAGCCCATAAACCAAATGCCATATAGAATGAATCCAAATTTTCCAAGGCGTAAAAGAAGAAATAGATAAGTTGCTTGATGCGGGATTCATATTTGTTGTGGAGAATTCGAGAATGGGTTTCTACCATTGTGATCTCAATAAAAAGAATGGGAAGCTACGCATTTGTGTTGATTACGGGGAAGCTCAATAAGGCAACAAAGAAGGATCATTACCCTCTTCCATTTTTAGATCGAGCTTGGACGAAGTAGCTGGCAGAGTGCTATAGTTTCGTTGATGGATATAGCGGCTAGAACCAAGTTTGTATAGCAGAGAAAGATCAGTTGAAGACCACGTTCACCACTCCTTGGGGAACGTTTGCTTATAGAGTTATGCCTTTTGGGTTGTGTAATGCTCCAGAAACATTCCAGTGTTTGATGAATAGGGTGTTTGAACCCTACATTGGGACCCTCATCAGAGTATTTACGGATGATTTTTGCATCTATGGGAGCAAGTTGGACCACCTGCACCAAATAGAGACAACATTTCAAAGGTTAGATGAAGCACAAGCCTCACTAAACCCTACAAAGTGTGTCTTTGGATGTTCTAAAGGTGTTTTGTTAGGGCATGTTGTATCCAGAGATGGTATTGGTACTGATCCTAATAAAGTTTCAAAAATCAAAGAGTTACCATTTCGGTTGGCTTATGGTATTGATCCAGTTCTTCCTATTGAGTTTGATATTCCCATAGTCGAGTTATGAAAAATGAAAGGATAGATGAAAGTGATTCGAGTAAAAGAAAGGTTGGTACATCTTCATTTGCTAGAGGAAATGAGGGAAATAGCAAAGGATATAAGCCATAAGAAGAAAATGAAGTAGAAGGAATACGTTGATCAAAAGATCCGATGGTCTCCATTTCAAGTGAATGACTTGGTTCTAATATATGATTCCAAATACAAAAAAATAAGATAGAGAAAATTTCTTCCAAAATGGATGGGGCCCTAAAAAATAGAAGTTGTGCATGAAAATGGTACATACCGACTGGAGGAATTGGATGGCACTCCCGTTACGAAATGGGTCAACCACGACAAGTTGAATATTTTCCAAGCACCAGAATAGTCTACTCCAAGGACGGAGTAGAAGCTAGGAAGGGGGAAGATGTCGACACTAAAATTTTCCTCCGTAATTTCTATTTCATTAATGAATGTATTAGGAATAGGATGTTGTTAAGTATAATTAGTAGTAGCGTCGATAGAAGATAATGGCGCGCACAAGATGCGGTGCTGCCAATAATGTGGAGTACGGTAGCAGTCAAAGTACAATAGATATGTTGTAAAAAGTAAATATTTGTCGTAAGTGGTCTAGTAATGTTAAAATGTCAAAGTTGGGGTAAGTAGAGAAGTAGGGTCTACATGATTAGGAATTAGAAATATTATATTGGTAATAAGGACAAGGAGTGAGGTCATAAATATTTTGTGTATTTTATTTGTAAAAAGTCTAAAAATGTTGAACCCATGTGAAATGATAAGGTTTATCTTATCTTAAGATATAAGCTTACATGTACGAGATAAGAGTTAAGATATGGAATATGATTCGTCGAGTGGATTTCTTATCCTATCTTAGAGATGAGATGGATAAGCTCTGGAAGTTCTCTAAATAGAGAGGCCACCCCCTCATTTAGCAAAGAAGGAAAGTAGTGAGAAATATTGTAGGAAGTGTGCAAAGGAAGCCATCAATTTAAAGGTGTGTTGAAGAAGCCATTAAGAGGTGTAATTGTAAAGTTTTTCCCATAGTCTTGGTGAAAGGCAAGTGAAGTCAATAACACTTGAAGTACCTCATGGGTGAGATTGTAACAATTTCATGTTAATATTTACTTTGATATTTCAGATTTGTCATCATTCACGTCTTATCATAGTCGATGGTATTCTTGTGTTATGTTGTTGTTATGTTTCCAGATTACATCCACCAAACTAAAGGTGTGTGCATTAGTAAATAATCATAGCACGAGGAGTTCCCGGTGAAGAAGTATCATAGTGCCGGATTGGTGATGATAGACCGCCTTGACTAGAACTTAGCCTATTTTATTTATTTTTCGGCCCCAAGCTTGGTACGACAAACCTCGGTTCAACCCGAACCGGTACGACCGAGCCCTTGGACCGAAATGCCTCAAAACAATCCGAAAATTTTTATTTTCTTCCATTTTTCAACTTGTTTGGATTTTTTCGGATGGGAGAGTTAAAAAAAGCCGAGGGGACTATCACCACCAATCCGGAACTATGATAATTCTTCACCGGGAACTCCTCGTGCTATGATTATTTACTAATGCACAACCTTTAGTTTGATGGATGTAATCTGGAAACAAAACAACAACTGAACACAAGAATACCATCGACTATGATAAGACAGAATGATGACAAATCTGAAATATCAAAGTAAATTATAATATTAACATGAAATTGTTACAATCTCACCCATGAGGTACTTCAACAAGACTATGGGAGAAACTTTACAATTACACCTCTTGATGGCTTCTTCAACACACCTTTAACTGATGGCTTCCTTTGCACACTTCCTACAATATTTCTCACTACTTCTTTCTATGCTAAATGAGGGGGGTGGCCTCTCTATTTATAGAACTTCCAGGCTTATCTATCCTATCTCTAAGATAGGATAAGAAATCCACTCGACGAATCATATTCCATACCTTAACTCTTATCTCGTACATGTAAGCTTATCTCTTAAGATAAGATAAACCTTATCATTTTACATGGGTTCCACATTTTGAGACTTTTTATAGATAAAATACAAAAAATATTTATGACCTCACTCCTTGTCCTTATTACCAATATAATATTTCTAATTCCTAATCATGTAGACCCTACTTCTCTAATTACCCAAACTTTGACATTTTAATATTACCGGACCACTTACGACAAATATTTACTTTTACAAAATTCCTATTGTACTTTGATCATGCTACCGTACTCCACATTATTGGTGACACTGCGTCTTGACGGCGCCATTATCTTCTATCAAATGCTACTACTAATTATACTTAACAACATCCTATTCCTAATACATACATTAATGAAATAGAAATTATGGAGGAAAATTTTAGTGTCGACATCTTCCCCCTTCCTAGCTTCTACTCCGTCCTCGTAGTAGACTATTGCAGTGCTTGAAAAATCTTCAACTAATCGTGGTTGACCCATTTCGTAATGGGAGTGCCATCCATTCCTCCGGTCAGTACGTACCATTTTCATGCACAAATGCTATTTTATAGGGCCCCATCCATTTTGGAAGAAATTTTCTCTGTCTTCTTTTTTTATATCCGGAATCATATACTAGAACCAAGTTATTCACATGAAATGGAGACCACTTTGGATATTTTGATCAAAGTATTCCTTACGCTTCATTTTCTTCTTATGGCTTGTATCCTTTGCTATTTCTCTCATTTCCTCCAGCAAATGAAGATGTACCAACCTTTCTTTTCTTGAATCACTTTCATCCATCCTTTCATTTTTCATAACTCTCACAAAGTGGGAATATCAAACTCAATAGGAAGAAGCTGGATCAATGCCATAGGCCAAGTGAAATGGGGAGTATCTGTTGCTGACTTTGATGTTGCCCTATATGCCCACAATGCTTTGCATGAATCCTTTTATCCCATTTATGTAGCTGCAAGGCTGCATCTTTTGCTAGAATTTGACACAACAAAAAATTTGTTCGTTCCGCTTGTCCATTTGTGCTTGGCTTGTATGTTGTTGCCTTCGTGCTTAATAGAAATATTATTGACTAGGGATTCTACCACCTCATTAATGAAGTGGCTTCCTTGATCCGTTACAATTTCTAATGGGCAACCAAATCTAGTGATAATGCATTCATACATGAACCTTGCCACTTCATCCATGGAAGTTTTTTTCAATGGCCTAGCTTCTACAACCCACTTGGTTAAATAATGCGTGGCAACTACAATATACTTATTTTCGCATGATGTAGTTGGAAGTAGAGCTACAATTTTTATTCCCCACTTTTCAAAGGGACCAAGTGGAAGAATAGGACATAATGGAGTGATAAAGTCTTACGATTACCATGTGTTTGACAAATATCACATGTCTTACAATAATTATAACAATATTTAAAAAGAGTGGGCCAATGATAACCTGCATCTAAGATCCTTCTTGCTGTAAGTTGTCTAGAGAAGTGCCCTCCACATGTAATATTGTGGAATTCTTCTAGCAGTTCCTTTCCTTGATCACGTCCAAGCGCCTCTCTCATGATCTTGTCCACCAGTCCTATTCGAAATAATGCTCCATGCAGAATAGAATATGGACGATCGGCTTGAGTAATCTTTCTCTTAGTCTTTGCATTGGAACCATCAGAAACTTGAATTCATTCGAGATAATTCCAAATATCTATTTATTCACTAGGGATTGTGTCGGGAGAACAATGATGCATCGGAAAATCATCATCATCACATGATGATCCTAAACCATCATAGGCTCAAGAGAGTGCATCTGCATTGACATGCTTCTTTCCTGGCCTATCTATAATATCAAATTCAAATTCTTGTAGCAAAATTATCCATCTTGCTATCCTCCCTGATGGGTTAGGCTTATTGACAATATATTTTAGAGCTTGATGATCCGTTACAACTAGAAATTTTTTCCCTAGCAAGTAATTTCTAAACTTCTTTACAGCAAAAATGATAGCGAGCCTCTTTTTCAGTTATAGTATAGTTTACCTCAGCCACTGCTCATTTGTCTTCTCCCAAAGTAAATTGGATGTTCATTCCCATTTTCATCCTTTTGGCTCAAAGTAATACCTAGTGCTACATCTGAGGCATCAGTGTACACAATGAATGGCTCGCTCCAATCTGGATTCTTCAAAACAGGTGAAGACACCGGGGCTTCCTTGATTGTCTAAAAACTTCTTGCGCCTTGTTTCTTCTATTCATAGGAAATGGTAAATCTTTGATTTTGAAACTTTATCGAGGATCGATTACCAATACCATCTCTGGATACACCATGCCCTAACAAAACGCCTTTAGAACATCCAAAGACACACTTTGTAGGGTTTAGTGAGGCTTGTGCTTCATCTAACCTTTAAAATGCTATCTCCATCTAGTGCAGGTGGTCCAACTTGCTCCCATAGATGCAAAAATCATCCAGAAATACTCTGATGAAGGTCCAATGTAGGGTTCGAACACCCTATTTATCAAATGCTAGAATGTTTCCAGAGCATTAGACAACCCAAAAGGCATAACTCTATAAGCAAACATTCCCCAAGTAGTGGTGAACGTGGTCTTCAGCTGATCTTTCTCTACTATACGAACTTGGTTGTAGCTGCTATATCCATCAGCAAAACTATAGCACTCCTGGCTAGCTACTTCGTCCAAGATCTGATCTGAAAATGGAAGAGGGTAATAATCCTTCTTTGTTGCCTTATTGAGCTTCCTGTAGTCAACACAAATGCATAGCTTCCCATTCTTTTTTATTGAGATCACAATGGGAGAAACCCATTCTGAATTCTCCATAGCAAATATGAATCCTGCATCAAGCAACTTATCTATTTCTTCTTTTACAGTCTTGGAAAAATTACGATTCATTCTATATGGCATTTGCTTTATGGGCTTAGCACCATCTACCAGCTCAATACAATGTTCTACCCAACTTACTTGACGGAGTTCCTTGTAATCAAAAGTGAATAGGTGTATGTACCTTCGAAAGGGCCTGGAGGTAGGATTCCTTCTCACTCTTCATCAAAGCATCACCAATCTTTATTTATTGGAGACAATCATCAACTTCTTCTTCGAGATAATTTTATGGGGTCATGAGTTAGTGTGGTGGCAGGATATCCATGTTTGAAACATCCACCTCGCTTTCTTCATCTTCAAAGTGTCCACTTCTTTGGTACTAGAGTAATCGAGAGGATGTCCAATCATCGGTTTCATCACTTGAATCCACGGGTTCTACTTTATGATGTCGAGGGATCACGTTTATCTTCATCCTCTCTCTACCACGTCCAAGTGTCATGAAACCTTCATTCCAGTAATTTCTTGCATGAACTCTCCTTAGCCATGGTCTTCCCAACAGCATTGGGTACGCAATAGTACCATTTTTCATCACCTGAAAGTCTACCACACATACAACACCCATAACAGATATTGCCACATTTGAAACTACACCTTCTGGTTTAGTTTTTCCCTTATTTAATGACCTTAACATAAGTGTTGAAGGGCGATCAATTTTTAAACCCAACATATTCATTACAGAGTCGGTCATTACATTAAGCGCATTGCACCTCCATCAACTAAGACATCATGAATTGAAATACCATTACATAATACCTCGGCTTGTGGAGCATAGAGATCCGCTACGCCTCCAAAATAGGGACCTCAACCTCCTTCGTTCGTCGAGCATTGAGTCCACCTTGCAACTCCCGCCTCTTGTCGAAGACATAGCCAAGAGTTGACCACATGTAATATTTGCGAGGCCTTTTGGACAGATCTTCCAAGATGGAGTATGGTCCTTGCCTATGTGAAATTAGAAAATCCTGCACACCCAACTTTCTTCTCTATGTTTCTTACTAGTTTCTCCTTTCACCTTCTTAGGATCGGTTCCATCTTGATTATCTTTTTTTTCTTTCTTTCTTTTTGTTACAAACACATCTACTTCATTATTTCTACTCTTATCTACTACATCAAGAGAATTTACAGTGCTTTTCCTTTATCATTATCTCTTGTACCGGATGTAGAAGCTCTATCGGACAATTATACTTATAATGACCCTTTTATAACAACCATAACAAACAACTTCAGAAATATTTCTTTTTGGGCCTCTATCTCCTCCCCGAGAACTAAATTCCTTTCCTTGAAGAAGATTAATAGTTAATCGGCCCATCTTCCTAAGCAGATCCTCATACTCGGTAGATTTACTAGGAGAAATATATGTGCTCACCGGGAGTGGTTGTGGATTCGGACCAAAGGTGTTGGTGTAGGCTCTACTTTAACAACAATTTCTTTGGGCTCCTCTTCCATGCTTTCTTCTTGCCTTCTTGCAATCTCCTTTGCTTGTTCAATGGTAGTCACGGGCGGTCATACTTCACTCGTTGTCGATCTCGGCTTCATCCCAAGAATGAAGTGCTTAAAGAGGAGATTATCCACGCCATTCATCAACCCATCCGCTAATCCTTCCTTCCGGATCGGGCATCGAGCTTCCTCCTTAGCTCCGAACACGAGCATGATAATCCCTTATCTTCTCCTTCTCTCCTTGGGATAGCTTTGTGATCTCGATCATGAGATCTGCATATTTGATTGTTCACCAAATTCTTCAAGAAAACTTTCAGTTAATAAATCCCACGAGTTTTTCACATTATCACCTAGTGTTTCAAACCACCTAAGTACGGAACCATCCAAAAAGGTAGGAAAAAATTTAGTCCATTATTCCGTTCTTATAAGGCCATTACAAATACAAGATCGCTTAACCTCTTGAATGAAAGAAGAAGCATCTTCATTAGATTGAGCTGAAAAAATAGGAATCTTTCCCATTTTCAAAAGTAACCACCGTGAAATACCAACCCACAAGTACAATCAACAAGACTTATGTGCACAAATAATTGGAATTACTATAGAAATGACCACGGTAAACTATGGTAAAACTTGACTTATCTGCGGTAAAACTGATTTTCTTGTGGTAAACACTATTCACGGTAAAAGTGAAGTTCTTTGCGGTAAATACTATTCATGGTAAAAGTGACTTTCTTGTGATAAATACTATTCACAGCAAAAATGACTTTGTCATGATACATACTATTCACGGTAAAAATGACTTTACCACGGTAACTACTATGCACAGTAAAAACAAGGTTATCCCGAAATTGATTTTTGACTAAGTGGGAATATCTCTCCAGAAAATCCACCAACGAGGAATGGTCCCGGCAATGGAACCAAAATGTCATCACCAATTCGGCACTATGATAATTCTTCACCGGGAACTCCTCGTGCTATGATTATTTACTAATGCACAGCCTTTAGTTTGGTGGATGTAATCTGGAAACAAAACAACAACCGAACACAAGAATACCATCGACTATGATAAGACAGAATGATGACAAATCTGAAATATCAAAGTAAATTATAATATTAACATGAAATTGTTACAATCTCACCCATGAGGTACTTCAACAAGACTATGGGAGAAACTTTACAATTACACCTCTTGATGGTTTCTTCAACACACCTTTAACTGATGGCTTCCTTTGCACACTTCCTATAATATTTCTCACTACTTCTTTCTATGCTAAATGAGGGGGGTGGCCTCTCTATTTATAGAACTTCCAGGCTTATCCATCCTATCTCTAAGATAGGATAAGAAATCCACTCTGACAAATCATATTCCATACCTTAACTCTTATCTATACATGTAAGCTTATCTCTTAAGATAAGATAAACCTTATCATTTTACATGGGTTCCACATTTTTAGACTTTTTACAAATAAAATACACAAAATATTTATGACCTCACTCCTTGTCCTTATTACCAATATAATATTTCTAATTCCTAATCATGTAGACCCTACTTCTCTAATTACCCAAACTTTGACATTTTAACATTACCGGACCACTTACGACAAATATTTACTTTTTACAACATTCCTATTGTACTTTGACTATTACCGTACTCCACATTATTGGCGACACCGTACTGATGGCGCCGTTATCTTCTATCAGACGCTACTACTAATTATACTTAACAACATCCTATTCCTAATATATACATTAATGAAATAGAAATTATGGAGGAAAATTTTAGTGTCGACAGGACCCCAAAAACATGATTTTGGGCGTCGAATCAATCTACTTGCTCGGGACTGAATAATTTGATGCATGTTATCAAAATTACCTCTAGGGGTGAATTTTGGATAACAGATTTTCTTAGGTGACACTTTGTTCTCGCCATTCCATCACTCTGTTCAGTCCCGAGATCATTCCAATGTAAGACCTATTGAGGTAAGTACCTTTCCCTTATAATTTCGTTTCATTTATAATATTAAATAAATTACTTAGCATTTATATTTCATTCATATGTCATTTATCATAGTTGTACATATTTGATTTTAATAAAATATTCAAATTTTATTGAATCACCCAGTCTTTGGCATTTTGGTGGTTGTTGGTGTCCAAAGTCAGAGATGCCAAAGTATAGAAATATAGATTGGGAAAGAAGGTGTGTAAGACTAAAAAGGAAAACTGAAAGCAAGAAAACAGGCCAAAGACATGGGTGAATTAGTTTTGTTCTTACTTAGGAATCATTTGAATAATAGTATGTGATCACGACTTGATAAATACCCAAAGTGCGTGATTTAGTGTCTATAATAGTTTGACCCATACCCCACCTTACATTATGAACTTTCCCTATATTTTTCAATTTGGATTTATGAAAAACAATGTTAAACTTTGTATCATGAATATAATAGGTTTTATTTTTATTTGATTAAAGAATATTCTAAAAATTAATAAAAGAGAAGAGTGTGAAGGAAAGAAGTTGCAAAAGATCTAGAGAGATGAGTTTATTGAATTACGAATGTGATAATTTTTCTTAGCAATGGAACATGGTCAAACACATAATTGCACAAAGGCAAGTTTTTATGATTATGTGTCTATAGTTATTACCTACCCTCTCTCCATCTCTACCTTCTTACGCATTCTAACGTACGATAGTTTGACCACATCTTATAATATGTTCCATCTTATCTCATAATTATATTTTCTTGTTGTGTGGGTTTATTCCTACCTCAACCAAGTATTTTATTCTCTTAAACACTTATTATCCTCATTAAACTATTTACATTCTATGTTTACATTAGTGTTTTTCATTTTTAATATTTTTGGTTTGGGAGAGGATATGTACTATCTTATAGCATATCGTGTTTTCTCTGTTGAGATCCTTTTGTGAAGTCATATTGTGGTGTTCATCCAAAATCAACATGTCTTCTTGGGACATTGATATATCATATTCCCTCAACTTTGGTCCTTCATTTTTTCTCTCTTCATCCAATTTATCTCCAGCCACTTCTCCTTTTCAAAACATTTCCTTCATGTTTATATTTCATAG